>OY744475.1:79297184-80497184 GCA_963556175.1 Tipula confusa
TCATCACCTGATTACATTGGTTGATGACGTTGAACATAACTCTGACTCCCTGTTTTAGTGCAGAATCCATGGGCCGAATCATTGTGCATGTCAGTACAGACTGGCATGGAGCAATGCGTTAAAGGATATTCAAAAAACGCGAACCTGTATTCGTGCGCCATCGACTTGGCTCTCGTTGGCGTAAAGTAGGACGTTAAAATAACCGCGAGAGTTGGGTGAATTCGGCCCTAGAAAAGAAAAAACTTACATAGTTATTAATATTTTTTTATTTATGATTTAGATATGTAACCAATTCAAGTTGAACCCTTACAATTAAATTATGTATTCTAAGCACATACATTGAAATAAAGTTTTATATATTTGGAGGTATCGATCCGCTATTTTTTGATTTTCTGTCAACAAGTTCTAGGATGTTGATTGCAACTGTGGCCTTGAAATTCGAGCTGTTTGCTGTTCTCCTACGATATCTTGTATTAAATATCTATATCGTTACCTATACATTTCCGCACTTCATACGGTTCTTTGTTGGACGGTAAATGCTTTCTACTATCACCAGTTGCGAATTTTGGAGCGTGCACCATTACTATATTTCCTTGATTTAAACTTATCGGCTTTTTCCTTTCTTATCATAGTTTTCTTTAATCTTTTCTCGGTTTCTTTCCAAACGCTCAGTAACACTATTCTCTTCATATATGTTTTCTTGGTCACGCACGCTATGTACAGTGTTGATCAAGGATACTTGTACCTCCAGTAATTTTTCGTCCCAGTCCAAACAGTCAATTCTGGAACTTATCTTGCCAAGACATTTCGTAACCTGTTTGTCCACTATCTACCACTTGCACCTACCACTTGCTACTTTCAGGTGTCTCCGTAAAATAACTGAAATTTTGAAGCTATCCGTCAGTCTGTACTTAACACATCCGGTTTTCTATAAACACTCAAAGCTAACCTGATAAATTCTACCGTACTACTCTTACGTCGCGCATAGCACCCAATATTACGTGTTTACTAAGCCCATCGACATTCACTCCTACATATTTATTTTTGGTTCTGCTCTTGACGTACAGTCCTACATGATCATAACGTATCTCCACAAAAGGTGCATTTCTTTTCTCTGAGTGATACAAGTACCTTGGCTGCCTTCCTCCGGCTTTTTTGTAATATAGACAACTTATGCACCTATTTATTTTGTAACAAAATCTTTCATTTCTTGATTATAAAAGGACATTTTTATATTTTCTAGTGTTTTGTTAGCCCCTTGGTGGCTTACTGCTTCGTAGGCATCTCTGACAACGTCATAGATTAAATCCTGGGGATGATACAAGCTTCACTTATTCTTTGTCGTTCTATAAACATGCGAGTTGTATATGATACATATTTCAAAGCTTTTCTCTGTAAAGCAACAATCCAATCCATATTTAGATTAATACCGTATACTGTCTCTTGTTTTAATTTAATATCTTTGTGGCGGCGCTGCAAATTCGTTTACCGTTGTTTTTAGGGCGCGACCAAAGAATTTGGAGAGTAACGTGGAAGAGCAATAGTATAAGCCGAGAGAAAAAGAACGAAAAGAAAAGACGAGTGGTTAAATTAACACGTCCCAGTTGAGACGCCATTGTGATATAACCAAAAATAAAAATAGAAAGTTAAATCAAAGTATTAAATAATTTGGTGTTACGTGATTTACTTGAAGCTGGAAGAAACGTGTGTTGTTTGGGGACTAACATCCATCCTCCAAATTGGGTGCAAATCTACCCCCAAATTTTCATTACTTACGAGATATCGACTTAAAGCGTCTGCAACTAAATTCGTATTTCCTTTGATATATTCTATATTGAATGTAAATTTGGATAGCTTAGCAAACCATCTGCCTATCCTTGAATTTATAGCTGTCTTCTTAGCTAACAGCTTGATACTATTACAATCGATTCTTACGGTAAGCTCAACTCCCAATAAATTAACTCACCACTTGTCCAAACAGGTGTTGTCTTACGACTAACATAACTTATTGGCTTATAAACTTTTGGAGTTTATTCTTGGTATAGAACATCGAGAACACGAATTTAAACTGCTACTTAGCATAATAATCGATGTCATAAAGTAGGCTTTACGGAAACAAAACCGTGATAAATAAAAATTATGAAATGGTATGTGTTTTATTATTGTTTTCTTTAACTTCTTTAATTGCTTGAACTGGAAGTGGCCATCTGGTATTATGAATGCTAACTTTCTCCTGGTCTCACTTTCTACTGGTACCTGATAGTAGACCTATAGTTTACACAAAATCGAAGTTCTCTCGATTATTTCTTTACCAACAAAATAGGACTGGCGTAGTCTGAAATTTAATCCTCCACTATGTCAGCAGCTTTTAACTCCTCTATATGATCCTTGACCCATTACCTTTTAATAAAGGTAATAAACTGGAACGCCATCTACTAAATTGATTTTTAAATCGGTCTTATCGGTCAAGCCAATACTAAAATTGATAGTGATTCGATCCTTATATTTATATAACAATTTATTCAATTCAACTAAATTCTTACCAACTAATTCGGTGGTTACTTTCTCAATCATTACTCTTCGGAGCTGATCTGTGTTATCATATATCGTTTACATTTTTACCATCACTAATTCGGCAAATCGGCTTCATTTTACAGCTAGAGTAATTCGTTGATCTTTCCGTTTTTGTACAACGACTTGCGTTAAATTAACATATCTTAGCTCGCAAACATCGATTAAATGTTTACGTTGGTAGTTCATGTAGTTCGTTTACTGCAATACATGTTAAGCAGCAACTTAATATGTTTATAGGATGATCTATATCTGTCTTTGTCGATATCGTCACTAGATATCACCACTTTCGGCCAATTTAAACACCTTTGCCAGTAATATTCTTCAACATTTTTTTTTCTAGCATCTGTATTGGAAACTGTGATATTTATTCTTGGCCGATTCAACTTTATTAAAAAAGGTTAAAAGTAAATAAGTTGATTAATAATTGTGGTTATTAATATATTGAGTTGAACTGAACAAACCTAAGGTTTTGAATCACAAACGATGTTTAAATCAGTTAAATCGTAATAACACACCTACACCACCTCCACAATATTAATTAAATTTAAGCAATATTCAGCCTTTAGGTAATTTATTTAAATAAAATGGAACAACTTATTTACAATAAACATAAAATTATCATTATTAATCGCAAGAAAAGTAAACCATACAACCGTACATTCGATTAGACAACATAATTTGTTTTATAGTCATAATCACCACGATGATAAATTAGTACATCCTTCCAGAACATGTTCGATGTGGTCCACGAGTTGTAGTCATACAAAATGGTTCGATCGAATGGATATCCAAGAGCGTAATTATCAAGGAACCGCCATGTTTTGTAATTAAACAATAAATTGTAGTCGTAATACGTTGATTTATCAACCTTGTCGGCCACATCGATACCGGTGAATGGTGTTATGATGAAGTAGAATTGTATGGGTAAACCACCAAATGAACCCTTAGGCAATAATAAATTATCTGGGAATCCACCATAGAAATCGGTTGCGTATGGGTATTTCTTAATATCTCCAGTCATAACGAATTTATACAGTTCACGGTATGATGTAACATCTGAAATTGTGTAATAGAAATTCTTCGACAAGCGTTTAATTAGATTTTTGCCCACAACCAAATTGTAGTAGTATTTATCAATTTCAACGAAATTAAAATAGTTATGTTGTAACTTGTACACTTTGCCAAATTCATCGTATTTTGGTCCGATAAATGTGCGTATCACGACTTGTTGTACTTTATCCGATGTAACATCAAGTGTAACGGAAAATGGTTCGTGATTGAGGCGTGCATTACGGAATTTAATATAGTATTTCCATAAGTAGTCATATACTTCAAATCCAGATTTAATTTTTTTCTCGAAATCTCCAGAGCTTGATTTGCTAATTTTAAAGTCCTTTCCTTTATAATCCTTAACATTGTAGTCTGGGAATTTATAATCTGGTTTATAGACAAAATCGAGCGCATTGGTCAAATCAAATTCGTAGTAGTCGACGAATGTAATCAATTTTGAGATAACAACATCATTGATCACAATATTTTTGTAGTCAAGATCTTTTTTGGTGTACGATTTAAGACCGTCCTTGAAACGCCAATAAAATTTAATAATCCGCTTATATAACTGGTAGAAAACTGGATCGCGAAGTGCTGTTTCGAAATGTTCCAAAACACTTGGTACGAGTTTGTAATCATCGACTGGTACAATCGATCCGCCCAATAAAACTTTGGCGAAAATTTCAAGGTACTGATAGAATTTAACATTTTTACTGTCGTAATTCGATTGAATAAGATTACCCAAAACATCAATACCTTTGGGATCTTTAATATTCACAAATGTGCCATCCTCGAGGAACAAGAATCCTGAATCGATTACTTCTCGTATTCTACGTTCATAGTCGGTCACCAATTCTAATAGTTCATCGCGATGTGTGAACGATTTAACCAAATAGTTATTGTGACGCATTGGGAAATTGACGCCATTAAAATATCGGAGATTTGGGAAATATCCGGTAAGGATTGGTTCATTCCATTCGAATTCTTTAATTTCGCCAAGATTATTTGACAAGCGTTCCAAATAGTAACGGGCTAAAAGTTGTTGATGTACCCATAAGTAAACTTCTCCACGATTGATAACCTCAAATTTAAAATCTGCACCTCCCAACCAATAACCATAGTCGAAGTGGAAGAAATAATAGTACGTATTAAGTCCAATATCATCGGTGAAGTAACGTAATTTAGATTCGGCATTGATCGCATAGTCATAGTTATCGGTCCAATTACGTTGAATGGTGTATGTAAAGTCGGTTACAAATGGCTTTTGTAGCACAACTTTGTACACTTCATCGATGACTTGGGCATCAAAGAATTTATAGGGTATTACTTCGTACGGCGGTGGTACCATAATACCAACAAAATCATCACGATAAATGACCGAGGCGTAAAATGCGTGTACAAAGAGTTCTGGATTGACATAGATGCGGGCCCAAATTACATTTTTTTGGAATGTTGCCCAATCCTTCGAATAGAAGAATAGATAGAAGAGACTGCGCACCTCGACTAAATGACGTTCATTTGTGATTGAGAATACGGCACCGTGTGGTAAAAAGCCTGATTTATAGTAATCAAAAAATTCAACGACTCTTTCCCAATTTGTGTAGTAGACTGGATCTTCGACGTAGACTTTTCCCAAATTGTAGTACTCCTCGATGATGAACGGTTGATAGACGTGACGAAGTACATCGAGAACGAATTTCTGTTTGACTAGGTAGTCCTTGTCTATAAGTACCAAATAAAATATGTATATGAATAATTTTAAAAATGAGCTGAGCTTATTAGCGAACAACTTACCAGCTTTTACAGCATTATAATCCCATTTCGTTAAATACCCTTGTGCGGTACTACAGGCAATTGCCAACAATACAACAATAGTGAATTTCATCTCGTTCTTAGGTAAGAGTTGAAGAACTGTTACCAAGAAATTTAATTTGTTGACTGATACTGTCTTACGAAATTCTTGTACCTTATATACGAATCACGTTAATGCATTTCTGTTGCATTATCATAGATATTTAAATTTTGTTATTGTTTTGACGAATTATTATTAATTTTTTATTTTTTTAATTATTTTAATTAATAATTTAAAATTAAGAACAGTAATAAAAAATTCACAAATTGAAATTCATTCACTCGCTAGATAAGATTTCTGAAGGTTACAATGTTTTATATACAGATACAATTTGAATCATCTTTAAACGAATTTAATGGACACACCTAATTTTGTTGTATATAATTCGATGATATAATAATGATAACACGAGTTAGTTGATCACCGGATGTGAATGACTATGCATAACATCGCACCGAAGATATTTCTATTGTAGAATGAATCTTTGCCAATCCTACCAGCAAGTAACCGGTTTCGAGCTTTTGGTTCTAGGCTAGTGGAAGATTTATTGGTGCTTGTCAACATGGAATTGCATGTCTTGAATGGATGCTTTAATGAACCATTTTAAATTTGGCAACATCACAGTCATTTAATGCAAAAAAAATCAACCAACCTTTTAGCGGTTTTATTGATGCTATTGACACTGCTTTTGCCGGAATTAAGCGCGGTTTATACATTTCAAATATTAAACGGATTTTTAAGAGAAGAAGCTTCTTTAATACGACACATTAAGGTCATAATTACAGTATTCTAAAGTATATTATCACGATACAATAAGCCTAAATTCATAATTTCAGCTTCAGTACAGTTATTTTTGGATCAACAACCTTGTCGTTGCGCTATGCGACTCGTTGGATGAAACTATCCGTGGTCTGGAAGGGTTGGGAAATCAAACTGAAACCATATACATACTGCTAAATAAATTAGGCTCAGAAACGAGACAACATTGGACAAAGGAAACAGTACAGAAGAGGCATTTCCCATTTCCTACCTTTGAAAATTTGTTGATTTTTTTTGGTACCAGGTGTGATTGCTTAGAGTCGTGTAGACTTTTAACAAAGCCAAATAAAATTGTTTAGAATGCTAAGAAGGATCATTTCATCTATAAATGTCTTTTGTTTAAGAGCATGAACATTGACAACAGAGCCAAAGTAATAGCCAGTGCCAATGGTTATACCAATTGCCTGCAATCAAGACATCTAGAACCACAGTGTTTTCGTGCTCTGTGTTTGATATTCAAAAGGCGCCATCATTCTCTCCTACATTATGAAATCCAAATAGTTAGTTTACACACTATACAGTTGGTGATAATTTAATTCCTGATAATACAGAAAATCTTAACTCAGCTGATGATTTAATCTCATCATCATCAACAAATGTTTACAAAACGTCCTTGCAGGATTATCATTCAACATCTTTTGACGTATTATAACACCTTTACAGTTTTAGCCCACATCCAAGCAAACAACGGTCAACAAATATGGGCAAGAGCGCTCATAGATTCAAGAATGTAATCACCCTTTGAATCCTGTGTACAAAGACTAGGCTTACGCCGCAAACATTCACATGTTTCAATTTACGGGCTAGCAGCTAATTGTGCGGGGAAAACAAAAGTCAAAACTTTATAAGCCCAATTCAGTTGATCTTTTTACTGGAGCAGAGTTCTTCATGGATATGTTGTCAGAGAATAATTAGGAAGATAGAATAACCACTTGTAAATTCAACAAACTTCGAAAAACATCACAACAAGATCTGCAACTGGTAAGTTTATCGTTAGATTACCGTTTAAAACACCACGACCAAATTTAGAAAACTCCTTAATAAACGCTCAATCCAGGATTTTGTAATTGAGAAAAGATATGCTATAGGTCTGAGAAATATTCAGAACAGTATAAAAAATTCATGGAAGAGTACATCGAACTGAAGCTAATGACGCATATTCCATGACCTGAACTACCACAAGAAGACAAGCAAAAATAGCTTATGCCACATCATGTAACGTACCTGGAATTTTATATGAACGATTTACTTACTGGAAGTATACTACGGTGGAAAGCGCATATTGTTAAAAAACCAAATCAACGAAATTCTAAGCAATTGTACATTCAAACTTTGTAAATGGAAGTCCAACTCTTCGGTATTTCCACTATCACGAGCAAGTGATAACCAGGAAGACATTCCTAAGCTAGTAGAAGTTGATCAAACCACCACCAAAACCCCTGGTATCATGTGGTAAAAGATACATTAAAAGTTGAATCTGGACAAAAAGAAAAATGCTGGCAAAAAGTTCGAAACTGCTTATGATCCACTCGGTTGGTTATCTCCCATTGTAATTATTAGAATGTTTTTATTAAGTTGCTTTCTTGATTTTTAACTGACTTCTCGATTAGCTAGGGCTCTGAAACTTTCAGAATAGCTCAGAACTGGATGACAATGCAATCTTTTAATACTTTTAGCCATCTACACGCTGAATTAATTTAGATAAATTTTAATCTTATAAATTTATGTAAATACCTTGTTATGATTTTTTGAATTTACTACAAGAAAAGGAACCCAGGCAAATCATGTCTAAAACATTTTCAGAGAAATGTTGATTTTCTGTTTTGTTTTTAAAATTAATCTTTCAAAAGCAAGACAATGCTATATATGATTCAACAAAAGTTTAAAAAACATTGTTATAAAAAGTTCTTTTTATCTTTTCTTATTTTTAATACATTGTTTTAAAAGTTATGGGTAACTACAACAGAATGAGCCGAAAAGCGCCTAACAACTTATTATGTAAATATACATGGAAAAAAATGTATTTTAATTCGCATCATCTTCTACAGATCCAAATTGCAAGGTTCTTATTTACATCATCTAAACTAAGCTCTGTTTAATTTCACGCATTGTGTGGTGCTTCGAAATCAGCATATGAACCAATCAGCAGTAATGTAACTCAGAAGTTGTAATGAACACGGATAAATTGCGAGTCGCTTAGTTTGTTCCAACAGTAAAGTAGCGCCAATAAAGCAAATCAATTTACCAAGACTAGAATTTTGTGGCGCATTTCTACTAGCAGATCTGATTGTAAAGTAATATTTGCAATTAACAAAGAAAACATATATGAAACTGATTCCATGGTAGTACCACACTGGCTATTAGATATTCCAACTAAATGGAAAACATTCATCGCAAGAAATCAGCATAATTCTTTTCAGCAGAATCAGCATAATTCGTGAAAGAGTTCCTAGAGAGAGATGGAGTCACGTACCAACCAATCAAAATCACGCGACTTACATATCTAGAGGCGTAAATCCGACGGTAATCGCTAACTTAAATATTTGGTGGCATAGTCCTATGTGGCTAAAGCAAGATGAGTCCAAACGGCCTAAAATTAAAACACGAGAACCACGATCTGAGCTAAACCTTGAAGCAAGAAATTTTGCAATTATTACCTAAAACTGAAAATTTTACCTCGTCTGCGCGATCCAGGCAACGAGTTTTGAGGCAGAAGTAGTTAAACTTAAAAAAAATCAACCAATCGAATTAAGCAACGTCCTAAGTTCACTAGACCCATTTTTAGATTCCAAAGGAATTCTTCATATAGGAGGAAGACTACGAAATGCTAATCTAAGCTTTGGAGTTAAATATTCAATTATCGTACATAAAACAAATAATGCTGTTTATTTAATAATCCAGGATATCCATATTCGACAACAAAAACTAGCTTATCTACCACCAGAGAGATTCACTAAAAATAGGCCCTTTTAATACCGAAGTTGATTACCCGGACCGGATATTAAAGCATCTAGAACACCGAAACTCTCCAATTTTAAAATAGAAGCTTGCCACTATGATTATCATGTTAACGGGTTTATGTGAGTATATCACCACTGGGTTTTCCCTGGTATTTGGATTAACAAAGCAAAGGGACGATATATATGGTTACCTGTAGGCTCATTAAATCGCCAATTTGATCGTATAGTACCATGTCATGTAGTACCTCTATCAACAAATTTTAAATTTTTGTTTACGTGCATTTTATGAAACATTCCACATAAAATACAAATTAAATTTTGAATTATCACGTATCACATTTCTAAATATAGAGTATTATTTTTTTACCAATTATTTTGCAACAAGAACATTACATGAAAATAAACAAATCTATCAAGAGTTTATCAAGACCTATTGGGGCCAAGCAACACTAATTAAAAAATTTGATTTGAAACAACAAAAAATTAATTCGATTATTTGAAAAACAAATTATTTTTTTTTAAATTTATTTAAATTTCATTTTATTTCGTTATAATTTAAGATAAATCAAATTATTATATAGCCATTAAATATTATTGAAAATGTCCCGAATTTTAAAATGTCGTTAGCGCTTAAACAACATAATTTACTCGAACATCATCGTAACGATGGAAGATGACAACATCCTTGAAGAAAACATTGGGTAGATTGTAGAAGAACGTCTCATCGACGATAGTACGATCCAATGGGAATCCAAGTGAGAATCCATCAATGAAACGCCATGTCTTGCTGCGGCACATAAGATTCTTGTCGAAGTATACTTTATCGGTATTCACGTTCTTAATGGTTGTTGTTTTGTCGACCACCTTGATATCGGTTAATGGTGTTACAATAAAGAATAATTGCATATGTAGACCACTGGTTTTACCCTTTGGCAATAA
Source organism: Tipula confusa (assembly GCA_963556175.1). NCBI lineage: Eukaryota > Metazoa > Arthropoda > Insecta > Diptera > Tipulidae > Tipula > Tipula confusa. The sequence goes on from OY744475.1 coordinate 79,307,379, forward strand.
TAGACGATCGGGGAATCCACGGAAGCAATCCATAACATCGGTAATCATTGTTGTGTACGTATCAACACCAGTCATAACTCGTTTGTATATATCTCGGTATGTTGTCGTATCAGCAATGGTGTACAAAAAGTCTCGTGATGTACGACGAATAATATTCTTTCCGGTTTTCAAGTCGAACAAGAATTTATCGAGTTCCACAAAGTTATAACGGTTCAAGTCCAATTTCAAAAGTTTTCCAAATTCATCATATTTAGGGCCGAGGAATGTGCGTACCACAACTTTAACATCTTTTTCGGATGTAATATCTAGATTGACGGTGAAAGGCTCGTGATTGAGACGAGTGGTTCGGAATTTAATTAAATATTTCCATAAATCATCGTTTACACCGACGGTGGTATAGTCTTTGTGGATATCCTTTACAATATCAACATTTTTCAATCGATTGAATTTATCGATATAAATTCGATCCATCTTATCAACCATTTTTATATCAACAACGTTTGTAATATCAACATCGGTTGTGTCAAAGTATGTGACCAATTTTCCCACACGAACATCATCGATCTTCACATATTTCACGAGCAAATCGTCTTTAGTATACGTTTTTAGGTAGTCCTTGAATCTCCAGTACAAACCTATAATTTTCTTATATAATTGATAGAAGACTGGATCACGTAGAGATGTTTCAAAGTGGTCCAAAACACTTGGTACAATAATTCCTTTGTGGTCATTATAAATTGATCCACCTAATAGTATGCGGCCAATAATATCGTACACATGATGGAAACGACATAATTTGTGATCAAGAACGCCTGTAATTAATTTACCAAGAATATCGATACCTTTGTAGTTACGAATATCGATGCGTGTACCATCGTCGAGATACAAAAATCCATTGTCGATAACATCTCGTAATTTATATTCCAAAAGTTTTACTTCGGTAATTAAATCGTCACGTTTCGTTAATGTACGAATATTATAATTGTTATGTCTCATTGGGAAGAGTACACCATTGTAGTAATGTAGATTTGGGAAATAACCGGTAACAATTGGATGATCCCATTCGAATGTGTAAATATCGCCAAGTCCATTAGATAAACGCTCCAAATAGTAACGTGCCAATAATTGTTGATGCACCCACAAGAATACTTCACCACGATGAATATGATCCAAATCCAAGTCGCGACCATCGAGCCAAAATCCAAGATCCATATGTAAGAAAAAGTAGTACGTATTCAAACCAATATCATCGGTAAAGTATTGGAGCTTGGTATCACTATTCATACGATAATCGTTCATATCGGTTAAGTTACGATAAATCAAATATGTGTAGTCATCATAGAATCGATCGGTTAATTTAACTTTAGTCGCCTCAACGATAACATCACCGGTGAAGAATTTATGTGGAAGTATTTCATAAATGGCTGGTAAAATTATTCCGGTCATATCGACACGATGAATTACTGATGCATAAAGTGCATAAACAAACATTTCTTGGTTTACATGCATTCTAGCCCAGATCACGTTCTTTTTGAACGTAGTCCAATCTTTCGAATAGTAGAAAAGATTGAATAGTCCACGAACTTGACATACGTGATGGTAGTCTGAGATGGTAAAGATTTTATCGCGTACCAATAAACCATTTTTATACATGTCGATGAAATCAATCACTTTGACCGAATCCTGAAAACACAAAAACCAAAAAAAAACATTTTATTATACGTTAAAACCACTTAACATTATTTGTACTTACAAGATATAGGGTTTGATCGTCAACAAACGATTTACCGTAAACTGTATACTCGGTAATTGTAAGTGGTTGATAGACATGACGTAGAATATCTAAAATAAACTTTTGTTTCAACACAATATCCTTGTCACCTTTAATCAAGGCATAATCGACTTTTGTTATATAGCCATTTGCCACACAGGCAAAGGCCAATAGGCAAAACAAAATCTTCATTTTGTATTAGTTTACTTTTTTCACTTCGATTATCCTTTTAAATGTACGAACTAAGAGTTTGTTTGCCAACTTAGCTATGACTGATTTGGTATGAGCATAACCACGATTATTTATACCTTGATTTTAAGAACAAATTTTAAATAATAGAAGTTCATCGACGCCTCCATTTTTAATCGAACATCAAAATTGCCAAAAAACATATTGGTTTGCTACATTGTTGCCGAACATTAATTGATAATTTGGTAATCGTAACAAATTATGCGCGAAGTAATTACATTTCATTTGTTTATTAATTAAGTAACACAAAGTAATATTTAATAATTAAAAATAATACAAATTAAATTGTTGATAAGTGGAACATACATTGTATCTTGAATTGTTTTACAATTTTTGTGGGTATTATGGCAAGTTAAGACACTCTGCCATTTCTTCAAATGCTCACTTGGCAACTTTAGTAAAAATCCAAAAGCCCACAAGAGTTTTACTTGGCCAGACGAATGCCAAAACACTGTTACTAAAACACAATTTAGCAGTACTTTAACAGTATAATAGTAGCTACTAGGAACCGTTGGGATTTTATTCCAATAAACTCTAAAATGCAGAAGAAAATAGTCCATATTCGATAGAAAATTACAGTTGAATATTTCCGATATTTTATCGAGGGTGTTCACAATATACACCGATCACAAACCACTAACTCGAGCAATTCAGTCTAAAACTGAAAGTAACCCAAGACAAGCGAGCCACTTGGTTTATATTAGTCAATTTACCATGGATATCCAGCATGTCCAGGGCACTAATAACGTGGTCGCACACATACTACTACAAACCACAGTAAACGACGATAAAACAAACAGAAAGGTGACAACATCCAACAAAAATAAAAAACAAATAAAGCGAAAGAAATCAGCTGACATAGAAGAAATTTTCGAAGAAACGAGCGAAGTAAAAATACATAAGATCGTATAATACCTAAAAATAAATACATAAAGAGCGAACTAAAAACTTCAGAATTTACTTTCTGGTTCCGAGCGTCCAGGTCATTTCAACGTGACATTACAGACTTTTTTAGGATTTCGGACATAGACATATTAACTGTGAAATCCGTACTGGAGTAAACCACCTGTACATCGCAGAAGAGTTACGTTGAACAATATTCGACACGTTACATAGCATCACGGTGGGTTGGAAGTCTCCCACCGGACGCGTCCTCGAGTAGGAAATAGAGGAACCCCTAATCAGATTTCCGATGGATAAGTGAGAAATAAAAACCTTCTGTTTATGAAAAAGCTTCTGTTTATCAGGAGATACGACTGTAAAATTTTAGTAGGTATAAAATACTGGAGGAAGGTACCACAATAAAAAACCCACAATAAAGAAGAGCAACGATTAAATTACGGTGCAGGAATTTGGAACCCCAGTATCGGCGGCTTTAGAGGTGAGCAAGTGAGTTCCTAGTGGTCAAAATTCTACGACTGCAATGTTTCTGCAGTGGGAAACTTAGCTGCCGAAGCAAAAAGTGTTACAAGTTCGTTTAGTACGTTGAGTTCAGCTAAGCGAGGAGCGACCAAACTTGGGTCAAGTTTTGAGAATTAGTCCCCAACTAGATGGGTATAAGATCGCCTACAAAAACACATATAAAAGGAGCAGTCTTACTTTCCGATCTAAATGAGGAACAGGTAAAAAAGAAGGCAAAAAATTGAGTTCAAATACCCGAGTATTTCGAAATTATCTGCAGTTGCAAAACAGATAAACAACCTGGGCCCCTAGTCTTGAATTTTGATCGAAAAAATTCACCCGTGATTTTTTGCGTCTAAAAAATCGACTGAAAATTTCACGCACTTGCAAAGTCGTATTCTTGAATTCAGGCAGATTTTATATTCCCCTTTCTCCAATTCTAACCAACTTCACACAGTGGTAAATAAATGTATGTCAAAATTCAAATAAATGTACGTCAAATTTTATGTTTTGTTTCAGTTTATAAATTGTGAAAAATAGTGTTTTGGTTTTTGTGAGTGAATAATATTTATTAAATGATTATAATGGCTGGATTAGAACAACTTGGAATAGTTTTATCTCGCTCTGCTATAGAACAACCTGTTATAGAAGAAATGGAAATTAGATGGTGTATAAGAGAACGCCAAAATTGATTTGAGTTGTCAGATAAAAAGTTTATAAACCTATATAAGGTTGATGAGCTAATTAATTCAATTGAACCTTATTTACCAGAGTGTCGATTTTGTACGGAAAATGACAGCGTGAGGTGAGCAAACCGGAAAAATATAGTAGTAGTAGTTTTATTAGTATTGGTTTACTTCAACACATGCGCGTTATCTTGTTTATATATTTTTGTATTTGATATTTCAAAAACAAAATAATGTTTAGTGTTCATCGATAATGAATGGCGTATGGTTATGTTTCTTTTTCAGTTTAAATAAAAATGTGAATAAAATATTATGACGACTCACTAACTATTATTAACCTATTAATAATAATTAATACCTATTTAATAAATCTAACCTATTATATCTCAAACATACTACAACTTTTTTTAAACGTCATAAAATTGTTAACAAAAAATCAAATATTTAAAAAAAATTATATAAAAAAATTATTATAAAAAAAAAAATAATAATAAATTTTAAAAATTTGATTCCACCGCTAAAAAGCTAGCGAATAGGTGAGGTGAGCTGGACGTCAGCACCATACAAATTTAACCGGTTCAACCGGAACCCTATATTTTCATACTTGCCTTCATAAAAATGACATACAAAATGCACAGACACATGAGAAAAAAAAAATACAATACAAATATAAATTTGTATGCTATACACTGTATATATACACAAAATATTGCTCACCTCACCAGCTCACGCTGTCAATTTTCGTACAAAATCGACACTCAGATTGTTCGAGAACCAGTCCTTTAAGTGTGGTAGAAAAATTAAATCTATGTTGTAAGAGAAGTGAAGAGAAAATCAAACTTATTCGACTATGTGAAGAAGATATGTGATATGAAATAAAGAGGATGGTTCAGTTGATTAAACTATCCTATAATGAGGTGGCAAAGGAATTTAAAGAACTCAGTGAGAAATTGGAAAAACCCAAGTTGTGAAACCCTGGACGATTGTAATGCAGACAGTGATAAAAAGATGAGAGATTCACCGCCTTATACTGGTCTTCAGTTGGTCACAACCAAATGTGTGGTAATAAGTGCACGTACTCTGACAAATCTGTAGCCAGCCTTAGAACTAGCAAGAAAACTGAAGAATGAAACTGTAGGAAATAAACCAGAATGGCAAAAAGTTGCACCAAAAAGGCGAAAGAGAAGTCGAAAACAACATAGTGATAAAGTAATAAAATCAATTTTGCCTTACATATTTGCCATCTATATGATTGTCTACCGAAACAATGACGTAGTATCGTGACATCACAAAATAATATTTCTCATGGCACACTAGATTAAAAAAATATTTAAATTTTATATACCTAAATAATCAACACACTTACATGATTGTCTACCGAAACAATGATGCACGAAACAAAACGAAAGAATATACATATACATACACTCTATGGAAGCAAAAGAATTAATATAGCTCGAAAGGACCGATAGGCGGAAAACCGACAGAAATTTATTGCTTCGTCACACTTCAAAGCTGGTTTAGTGGGGTCAGAAAATATATTTATTCCAGACCCCTGTAATATTAGACCACTTAACATTGAATGTTCTCATTGTGAAGCTATAAGCTTTAAAGGTAAAACCTGTAAATATTTAAAAATGGAAAAGTAAATTTACTAATGATTAGTCTAATCATATCAGACAACTTTTCTCTAAATTTAAAAGGTCTTTTTACGCAAAACGATGTTAAAAGCAAAAATTTTAGAGAATACATTCGCCATTTCAATAACGCAAATGCTTTTGCTTCTATGGTTGCCAAATCTGTTGAAATTCCAGGGAGTGGGCCGTATTGGTTCAAAATTGCAGGTCAAGTTTATCATAAAACCTCTGAAAGTATGCAAATCAATACTGAATTGAATTCGCAAACTGTAGGTAGCTTTAATTAAAACAATCTTCCGAAATATGCGAAACTATACATATACGACAGTGATATAGCACTATAAGCTCGAATGCTTCACAATCTTAACCAAAATTGAAATTAAGCAAATGATTGCTGATGATTAATGTAATGTGACTCCATATATATGTAGCTCATTATAGGAATCTTGGTGAAGAATATAATAATGAGAAATTAAGAGCTCAAGCTAACGGTGAGACAATTTGCAATCCACTCCCCACGATGATATTGGTACAATTTTTCTAATGGATCGTAATAAATGTCTAGAAGGCTGTATTGATTTTGCAGTCTCAATAATTACATCTGGCAAACCGAAATTAGTTTTTTGTCGAAACATATCGATCCAATGACATTTCCATTGTTTTTCCCCCGTGGCGATTTCGGATTTTCATTGAATATAACCCATGTTACAGAAAGAGCAACCGAGGTTAGGAAAACCCAATTAATTATATCCGTACGCATCAAAATAATTTTAGAGTTGAGTCATATTCAGTCTAATTAAACATTTGAATAATATGGACAGAAATCAAAATTGTCGAGTTGGAAGCATCGCCATTATTCCTTCGTCGCACGACGATGGTCCACGCTTTATGGCAAATACGATATTTCCCAAATTATTCTGCGATTATACAGATATCTGTATTGATGGTTATCTCTAAAGGGACAATTCTAAAGAAAATCAAGATACCAGAACCTAAATACCAGTTGATAATAGCTGGATTGTACCCTATAATCCTTTCTTAATTAAAAAATATGATGCTCATATTAACGTATAGCTTTGTTCCACTGTGAAAGCAATAAAATATATACACAAATATATGACAAAAGGGGATGCACGAATTGGTTTGCAATGTGAAGATACTAAAAACTTCTTAGTACAAGACGAACCTACAGCTTATATTAATTGCCAGTATGTCAGTTCTCAAGAAGCTTGCAGGAAACTGCAAGAATTGTCAATTTATAGACTCCCACAATGTTTCAGTTGTCTATTAGCGAAAAAATGACCAGGCTATATACTTTCAAGAAAATCGTGAGGAGTAAGCTATGGGTCGAGCAACTATCACACATACATCACTCACAGCATATTTTCAACTCAACCATGAAGATCCCGAAGCACACGGCTACTTTAACCAAGATGTACCAATTTATTTTGAATTTGACAAAAAAAAATGGGTTAACGGGGCTATAAATTCAAGATTCAGGGACTCACAATAGGAAGAATTCCAACCGTATCACCACGGAAATGTAGAACTGTACCATTTGAGAGTCTTTTGGTTGGCCGTAAAACGTGATGAAGCCACGTCTTTTGAACATCTCTTAAAGAGCTGCAAAAGCAAGAGGGTTGGTGAACGATTCCCGTGAATGGTACAATTGTATGGCTCAAGCTACAACAGAAAATATACGATAAGGCCATGAGCCATAAGGTCGGTGTTTGTGACTATTGTTATTCACAATCATCCTGCTGATCCCTTACAACTGTGCAACGACTTTAAGCTCGACATGTCTAAAGATTTTGTTCATTTAATGTACGATCAAGAAATTTCTTTAGCAATGTGCCTAACTGAAATTCAAAATCGACTGGAAAAAAGGGACTGAGTTGTTGTAAAATTGGTAAAAAAAGGCTCAGTGGAGAAACTGTTTACAAGGCCGTCGATTGCGTTAAAACTGATAAAGGCGAGGAAGATCCTGATCAACAAATTAATTTTTCTGTAGAATTTTTGAATAGTTTGAATCCAGGTGGCCTTCCCCCATTCCAAATAAACCTTAAATGTGGATCGATTGTTATGTTCTTGAGGAATTTATCAATAAGCAAAGGACTGTGCTCGCATGATTCTTCAAAAAATGCGAACAAAGTTAATCAAAGTAGAAGTAATAACCGGAAAAGGAACTTTTCATTTCATTCCTCGGGTATCACTCGATATATCTAATGATCCCACCTTGCCTTTTAATTTTTGTCATCACCAATTTCCACTCTCGTTGGCCTACGCCATCACAATAAGGCACAAGATCAAAGTTTTGAAAAAGTAGGGATTTTTCTACCAATACCATGTTTTAAGACGGCTTCGAAAAAGATATTTTAATCTAAGAGCTTAAAGATATTTATTTTTGAGCTATAAAATAAAAAATTAAAACTAAAGATAAAATATTTTCAGTTTTTCTATTATTTCTAAATTGGTAAATAGTAGTACGTTTTAAAATTGTCAGAAATTATAATTTATTAGCAAAAAATTTAAATAATCGGAAGCGAAGTTCGAAATTAATTATTATAAGATAATTATATAACTATGTTGCAACAACTGCTCGGTTGTTAATTAACGTGCCACTAGTGCAAAATACTTGACATTTTTTACCGAAGTCAATACTACGCATGGTGTATAATTCTTATATACATTCGCATATTATATACTTAAACCCAATATGACGAGTGGGGTACCAAATTATTTACTTAATATGCTTTTTGTTCTTCAGAAACATTATCCTTAATGTTTCAGTTAGAACTCCTTTAAGTGCTTTGTTTGAAAATTTCTTACCTCTTAGAAATATTATTTATCGAGAATTACTTGTTGTATATAAAATTATTAACGGTTTCATTAAGCACAAATTTGAATTGGTTCAAGTCTTTGATACTCATAATCATCATACAAGGCGTCAATCTAACTATAAAACTGAGTTTTTTTGTACAAGTATCTCTGACAATAACGTACTATTTAGGTGTTTGAAATTGTTCAATATCATCAATTACCATATTAATTGTTAAGGACAATCACATTTTTATTTATTTATTATTTTTTATTAAATAATAGTACAATCTTATCACTTGAAAATTTATTATTAGTTATGCGCTATTTATTACAAATAAGTGGAACGAGTGCGGGTTTACAAGAAATCAATAGTCTTCTTCCAACAACGGATCTTTAATTATTAGCTGACTATCTCATGCGGTTTGATTCTCTTACGGCTTCTTAGATCTTGCATTGAGTCAAGAAGTTGTATTGCTTTAGTATTGATATAATGGAGTTATCTTCTTTCATGATTGTTGGCAAATTTCTGAATCACTTAACCAATCCATTTGATATTTAGGTCGTCATGTAATTCCTCGTTGATTACGTAACGGTAAGCATTCGTTATTGTACGAAGAAATTTGTTTTGACATCGTTGAATAATTAGACGATTTGATGGTTTAGTACAGCCCCACAGATGGCTACGATACGTCTAAATTGGTTTAATTATCGATTCGTCGTAGATAAGACGTTTCCAGTATAAGCTTATAATAGTTTGATATCAGCCTGTACATTTCACGTTGCTTTATTTTAATTTGTTCAGCTTTTTGTCTAACGTGGTGTTTCCAGTTCAATCTTGAGTCGAGATGCAATCCAAAATGTTTGGCAGATTCAGTTTGGGGAATTTGTACCCCATTAAAAAATGTTTGGAGGATAGTTAAGAGATGGAAATGTAGATCGGAAATGTACATCGGCAGTGTAGAGACGATATGAAAGGCGCTACTACGCTATCATGGGGCAGTCCTACTCTGGCTGGGTAAAAGTTAGAGTATGTATCTTCCTGTGATACTTTAAATTTCCGTTTGGATAGGTACGACTCGAGCAATTGACAGTAATTTTGGGGCACTATTTTACATGTCTTAGAGATGAGACCCTCATGACAGGGCAATATTTCTTCTCTTCAAAAGCTTGTTCTATTTTTGCAAAAATTGGTTTTAGTCGTTTTAATAATAACTTATCCAACAACTTTGAGATAGTAGGTAACAAAGAGAGTGGCCTGTATGATGTCAGTTGCTCCCCAGGTTTATCTGGTTTTTTTATCATTACTATTTGTGCAGCCTTGAACACTCATCCACATATGTAAGTCGAAAGCAAGCATTGTATATATAAGTTAACATAATAACTGCTCTCTTTGATAACTCCTTAAACAGCCTTGGGGAAATTTCTTCAAATCCAGGTGACTTTTTAGGATTCAGATTCGTATCATAATATTTAATGGAGATCTATAGACTGGTTTGGGATCAATCCTAGATTGAATATCGTGTGGTTGAAATACTCATGCCAGTAATGTTGTGCAAACAGTTCAGCTTTTTCATCATTACGACGCACTCATTCTCCATTTGTGTTCCTTATAGGAGGCACTTGGATTATTGGCCTATTATATAGTAGCTTTCCAAAGAGAATAGTTTTTGACGCTCGAGGACCCAGACGATTCAGATAATTTTCAGTACAACTGTAACGGTTGCTTTAGAACCGTCCCAAAGAGGGTAAAAGAAGAAGTAAAAACAAAATTGAATCGTGTTGCATAATAGCGTGTTGCGTTGGTGGTATATTTTTGTTGCAGTTGATAATTATAATGTTGATGCTTATAATGTTGTATGTATATGCATAAACTGGATATGGTCAGCTGTTCGGTACGGTAAATTTTTTTTCTTGTTGATTTAAAACATAAAAAAAAAATATTTAAAAAATTGGAACACAAAATATTGGTAATTCGAATGGTCAACATCTAATTAATAAATTGATCATATTCACAAAAACAAAACAAAAAAAACTATTTTTTTTTATAATTGGAAATTGAAAAAGAAATAAACACTGTATAATGTTTTTTATAAAATTAAAAAAAAATTAAAATAAAACTTATTAATTAGTATTGAACTATACATGTATATTACATCTAAGTGAACTATTTATAAAGAAAATTTTTTATATAAACATTAAATATATAAATAAAATTTATTTTCATTAATTAATTAATAAATAAACAAACTAAAAATGTGTTTGAAAGAAATGTGATTAAAGTTATTTTGTGGATAAGTTACTAAAATGTAATAAATATATAAGAAAATAAAAATAAAACTGTATTAATAATTATACTGATATAAATTTATATAAATAAGTGTACACGAATAAATAAAAATAATAAGAATAATTAAATAACTTAAATTAAATTTATTTAAAATAAAAATAAAAATAAAACCGAAGAAAAAAAAACCAATCCCATTCATACTTTTGGTTTATTGCAAATATTCAAGTACGAATATTCACATGTTTCAAATCATATGGATAAAAAAATTTTAAAATAAATTGAATTTTACTCAAGAAGAGTTATGCTTGCTGAAATAATTGATTGGAGCGTGTGCGGAACAACTATCATACCATTTAACGGAGAACATAGACGACCCAAACTTGTGTAAACGGAATGGTAAGAAATATTTTAGTTATTTTTTTTTATTCTAATTAATTTACTTTTGATGTTTATGTAATAAAATTATTTGGTGAATAAGGGATGGAACCACTTGAGTACCTAACATAAAACAAGCATAGCTTAATAGAAGCTGGATGGTAACCCTCATTAGTTACATCCCACCCCATCGCCGTGAGTTTATAGCCAGACACGTGCTATGCGAGGGCTCTCCCATTCAGCTGTAGTTTTAAGTATTGTACACGGTTACCATGTGGGCCACCACATGGCGATCTGTTACAATTGGCGCCCAAAACCTCGGTTATACAGTTAGTTACACATAGCGATTATTATAGTCTTCCACTATAATAATCTTATTCAGTCACAGTATTATGATTTCTTATTGTATTTTTTTTAATTTTTCTTAACGTAACTTCATTTAATTTTTCTTAATTTTTTTTGATTACTGATGATTAGAAATTTCACTGTCGGTTTATACGCACACATGATCGCGTCCTCATTCCACGTTAGTGTTTTTGATTTGAGTGTATGTTTGTAATCATGTGTGTATATTTTCTGTTCATACAGATATTTTAATGGTGATTTTGTGCAGCGGTCGCGTCCTATCTCTCCTTTGGAGATTTCGATTCCGGGTGTTTGTTTTGCTGTAATAAAATTGCTGTTATATATCTTTTTCTCCAGTTAAATATGATCACTCCATAACATGTGTTTCGCGTAATAATCTTCATTTTACGATGGATGTGACTAATTATGTTAGGTAACACGTGTTATGGTGCGACATGGGTAGGTGAAATTTTTTTCCGTTAATGACGTTTGAAAGATGAAAGTTAACACTATTCATATCTGAGCACATGGCTTTTCGCCCTTCAGGTTTTTTTTATTTTTAGATTGCTGTGTTAGATAGAATCGGATATGAAAATGAAATGATGAAGTACAGTTATATGTAATACCGATTTCTTTCTCGAATATTTTGAGGGTATAATATGTAAACATGTAATTGTATTTCATAATCATATTTCACCTCTATGCCACTATATTTTTCAGTTTAACTTCTTAATTTTTTTTATTTTTATTTTTTTTGTTGGTACTTTAAAGCGTTTCCATCTATTATCCACCCGCACTCCTCATATTATTTAAAATTTATAATAATTTAAGTATTTGACTTAAGAGCGTTGACATTATTTCAACCAAATTTATTTTATAAGTTTAATTATTGTTTTTCTAAGTTTTTTTTTTGTCAAATTATTTAAGACAAGTTCATTTATCTTAAACTTTCATTAAGATTTTTTTTTTCTTCACATTTTCTTTTTGGATAATTTGTTTTTATATTTCAATTATATTTTATATGTAAGTTTTGAATTTGTGCAATTAATATTTTTTTTATTATACATTATTTTGGTCATTGGTATTTTTACATATTTTTAAATAATATTGAAATAACTTTAATTGTCATTTATATATTTGTTCGGGATAGTAAATTTTGAATTTTTTTTATAATTTCCATATAATAGTACATATATTATGTGCTGGAATTCCGAATGATTCATAATTTAGTAATTATAACACGAAACAAAAACGTAATAAATTAATACAATACAGTAGTTTCCATAATTCAACTATTACAAACATATACATACATACATATACATATACCTAATTTTTATACATTGTAACAATGGACCTGAACGCTTTAACCAATGATGAATTTCTGGTAGAATGCGAGGTGCGAGGTTTTCAAGGGACCGCTTTGGAATCTTATAATTTATTAAAGGATCAGTTAGCAGCAGAGGTGAATACCTCGGTGTTAATTCCTACACGAGCTCATTCGGCCGCGCGCAAAAACCCTAAACGGGAATTAGATAAGTGTACGTTGAAGTTGAGTACCTTGAAAATTATTATTCAGGAATTGCCTAATGATCCTAATCCGAAAACCTATACTCAATTGCGATCAATAATTTTGCATGTGGAAGGGCGTCTCAATCGCATGTCGCATTCCCGTGTTGTCAAAGATTTAATACCAAATTTAGTTCAAATTATAAAACGGTTGAAAACGTCTCTCGACCAATGGAACAACGGTGATTTTAAAAACGCTAACGCCGACGAATTAAATCGTACGTTAGGAGACATGAATATTGAAGATGTAGATAGTAACGATTCAGAATTTGACTCGTCAGATGGATTTGAAGTTAATAAACCTTCATCTAAATCAAGTATTAATATCGCAATACCTAATATATCTTCTGAAAAGAACATTCGTCCTTCTTCTTCTAAACATGTCTTTCCATCTTTAACTACGCTTTTCAAGGATCCTGATAAACCAATTAAATCTATTGGGTTGGTTACAGATGCTGTTAATTATAAACCTGAGGTTAAATCTTTATCCACGGTGATACAGGATAGAATCTCCACTCTAGGCACGCCATTTATATCCGATCAACCATCCTCTATTTCGAATGTTGTTCCAGCATCATCAGCCACCAATATTCCTGGTAATCCTGTTCTTAATGGGAGTTTTGGTCATAGTCACAGAGAAATTCCTTTTAATCCCGCCTCTGTTACCCAATGGTGATCGTTGGTCTCAAATACCTATTTCAACTCATCAGGATTTTAATTGCACCAGTTCAACACTTCGTAACCCATCGCGCTGGAACATTAGTTTTGAAGGGTCAGCTTCAGAAAGGCTGGATATAGAACGGTTTTTATACCGTGTAGAACGTAATGCCGCTCGCTATCAAGTATCCTTAATAAGTCTGGTCGAAGAGCTTGGTTCATTATTAAAAGGAGAAGCTCTCGATTGGTACTGGCTATTTTTAGAACGACACGGGTTAGTTTCATGGGCACAGTTACGAGCTGAGCTTATTCGTCGTTTTAAAAGGTATTTAACTGAAGATGATATCCTACAGGAATTGGATAATCGTAAACAGAGACTCCCCAAAGAATCATTTTATGATTTTTACAGCGCGTTGCTCCAAATCGCTATGAAGTCCCCCACTCCCATCTCTGACGACGAATTACTTCGGTATGCAAAGAAGAATATGCGAATTGGACTTCAATTTCAGCTCCAGATGTCGGATAAAAAAATCAACAATATAGAGCAGCTTGTTGGTGTCTGTGTTAATTGGGAACAAATTTGGTCTCGGAATGGTTATTGTCCCGAACATTTTCTTCAGACAACGCGAAAATCAATTCACGAAATGGTTGCTGTAAGCTCGTTAGCGGAAATACCATCATATTTGAATCATAACATTGAAGCCTTTACCAAAAAGGTTCACCGTTCTGTACAAACCGGTGTTAACGACCCCTCCTCCGGTAAGCTTATCTCGGATTCTGGAAAAAATTCGTTACCATATTCTCAGTCAATGATAATTTGTTGGAATTGTAGGGATATTGGTCATGCTTATCAAGACTGTCCGTCGTCTCCCTTGCATTTATTTTGTTACGGATGTGGCCACCCCAATGTCATTAAGCCGCGGTGCGGTAAATGCACTCCGTCTAAGACGGAAAACCGGCCAGTGGAAATGCGTTCGGCTGGGCGACTTCATTTCCAGCAAGTTCATCCTCCCAGAGTATCTCACTCGAATCCTTTAATTCCATCTCAGCAAAGTCCAAATTGTTAAGTCCCTCTTTTTATCCTCCTTCTTCTTCTTTCAAGTTTTCCTCTATATCCAGAACTGCTTCATATTTGCGTAATAGACAACGAATCAAAACTAAATGTATCGAAACTGTGTTAACCGATGACCTAGACGGTAGACCTTATGCCGACGTACGTATAGGAAACCACAATATGCGCGGATTGCTAGACAGCGGAGCTAATATTAGTGTATTGGGCATGGGTTGCCAAACGGTATTAAATTCCTTGTGTTCTAAATTCCATCATCTGCCTACTCATTTGCGAACCGCTAATGGAAAAAAAATTAATATTTTGGGTTACATCAACATTCCCATCACGTATGCTAATCGGACACGAACAATATGCCTTTATGTAGCTCCCGATCTACAACAACCCTTGTATCTTGGCATGGACTTTTGGAGAGAATTCGGGTTGGCTCCAGTGATGGTGGCCGAACTTGCAGACACAAATTTTCCCAGTAGGGAGTGTAATCAGCACGAACTTTCCAACAGCGAACAAATAGAGTTGACGAACATTATTTCTTCGTTACCTTCTTTCGACAAATTAGGTCTAGGTAAAACTTCTTACACAGAACATAATATTGACGTTGGTTCTTCCACCCCCGTTAAACAACGATATTATGCCATATCTCCGGTGAAACAAGCAATAATTAATACTGAGATTGATCGGATGTTAGCCCTTGGAGTCATAGAGGAAAGCAACAGCAGCTGGTGTTCGCCGGTCACTTTAAATGTAAAGAAAATGGGAAAGTACGACTGTGTTTGGATGCACGGAAACTAAACGCAGTCACCGTAAAAGACGCGTATCCACTGCCGTTAATAGATGGGTTATTGAGTAGATTAGATCAGACTAGGTTTATTTCTAGTTTAGATCTAAAAGATGCCTTTTGGCAAATTCCTTTAGAAAAAAACTCTCGGCAATATACCGCTTTTACTGTACAGGGGCGGCCACTGTATCAGTTTTGTGTAATGCCCTTTGGGCTCTGTAACGCTCCACAAAGGATGTGCCGTTTGATGCACAAAGTGATACCCTTCTATCTGCAGGATCGCGTGTTTGTCTATTTAGATGATTTGCTCATTACCTCTGCCACGTTAAAGGAACATTTTGAATTGTTGCGTGAAGTCTCGCGTCTACTTGTCAAAGCCAACCTCACCATCAACATTTCCAAAAGTAAATTTCTGCTAAAACAGATTAAGTACTTAGGATATGTTGTTGGTGACGGTTGCTTGACAGTAGATCCAGATAAAGTCTCCGCCATCCAAGATTATCCTGTTCCTCGCACGGTTAAACAAATTCGCAGATTTTTGGGTATCACTGGGTGGTATCGTCGGTTCATTGACAATTACGCGTCCATTTCCTCCCCCATCACCGATCTGTTAAAGAAAGGGAAAAAATGTGAATGGAACAACGAGGCGCAAAACGCATTTAACCTTCTTAAACAAGCGCTAATTTCTGCTCCCGTCTTGCGAAATCCAGACTTTACGAAAACGTTTTACTTACAGTGCGATGCCAGCTCTACTGGAGTTGGTAGCGTACTGTTTCAACGAGGTCCGGACGAAGAGGAATTCCCTGTAGCATACATGTCTAAAAAACTCAACAAAGCTCAACGAAACTACTCGGTTACAGAGTTGGAATGTTATGCAGTAATCTTGAGTGTTAAAAAGTTTCGTGCCTATATTGATGGATTCCACTTCGTCATAATAACCGATCATTCAAGTCTCCAGTGGCTTATGTCTCAAAAGGACCTTTCTGGTCGTTTGGCACGCTGGAGCTTGAATTTGCAAGGGTATGACTTCACTATTCAACACAAAAAAGGATCGCAAAACGTGGTGCCGGATGCATTATCGCGAATGAATGTGAATGAGCTTCATCAATCTGTGTCACCTGCTTTGGAATTTCCCTTGCATGTTGACCTAAACTCTCCAGTATTTTCGAATGATCCGGAATATGTTTCATTGTTGAGTTCGGTTAAATCTATAAATAATGCCAACTCCAATTTGCGTATCGAGGATCACAAGATTTTAATTTGTCCATCATATGGCCCGCGTGTAGTTGACACAGATTTACCTGAGTGGAAGTTAGTTATTCCACAACCTCTTACTTATTCTTTAATTGAACAGGCTCATTCTCCTCCAGTGTCGGCCCACTTCGGAATCGCCAAGACTTTAGAGCGTATACAAAGATACTTTTATTGGACCGGCATGGCTAAAGACGTCAAAGCATATATCTCGGCCTGTAGTATATGTAAAACGTGTAAGCCTATAAACTACCGTACTCGTCCTCCAATGGGCAAGCTCTCCGAAGTCACTCGACCATTTCAGTGGTTGTATATAGATTTTTTAGGTCCGTATCCGCGCACAAAACGAGGTAATGCTTTTATTCTAATTATATTAGATAAATACTCGCGCTTCGTAGTACTTAAAGCACTACGAACTGCTAATGCCGCTAACCTCGTAGAATTTCTTGAAGGACAAGTCTTCAATCTTTTCTCTGTTCCGGAGACGGTATTGACGGATAATGGAAGACAATTTGTGTCGCGGCAATTTAAAAATTTACTTTTCAAATACGGAGTTAAACATCTAACCACTCCCAAGTATACGCCTCAACCTAATGCGTCCGAAAGAGTAAATAGATGTATTTTGTCTTCAATTCGCTCCTACCTTAAGACCGACCAACGTGAATGGGACGTTCACCTGCAAGAAATCGCTTCTGCGTTGCGAAATGTCCATCATTCTTCGGCGGGATATTCTCCCCATTATTTGGTATTCGGTGATCATGGCATTAACCACGGTACTGATTATAAATTACGTAAACTATTAATGAAGTCTGCGGATAATGATATAGCAATAATTTCCAAACCCGATAGATTAAATTTAGCTCGAGAAACAGTGCTCAAACATTTACAACAAGCCTATACTTCCAACACTAAACAGTACAATTTACGTTCTCGAGTCCGTCTATTTACAATAGGTCAACAAGTGTACATTAAAAATTTTGTACAGAGTGAAGCTGCTCGTAATTTTAATTCGAAGTTGGCTCCTTTGGCCGTTCCTGCTTTTTGTCTCGACCTATAGGAAAAGTTGCATATGAATGTACTGATATGAATGGGAAGGTGTTGGGCATATACCATATTAAAGATATTTACAACGCTCCTTGAATTACAAATTATAAATGAGTAAGTGATGATTTATCTTGTTACATTTTTCCTTTACTTGATTGTAGTAGATGCTATTTTCCTTATATTGCCGGCTTGTGAGACATCTCAGTGGTGTGAGTCGGCCCCGCGTGTTGTAACGGTTGCTTTAGAACCGTCCCAAAGAGGGTAAAAGAAGAAGTAAAAACAAAATTGAATCGTGTTGCATAATAGCGTGTTGCGTTGGTGGTATATTTTTGTTGCAGTTGATAATTATAATGTTGATGCTTATAATGTTGTATGTATATGCATAAACTGGATATGGTCAGCTGTTCGGTACGGTAAATTTTTTTTCTTGTTGATTTAAAACATAAAAAAAAAATATTTAAAAAATTGGAACACAAAATATTGGTAATTCGAATGGTCAACATCTAATTAATAAATTGATCATATTCACAAAAACAAAACAAAAAAAACTATTTTTTTTTATAATTGGAAATTGAAAAAGAAATAAACACTGTATAATGTTTTTTATAAAATTAAAAAAAAATTAAAATAAAACTTATTAATTAGTATTGAACTATACATGTATATTACATCTAAGTGAACTATTTATAAAGAAAATTTTTTATATAAACATTAAATATATAAATAAAATTTATTTTCATTAATTAATTAATAAATAAACAAACTAAAAATGTGTTTGAAAGAAATGTGATTAAAGTTATTTTGTGGATAAGTTACTAAAATGTAATAAATATATAAGAAAATAAAAATAAAACTGTATTAATAATTATACTGATATAAATTTATATAAATAAGTGTACACGAATAAATAAAAATAATAAGAATAATTAAATAACTTAAATTAAATTTATTTAAAATAAAAATAAAAATAAAACCGAAGAAAAAAAAACCAATCCCATTCATACTTTTGGTTTATTGCAAATATTCAAGTACGAATATTCACATGTTTCAAATCATATGGATAAAAAAATTTTAAAATAAATTGAATTTTACTCAAGAAGAGTTATGCTTGCTGAAATAATTGATTGGAGCGTGTGCGGAACAACTATCATACCATTTAACGGAGAACATAGACGACCCAAACTTGTGTAAACGGAATGGTAAGAAATATTTTAGTTATTTTTTTTTATTCTAATTAATTTACTTTTGATGTTTATGTAATAAAATTATTTGGTGAATAAGGGATGGAACCACTTGAGTACCTAACATAAAACAAGCATAGCTTAATAGAAGCTGGATGGTAACCCTCATTAGTTACATCCCACCCCATCGCCGTGAGTTTATAGCCAGACACGTGCTATGCGAGGGCTCTCCCATTCAGCTGTAGTTTTAAGTATTGTACACGGTTACCATGTGGGCCACCACATGGCGATCCGTTACACAACTCTTTCTGCTCTTTAATTAATCGGTCAACTTTTTTACTTACTCGGTTAAATTCTCTTTTGCAGATATTTCCGGTTCTAGGCCATATGCGTCTTTTTCTACACCTTTCTTTTATCAGTTTACGAATCTCCAGTGGGTAATTTATATCTTGTACATCTTTCTCTCTTAATACGGGTGTCCCTTCTTTAACTGCTTCGTGCATAGAGTTAATAAAATATTCAGCTTGTATTTCAAGTTCTTAGTTTCGAGCACTACCACTGGGATGCAATGTCCAATAGTCTTTATATCCCATAATTTTAATAAAGTTTTTCTCTGTAAAATGTGTCTCTGACATTAAAGCAACGTCTATATTGTTGATTCTTAGAAACACATCTAGTTTTTGGGCTCTTGCAATAACCCCGTTAGCGTTCCAGGCTATTATACGTAGGAACGATACATTAATTTACTTTTTATTTTTTGGAGTTTTGTTTAGTAGCTTAGAATTATTTTCCAGTTTTTCCACCCTGTTAGTGTAAGCTGGCTGAAATGTTGTCTCATTTCAGCTCGAAATTCGGTGAGCATCTTCATAATAATACTAATGGTTGGCTCATTAATCACAGGCTTCTGCCCGATTTTGATTTCTTGAATATCATTGTTATTTGTGGTGATGGTCGTAGGATCTCTAACAATATCGTATTGTTTGTTTGGCTTCTGCTGTAGGCGCTAAACTACTGATAATTTTTTTGGTAGCTGAGCATTTAACAATTTGTACAGTTGGCAATTTGTACAGTGAGGTATACCTTTTACCTTTTTTGGAGGTTCAATAGACAATATAGCAGGCTCTTAATTTCTGTATATCCCTTTATTATTTACTCCTTGCAACAGGTTAACGTAAAACAATGCGGAGTATCTAATAATTTTCTCATTTTCAATTGTTGACTTTTTATGTACATTGACAATGTCGGTAACTTTATGACCAAGATCCTCGATTGCTGCTTTGATATCTTCGCGATCGGTAGAAGACGGTAGACTTCTTATTACGACTCTATACCATCTTTCACTTTTAAGCTGAATGTATGGAATTCCATATTATAAAGTGTACTATCCTTATTATTGGCTTCAGTTTTTTTTATATCACTAAGTAGATTTTTAATTTTACGGTAGACATTTTCAGACTGCGTTGTTATTTTGATATCATTATTGGATATTGCTTGAAACTGAGCAGGTTTCTCTGTCACTGCCAAAACTTGAGCTCTGTGTATATTGAAATCTCTAACATTGCTCACATTAATTGGTGATGGCAAGGGTTCCTTTTCAGGAGCAGGTTGTGATTGTTTTGGTATTTTATTTGATTGTGGTGGAGATATTGTTGGGGATGGTGTTGTACAGTCTCTTTTTTTTATTTACATTTATTTTATTTTGTCTGGATTGAGTGACTTCCTTCTCGAGTTCCTTCATCCGTAAAATATTCATTTTTGAGATTTTGTAGGCTCTAACTTCTAACATTAGTAGACATAGAAGGTTTCATTTGCCTCTCTGAGGCAAATTATGTTTTGTAGGTTTACCATAATATCTTGATATTTATTATATTGTATCTCGTATTGCTAAAAACCAAATGTAAACACCATATAATTTAAATAAAACTTAATATTTTATTCAATATTTAATTACATAATTAGAAATAACATTACACATAAAACTAACAAATAAATTTTTAAAATTAAAACTCATTTGAGTTAAGTGAGTCGGAAATTTTAAGACTATAACAACCTTCCAAAAGTTTCTTTGATTTTTCAAATCCTAGCCGGTTTTTATTTGGAGAATGAACAAAGGACCACGATGAAAATAGTTGTCCAATTTCACTGGATGATGCTGGTATTTGTAACAATTTCTTTGCCAACTGTGACAAATTTGGATATTTAAATGCTGCCATATTCCAGAAGATTATCGCATCGTCAATTTGTTTGCCAAATAATATAAAAAATCCATTTTTGGTAGTAAATTGGTCAAACTCAGAAATTCCTTGTAAATAATGAATTCGACTGCTGCAGTTTTTTCTTCCTCTTCTAGAAGTTTATAATCGAACGCAGGATGAAGAAAATAAGCAAAAAGTGCATATATGTTGAGTGCCATTTTCATCCGTTTTCTTAATTCATACTGCTAACTGCTTCTAAAAATTTTGATTTTGGCATTTGTCGATCAGTTCACATATTGGGTTAAAAGCATCGATGGCATTTTGTACGTGAACTTTAAATTCGTCGTCAAAAAGTAATAATTTTACATACTGTTTGACATTTTTTCCCACGTTGCTGATCCACCGCAATCTCTTTCATATACTGCAAATTTTCAAGCAAAGATACTAAATTGTCCCTGTAGGTACACCATCGTACGTCGCAGACTGTGTGTAATTTTCGGCCCCCCTTTTGTCGAGTAAGAAATTCTACGTCTTGATGCTTAAACATTTTAGTAATTAGATTCGCCGACGATAACAGCTCACTATATGGTTTGACAATGTATTTCGCAAGAAGATTGCCTGTTGAATGCCATAGTGCCGTTTGCCAACCCATATTTACCATCGTAGAAGTATTGGCAGATACAAATGCTACGAGCTTCGTATTGAAACGGTCCAAAGCCATTGTTTCTGACTCAGCAATTAGATTGGCCAATGATTCATCTGTTTTGGGCATTCCGGTCATATCCCAAGCATTTAAAAACGCCTTTAAATACAGTTTTGGTGTTGTTTGAAACATTTTTCCACCCATCGATCAACAATACAGATCCCGGTCCTATCCCCTTCGATATTTTAATATTACAATTTTCATGCACACGATCCAAAATTTTGGTCAATAGAACTTTCCTTGATGGTAGTTTATTTGCGGAAGCAGGTCTTATTAAGCGAGCAAATGTTTTAAAATGATCTGATTCTACGACCGAGAAAGGAATGTTAAATCCAAAAAAAAATCGCCTAACGCATAGTTAAAATTTAACTCTTCATCTGCGGTGACCGTATCAATATAATTTGACATTTTTTTTATTCATCGTTGATTTTTTTTTTTTTTTTTTTAGAGTTGCTTGGTCTATTATTTGAAGATTTAAAATTTAAACATTTTAAACTTACGACGGAACTACTGGAATGGTTCCAACTACTGGAATCGCTCGTCGGAAGTTGAGGACTATTGAACATTATATTATTGATTATTTTATATGTACATAGACAATGAGATATCGTTTACTTTTTCTTATCCACTGATTATCCTATTTGTTTAATGAATTGTTAAACTTGTTTCCAAATGTTTACATTGTTTACATTGTTTCCAATTGTTTACAATCAAACTGTAAACAATGCGTGTTTACTTGTAACCAGCCATCGCTGATTAAAACTACAATGTTTAAAACACCTACGAGAAATTACATCTTCGATTACGAAGTTCTAATGACTGTTCAAATAGACTGTAGTGAAATATTTGCTCATTTCAATATTTACCGTCTCCGTAAGCTGCTTTACTGTAGTCGTTTGTTACTTATTAATGTTTTAATTTGGTTTCCTCAAACCAATTAAATCTTTTTCAGTATTATTACAAAATTAGGCCATATTATACAGGGTGTCCCTAAAGTGGCTGACACGAATAGTACCGTTGGATTCCTTGACCAAAGCGAATATGACTTTACTTCTACCACTTCGCACTGTGAAGCCCCCCTATCAAGTTATAGACGTTTGAAGAGGAGCCCTCCAACGTCGTACCTTGTATTAAAGATAACTCAATATCAAGAGAAAGAACCATCTGTTTTTCTTAATGTTTATATCGTTAAAAAGCTGATTAAATTTTCTTTCAAATAAGGTATAATAAGTATAAATATTTACGTAAAAAGTATTTCAAATTAAAACAAAACTTTTAGAATTGAAATTTTTTTAAGAAAATTTTTTGTTTCTTTACCATTTATCTTTTATCAATTACTCTACGACAATAAATATTTTTTGATTAGAACATAGTTTAGACTCTTAGCTTACAGAAAAGCTAACTGTTTGTCATATTTGCAATAATATGTTATCTAAAAAAATTAAAAGATTACAATAAAAATTTTAAATTTTCTTTATTAGACGCATTTATTGTTTATAGCAACCCCACGACTAGTATTCGGAAAATTGCAGCAAAAACCGGAATTGGAAAATCTATCGTACAGAGGCAAATTAGAAAAGAAAAACTCCATCCTTATCATTACCAAACAGTACAAGACATTTTGGAAAGTGATAAAATATCAAAAACAATTTTTTGTTTGGGTAATTGTGCAACAAACATGAGATTTTTGGTTTCGAGAAAAGATAATTTTCACAGATGAAGCTGCATTTACTCGAGACGGATGTATAAATTTACACAACATGCATCCCTGGTCATTAAATAATCCTCATTTAAAAATTGTAAACAGTTACCAACATAAATTCACAGTAAATGTATGGTGTGGTATTTTTGGAGACGAATTACTAGGACCGATCATACTTCCAGACAGATTAGATGGTGTAAAATATTTGAATTTAAAAAAAAACAATTTGAAGAACTTTTGAAAGAAGTTCCATTGTTTAATTTACGATGTATGTGGTTTATGCATGATGGTGCTTCACCACATTTTTCAAGAAATGTACGATCCCACTTAAACACTTTGTTTCCAAGGCAGTGGATTGGCCGCGGAGGACCTATACATTGGCCAGCAAGATCACCGGAACTACATCCGTTAGATTTTTACTTCAGCGGCCATTAAAAACTAAAGTTTGTTGTTCATCTATCCCAGATAAAGCAACGTTAATTGCTAGAATATATGAAGCTTGTAACGAAATCGAACGGGAGAAACGTTTTCGTAAAAGTTCGCAAGTCATTTATAAATAGGTGTTTGGAATGCGTAACGGCTAATGGTGGTCATTTTGAGAATTTGCTGTAAATTTTGCGGACTATTATTACCAAATACCAGTACTTATTTCTACCTCAATACTTAGAAGCAAGCATAAAGAAAATGTAAAATTTTTATTGTAATCTTTTAATTTTTTTAGATAACATATTATTGCAAATATGACAAACAGTTAGCTTTTCTGTAAGCTAAGAGTCTAAACTATGTTCTAATCAAAAAATATTTATTGTCGTAGAGTAATTGATAAAAGATAAATGGTAAAGAACCAAAAAATTTTCTTAAAAAAATTTCAATTCTAAAAGTTTTGTTTTAATTTGAAATACTTTTTACGTAAATATTTATACTTATTATACCTTATTTGAAAGAAAATTTAATCAGCTTTTTAACGATATAAACATTAAGAAAAACAGATGGTTCTTTTTCTTGATATTGAGTTATCCTTAATACAAGGTACGACGTTGGAGGGCTCCTCTTCAAACGTCTATAACTTGATAGGGGGGCTTCACAGTGCAAAGTGGTAGAAGTAAAGTCATATTCGCTTTGGTCAAGGAATCCAACGGTACTATTCGTGTCAGCCACTTTAGGGACACCCTGTATTATTATAAAAAGGACTATTTAAAAATTCACAAAAATTTATGTTTTGATAGTTTTTTTTTTGTTTTATTTTGAATTTTATTTACAATATATAATAATAGTTATAATAATAAAAACAAAGAGATGACAATTAAAAATTATATATTAAATACGAATATATTTTAAAATTAAAATAATAAAAACAATGTAAATTTAATTTGTACCACACAAGCATAAAAATTAATATTACATTAAATAGTGATTTTATTTAGTGTTAGTACCACTTAAATTATAAAAATTTCTTATTTAATCTATCATGTACGTAAATTATTTGGGCAAAAACAAAATGTTTTTTTATTTTAGAAATTCAATTGTTTCGAAAATAAGATCTAAGATATTAGTTAGACCAAATTAATACTACGGGATTATGGTTCTAAAATTTACCGATTTATAGTTGTTTTACCACTGAAACAAAGTTTTTTATCAGGACCAATGAGGCTAACAACCAAAATGTAGTAGAAAACTAATTGGTGAATATTATTACCGAATAGGTCGGTATTGGAGGTCGTAAAAAGGGCATCCCGTTGCATACTATGCAAATCAAAGTCTTGATGGCCGGTCTGGCGTTCTAATATTATAAAGGAGAACTAAATAACGCTATGTTTTACATCTTCATAATGTGTTTTACTAGTTTCCAATCAATACAGCATTTATCACACTTGCAGCGGAATATACAGATGAATAGGAAATTACACCAGATATCGTTTAAAAAATGTTTCTAGAATTTTGCGTATTTTTGTTACATGGTAAAACAGATGATATCAATGGTGATGGTACGATAGACTGAAGAACATAATCTTATGCGTGGTTAGGAATTAAACTTACTTTTAACAAATATACCGTCAAAAATGTTAAAGCTCCGTATTATTTTGAAAAAAAGTTGCTGTCCCAAAAGTGACTAAAAGAAAGGCTCAGAAGCGACCGAAATCGTACTTAAAAATGGCATATACCACACCGAAAACAAAATAAAATTCGTTCTTAAAGAACATTTTTTAAATTTTTTTAAAATGCATTATTTTTCGAAAAAAGAACTAACAAGGCATTCAATAAAATACATCGGTTGGACTAAAGCGCTTGAGCTTTTACAAGTCCGCTAATATGTCACAAAAATGTCTTCTACAAATGATAGACTTGTATATCTGCTAATAATAAAATCCTCGATGACCAGGTTTTGTGGTCAAGTCTACAACAAGAAATTACAGAAAATGAAATTTACAACACCTTGTTCGCAAGAGAAATGATTGTTAAAAATTAGATTAAGTTATAGATTAAGCTAAGTCAAATTAATAAGGTTAAGTTAATTTTACCGTAGATAATTTGGCTAGACTAATTTAAATTATACAAATCTTATTTATAAAACAATTTTAGTAAAATAAACGTTGTACATTGCAAAAATAATTTAAAACATGAATGTAAATTTAAAAATATAATTTAGATATAATGAATAATAAAGTATTTCTAATACAAATTAATTTTAAGAAGATGTGAATTTAATTAAATTAATTTTTTATTTGTTTTATCATGTGGCTTTTCAATAAATCACAGCCGTTTATACAATAAAAATTTACTTTTATTTAATATATATATATATATATATATATATATATATATATATATATATATATATATATATATATATATATATATATATATATATATATATATATATATATATATATATATATATATATATATATATATATTTATTATATATATATATATATATATATATATATATATATATATATATATATATATATATATATTTTAGGGTGCCACTTGCCACTTACTTATATTGTATTCATTTTTTTATGAGTGCTGATCAAAATTTTATGAGTAGTTAAATTTTAAACCCCACCAAGTTTTAGCCCGAGAACGTTAACACATGCCGCCACGAGTTTAAAGTTATGTATGTTTAAAATTATATGGAATAATAGCATCTGAAGCTAGTAGGAGACAATTTCTTTAATTGGAAGTGGTTTCATTAGTCATCTATGCTAGTCTTTAGTTTTTCGTTTTATTTTAACGAGATTCGATAAATTTACTAATGAGGATGCAGTTCACTAGATCCAAATGAGTGTTTTTCTTTTTTTCTTTTTTTTTATTTCAATTTACAAAAAAAAAAAATTAAAATACAATCTTTAGTTGTCTTAAACAAATGTTGAAATGAACAAGGAGACATTTTTGTCGATAATTTCGATTTCTCTAGGTAACAGAGTTTCGATTTCTCTAGGTATTTCATAAAAACAAATTTTGTTGTAAAAAAACAAAAAAATTAAATACAATAAACATAAATATTATAATTAAAATTACTGATCAGTTATTCAATTCGAAATACTTATCATAATAACAACACCAAATATAAGAAATTTTCATGTAACGAAGCGAAATAAATTTGAGACATCCGGCGTTTCAGCCAATTTTTAGCTATGGACAAAAAAATTCAAAATGAATTTGCCTTCTAATAAAGTTTGCTAAATTATTGAAAATGATTGGTAAAGCAACAAGGATGTAGCGGCGGAAGTAATCGCTATTGAATCTGGGTATACTGTAGAGAATTTGATGATGTGCACGGAAATTGTACCTAGAATCAAACCTTATTTCATGCTGCCCACTACGCTTAAAAATGTCCTCAAAACCTTATAAACATCCAAATGTTGCCTCGGCATGATTTTGCTAGATGCGAATAAAGGATGATCCAAGATGATTCGGTCCTTTTTTATCATATAATGGTTTTAAAAAAATTGAATAAACCGTATTCCATGTTAGCCAAAACCAATGCGTGATACATCATCTTCAGCACAGAAACAGCACAAACATCGCGAAGGAGGAGGAAAATTACTGTTTTAAATTACTTATAAATAACTACTTTCTCTAGAACCTTCAGAATAACTGGCTGAAATGCAATAGATCAATAGTTTCCTTTGATGTTTCGATCGCATTTTTTTGAAAATAGGAATAATAGTAGC
Source organism: Tipula confusa (assembly GCA_963556175.1). Classification (NCBI taxonomy): domain Eukaryota; kingdom Metazoa; phylum Arthropoda; class Insecta; order Diptera; family Tipulidae; genus Tipula; species Tipula confusa. Next base: position 79,335,280 of record OY744475.1, read on the forward strand.
CGATTTAGGCCTCGCAGGTACAAGTCCCTGTTCGAAGGACAAATTGAATATGTGAGCTATGACCTAGAAATAGCTTTCAGAATACAGCTACTAAGTCCTTCATTATCAAATGAATTTTTCGGTTTCAACGAAGCAATACTAGATATTACCTCATTGTTCGAAACAGGAAGTAAATCGAAAGTTTTCGCACAATAATCAGAAAGCTCTGATTAATAAGAATCAGTTGCAAAGCTCATAGGTTTAAAATGCTTCCTACAAAAAAGGGTATATATAAGGTAAACAGTTTTAGAATTCGCAAATGAAATTTGTGAATCTCTAAAAAGTGATTTAAAATCGGAGAACCGTTTTCTTTATCATTAGACGAATGGACGTCTAAACGAAATAGGCGATATATTTGGGTTGTTAAATGAATCCGTTTGTAGTCTAGGGATGGTTAGTAAAATAGCACAATGCCGGCCACTAAGCAATCGACATCGACGAGAAGACTCGTACTAAAACAATTCTTTATTACCATGGTTACAGATACAGCTTCAGTAATGAGGGAAATGGCCTTTATTATCAAATTTGTCACATCTATGGCATTTATCAAGATGTAGCTGACGTTTGGTATATTAATCAAAATATGACGAAAGAATTGGAATGAAACCTTTTTGACGATGTCAAAAAGTCGATGTTCCTTTTTGACGACTCAGAATGACAATTACTTTTGGATAAATCAGATTAATATAAGTGGAATTCAGAATCTAACGGAGAGAATGATTACACAGAAACCGATTTAAATAGATGGCACGAAATTGTACCAAAATCAAATATTAAAGAAATAGTTGCAATTTATTGAAAGTCATCAGTGACAAATTATTTACTACAAAGAGCCATCAAAACAAAGCTTGGCAAGGAGTAAACTTTAATAATAGATATGCACACGCGATGGAACTTAATGTTGGCTATGTTAAAACGATTCTTGAAGTCTTGCGGATTTATCGGCCAAGGAGTTCTATTCATTTCTAAATGAACTGAAAGTTATCACCGAAACTGTCGAGTCATTGGAAGTTATAGAAGTAAGTACGACAGCACTCGACAGCATGAAAGCTAAAGTTGTGAGGAAAGCGTAAGCTTTCCTCACAAATTTAGAAGGTTTTTTAACGTATTTGAAAGAACTCAATCTTCATTTATCAAATTTAGCCTAGAATGATCTAATTTTACAACAGCCTACACGTAATCAACTAGCAGAAACAATAAAAGAAAATTGTACAAATATTGTATTTGGAAAAGACAAATGCCGCAGACATTGAAAACCAGAACAATGATGATTTTATTCAATTCACAGTCGAAAACAGATGAGATAAATCAATTTATTTTAAAGAAGGTCCATGTTCCAACTTCAAATGTTCGAAAATAATTTAAGAGTCATTAAAAATGAAATGGCTATATTTGAACTCGTTAAAGCGTATTAATTTGCTGGTTCGAATTTACAATGCTTTAATGAGTATTCCATCATCTTCAATTAAGGCTGAACGATATTTTGTGTAGCTGGATTATTTATCACCAAACTAAGAACATCTTTAGATGACAATTCAATTGACTCACGTGCTTTTTAAGATTACATCTTTTAAACGAAAAAAGAAAACAGAGTTCATTTAAGTTTTTTAATTCAAAAATGGAATAGTTGTAATATTACCATGAAACTTGCCAAAGCTGGAAGTTTTAACTTGGTAACGTAGCGATTTTTTGATCCGAATATCATGAACGTAAAAAACCCGGAATAAAATCACAAGCCAAAGAAATACTTATAAAGATACATTAAGAAGTATTGAAAGTAACAAAAGTGTCATTATTTTACATTTAAAGATTTAGTGTTAACAATGACATATATAATGATGTATTTGAACGATTTAAATTTTCATAAGGGAACACAAAAAATAAATAAATTGATGCTGCGTGCCTTAATCGACTTTTCAAACTAAACTTTTCAAATTGTTTAAGCTTCCACTATTGCCTCATAGGTAGTAGCTGACAAGTAAATTTTCGACGTAACTTTTCGGTGACTTTTCCCAAAAACTATAAAATAACTATAATAATTTTAAACTATAAATAAACTATAGTACTTTTTGGTTTAGTTTAGTTTCAAGTTTAGGCACAGTTAGCGACATTCGTGTAGTTCCATCTATCTAGAAATAGCATGAACTAACTCGTTATAATTTAGTTTAGTTAGTTTAGTCGATTAAGGCAAACAGCTTGAATACTGGAAATGAAAAAGTCACAGTAAATAATTAATCGCTCGAGCAAAAATACAAAGCAATCCAAATGATGGAATTCGGTTCAACCGTTTCAGATATTGCTGCTCATTTCAAATGTGGCAAATCACAAATGTATAATGCCATTCAAAACAAAACGAAGCTTCAGCGTTATTTAAATTCAGGTAAATCCAAAAAATTATTTAAAAAAAAACAGATGATAAAATATGATAAAATTGGGGAACATGTTAATATATGAAAGGTTCTGTGCCGCAAGAAATAAAAATTTCCCTATCTCGGGACTTATTTTAAAGGAAAATGCAATCCCAAAAATCTATTCCACCGTTAAGCGAATTCACGGCATCCACATGATGGCTGGACAGTTTTAAACATCGGTACAACATTACGTTTCAACAGATTTCAACAACAAAGCGTTAGTTTGTGGCACACGATTCAAATGTGTCAATAATTGCAAATGTGAATGAAACAGCTTTGTTTTAACGTCAGACCAAACCTTTTCACTTAAAGAAGAAATGTTATGGAGGCCAAAAAGTGAAGGACCGGCTTACTGTCGCTTTGGTTGTATTTATGAATGGGGCAGTTAAAAAACCAATCATTATAGGAAATGCCACCAAATCCAGAGCATTTAAAAATCAACTTAACATTTCCAATGAAATATTACGCTAACAGGAAAGCATGGATGACATCCAGCATTTTTGAAGAAATTGGAAGTGATTTAATTAATTAAATGATCAAAGCTGATTAATGCCAGTTTCTTGTTTTTAGACAATGATACATGTCATCCAAATGATGATTATTCTAACGTGAAGCTAATATTCTCTCCGCCAAATACCACTGCATCCTGTTGATGCAGGAATTATTGCCATATTTAATTTCCACTATCGGAAGTTTTTGCTTCTAAAACAACTGGCTGTTATGGATACAAACGAAACAAAGGCGTCTGAATTATCTAGAAAATGGAATATATTGGATGCGATTTATTTTATTTAAAATACCATAACAAAATGTTTTTAAAAGTGCGGATTTTTATGGGAAAACGCTACCTATATTTCAGGCTAAAATGATGAAAACACAATTCACACAACGTGGTTGCAATATATGATAGGGGCGATTTATGCGGATCATTTAAATAGTGCGCTGGACTATCTAGCTATCGGCCAAGAGACACTGTCTGAAAATGATTAAATTTTATCTGAAATATTATCAAACGTTGATTCAACAACAAACCAATCAGATGCAAATAAAAGTGATAGCCACTCAAATTTACTCAATAATATTAGCACTGATATACCAACTTGAATCACTTTGAGGTTACAACACACCTATTGTAACCTCGAAGTGATTCAACGATACGCTCTAAATGAAAATGATCCAAAATTATTACACTTGACATTTGAAATCAAATTGTTAGTCAGTTCAAAACCCACAACTTCAAAGCTTAAATAATCTACGTTTATTGTGATCTGCTAATCAATTTCTGTACGTTAAAATATCATACATTTTATATTTTCAAGTAAAATTTACGATAATCACAAGTGTTGTTAGAGATTGGAGAAAAAAGAAACATGTTTTGTTTGTCCCGAGACAAACGGAATAGGAGATATAGTCGCCCACATTGGCTAGAATTAGATAGTGAATTAAAAGAATGGGTTCTAACAATGAGAAAAGAAAAGCGCAAAGTATCAACAATTGATATTCGTTTAAAGGGACGACAGATAGCCCTTGAAAATGGATTCAGCAATTTTAAAGGTGGTGCCACATGGTGTTTCCGCTTTATGAGTAAACATGGATTATCTGTACGGACAGTTACGTCAGCCACTACCTATTGGTTGGAAGGAAAAAGTAGTTTCTTTCCAAGAATATGTTGGTAAATTAAAAGAAAATGTTGACCTATGTCAATTTAAAAATATGGATGAAGTGCCTGTCAGCTTTGACATGCCCTCCACTAGGACAGTCGTTGATAAAGGGACAGAGGACATAATATTGACGACAACGGGGTCAGAAAAATGAATTTACTGTCGTATTATGTTGTACAGCTGACGGAGGCAAATGCGCTCCAATTATAATATTTAAACGAAAAACAATGCCCAAAGGTAATTTTCCAAAAGAAAGTTTTTTTTTTAAACCAAAATCCTTAATGATTATTGATTCCCATCGATCACATCTTACTGAAAACATAAAACAAAAAATACAGCAACAGTTTCAATTGGCAATCATAGCTGGTGGGCTTACCAAATTATTACAATTTCTCGACTTATCGATTAATAAGTCGTTCAAAAATCATATCCGCAAGGAATGGGAGAAATGGAAAGTCAGTGGAATTCATACGTTTACTAAATCTAATTGGGTTTCCGAGAGTTGGAGGAAAATCACTACGAAAGTATTAGAAATGGATTTCGGAAAGCAAAACTGCATAATTATGGCCAAGAAGTTGAGATTGATTCGTCCGATTCGGACAATGAGGAGATTCCGCTGCCGATTCTCAACGAAGACAGTGATATACTTGACGCTTTCGTAATTGAATCGGATGACGAACTTATGGGTTTAGAGTCTGAGGAAGACTTCATGGATTTTAAATCAGGTAATATTAAAATAATAAATTCAAAATCTATAAAAATAAAAATGTTTGTATAATTTACCCGCACTTATTGTATAACTCGCACCTTCAAATTTCCGAAAAAATGTTATTACGTTATCAAAAAAGGAGAACGCGACACGTGTTATACTTATCAAAATTTTATAAAATTTTGCACGACTTCTCAAAAAGTAAAAAATTAATGGCACCTTAATATGTATATGTATATGTATATATATATATATATATATATATATATATATATATATATATATATATATATATATATATATATATATATATATATATATATATATATATAAATATATATATATATATGTAAATATATATTTAGAATAAAATTATTATTTTTTAAATTTATAATATAACACAAATTTCTATTATATAGAAATATTATATAAACTAAAATTTATTTAAAAAAAAAATTAATTTATTTTTATTTTAATAATAATTAAAATGAGATTTATTGGTTCATTTTTGTATTAAAATTATTATTTTTTTTATTAATATTTAACAATATTTTATCATATTTTGTTTGTTTTTAATTAAAATTAAACTAAAATGAAAATATAAAATTATTTAAAAAATTTTGCAAAATTCAAAATAATTTTGATTTTATCTTTTCTATTTTTTTTTTTTTTAATCACAAGATAAGCGTATATATTTTATATTTTACTTTTATAAAAAAAAAAATATTTAATAATAAAAAAAAAGCCGAAACAAATTTAAAAATAAAAATAAAAAAAGAATTTAAAAATTAAATATTTTATTTATTATAATTTTTAAAATTATATAAATATATGTATATATTTTTATTTTGTTAAGATCCATTTTATAGATTTTTACCACATAAACCAGGAAGCCGGATTCTAGTTGTGACTGGACTCTGTGCAACATCCAGTATTTCCAGCTAATTTTTGTGTGTAGTGGAGAGTATGATTGTTTGTAAGGTAGGAGTAATATAATTTTAATCTATTTAATTTTTTGTATTATAATTATTATTATTAATTTAATTATTATATAATTATTTTATTATAACTAATATTTTAACCAATATCCTATTTATTTAGCAAGAGATGATAGCAAAATTTGTAATAATTAGGCTTATATTCGATAATTCTATATCGTTTGTTAATTAGATCATAAATTAACAGAAACTTGAAACATCCTTAAATATTTGTTTTTAAACCGTTAGTTGAATCAAATGTCGATAATACCAGGTAAAACTGTGATTTCTTGATCTCTTTAAAATCACGCGTAACGATCAAGTTGATTCATTTTGAGCCATTCAGCCCATTTTTTGAAATTAAAAGTTCATTCAGTTTGATATGTGACTGATCCCTCACTCAGTTACGAGTCAAATTTACACTTAGTATACGGTATTATTTGTAAAATATTTTTGTATTACGACTGCAGCATCATCCAGTTGGAACCGCAATTATTAAGAACTAAATTACTATAGTACACTTATTTTAGTAATACAACTAGACCCTAAATATTTCCGCACAATTATTTAATTTCGACAAATCTCACAATACACGTATTTTTTAGAATATTATTGGCATATTTAGTCTAATTATCCTTTTGAATTAAATATGCGTTGATATTATGTTTGAAAGACACAACCTAAATTTTATGACCAAAAATGTATATACGTAATTATTTCATTATATATTGCTAACATCTCTCGCACTCTAATTATATAATATATTTAACGTAGTAAGTCTAATATATTTGTAGTAGTGTTTGGTAATTGATAGACAACAAAATCAAATTTAAATTAACTAACAAAAATTTTAACAAATTTTTGGCTCGGGAATTTTCTTTTAAAAATCACAGAATAAAATAGGAACATAAATGAAAATGAATGAAATCACACAGCTAATTTACATTAAAAATTACAGCTTGAAAGCATAGAATATGTTTGTATGTGTTTGTGTTTTTAAGTGGGTGAGTATTTTTAAAACCATCTAAATATTTATACATTGCAAAGAAATTCTAGTAATTTGTGTATCCCAAAAAAAAAAACAAAAAAAAATCTCGTGTCTATCAAATTACACATCGTTGTATTACTAAAATTCTTTGATTAATAATTTTAATATATATTTATAATTATATAACACAGAAATAATTTGTTTGATTTATATATATGTATATATAAAAAAAAACAATAAAACAATAAATAAAAATTAGCAACTTAAAAATAAAATAAAAATAATTCTTCATTGTAAATTTTTTATGGTGAATTTGCTTTCATACTCTGCAATAAATATATCGAACACGATCACAATAAATAAAAATAAAATAATATATCAACAAAATTAAATAATTAGAATAAAAACTAATTACATAAAGAATATTATAGTAGAAGGTGATTAGATCAAGCAACATACAAGCAACGAATTCGTTTTTGTTTATGTGTTATGGTTGGACTACTGGCATTACTTAAGAGTGTACATTAGTGTTCAGATATCTTAAATTATATTAATATACAAATAGGGATGACTTATAACTAACTTAAAACACCACAGGCCGTTTATGTAGAGAACCCACAGTTAGAGGAGTCGAGTGATGATCGTCAAACGAACAACATATAGGCAACAGCAAAATATTAATAATTAAAAATAAAGTGAAATAAAATAATTTATAAAATAGACATTTATAAAAAAAAAAGTAGAAGTTAATTACAGTTAATAGTGAACAAAAAAAATATAAACTAATTGGTCTAATGGGGCCTAGTATATAGAGCCCCAGATAGAAAGTTAAGGTGAAGTGACAAATAAGTTAGTATTGTGCATAACAACTAACAATGGAGGAAAATGATGATATATCAACAGTAAGTATATCGGACTCAGAAATGCCATTTGAAAACCTTAGCCCGATAAATACAATAAAACCACCAAAACTGATAAAAAGACCAGGATCGGCTATAGAATCCTTAAACGTAACTACGGATGAACGTTTAAGTAAAATAGTATCACAAAATGAAGCATTAATAAAAGAAAATTTAAAAATGCAAAGCAAAATCGTTTTTCTTAAAAAAAACTAGAAGAAATCAATGGTAAAAAATCAAATAATTATAAAAACGATCAACAAGTAAATCAACAGAAAACAAGTTATTACAATGTAGAGGTGCAAAATACATATACAAATTTACCATTGGTAGAAAATAACGGAGAAATCATAATAAATGATAATTCATCCATCGATGACGGATCAACGGACGATTTTATTCCAGTGCTTAGACGTCAAAACCGTAAGTCGAAGCAGAATAACTTACACGCAAATCACAGTAACACTGCTCAAAATAATAACAACATTAAAAATCAAAATGAACAAAACAGGAAAAGCAATATAACTGATAACCAAACCATCAATGAAGTTAAAAAGAAAAAGACAAAAATCCCACCAATAAATATTTATGTACAGACGGCAAATCAAACAGCACTGTTAATGGAGAAGTCGGAAATTAAAGAATTTTATATAAAACGAATTAATAGAAATAAACATATTCTATATATAGAATCTATAGAAAACTATAAAAAAGCCAAAGAAGTCCTGAACGAAGTGTATACGCAATATTACACATACACACCTAAAGAAATTAAACCAAAGAATATATTACTTAAAGGACTTTCAAATGAGGAAGAGCCTAATGAGCTCCTAGAAGAACTTAGAGATCATGAAACAGATAAACTAAAATTTATAAACTGTGTTCAGTTTCAATCCAACATGTCTAAAAAAAATAAAGTTAAATTAGCAATATACCTGGTACAAATATCATCCGAATCAAATATGAATTTATTATATAAAATACAATATATTAGACACCAAAAAATCAAATGGGAAACAATTAACACAAAGGGTAATATGATACAATGTAAAAACTGCCAAAGATTCGGACATTCAGCAACTAATTGTCAGTTACCATATAGATGTGTAAAATGTAATAAAGAGCACGAACCAAAGAAATGCACGGTAAAAAAGCAAGAAAATTCAATAGCTTTCTGCACAAACTGTAAAGAAATGGGACATCCAGCTTCGTTTCGAGGATGCCCAATATATAAAAAAATTATTAATAAAATTAACGAACAAAAAACGTTAAGACAACCTACAGATAGGAAAAAAAGATTTAGTTCAAGTTTCGTCAAGGAAGGAGTCAATTATGCAGACCTTTTAACTGGAAACAACAATAAAAATACAAGTAAAGTGCAAACACCCACTAACCTTCAAAGTAGCCAAAATATTACTAATAGTAACAATACAAATGAGCACATATTAAAAAAATTAGATTTGCTACAAAAACATATGATTGAAACGGACAAACGTATTGAAACATTATTCAATGCAATGAATTCAATAATGAATGAGTAAGTTAAATATAAGTTCACAATTAAAAAAGATATTAAGTTATGGTTAAATTAAAAAATATAAATATAATTGCTATTAATGTAAATTCTATATTAACTATTGAACGTAGGATGAACTTAATAATATTTATTGAAACACATAAACCAGATATTATCCTCTTATCTGAAACTAAAATAGATCAAAAATATAAAATGGAAATAAAGGGATATAATATAGCTAGAAATGACAGAAATATTCTAGGAGGAGGTACTGCGATAATAATCAAAAATAAACTTAAATATAAACATATATTACATATTAATCAGCAATTAACATCAGCTATTGAGTGCACTATAATAAAAATTAAACTTAAAAATAAAAACAATCTAATAATCGGTGCAATGTATTCTGCACCAAAATTTTCCAATCTAGACTTTATGAATGATTACAATTTTTTATTTAATAATCTCAAGTTAAATAAACCTCATAACTATTATATTATGGCGGGTGATTTAAACGCGAAACATAGCACTTGGAATAACTTATATGATAATTCGAGAGGAAAAACTTTAAGAAATTGGCTGAATAAGAATTCTCAATTCTTTAAACTTAAATTTATACTACCAAACCAAGCAACATATCCTAGAACTAATTCGACATTAGATTTAGCATTTATAGACGAAAGAATAAAGCTACTAAACGAAAAAAATTTAAATACTATCACATATGAAAGTGATCATCGAGCTTTACAATTTCAGGTAATCTCACAAAATATTAATGAATTATTAACTTTACCAACGTCACTTCTCAATCAAAAGAACATGTTTTGGATTTATGAAGTTGATTGGAACATATATAGAAAGAAATTAGAAAAGAATTATAACAATCAAATTAATAAAGAATATAGTAATGTTAAAAATATTACACCAAATAAAATAAACTTAAGTAACCACGAAATAGATAACTATCTACATAAAATAAACGATTTGATACTAAAATCTATCAAAGAATCTTCTAAAGTAAATACTAAACAATATCTATATCTTAAAGACATATATGGAAATAAGACTATATTTAAATTATACAAAGAAAAAAGCCTTGTAATCTCTCATTTAAAAAGAATAAAACGAACTCAAAACAATAATATAAATCTAATAAATCAGCTTCACTCAATACTAAATAATATAAAAACATTAATAAAACAAAACATAAAATTACAAATTAATAAAGTATGGCAAAATAAAATTGAAAAAATACAAGTAAATAACAATAAACACTTTTTTAGAAGTGTCAATCAAATATTTAGGCCAAAAGAAAAAATTCATATAGATAATTTAAATATTAATTTAAATGATAGAGAAGATCAAAAGTTACTAAACTATCACAATAAGTATATAATTAATTTGGATGACAAAACGAAGATTAAGCGGATTAATAGAGAAAATGTAGAAATTATATCTACTAAAGAAAAATTAAACGTGATAGGAGCCTCAATACAAGAAAATACACAGGTTACCAAAATCTCTTTACTAGACAATACAGTTAATAAATTCATAGCTAAAATTAAAAAACAAAAAGCTAAAGAATTGTTTAAGAGTACAAATAAATTTTATAAAACAGAATATAATGAGAATCACACAGCAGATATACCAAATCCAGATCTAAAACATCTTCATACGACAATAGAAGAACTTCGAAATATATTTAAAAATTTAAATAAAAAAAAATCATGTGGACCGGATAATATACCGAATATAGCGCTTAAATATCTACCAGAAGGTATTATCATAGATTACTGCATACTGTTTAATAATATATTAAATAATAACTACTACCCAAAGGATTGGAAATTATCAAAAATTATACCAATAAAAAAAGCAAATAAAAATTCGAAATCGTACAAGAATTATAGAGCAATTAACTTACTACCAAACATAAGCAAAGTATTTGAAATAGTAATATATAATTATATTTTAACACATACACAAAACAAAGATCTATTACCAGAAATACAATTTGGTTTTAGATACAACCATTCGACGGTGCACGCAATTAACAAACTAATTTCGGATGTGATTAGAGGATTTAATGATAGTAAAGCAACCGGAGCGATATTAATAGATTTGGAAAAAGCTTTTGATTCAGTATGGATTGATGGATTAATTTTTAAACTAAATCAACTAGAATTTAACAAACATGTTCTATATTTCTTATATGAAATGTTAAAAGAACGGCAATTTTTTATTTCTGATGGGACAGGAACAAGTTGTAAATTTCAACTATTCGACGGCTTACAACAAGGTACAATACTAGCGCCAATATTATTTACACTATATACGGCAGATATTATTAAATCAGAGCAATTAAATTCTAAAGAATGTCAAGCAATAGCATATGCGGACGACATAGTCATTTATTCAACATCCAAATACATAAATACATTAGAATCGATACTGCAAAATAATCTTAATTTTATAAATGAATATTGTAAAAAATGGAAGTTATCTATAAACATAGCAAAATGCGAACTAATTTTATTCAGATTAACTCTTAATAAAATGAATTACAATATAAGAAAAAATTGGAAAAATATAAAAATTAAACTAAATAATAGTAAAATAGAACAAAAACGTATAGTAAAGTATTTAGGAATAAATATTGATCAGTATATATATTTTGATAAACACATAGCAATACAATTGCAAAAAGCTCGGAAAGCATTTGGATTCCTAAAAAGACTGTTTTTTTCAAAACATTTAAACGAAAAAGTAAAATTAATATGCTATCAAGTATTAATAAGACCAATTTTAACTTACGGAGCTCCGATATGGTACAATTCTCACCCGTTATAATGGAAGAAATGCGGATATTTGAAAGAAAATGCTTGAGAGCGTGTCTATCAAAATATAGAAAACAAGAAAATCCGAAACATTACATTTCGAATAAAACACTGTATGATCAAATTAAATTTGATAGAATTGACGTTTTCATATTAAATTTAATAAGAAAACACATAAATAAATCAATAATAAATACAGAAAATTCAAACATATTTATACCATATTTAACTGATATGAACCAATACAAAGAACAAATAGAAAATAAATGGCCACCTTTAGAATCATTCATTTATTTAGATAAAAATAATTATATACAAGATCATGAAACTGCTATTCCAACCATATATCATATTAAAAGGAGAAAAAATAATAAACATTTTGACCCGGATATATTTAAGGATAATACACAAATGCGTTTTAACACAAATATTGCCATAAAGTCAGTTAATCAACATTTTAAAAATATACAAAAATATTGGTGGTTACACCAACCCTAGGTAGTCATATTTAAGTTATTTGTAGGTTATATCTAGTCATATTTAGGTTAAGTGTAAGAGTAAAGTAAGGGTCATTTTTTATAATACCAGCAGTTTTAGGACCAAAAATAAATACAAAACAATTATATATTTTAGCAGTATAAAATAAAATAAACATAAAATAAATGTCGAACATGAAATAGATATCATAAAAATATGAAATAAACAAGTTGAGTGTCGAAAATACTGCCTAGTTGACCATAATTATGTAAATAAATAGGAACAAAAATGTAAGTTTTTTCTTATCGATTAATTTTAACTTACTTAAAAAAAAAAAATCATAAATGTAATTCTGGAAAATAAAATATTAATCATAAAAAAAAAAAAAAAAAAAAAAAAAACCCACAGTTAGAGCAATAATTTCATATTTGAAAAATTGGATAATATTCACAAGTCGTATTCTGCAATAAAAATTACAAAATTTAAAAAAATATAACTTTTGTTCGACGTTAAAAAAAAAGTGTTAAATATGTTTTGCCCCATGCACTAAATGGGCTAGATAATTTGTAAAACATAAGAAATATCTACTTATTACCTTTAACTAAAACCAGAATAGATGAATGAACCACTTTGATGCTTAGATACAGTTTTTACAACTAATTATGTATAGCGAAACATGCTAAACGAAGCTTACCAAAAAAAGCTCGAGTGCTAAATTAGCATTGCCTTCATTCTCAGTGCAAGAACATTTCAAACTTGTTGAACTTTTTCCGGACGTTCTATTGTCACAACACAAAGAAAATACCGGAATTTTGTGGCGGCAGTACGCGAAACAGTCAACGATGTACCATCTCTTTATAAAAGTACTAAATACTCAACTACTCATTTCCAGAACATCGATTCGATGCCCAAGAAATCTTGCCGAAAGATGCAGCACAATATGCATACAGTTGGCTTATTGTTCTAGCTAGATGAACGTTCATACTACGAGGGTGATAATGGCGATTCTTTGAAAACTTTGAGTTTCCTAGATTTCATGCCCCCTGATTTTTTTGTTGTTGTTCCTTGGAAGAAAAAATTTACGTGAACAAACCACAAAATATTCGGAAACTAAAGCGGTGTATTCGAACATAAATTGCAAATTTGGCGCCAGAAACGTTGCGTACTGTACTTTAATGCAAATTGCCTTAGAATGTGTTGATATCAGTCATCATGTCTTTAAATCAGTCAGTCTAAGTTGACCTAAAAAGGCTCCATCAAAATTACGTGGTGATGAGAATTACAAGAGGAGTGTGCAAAGAACTGAACAACCTAATGAGTCTCAAAGTAATACTCGAGACTCGCAAATACTTGCTTTTTAAGAGTAGGCATCTTGCGAAATAGCTGTTGAAGCTAGAAATGACTTGCAACAGGTGCACTGAAGTAGCTGGTCGGAACTATACCTGTAATATTTTTGCAAGCCTGCAAAAAATCGGCATTGCCTTTTCCATGACCAAAGGTGACAGGAAAATTCAACTTTTTAACTGACATCTTCGTACAATTTGAAGTTAGTTGCAATACATTTTGTTCAAGAACACAAAAAGTAGATTTTGACGCAGACATATTATGATGTTAATGAATTCGAATGAAGCATTCGAATGGTCTGTAACTTGATAATAGAAGTTCAATTCTCGTGTAATTTTGTTTCCAAACCTACTACCTAATTTTCAACTACTTGTGTCAATTAAACCAATAAAAACGATAATTTTGTTTGTTAAGAAACGTCTATTGAATTAATTGGGTTTGATGCGTACGCAATTTCAAGCAAATGTTAGAATGACAAAATATGTTTCGTTTTGTTAGGTAAATTGAGGGAAGTATTAAATATTACAGTAATGAATGTTCTTCGAAATGTCTTTGGTTACGACCTATTTACTTTTTATCCTTTAACAATTAGCCAAATAGATAGGGCCATTACTAAAGAGGTTGCATCGATTCCATCAATGTAGATAAAACGAAAATGGAGAAGTTGGATTGTACCTAAACCGATTGATTATTATGCATCGGTCTGGGTTAATATTACACAACCTGGAACAAGAATTTGAAAGTTATTTTTGCAGAATATATCTATGCCAAGGAAATATCAAATCAGGTTGTTAGGGTATAGCACAAATATAAAAGAACCACTCTTACAATGCATTCAGGAATAAACTAAGGCATGATCTCAGGCATAATATTTTTTGATGATTTCAAATATGAGTACCTTGTCGCAACTTAGAAGTAGATTTGATTAACTAGAATTGTGTACTCCGAGTTTAAAAAAAATTCAGGGTGCCCTTTCAAAACAAATGATAGTGAGATTGATTTTTCTTTTATCAGGTTCAATTATTTCCGAAGATGCTCAAATTTTAACGATCTACAGTGCTTATCGCCTTACTGAATGTTCGTCTATCGCCTTGTTGACTGTTAATGTAGTAATCACAACATAATTTAACTGCCTGTTAATGCACATAATTATGGTATTTGATCTGTAAAATAATTTTATGATTTTAAAAGGTAACGTTGGTATTTATATTAAGCTGCGTGGGTTATAATTTTATATTTCACGAAAAGCTTCCATCTTTGCATTGTTTAAACTACTGTAGTTTTATTGAGTCGAAATGTATTCATGAAGCATCTGAAAAATATGCAATGAAAAACAAGGCACTGTTAAAACTGTCGTTGAACTTATTTCGATATCTTCAGGCCCTTTTAAATATTTCATGTGTTGATTTTTTAGTTTTTTTTAGGTTTCTGAACACCTTACAGTTAAAACGTGGATTTTAAAGGATTGAAGTTGATATCACATAATTATCAATTATGTTTTTCGCTTCGTTTTCAACTTTTAAATATAAAGTAAGTAAGGGATTTGACCGAAAGTTGCAGCTCGAACCAACAAAAATTAAGCATCGAATCTGTAAAGTTCGAGATGTTTATATTGCAATACGTGAGGGCGATAATTTACACACCGTATAGTCTATATTTGGTAACTAGCAATTATATTGTTTATCTAAATCTAACTATGTTAACCCACTCGATTTTGACGCATCACTTAACTAAGAATGTAGTTTATTTTTGTATTCTACATGCAGTCATAACCTTCATAATTAATAATACATTGTTACAGTGGTTTACAACGGTAAATGTGGTCTTATCAGAAAAATAACGGCTATCAGGACCAACAAATTTACTTATTTTTCATTGGTCCATAACATGTTATTCCATTTCTCGATATCGGTATTACCTACGTAATTATTAGCAATATCAATCCTTACTTTGAAATAGGGACTGGCTGCCGTCGATGAATGACAACTTAAGATTTCCTCCTTTATTTCATTACGGCTAAGGATCTTTTTATGCGGTTCGAACAATTAAAGCATCATTTTTATTCACATGTGAAGGTTACCTGTAGTCATGTAATATGGTATAAGTAATACCATATGAAAGAGGAAAGTCTTCACGCTACCCAAAACAGAAATACCGTGATCCTTCAACACAATTGATTATGGCAAAATTACTTTTTCATGGCTAATAGCTAATAGTAGGACGACCTTGGCGGATGTCTTTTTCTAAAGACTCCGGACCACTTTTGAATAATTTCACTCACCTTATGTTACTGTAGAGTAAGAAGTTGCAAATTTGCCGTAAACTTTTGATATACAATTGAATATATAAAAAGCATTTCGTCCATCTTAACAGAAAAAATTAATAACTGCGCGATTTTCAATTTCATTCATTTTAGAATTTTTTCAAAACACGTGTTACTAAATTGAAGAAAACAAACGGACTGTAAAATGTACATCGAAATTTTTTTCCATAAGTTTCTATTTTTTCTATATGTAAATGCAAATGTTCATTTGTGTGAATACGCGAACCACTCCTTCAATCTGAGGTGTCAGATTTTGAAAAACTCGTACAAAAAGCATTATCTTTGGAAGCGTTTAAAATTGACAACCGAAAACTTAATTTAAAACAACCGAGAATCATAAATGATATCAAGATCATCAATGCGTTTAAAATCCAGATTAAATTACAACCAATTGGGTATATGAAATGTATGTACACGAAGACAACTGAATGCCGCACTAACAAACATAACCTCAAATGCAATTCATGTGGTAAGAAAGGCCATGTGCAACAAGTTTGCATAAAAACTTTGATGAAGTCATCAAACAGTTCAGATTATAAAAATGATGATTATGACGACGCGATCCACCAGGTTTATGGAATAAATTATATCGTCGATATTCACAACAATCAGCAGTACACTGACAAAGACGATGTTGGAAAATATTTTACAACAGCGCAAATAAACGGACGGCCTCAAAAATGTGAACTAGATTTCGGCGTAGGATTTACTCTAATTCCACAGCTCGACATTACAATGAAACTGCAATCATCTACAATAGTATTTCGATCCTACACAAAAAACATTGTAATTCCTGTTGATAAAGTTAATGTTGAGGTAAAATACAAAGATCGTCGGTCGATAGAAGAAATGACCGTGGTACCCAATGAGGATCACGCTCTTTTGGGACACATTTGGACCCGACACTTAAACGTCAAACTCCAGCAAGTGGACAATCTAGGTGTTAACAAAATAAATGCTCAAATTGATAATTTAAATTCAATTAAATCTATTATCGATAATTTTCAACAAAGTTTTATTCAAAAAGTGGGTTGTGTGCCAAATTTCCAAATAACGCTTCATCTTCGAAAAGATGCTAAGCCAGTTTTCTACAAGGAACGAAAAGCTTCATATGCACTTCGAGACTGCGTCGACAAAGAGCTTAGCGATTTGGAAGCGTCCGGAATTATTTCCAAAGTTAAAAGGAGTGACTGGGGAGATCCTAGTAATTATTCACAAAGCTGACGGTGGTGTTCGAGTCTGCGTCGATTACAAGGTTGAGGTAAATCCATCACTTGTATCTGCAAATTACCCAATCCGTCCTATTGATGAAATTTTAAACAACCTTGCATATGCAAATCATAGCATATCTGCATCTTCGAGTATGTCAAGAATCGAATAATATTCAAACTATTTCAACCCATAGAGGGACATACAAAATAAATCGACTTTCATTTGGAATAAAAACGGCGCCATAAGAATTCGAAGTATGACATGGTGTTGAAGAACACCATGTCATACTTCGACGATATCATCGTACTTGGTGTAACAGAAGAAGAATGCAGAAACCATTTAATTCAATGTTTCCAGCGACTAAAAGAACATGAACTTACACCACAACAAAAATAATTGTTCATTTTTTCAAACTCAGATCGAATATCTGGGTCACGTTGTTCAATTTAACAAAATTTCAGAAGCGCCAGCGAAAATTCGAGCGATTGTCAACATGCCACGTCCAGCTACAGCAGATGATGTTAGAATATTTTTAGGTATGGTTACCTACTACTCCAGATTCATACCGGATTTATCTACAATCACGTTCCATTACGTCAACTTCGTCAAAAACAAACAAAATTTTATTGGTCATCAAAGTGTGGATCAGTGTTTCTAAAATTAAAAAAACACAATCTCCAGCGATAAGGTATTAATGCCTTTCGATCACGAACTACCAGTATTAGTAGCATGCGACGCCAGTCCTACGGGCATTGCAGGGGTGCTATCGCATATGGTTAATGGTATTGAGCATCCTGTTTCATTCGCATCCAGATCATTAACATCCGCTGAAAGGAATTACAGTCAATTAGATCGAGAAGCTTTAGCGATTATATTTACAATTAATCACTTTTTTATGTACCTTTACGGGAGAAAATGTCAACTTGTCACCGACTATCGTTCTCGAACACAGATTATTCAGCACAGCAAGATGCCGGCAATAACAGCATCGAAATTACTGCGTAATGCCGAATCCCTGTCAAGTTTTAACTACGAAATAATCTACAAAAAAGGATCGGAGAACATTAACGATGATTGTTTATCTCGTGCAACACAGCTAGTAGAAAAACCGCCTACAGAAAAAGTCATCAACGAAGAGGTAAATGAATTATGTTCTCTATCAATTTTCCATATTTCAAACGAATACGTAAATGCCGAAGTATTGGCCTCAGAGACAGCTAAAGATCCAGATATTTCTAAAATTTTGTAGAATTTACTCAACTCCGATGAAAGTGAAGAATCTATACACTCAATAACGGAATTATCTTCAAGGGTTAACGAGTTTTGATTCCTAAAATTTTTCAGCTTCAAATTCTTCAAGAACTTCATTATACACATCCTGGAATTACCAGAATGAAACAACTCGCCAGAAGATATTGTTTTTGGAAAGGAATAGATCGTGATATTGAGAGAATGGTACGGTCGTGTGAAGCATGTGTCTAAGTTCAATTAAAACCGGCAAAAGCCACACTTCACCAGTGGAAGGAACCAGCTGAAAACTGGGAAAGAATACATATCGACTAGGCAGGACCATTCCAAGATCATTTTTTTCTAATAGTCGTTGATTCAAAATCCAGATGGGCAGAAGTGCGAATCATACGGGATGAAATCTTCTCTCCGATAAGTTTTTGAAAAATACCGTTTTTGTTGCAATACATTTTGAATTGGTCACTAGTAAATGGTCGCTATATCGGATATCATTATTACTGGGAAATTATAAGTAGCAAAAAACTCCTAATTTTCCAGTAATAATGATATGCGATATCGCGACCATTTACTAGTGACCAATTCGAAATGTATTGCAACAAAAATGGTATTTTTCAAAAACTTGTTGCTCCAGGACAGCCTAGTACAAATGAGTCTGCAGAACGCAACGTACAAACACTCAAGCGTAAATTGAAAGCGAGGTCATCAGAACAATGATCTCTGAATTGAGTACACCACTCAATTCAGGAAAATGTTCAGCAAAATTATATTTCAACAGACGTATTCGAATCGGGCTTGATGCATTGAAACCACCTATTAAATTTCAACCTACAAAACATATTCCAGGGGTGCGTCAAATAAGCGTGGGAGAAGGAGTTCAAGTTATACACATTCGGAACAATAAAACGGTATAGAAGATTGGTACAATTCTACAAAAATTTGGAGAAATTCATTATTTTGTACAACTTGATGGCTACACACTAAAACGACATATCGATCAATTAAAATCTACCAAAGTTCAACACCGTAAAATTCATTTCTCTCCAGATATTGAAACTACTACGCCTGCGCAAAATACCAAAGATTATAGTCAACATCATTTCGAAACAACAGTTCCTCAGAATCAACCTGAGCCAGAGAGTCAAGAAGCTGAATTACCGAGTAGTCAAGAGCCGCCTAATGAGCCTCAAGCAAGTCAACAACAAGTAGTTTGGAGATCTGAACGTAAACGCAATAGACCTACCTACTTAGGAGATCCCATTTTAAATTAAAGTACCCCTCATTAGCTTAAATTAAGCGTGGGAAACTGTTATGTCCGTTATGTTATGTTAAGTCTTATTAGGTTATGCCATCATAAATACACAGATAGTCGCGCAACAATAATGTAAATGTCATGCTCCCGTATGACACTCATACTTCACTTCGAATAAATTTCATGAAACAGTAACACGGGCTTTTCAATTCTACAATAAAATACAAAATTCAAGTTATAGCAACAGTTGTCTCACAAACTCTTTTTTGCATATTATATTGCAAGACATTTTGATTCACCCTCGTATTTGGTAACAATTAACGATTTTAACAATTAAAAACAATTTTAGGATTTTAGAAATTTATTTTCCCTCAAATTTCAATCTTTTGGCAATTTGAATTTTTTTAATGTTAAAATGATTTAGCCGATCCATTACCGCCAGCAACAATATCTTTTACAGATTTTTTTAAAATTGAAATATCCATGATGTAATAACGAAATAAAAATTGCTAAACTTTTTTGAAGGCATTAACAAAAGCAAATACAACTGAAGGTTATGAAGGAAAAACTATTCAAATATGGATTGTGTCGAACAAATTGAAAGCCTCAATTCAGCTGACCATTTACTGAAACGTATAAATAGGTATTTGATATAGACAACATGTGTTACATGACACAGCATACGACGATTCAATTAGAAAAAGCGAGACGTGCGTTTATGGGAGCGCGGCAACTTTTTTACAATAAACGTTTGGACAAACGGGTAAAAATTATAGCGTACAAAGCACTAATTCGACCTATACTGACATACGGTTGCCAAGTATGGTTTAACCAAGTTCCTCGTTATATTGAACGGTACAGAATTTTCGAACGGAAATGCTTACGCCACTGCAACGGACTTTACAGAAAAGCCGAGACGGACTATACTCATTATATTTCAAATAAAATACAATACGAAAAATTTGACTCGGACCGTATTGACTTACACATGCTCAAATTGACTCGTAATCATATACGACGGGCTTGTCTGAATACTGAAAATTCATTGATTTACGGACCGTACTACGTGGACGAACAACTTGCTAAAATTTACACGACAAACGAAACGGTACCAGGACCGAATTTATTCCTTTATCTCGACAGATTGGGCTACATCCAAGATCGGAAGGCGATTCCCCTCATTTACCACGTGGCAAGGCGACCTAACGAGAAGTGGTTCGACGTGGCGAAATTATAAATCCGTCGGAACATCTTCGGTTCGACACCTCCTTCAAAATCAACGACGACGAATTTTCAAAACGTTGTGCGGCATATTGGTGGCTGAATGATATGGCCCACGACGATGATGACAACGATGGAGACAACGACTCCAATCAACAACCGCAGCAGCAGCAGCAGATATAACATTTTTTTTTTTTATTTACATATTTGATTTATATATATACTTGTATTGTATAATTTTTTAGACAATTATTTTAAAATCAAACATTTACATTGATTTGCCATATAACTTATTTTGTTATAACATTTATGTTAATTTTAAAACTGTATGTATGTTGTGTAAATGCTTTTGTATATAGGTGTGCTTGTGTGTGTGAATGTCTTTTCTATTTATATATTTAGTTTTATAAGCTCAACACTTGAGTCAATATAGCCATAAATTTTTTAACATTTTTGTTTATGGCAATTTAATTTTTTACTCTTTGATATTGTATAATTTTTTAATGTATTTAAATTTTTGCAATGTTAATTCTTTTTGAAGTTTTTTACAAAAATTTCATATTTTATTAAGCATTGAGCCTGAGCTCCCATTTTATATAGGGACAGGGGCTCTAATTTTGTATCTCTATAATGATAATATATGGACGGCATTTTTATTATTTCCTACGTCCTTTTTGTAAAATTTAATTTTTGATAAGTAATCTTTGATTTTTGAATTTGTAAAAAAAAAATGTTTTTCAATAAAGGAAATTTTGTTTAAAAAAAAAAATAAATAAATAGGTATTTGTTTCACAACTGAGCAGATTGGTATCAGAAGGTAAAAACTTTCTTATTAGAAAACACATAGTATTTGACATAGAATGCAGTCTAAGTTATTACTCGTAGTATTAAAACTCGCTTAACTACCGTAATTCAATGGTGCAAAACAAATAAATGTTCAAGTAATAAAATTTTGATTTTCCGTCTATTACTTAATTGCATTCGATGAATCATTTAAATAAATAAAGCAATAAAATTAAAATAAATTAAAATTCAAATCGTTATTTCTAGCCAACCACTTGTATAAAAAAAACATTTTAGTTTAGTTGACTAGCTTTTGAAACTATCAAGTATAGTGAAACTAAATTATGACACATGAATTAGCAATTGTGACACTAATATTTTAAAATAAACTATTGTAAAATGTCACGGTATCGTATTTTTTTTTTTCTTAAGTAAAATACTTAAGGTTACGTTTAGTTGCTTTGATCTATTTTCACGACTCAAAAATTTGGTTAATTAGCGGAATTTTCTATTTCTATTGTGTGTTAACAAATTTTTAATTGATTGACATTGAAATATGTATAGTAAATTATTTCGAAAATGTGTGATGATATTTTGTAAATTTAGGTGTATTACGTGTTAAAACTATTAATTTATTTTGTTAGTATTTTTCCTAAACAATACGAGTTTTTAAGAACGCAAGATTCCATAATTTAGGTTAAATGGCACTGATCGATATTATATACATCATTAATTTTTAAAGCCTTAAGTTAGGAATATTTTATCTGAACAATAAAGCTCTTAACCATAAATAAAAATAGCTATACTTTACAGTACAAATAAAATTTAATTAATTCATCCAACCCAAAACAATCTGTACAACAAACAAAAACAAAAAATATATTTTAAAACTAAAATAAATATTAGTGTTATTTAAAATAATAGTTATAAAAAATTTTATAAATTAAAATCTAAGTGTATATACGTTATCTTGTTTAAATTTCGCTAATTATAGTTTTATTTTTTAAAACATTTTATTGGAAATTAAATTAAAAATGAAAAATGTTAAATTAACTTATTAAATAATTCAATGGCACTGCATAAAATATATAAAATCATAATTAACAATAAATTAGCACATTATATTGATTATGAATTAGTTAATTAATTTACCTAATTTTTTTTTTCGTCTCATTTCTTAGTTAAATAAATAAAAATTCCGAATTACAAATTAGATTTATGTCGATCGTATCCCGTATATATTTTAAAATCGATCACAATTTACAAATATCTATTTGTAATTTTGATTTTATTTTTAAGAAAAAAAAAGGATTGGCATGCAAATTAGTAAAAAGTTTATAATTAAAATAAATAAATAAAACAAACAAAAATTCTACGTTTTTTTTTTTTAATAGTATATAATAAGTTAAGTATAAAGTAAAAAGTTATTTTCTTAAGTCTTTTTTTTTTTTTATTTTAAATATATTTTTAGTAAATAGTATATTTTGTTAATTATCTCATTAATTAAATTAAATTTCTTTGTTTGGTTGTTTTTTTTTTTTGATAAATTTTGTTTTATTCACGATTTTTATAACTTGCTAAAAATGTATTACGATCATCAGATACAAGACGTATACTTACACGACTTATTGAATTTCTACGAATGTGTGATTGCTGATGATCACCACCAGCATTACTACGATAATCATCATCGTCTAAACATAAATCTGAATCTGAATCAGCTCTACGCGTTTGGCCATCCTATTTTACGAGTTTTTTGTTTTGTTTTGTTTTAGTTATAAAATGTTAGTGATTAGTATACATACTTCATGCAATTAAAATTTAATAGATTTGTTAGTTATAAATAACCTTACCTGAGTTAATTGTTCGGTTGTTGTTAGCAATCTTGCTAGCGGATTACAACAATTTGGCAACGTTTCCAATAGGGTTGGACGTGAATGTGTTAAAAATGGTTTCATATATCTAAAATGAGATAATATTTATAAAAAACATATTAAAACTAATAAAAAAGACGTACTACAGAATAAAACCACAGACGCTGATTTGTGGCTACATATTTTACCCTTAATAAATACAGCAGAACAAATTTCTTAAGACGACAAAAAATAGAATCGCTGCAGCATGCAAATCGTCGAATTAAACATAAATTTTCACAAGACAATCATCGAGTTAAACGAATTATTGTATGGTTCAAATAGGCTTAAAAATTTAACTTATCACCATTAAAACCCCAATCAAACAGTTGACATTTCTAAATGCAGCCACTAAAACGCTCGAAAACTGCTACTGAAACAGATTTCATCATAAACCAAAAGATACGAAGGTGGTCCCAGAAGTACCCGTCTGATGTAAAGACGGCGGTTGTTGTTTAAAAAGAATGACTACGGTAGAAAGTACTAACCTGTTTAACGTAAATTTGAAGTTTTGTTGTGTAGTATTTGTTTGGCAGCTATCAATAGTGAACGCTCTTAGTGCATTTGTAAATATGGAAAAAAAATTGGTCATCGATATTTGACGATACTTTCATTTGAAAGGCCTTATTTCAATATCAAAGCGGAGCTGGACTTTTTTCTAAAGAAGTTTGCGTCGTAATTTACAACAGTAAAATGATCAACCAAATGAAGTAACCTCGCCAGAAATGGTGAAGCAAATTCACAAAATGATATTAGATGAACGTCGACTGAAAGGACACCGAGCAATTGGCGCATTGGTTAAAGCTGCGGTGTTTGGGGCGGGAGGTACCGGGTTCGAATCCCAATGGGGGAGGGTTGCAAAAGGGACTTTTCATCAACTCATTACGATCGGTGATGACGACGAACACAACTAAGACCCCCCGTTGGAGTGCAGAATCTATGGGCCGAACCATCGTCCATGTCAGTTCAGGCTGGAGCAATGCAATGTGCAGATGGATTTAAAATCGAACCTGTATTTGTGCGTCCTCGATTTGGCTGGTGACGGCGTAAGGTAGGACGTTAAAAATTAACCGCGAAAGAGTTGGGAGAGCTTCGGACCCAGAATAGATTGCAGAGTTCAGAAACAAACAAACAAACAAACAAACAAAACAAACAAACAGACTGAAAGGACGCGAGCTAGCATTCCAAAAAGTGCTGTATATCGCTAAATGATTGATAATTTAGACATGAAAAAAATATGTGCAAGATGGATGTCACGACTACTGACAATGGAACAAGAACTGCGTCGTGAGGAGGTTCGCAGTTTTTGTGTCGATTCATAACCATGGATGAAACATGGTTCCACGACTCCAAAGAGGGCGAAGACAGTTATCTGCATGCAAAGTCAATTTTTTGGGTTGCTCGTGTGATAATTTTCATTGAATATTTTAAGAAAGAAAAAACAATCAACGGCAAGTATTATTCGACCTAATTACATTGTTACAATGATCCAATCAAGAAAAACGGCAGTAATTAGTGAAGAGAAAAGTTTTGTTTCATCAATACAATGTAACAGTTCACCCATCCGTTAACGCGATGGCCAAAACCAGTTCGAATAGCTTCCACAGGCATACACAGGCATACATTTGCCAGATTTAGCCTCCTCGGATTATTTTTTATTTCCAAACTTGAAAAAATGGCTCGGTGGTAAAAGATTTTTGCCAACAATAGAGAGGTTGAGTCTGCGGTTGATGGCTTTTTTGAAGAGCTGGAGGTTCCACATTATAAATAAGATATCGAAGTTATGGAACATCACTGGAAAAAGTGTATCGATATAAAAGGAGACAATTTTAAGTAAAAGACCTTCGGTGTTATCCAGATACCTCTATCCAATAAGTAATTAATTTGACAGATTAACAATATTTGCATAAAATTATCGACAGAATCCAAAATAAGGATTTTAAGCTTTCGGTGAGCACAATAATAAAGATTAGAACTTAAATAAATTAATCCGAATAACTAATAGTTTTTGTTCGAGAACGTTGAAAATAAATGTGAAACTTTTTTAATCCCTAGAGTTTAGTAAGACCGATGATAGCGAAAATTTACCTTAACTATTCAAACAAAATTGTGGAAGATCCCACAAATTGTGGGTCACTTGTTCGATCACCAACAAGACAACCGTCTTGCACGACGAAGCATCGAAAATGCTAAGCTAACAAATGATAAATCTAACGATAGTTCGAATGATGTTTCTACTGATATTGACGTTGCAGAAGATATTGAAATATTGTTTAACCACATGGGTGCATAACACTATAGGCTGATGGTATCTAACGAGTACCTTCAGTTACTGCCCCAAAGCAATAAAAAATTAAACATATGAAAAGTTTTTCACGCCCCTGAAAAAACGAATTTTATTGAAGGCCAAGGACGTATATAATTCCACAGGAATAAAGATAATTGCGACAGGTTTAGTCTAAATATCAACAACGAAATGCAAAATGTATTTTAAACCCAACAACGACTCCCGGAACTAGAATCGCTGGCTAAAGCATGAGATGTTGTTCTAATTTCAACCGGTACATTTGCTGTATAGCTGGATATCTGCTACTGTTTCAATGCGTAGATCCCGAGTATATTTGTATTACGTACATACCAGGTTCCATTTATCATTGTTCTTAGTATATATTCTTAGGCTGCGTGCCATACTTAAGGTATTTCGTAAAATTCGATAAATTACAATTTTAGTACAAATTTACCGTTCATGTCGTGCCAAACTTTAGGTAAATATTTAGGTTTGGAGGGTTAAAATCACTGGTTTGAAGGTAACAAATGAAACGTCAAAATTTTTTTTTGTTTAAATTTTTTTTTTTTTGGTTTCTTTATATTTAGTCCAATAAGACGCTCCAAAGAGTCTTCTATGTTCACGAATTTCAGTAATTATAATAATTAGTTATAATTTTACTCTTGTGTCTGATTTTTGTTGCAATAAATAAATTAAATGTGAAAAAATAACAACAACAACCTATTACCTTTTTAGTACAGTAATTCGATTTACCAAAAAATTTACCGAAAATGCCATTTACCTTGAGTATGGCACGCAGATCGCAGCCTTAGTATAGGTTTGAGTACCATTTTATACAGCAAAACCTTACACTCGAGGCCTAAATTTGAATGTTTTCCTATTAACCAGTTCATTTTAACACATCTTAACTTGATTTGTTGACGTTTAGTTTTGATGTTTTTTTCATTGGAGGCTTCTATCTAAATGTAGGCCGAGATATTTAACGTTTTGATTTTGTGGTAGCACGATATTATTTAATCTCACAGGGGGGCAGGTAAGTTTGCGGTGTGTGAATGTTATGTGCGCCGATAATTCTCCATTTACCTAGCCATTTTTCTATTTTATCTAAGTGTTCCTTCAGATGTCTTGAAGTTATCGTGAGATTTTGATGCGTTGCTCGAATTATTGTATCATCCGCAAATGTTGAAACTTTTACGTAATTTGATGTTGTTATAGGTCTGCAGTATAATCTTGCCAGTAGCTGTGTTTTAATTTTATATGCAATACTTAATCGAAAGCCTGTGCTATGTCCAAAAACAGAGCAGTACTTTTTGTTTTAGGCCATTCCTGATTTCAGATACGTCTCTATGAGCCTGCTCCACGGTTCCATGTTCTTCTCTAAATCCAAATTGATGTTCCAGAATGATTTTTTTCTCATGTAGAATTGGTTTAAGTTTCTGAAGAAGCATGTTTTCGAATAGCTTTAAAAATGTAGGGAGTAGCCTGATTGAACGATACTGAGTTTACATTTGTTCCATCTTTACCAAGTTCATTATGATTTAAAATTTTCAGGTTTCAGGAAAGTACCTCGTTTTCATTATAGCATTGAAAATGGACTTTTATTAGTTTGATACATTTTTCCGGAAGGTTTTTAATTACTTTTCGCTGGTTAGATCTTGCCTTTCTGCTGTTTTGGATCTTTGGTTTCCTTGATTAGTTTTTGTACTTGGCGGCGCTTGTATTTAACTGGCTGGGTTTCCATAGCTTCTGCATCATTTGATAACATTTTAAGGCTTCCATTTGCTCGTTTTGCATCACTTCTTGCCAGTTTTCTTCAGGGAGACTAATCGGAGGGCATGATAGTATAGGTCGTTTCAGCTTACGTGTGAGAGTAATCCACAGAGAGTGATCTATTGCTGCACTCGCTGTGAGTCCATTGAAATAATAATGAACCCCTTCATCGCGTCATTTTAACAAGGCTATTTTCAGATCTTTTATCGCTTTGTTTAATTTGGATTTAAGATTAGGTGATCTATTTATGTAGTTGCCACTGCGTGCGTATTGATCGTTTTATCATTAAGAGCTGCTGAATATTTTGAGATGGTTTCTGAAACATTATGTAAACTGAACTGCTGGGTGTAGCGTCCGTTGCAACTATTTTTAATACATCCGTTAGGTTTTCGTCTGCCTCATCAATTTCATCTTTTGTTTTTGGAGAGACATTTAATGAACACACTCTGGTTAATGTAGACTTAGATTGAGTCCAATTAGTATGTTGATTCGTCAGGAGGATGGTTTTAGAACTTGCATGTTAAGTTTTATTAATACCGGTGAATGATCAGAAGACAGATCGAAACACGTTTCAGCCATTACAAGAGATCTAGCTATATCCTTTGTTACACAAAAGTCGAGTAAGTCGGAATTTTTTTGCCTATCAGTTGGCCAGTAGGTTGGGTGGCCTGAAGTCATATATCTGTCCAGTTTTTCATCTTGCAAGCATTCCCACAACGTTTTTCCTTTCAATGACGTTAATCTTGAACCCATTGGATATGTTTAGCGCTTTAGTCACCTTCTGCAACAAACTTGCCAGAGTTTGGAAATAATTTTCAAAATGATGTCTTTTAATCAAATGTTTCGGTGGACAAAAAACTACAGATATGATGTTTTCCCCGTCCATTCTTCCAGGCAGATGCTAGTTGCTTGAATATGCTCCTCACTATATTTTTGGAGTTCATGATGTCGTATTCTGTTCCTTATAAGGATAGCAGATCCCCCTTGCCATTTTCCGCTAGGATGACTTCTAGTCGTAAAATGTGTTTCAGAAATCAGTATAATATCGATGTTGTGTTCAATAAGGAAATTTTGTACTTCTAGTTTACATTGCGTTAGCCCATTTGCGTTCCAAACAGCTAATTTAAATTCATTCATTTTTGGAGCAAGAAAGAGTCTCCATCATTTGCATAAATTTATTCCTTGATTCATTGTAGGGTATTTATTACGTTGTAAATTCCCTGGTCGACCTTTGAAGATGGATTAAGATTACCTTTGACAGCTTTCACATAGGATATTTTTGAATTAATTGTAGCAGGTACATTTTTATCGCATTGATTTGTCTCTTGAAAATATGGTTTAGCACTTGTTATTCGGATCTTTGCCGTGGAGTATTTTTTTTTAACTCCTTGTATTCGATACATCCTCTATAATTTGCTATTGTTTTCCCCACCATTACCGCATTTTTTGATCCTCTGATTTGCCTTACTCTTGCTGGTGTCATGAAGTTTGCCACATATTACATAAACAGCTGAAAGTTTGCAATAGTTTCGCGAATGTTCATATTCAGTTGGTACATTGTAAAACAGAATTACGTTTATGTGATTCTTCTTCGATGACTTTTCGTTACAACAGAGACCTGATATTCTAGATCGCGAGTTAGTCTTTAGTTTTTATTACTTCAGGTTATCGCTTAATTTTAAACAGTGATTGAGATTTTCTCTCGCGGTTTCAAATGATAATTACATTTTTCACCTTTTAGTTCAACCTTGTCAGCTCTTCGCTGATTTCTTCAGGTTGCACGGTGGATTCGACCTATTTTACTACTGTGATACCTATCGCGCTCTTTAAACAATATGTGTACAGTTTTTCTAATTTTTTTCAGGATTTAGCATTGCCCATAATGCTTTGATGGCGCTTCTCTTAAATACATTAGAGGAGGTTTTTCTTTAGGCTCTTCCTCTTCGTTTTTCTTTTCACCTTCCACGTGGAGAACTTCAAATCGGTTTTTAGATGTTATTACAGACGGATTTAGTCTTACACTTACATTTTCCATTATTTTCCATTATTTCCATTATTTCTTTTTCTTGCACAATTTTATTTTTTTCGCCACTCATATTATTTATAATCACATTTTCACTTTTTATTTTAAATTCTGGTATTATTTTAAATTTATCGACACTGCATTCGGTTTATGACCAGAAATCGTTTTCACATTAGCGTTCACTTTATTTTGTTCGTTTAAATTTGGTGTTGACCGTACCCGTTGTTCAAATGGAATATTTTTCGGAAAAATAGACCCATCGTCACAGTTCACACATAATAAAAGAAATAAAATTATTTCTCACCCGTAACTAAATAAGATTTACAAAAAAAAAATTAAGGTAGAATTAACTAACGCTGCAATTTTTATTATTTTATTTTTAATTTATGTCTGCCATTTTTAGATCTAAATTGCCCGATGGTTTAAATCGAGTAAAAGACTTTCATAGTACAAAAATAAATCGAACGTCCCCTTTAATTAAACGGTAGAAAATGTGTTTTACTTCTACACGTAGTCGTCCATCCGTTGGTCAAATGGGAGATTTGCAGTAGTGCAGTGGAGAGGAAGATACGCTAAATGTTCATTCGGCTTTTGTTAGCACGAAACTCGGATAAATACATTAGTTTATCCGATAATCCTCTCTGTGGGACAGCCCTAATAAATGATTCATTCGTTCAACAAATAATTTTAGTTTCTACACACATTTAATTGGTGCCAGTTGCAATTACATTTAAAATAATTGTTTGTCCCCCATGAGAATAGGACTCGAAACGTCAATTCAAAATATTATAAATTTTTTAACATTAGTAAACATTTACTTACTTAGAATCAAAATTACCCCATATTCTAGCTAGTAACGCCTTTTCATTTTGTTTTTTACTACTTCCACCAGGCGTTGTGGCTCCATCATTTCCACTGCCACCGGTCTCCAAATCCTGGATCAAAAATAAAATAAAATGACAAGCAATTAGTTAAAATTATACCAAAGCCATATTTTTCAAATTTGATAATTCGACTAAAATAATTATTGTAACTCTGTCAATCCAATACAGTCTAATTTTCGCATATTAATCATCGTGCAAACAGAAATAATAAAAAAATTGACTATAAAATTGTATACACAACAGGTTACACAACAACATAAATTTATAATCATAAACAACATAAAATAAAAGAAACCGTTTTTTTCGTAGTATTATAAAAAAATTCTTAAAATCTCACCAAAGAACTTCGTCGCCTCGATACTTGTAACTGACTTAAATTAAGACCTGTATCGATTGACTGGAAAAAGGAATAAAACACAAATAAATTTATGAAGAGGAAATATTATATTTAAGGATAAATTTTCCTGCAACATATAAATAATAATAACATAATAAATACACATAAATAAGGATAATCTAAAAATAGGAAATTGAAGGGCAAAAGGAATTGCGTTACACATGATTCAAATGGTAACTGGGAAGACCAGGAGGAGTCACATATTAATACGTCATGCTATTACAATTAAATTATTTTTATTAGTTAAAACAACAAAACATACCCCCGTTGTATTCTCCATTGAATTGTAAACCTTACACGTTTTATGTTATGTTTAGTAGAGTTAGGTAGTCGGTTTTGTTTTATTTAGTTATAAGAAATACAAATTGCATGTGTTGTTATATTAGTTTAGTTTAGTTTTTTTTTAGTTTAGGCCCAAAATGTGCAAAATGTTTAAAATAAAAACACAGAAAAAAAAGAATAAAATTGGATGGATTGTATTGTTAAAAAATCAAATCAAATAAAAATAAATTCGAAAATGGTTGAAAATATGTGTATACTTACACTTCTAACACCTTGGTAAGTCAGAACTTCGGTCTCCTCGTCGACTCCAACACTAAAATTTAAAATATGGAATTAACATAAAAATGGCAATTTTAAATTATTTTATAATATGTTTACGGTATTTTAAACCAATTGAGCAAGAAAGTTGATGCGCCTCCTTGTATGATAACCGTTATAATAACAATCAGCGACGTTGTTGTAAGCATAGCTTGTCGTGCGTCCGACACAGTATTTCGAATGGCTAAAGCAAAACTCATGGCACCTCTTAGACCAGCAAAAAATAACATGTGCTGGAAATTCCATGCGATTTTTGGTTTACGACCCAAATTTAATAACCACGACAAGGGATAGACATTCACGGCTCGACCCATAAGCGCACAAACCTGAAAAAAATAAAATAATTAAAATTAAAACATTTTATTAATCGTACTATAATACTTACAAAACCTGATGATATAAACCATGGGTCAAAATGATGTTTCGGGAATGTAAACATCGACACTCCAATATAACAGAAAATGAAATTCTCCGCCAAAAAGTTTAGCAACTCGAAAATTTGTTTTGTGCGTATCCTCGAGTCTTCGGACAAATTATTATACGTATAATGTGCTTGACATATACCACAAAATAGTACGGCCACGACTCCGGTCAATTCACTTGCTTCGGCTATCAAAAATGTACTATAGGACATAAGGACAAATAAAGCTGATTCCAGCAGCGGAAAATCACGAACCCTAGTAAATTTAGTCAAGTATTTATCGATGCAAAAATTGTTAATTAAGGAAAATTTTGAAATTTTAGAAACAATATTGTAATAATAAAAATAAATAGTAATCATTTTGAAAAGGATATCAATGCAGTCATACATCCCATAGTCGCTCCAATCAGTAGTGATAACATGAATATTCCAAAGAAATCACCTAGTGATTTAAAGAACGCGGGTGTTTCAAACCCTCCTGTGCTCGAATAGTGTTCTCCATAATTTTGAATGGCTCCACTCAAAACCAGAGCCACTGCATCATTTAGGACACTTTCACCAAAAACTAGTGCATATAAATTTACATCGACGTGCATATCGTGAAATATTGCCAAAATTGTTAGCGGATCCGTGGGCGATATAAGTGCTCCAAAATAAAGCGTATCCAAAAATGTAAAGCTGTATATATTTGTAAAATATTATTATATTTTATATATTATAATATTATATTTTCATTCTCCTACCTGCTACTTAATTTTCCCGGCATTAATTTCAAACATCCATACATAATCGAACCGACAAAAAATGCCGATATTGTGGTCCCAACAATGGCAAATGTTAAAATTGCACCTAAATTGCGAAAAAAATATTTACGCTTCAAGCTGTAGCCGGCGTGAAATATAATCGGTGGAAGAATTATATTAAAAAATACTTCCGGATCAAATGTTGCTTTTAAGTCAATTTCATTTTGTTCGACGTTTACCACTTCGCCGCGAAATTGATATGCATATGTTTTATTAGCCACCATTGGTTTTGGGTCAGGCCCATGAGGTAATTTCCCAGGGAACTGAAAATATAGTATTAATAATTTAATTTAAACCGTATTATAACTATTTTGTTGCTATATAGAATTAAATACCTTTAACCATAGCGAATCCGGTGGTGCGCTTTGATTAAATTTTGCATCTGGTTCCGGTTCGACGGGAAGCGTAATAAAATGTGTTGTTGTACCAGCATACCGAATTATAGCACCAACTATAAGGCCTATGGATTAAATAAATTTCGTGTAAAATATTTAATTATTTACCATAGTTGTATTACTAATATTATTACTGTTATCTAATTTGTACTTTAATATAGATTTATATTGTTTTAAACATGCAGCTAAATGACACTTGTTCGTGTTTAACATACACGAAGTAAAATTTTAAATCAATAAATTGATTGAGATAGTCAATAGTGTATACCTTGTCATCACTTTTAGTTAGGTAAATATAAATAAAATAGTTTACAAAGCTTTAATATTTCGTGGTCGTAATGTATACTATTGTGGTCAAAATATTTGGAAGGCAACATTCTAGTAATTTGATTAATGTGCCGATTTTTTATGGCCAAATTGGTTAGAGACAGATCAATTTTATGAAGAATCTTTTTAGCCAACGACCACTTAGTTATCGCTTAGTTAAGACTACCAAGCAATTAGTATTGGTTCGGATAATACCAAGTACAAATCCTTATGGGGGCGGTATGCAAAAGAGGTTTTAATTTTGGATGGCTCGAACTATACATTGTGCAGATGAATAATTAAACTGGCTCACTAGACTCGTGTCCTTTATTTGTCTAGCAATAAATGTAGAGCTTTAAAATTTAAGAGAGTTTTAGCCAAAAACAGATTGCATAGAATAACACAAAAAAAATCCATTTCACTTGACTAGAAAAGTTCTAATGTTCTTATTTTACTTTTGCACTTGCCACACAAACTTTTCCACACATTTGTTGCCAGAGTGGTTGCGACGGAAACCAAAGGTGGTTTCTGGGAATAAATTATTTGCATTCAAGAAATTTTCAATTTTTCCTTTTTCCTCTTTTATCCACACCTTATTGAGAATTTTACGCATTTTTAAGAACGTAACTTTAATTAATAATAAAATTATTTTTTGGGCCTATTTTTTAAGAGGAACAGCTACGTTAAAAAATAAAATTGCCATGTGTAAGATGAAAACCATCGACGACAGCTGAAAGACCGCGCAATTGGCGCAGTGGTTAAAGCTGCGGTGTTTAGGACGGGAGGTACTCAGTTCGAATCCCAACGGGAGAGGGTTGCAAAAGGGATTTTTCATCACCTGATTACAATCGGTGATGACGATGAACACAACTATGACCCCCTGTTGGAGTGCAGAATCCATGGGCCGAACCATCGTTCATGCCAGTACAGGCTGGCTGGAGCAATGCAATGTGCAGATGGATATATAAAAGTCACGAACCTGTATTGGTGCGTCCTCGATTTGGCTAGTAATGGCGTAAAGTATGACGTTAAGCTAACCGCGAAAGAGTTGGAAGAGCTTCGGCCCCAAAACAGATTGCATGGAATAAAAAAACTAAATAAAAAAAAGAAAGCTGAAAGATATTGGAGCTTCCAATATAGCAAAACAAATTTACTATTTAGAAGGGAATGTGAGTGAAGGATTTCGTCAGAATATTTCTTGGATTGGCTGTCAAGATCATATGGTTTTAAAATAGCCAAAGAAACGAAAGAAAATTAAGCTAAAAAAGAGCGGACTACACAAAAAATACCTCCAATTTAATTAGAAATTTCAGTGCAGAGTGCTAGCACATACTAAATACTAAATGCACATACATAGTGACATAGCCTAAAATCTTCAAAGAGTTTCACAACAATGTATATACTATCGCAATTGCTGTTTGTCATAGTACTGGACAATGACATGCGAAAGCTAGATTCTGTATAACCAACTAGCATTAAATGGTATAAAAACAAGGTGAGTAAAACTAAAAGTACAAAAATTATGGCAGTTGGCATATATAGACGGTCTCAACATTAACCATCGGAAGACAAAAGCAAACATTTATCAATCATAAAACCATGGAAGATGAGATGATGAGGTGAACCTTAGCAAAAACCTCGGTGAACCTTAGCAAAAACCGGCGGTACTGAATTAGCTAACAAATCAATAAAGCGAAAACAATTTCGGTTAAGAAACACTATGTTACGAACGTTTAATGCGTGTGACCAATCAGTGCTACTTATTCATAAATGTGAGTCATGGAATAACACACTAAAAATCACAAGTAAATTTCAAGTGTTCGAAAATGAAAGGAAAATTAGGAAACGAAAGTGGAGATAAGAACCACCTAGAGACACAATCAGAATGTCGCTAGAGTGGAATCAACAGGACAAACGAAAAGTCGGAGGATCAGCAGTAAAATAAAAGAAAACAGTGTTAATTGAATTAAAAAGCTCAACATAGATGAAACTAAAGGCTATAGTCCAAATTAGAATTCGATGAAAAAAGCTAGTAGACAGTCCTAAGCTCCTAAAATGGAAGATAAAAGTATTCTACCCTATATCAAAAGGCATAGGCGATTTACTTTTGAAGAAAATATCCAAATATTAATCTTCCTTAATGACACTGATTTAAAAGGGACAAATGATTTAACAGGGCTATCGTTTAATGTAGAAGATGAATACACCCGCTACTGATAAAAGAGAAAATTAATTTTTATTGAAAATAAAGAAGTCGGTTGAGGGAACATTTCCCAGCAAATTAATTTTATATTCTATGTAACAACACTTAGGCAGAACTATCTCAAAGACCTTAGACGTATTCAGCTTTTTAGATCCTTTTCCAACATTTTTTTGAATTTATCAAAAATAGCGAGAAACGCATTAAAAAATTTAAGGATATTTACAAGTGACATTGATGTTTATATTTTTGAAGATGAATTTAAATATTTTCTAATATTTCTGAAAGAAATCGCCGACATCATTCATAAAAACTATAGCTTTCATCGGTCGAACCATCCATATTTGTCATCCACATTTCTGAATGTCGAAATATTTTTGAATTTCTTTAATCTAACTAATCCTGTATCTAATTCTTTGGGAGAAAGTTCGTTTCCTGTTTTAAAAAGTAAGCAAACAATTATTTAACATTTCTATGAGAGAAGAAAGACTAATTAGAAGATTTAAGATTTTTTTCTAGCTATGGTTTGAGAACACTGACATTTTCCTCTTGTTGCCGCTACTCTTGACAATATGCCCGTACTCTAAAAAAATTGAGATCGGATTTTTGAGCTCCACCAAATGAGTTAAATTCCATAATGGGCCTAACATAAAATAAATGTTACCTCTCATGAAACCCAAATACGGACTAGCTTTTTAGCTAGTTAGTTAAGCAGGCCTAGTTGCTTTATATGGGTTAAGAGTTTTAAAAGCTTTAGAACCAATTTTAAATCGAAAAAAATGATGGGCATTGATGAAGAAACAGAAGTGCATGCTTGTGGGGATTGATAAGGGAAAAAAGGAGAGTAGATACGGAAGCAAAGTGAGACGCTTATAAATTTGCCTTTTGAACGGTAGTTCTATAATAGTTCTTATTACACAACAATAAAGGAATAGATGATAAACGAAGATGAGGAATGATTTTTTTCAATTCTATTAAAATCACCGAAGTTATATGTTTGGATGATATATCAGTATTATTACTTATAAAACACACTGCTCAATCAAAAGAAGAGTAAACTAGATTGATAATCTGCCAATCGGCATCTTTGTTATGCTAGATGAGTCAAGCAGTAATCAGCTCCGAAGTAGGTCGGGTAATCGGAAACATTGCTGAAAAAACTTTGCTGGGAAAGACCTGAGCATTCACATCAATAAAATATTTATCAGGCATGGTAGTCAAACATAAATCCAACATGAGATGAATGACCTAATATGTCAGGGTACCGAGTTAGTTACCTACAAGTTGGACAATACAATTAATCCCCGCAAACAATTCAACATATCCATCTGTTTGATCTCTCGGTTGTGAAACCCCTAACCTAGTGTCATTGTGAATATTAAAATAGCTCAAGACAACCACTTCAGACATTGGAGAGTTCTCATATCAGTTCAACTTGAAATTATACCAAATTCGTGACAAATCTCTGCATGTGGTACATTTGGGCTATACGGTACAAAGAACAAATAAAAAAAATCCACTAAGTATTAAACGCAGGATAAGTACTACTTAGGTAAAATAAATTTGGGTACATTAAATATAAGGGATAATCTCCACTTATTCCTTACAAATAGAATTACCCCATGGTGTACAACCAAATAGTAAACTCGTGAATAACCCTGTCATTGGTAGTCATTTGATTGAATAGTCAGTTTTGTTAAACCCAGGTGAGTTAAAATTTTGAAGAGATCGAACCAATAATAATATAAAAACGGCTTTTACAGGTCATTATTGGCCCGTACCGAGTTAACAGTCTGGCTTCAACGGATTCGATCCCGAGTTTGTTCTTCGTAATGTTCTAGACAACCCGAAGAAGATAAGACGTTCTCTACCTCGAGGAGCCATCTTCGCCGACTGTGACCTCTGTGCCTACCAAATGGCGGCTCTCGTCTCAGAGATCGCTGTACTCACTGTCCTTTTATTTATGAAC
Source organism: Tipula confusa (assembly GCA_963556175.1). NCBI lineage: Eukaryota > Metazoa > Arthropoda > Insecta > Diptera > Tipulidae > Tipula > Tipula confusa. Next base: position 79,373,145 of record OY744475.1, read on the forward strand.
GAGATCAGAAACTTTCAATAAATTCCTGATCACGTGGTTGAAAAAAACTCGGTAAGTATGTCATCATCATCGCGTTTGGGGCCATATATCATGTGGATGATTCTTCTCTGAAATGTCATATTAACCATCTTACAAATTCATCCGTCAGAGTCCAACTCTAACACTCATACATGACAAAGGGTCTGATCAACATTTTATACAACTTCATCTTGTCGGCATTTGCAAGGTATATTTTGACTTTAGCAGCGGGCGTAAAGCATATAAAGCACGGTTGCCAGCGACAAGAAGCACTTTAATGCTGAGAATCGTACAAGTAGATCCAGTAGTTTTCTGACACCGTTGCCATTCAATCCAATTACACAGATATCATATGCCAAAACCTGGTTGGACTGACCGTACAAGATGTTGTCCTGAGGTGTTTCACTTTTACGAAAATAAATTCTAACATGAGATTAAAGAGTATCAGGAACAAATTATCTCCTTGCGATACCCCAGAGCTAATTGCAAAACATACATATTTGTCAGGTATTCCCAGACATCGCAAAGTAAACCATAAGATATCCCGATGGTTTGTTGAAAATCCAAGAACCCCTGATAGAGAGTGATACGCTCCAATATTATGTAAGACAGTAATTTGAATGCTGTGCAAAGGAGAGCTATGCCGCGATAGTTTTCACTTTTTGAGCGATCTCCTTTTTAAGGATGGGGCACACGCGGCCACTTTCCATTAATCAAACATAACTTAGCTTTGCCATACTAATCGGATAAGGTCGAAAAGACCGTTCCACAAAGTGTCCCCTCCGAATATCAACAGCTCTTATAATTAATGTAATTAACGCCAGTGGAAAGGTTTCGTTTTAGTCTTTGCATGGCCAGTGTGAATTCCTCGTAGGATGGGTCCTCTATATGCACATCTCTGCAGTCTGTATTTGACAACTTTTGTGGTGAATTTTTACCTCCGATTACGTGGTACGTATATTTAACGGGATTGGCTCGCCTGTTGGGGAGTACGTTTGATCGGATTTTGGTTTAGAATATGTTCAGTAGAATATGATTCTCGGTATCCATTAGATGCACTAAACAATTCCACACCCAATAGAGGACAATTGGTAGTGTGTCGGAACTGTAAAGACATACGGCACTATTATCAAGACTGTCCACAAGATATCTTACGTATGTTTTGTTTCGGCTGCGGAAAAGAAAATGTAAAAAAATACAATTGCGTGAATTATATACGACAAATTCCACCGGGCAAGGCACTCAATCTGATTTATTCAAAATTATTTCTACCAATAATTCCAACACTAATTTATCACTTGTGAGTTTACATAGTAAGCCTACCACAATAAATAGCAGTACACGAGTTAGAAAATATTTCCATACAAAAAAAAACGAATTTATAGAGAATGTTCCTCTACTACATTACAACAACCCTTATCAAAACTTGATATTAGGCCACACATAGATATAAATATTCTTGGTAAAACGCTAACTGGTCATCTTGACAGTGGTGCTAGTATTAGTATACTAGGAAAACATTCAATTGAATTTCTAAACGGTATCAATACAAAATTTCATCCCATAAATTCTTCAGTTAAAACTGCTGATGGCACCTCTAATTCCATTATTGGTTACGTAAAATTGCCAGTGCTGTTCCACACTAAAACTAAATTCGTAAGATTTTACATTGTTCCATTCTAGATTCTCGAAAAGTTAATCATGTAACGGTTAAATATTCTTATCCTCTGCCGATTATAGATGGACTTATTTCACGAATAAAAGATACTAAATATATATCTAGTATAGACTTAAAAGATGCCTTTTGGCAAATCCCGCTAGAAGAAGTGTCAAGAGAGAAGACAGCTTTTGCAGTTCTAGGGTGGCCACTTAATCCATTTAAAGTAGTGCCGGTTGGGCTCTGTAACGCTGCTCAAGCAATCTGTAGATTAATGCACAAAGTCATCCCAACAGAACTACACGATCGAGTTTTTGTGTATTTGTCTAATGCTGGATTGACCATTAACGTAGAGAAAAGTCATTTCTGTATGAAGGAAATTCGGTATCTTGGATACGTCGTTGGTGAAGGTGGACTTTCTACAGACCATTCAAAAGTCGTATCAATAATTAGCTTTCCACCTCCAAAATCGATTAAACAAATAAGACGCTTTCTTAGAATGGCAGGGTGGTATCGGTGATTTATACCAAACTACGCCCAAGTAACCGCACCAATTTTATTAAAAAAGAATGTCAAATTTATGTGGACACCTGAAGCCAACTTTGCATTTGGAAGAATCAAAAATTTACTTTCTACTGCACCAGTGCTTATTAATCCAGATTATAATATTCACTTTTATATTCGATGCGACGCGAGCACAGAAGGACTCGGTGGAGTTCTATTTCAAAAAGATACGGAAGAAGGTGAAAGGCCAATTTCGTTTTTCTCTCAAAAACTGAACTCAGCGCAAAAGAACTATACTACCACAGAGCTAGAGTGCCTTGCAGCTGTTCTGTCGATAAAAAAATTCCGACAATATGTCAAAAGATACAAATTTACAGTTATAACAGATCATGCAAGTCTCAAATGGTTGATGGGAATGCGTGATTTGACCAGTAAACTTGCGCGTTGGAGTCTTTATCTTCAGACTTATGACCTTAATATCGTACACACTAAAGGAAAAGAAAACTTAGTAGCCGATACATTGTCCCGAATTTATTGCGATACGGTATCGGAAAACGCTAAACTTTCAGTGGATTATTTAGATCTCCTCTCAGACGCATTTCAAGATGAAAAATATAAATTAATCAAATCAAAAGTTTCTGCCAGTCCATCCGAATATCCTAACCTTCGCATACTAAATGATCGTTTGTATATACGCATAGAACCTCGAATTAGCGAACCCATATTAGATGCACCAGTTTGGAAGTTATGGGTGCTCGAACAATTAGCACCAGAAATATTTAAAGAGGAACATGACGCCCCCACTGCTGCCCACGGTGGTATTAAGAAAACATTATCTAGAATCAGAAAACTAATTTACTGGCCAAAAATGAATAAGGATGTTAATGAGTATGCGACGAAATGTGAGGTTTGTAAGACAACAAAAGCATCAAATAATATAACGCGACGAAATATGGGAACTACCAAGTTTGTTGAGAGACCCTTTCAAAAAATATATATAGATTTACTAGGCACATACCCAAGACTTAAATCTGGTAAAACAGTTGTTTTTGTAGTATTAGACCAACTTACCAAATTCCCTCTATTAAAATCTTTGAATAAAGGTACAACAACCAACATTATTAATTTTCTTAAAAATGACGTGATTACTTTATTTGGATGTCCTGAAATTATTTTTTCAGATAATGATCCTCAATTTACAAGTAAAGAATTTGGTGATTTCTTGGCTAAGTATGCAATACATCATGAACGAACTCCTGTATACAGTCCTCAATCAAACGCTTCAGAAAGGGTAAACCGATCCGTTTTAAGTGCAATACGGAGTTACATTAGGAATGATCACCGCCTTTGGGATGAACATTTGAACGAAAAAGCTGCAGCCTTACGTGGAGCTGTTCATCGTTCTACCCAGTACTCACCTTTTTCTTCTCTGTTTAGATACCAAATGATCAATAATGCTGCAACATATAAATTGCTCCATGACACAGAATGTCTTAATGAGTCTGATTTAGAAACATTACCTGCTAATGTGAAATTACCTATCGTACATGATAAAACAAAATCAAATTTACAGAAACCTTTCAACGAGTACTGTAAAACCTACAATTTAAGTACAAAACCCATTTCGTATATCAAAGGTCAAAATGTTTTGCATATCAAAGGTCAAAAACTAGCACCTGTCTATATCCCAGGATTCATAACCGAACTGGCAGTGAAACCTACACGTTTGCAAACGATAAAGGTAACATTTTAGGAGTTTACCATGCAAAAGATATTAAGATATAACAAATAGGGTCTGCATTTGTGTTGTGTTAATTATTATTTGGATTTAAACTGTCCTCAACCTTTTTCAGTTTCCATGCCAAATTAAGCTAGTTTCTAAATCTAGCGCTATTAGTCATGGAATCTGCGTTGTAGGGTTTCGCTTTCCTACATGACAATGGCAGCGATGGTGTTGTAGTTGCCCAATCACCCTTATCAAATATTATCGATGATAATCGATTTTTTTCGATAGTGGTCATTGGTGTAAATGCAAAAAATTGATTTTTTTTATTATTTCCTGTATGGGACTTGAACTAAAGACTGCAATAATAAAATAAACTATAAATAATAAAAAAATAAAAATTAAATAAATACATTTAGCTATATAATAAAAATATTTAGGTTTAAAGTGTGTACATCAGAACTATAAAAAAAGAAGCAGATACAACTAAATATACATATTAAAAGGTAATTAATTTGTGACTGATTGAAGGGTATACAGTGTTTAAAATACAATTGATGGTTTTCTAGTCACTGCCGTGGACCATTTATGGTGGCTGCAGTAAGACGGCAGCGGAAAGTGTTTTTTTTAATTTTTGTTGTGGCGAGTGCTTTGTAGAATACAAGCAAATATAAGCCAAACATAAAAAAAACAACCATTGTGAAAATTAAGGAATTTAGGGTATGGTCCTTAGTCAACAATATGAAGATATGTGGTTGAAAATACTAGCGGGATTTGATACGAAATTCTAAGCAGGCGGGAAACATATAGCATTCTGGGTGATAGTTTGTCATCTAAGACACAACATAACATATTTAAAGACCAAAAGTTGTGTTAACTCAAAACTTCGATTTTTTTTAAAAAAAATTTTATTAATTTTATTTAATTAATTATTTGTTTTTTATAAATAAGTTTCTTTTTATTGTTAAGTACATAATACTATTATTTTGTTAGTGATTTTTTTTATTTTATTTTTTATTAGTACTAATCGTGTTTTTATATATATAAAAAACACGTGTTGGTTTAATTAAATTGAGTAAATCAGAGAAATGCTCCTTTCAAGTGTTGAGCACTGCATTGATGTTAACACGGAGGTTTCCATCCTGGTCCCGAATGGCGATAGACCTAGGTCTAAAGATATGGTGTAGTCTGGTGATTTCTTTAACTCTTAAGACTTTAACCTTACAACTATTCAAGCTTTTTCTGTCTACAAATTTACTTAGTGGTTCTCCAAGCAAGGACCGCTTTGTTCTTCCAAAAGAGGTTATTATGCTACAATTCTTAGAATATCATGCTCGTTAAAATACAATTTACTTTAAATGATATGCGTCCGCCTCCTGACCACAAAATATCATTTTTAGCTACTTTGACGCACTAAAATTGTAATTATTTGTATACAACCAACGTTTAAATTAAGCTTGCCATATGGGAGCTAATAAATATTTAGTCAAAAACATTTAATTACAAATTATAGTGATGGATGACCAAACATTTGATTAGTCATATTGAAAATAATCATATTTAGTTCTATTATCTATATTTTAGATTTTCTTTGGTCGTTTCATTACTATATAGCGTGATTTGACATTCAACTTTTAGAGATGTGTAATTTAGTTTTTACAATAAAACAAACTTTAATAATACACTAAGTGTATACACCACAAATATTATAATCTATATAACAATTTTTATCTTTTAACATATGCGGTTAACTCGGCTGAATCAAGTTAAACGAGTTAGTGGTCATCACAAACATGCTCGTATACACTTAGAACTTGTTTGATTTATTTATTATTAAAATTTTTTTTTTGATTGTTTGCTATAGCCTAGTATAGTGCCTAGTACAATGTTGCACGACACAAATATTGTACCTTTACATAATAATACAGTAAAATATGGTCATTAGTCATAATGACGTTAAAAACTTATCGTTGTTCGTTTTTCCTGCATTGTAAATGATATACATAATCCAATTATATCGATTTTCATTTTTGTCTATTTACTCTCTCTCACAATTTCATTTTCATCTCACTTCTAATTTTCTAATCTATTATTCAAATTACAAAATTGTGTACAGACAACAGCGCACAAGTATTGTAAATAGTGTAACCGTTTTGTATGGCAACTAAAAAAATAAAATTAACGAAAGTGACACCATATCACCCGCACCAGTAACAATAAAAACACACAAAAATATATTCAAATTGCATGGGGAATTTACATATATGAATTTACGAACCAGAATATAGTTTTGTACATTTATAGTTTTAATTATTTATTCTGGGTATTATTTACCAAACTAATTGATTTAATTAAAAATGTGCATGTATATGACAAAATAAAATTGATGCAAAAATATGAACAGGTTATGCTAATTTTATGGGATATTTCCTAACAAGTTGTTTACCTAATTCGAATGATTGTCCCAAACCAAATAAAAATAATTCCATTTTATAATTAGTAATCTTATGTTGTATTTGACATTGACTTAAATATGCAAGTCGAAAGTTTTTATCACGTTACGTGTGTTCGTTGTTAATTCCGGGAATGGTGTAGAAAATATAGTCAATTACACGTAATATGCTTATAGATATTATATTTTAATTTAATGGAGTTAAATTATGTTGTTTACAGGTTTGATTAGAATTTTGCACGTCGAACGATAGTGATAATGGATTCGTAATTGGTTTAGTTTTTAGTATCATAACATACTTATAGTTTATTGAACTATCAAATTCGTATCGAATTCAGAAATAGCAATATTGTACGTTGATTTTGCCATAAAATGTTGTACTACATCAAGGTTGACTAACTAGCTCGAAGGCTATTTAAATACAGGCCAAAGTTACTGCGAAGCCTCATAATACAATTCGAAAAATGGCAGCAATGTGTGTCAGGTATTCCCCGATTTCCAGCAAGCGTTATGCCTCAATACATAGAAAGAGCTGCTTTTGGTTTACTTTTAGACATCTGAGGAATTATGCAATTAGCTCTGCTATACTACGAGAAAGTACTACGGCACTGTTCTCAGCTTTTATTGGTTTTAAAATCATTAGTTAAAACCAAAATATATCATCCCAGATTTTAGAAACCAAGACGCAATGGATTTTAGTAGTGGTAATACACATTTAAAAGAGTAACAGGAAGCCCCTCCGTGCAGTCCTCTCCAGATGGGTAAGGCTCACCAATATGGCAGATACCGAAGAAATTAAATACTCGGGTGGACCAAAAACCGTCAAACTTAAGGTAAGGTGGCACTGCATGCGCAAAAAGCTGCATGGCCAAGAGGATGCTTAGTTGCTAGTATGCTATTTCCAAATTAGCCATCATTTAGTTAGTAGCGGATTTTTTGGTTGAGGACGCTGTAGTTCGATCAGCAGAACACAGAATTTTTTAGGCTTTAGGCGATCGATAGACACTGATTGTTGTTTTCCTTTGATCATAATAACAAAGTGTCGTCGTAATCTTCTTATCACTTTATATGGTCCCTCGCACGGAGGTTGAAATCCAGTGCGAATCTTGTCTATTCTTACAAAAACAAAATCGCATTTCTCGAGCGATTTTGGAACAAATATATCGTTATGAGTAGGTTCTCGTGTTGCAGAGGGGACAAGATTTTGCATAGTGCTGCGTAGTTGGTCGATGACTGTGTCAGTTGATGATTGAGGTGTAAGAGGATTTTCAATAAAGAACTCACGGGTAGCTTGATAGTTTGACCGTAAATCATCTCGGCTGGTGAGCAATTTAGATCTTCTTTAACCGTGGCTCGAATACCAAGTAAAACGATAGGTATTTTTGAGCTCCAATGTATTGTATTGGCTCGAGCCCGGAGTGCAGCTTTAAGCTACCGATGGAATCGTTCGACCATGCCATTCGCTTGAGGGTGATAAGCGGTTGTTCGTATTCGATGAGATCCCAGAATTTTCGTTAATTCGATGAAGAGTTTGGATTCGAATTGTGTTTCTTGGTCGGTCGTGATTTCAAGCGGAACGCCGAATCGGGAAATGTAATTGTTTACGAATGTTTTGGCAATGGTCTGTGTGCTGACATATCGCTCATGCAATATGCTTCCGGCCATCGAGTAAATCGGTCGACACATGTTAAAAGATATGTATATCCGTTTTACGGTGGAAGAAGTCCCACTATGTCCATGTGGATATGTTCAAATCGACCTGATGGAATTTCGAATTGTCCTAAAGGCGCTTTTGTATGCCTTTGAACTTTTGAACTTTGGCAGGATAAACAAGATTGTGTCCAGTGATTTACGAGTTGCGCGGATACCTGGATGTGAAATGTTGTGTAAAGTTTCAAAGATTGTACGACGTTGCGCCTCTGCGATGTATGGATGATTGTTTCCTGTTGATGTTTTGCAGTATATTTGAAAGCCAGGCATTTTAAAAAGCTCTAGTTTATAATTGCTTGAACTAGCGCGACGTTTGGAACCAGAAAGTAAATTCTGAAGTTCTGAGTCTGCTTTTTGTGCCTGAGTGATCGTGTGATAGTCGAAATTTGCTTCAATTGTTTCGATTGTGTTTGTTTGATTGTTGTCGGGTGCCGCTTCGTTGTCGATCGTGCGGGATAATGTATCCGCCCCGACAATGTCTTTACCTTTTACATGTCGGATATCCGTGGTAAACTGACTGATGTAATCCAAATGTCGTGCTTGTCTAGGATTACGTTCAGTTTTAGACTGAAATACTCTAGTCAGAGGTTTGTGATCGGTGTAGATGGTAAAATCTCTACCTTCTACAAAATATCTAAAGTATTTTATTGACAGATATATTGCAAGTAATTCCCTATCAAATGCTAAGTATTTTCCTTCAGCTTCCGTGAGTTTATTGTGATACTGAAGTTAGCGTCGTTTACTTTTGAAATGCATTTTGTCGTTTAGTGTGAATGCATTTTGGCATTCTTCGGGCCAAAAGAAATTTTTGGCTGTTTTGGGCTTCTTTAGCAGAACGGCCAAGTGTGCGTGAATTGGAGTGAGAATTTCCGCCAGTTTCGGTATAAACCGATGGTAGTAGTTTACCATACCGATAAACTGTTGGATTTTCTTAATTGAAGTTGGGACTGGGAGTTCCGTAATGGCATTAACTCGCTCTTTAGTTGGAAGAATACCATTAGGCGTGATTGTGTGACTGAGGAAATCGAGTGAATTTGAACCAAAAATGCATTTCGAACTCTTAATGTTAACGCCAAAATCTTCGAGTAGTTGGAAAAGTTGTTTCAAATGGCATTTGTGTTGTTCCTCATTTATGAGGATTACCAAGCTTAAAAGTAGCAAGGTTCCTTCAACCATCCCCAACTGGAAATGCTTTACCAGTTGGGGATGGTTGAAGGAACCTTGAAAAAGAAACTGCGGAACTTTGCTCAAAAGTTAATGAATTGGAAAGATGGTAAATCAGCTTAACAACAAAATTTTCAGGCTGATGACTTTCATACTGATGAGGAGGAGCGAACAAAAGAGACAGAATGGATCGTCCGGAGCGAGAAAAGGAGAGCAAAATACTCTTCAGAAGTAGTTAGTAGTTCTCAGTCCAAAACTCTCAGTATAGGAAGCATGAAAAGATCGAAGAATAAAAATACTACCACCAATTAACGTAATTACAGATAACTAGATAAGGAATATAGAGTAATATCATTGAACTGCACATATATGGGAAATCTATACACGTGACTCTGACACATATATACAGCTTTTTAGTGACGAAGCTTATTTTATAGGAAATCGACTGGTATACTTTTGAAAATAAAAACCACCACCAAATAAAGGTAATAGCAACGGGCCTTCATCCAGCCTGTAAAAAAAAGGATATAATGGAAGATCTCAAACGACAGGGGCTACAAATAGAAAATGCACTAAATATTTTAAAAAGAGAGAAAGTCACAAAGAGACTGGATTTAAAGTTATTAAACGATGTGTTCTCTTATTTATGCTTACGTTCAGTAGCACCGGAAATATTGACGACATTTTTAATATAAGAGCTATCTTAAACAAGAGAATTCGAATAAAAACATATAGAAAGCCCACTGGACTAATAGTAAATGCAAAAAGTGGCTACAACTATACGCAGAAATATTGCAATAAAGAGCCAAGGTGTGTGAAATGCCCTGAAAGGAGCTCGGCTCAGACGTTTCCTATAAATAAAAATTCACCTCCATCATGTGTAAACTACAAAGAACATCATCCCGCAAATTATAGAATATAAATTAGTGAAACACTTTTACAAACTTTTATAGTAAGCGGACGAAAGAGAAGTGGTAGCTTCTGGGCAGCGACGTAAAATTTCTATAAAAATCAGTAAATTTTAAAGACACCAATAATACACTACTATGCTTAAAAAAATAAAAGCATCGAAGCGCCTAAACGCGGGCTCTATAACAAGAAATGAGAATTGAAGTTATAAAATGGAGAAAGGATAGTTAACAAATACTAGATGAAATAACATCCATTTTATATTAAATGATATGACAAATCAAACATTGAGAATTGTTATTTAGAATGCAAATAGAGTCATCCCACATATTCCAGGACTAGAAATTTTTAAAAATACTGAAAAAATTGTCTTATGCCTTAGATCAGAAATTCGCTTACCATGCTGCTTAAAAGGTTGAAGCCTTTAATTTTTGAAAGAAATTTAATACCGCCTCATCAATTTCGAGAAAATTACTCTACCATTGCACAAGTTCACAGGATCACAAACATCATAGAAAATGTTTGTAAAAATAAGAAAATGGCATCCTGGGTTGGAATATAAATTGCACCCAATTTACCAAAAGAATACTTTCAAATTCTGAAATCCTATATTGCTAACCAATATGTTCGCATTAAATATGAAAAAAAAAATTTTAAATAAAAAATAATATATGAAGTATGGAGCAGACTATTTATTTTGAAAATAATTAGTAAATGTTGTATGTGAATTTTTTCTCAAAGCGTAGCAATACCGTCTCATGTGCAAATATGTAAAAGATTAGTAATATGCATAAAGTGCATTTTGTTGCATTTTTTTTTGGTGAATTTTTATAATTCACTATCTCAATATATCATACGGAGTATGAAAATACAAATTATTTGACAAATTTGCCAGAAAGGCTCCTGTCTTAACATTTGCCCCATCTGCGGCAAACGCCATCATATATGATTAATGGATCTTTCAGTGAAAGTGTTCAAAATTGCTTGAAAAATTATTTGCAACCACTTCAATTTTACCTATAAACTATAGGAAATATTAGTTTGCAATTCCTTCAAGAAAATAGTTCTAAGCCAATATCATGTCATCAACATGTAATTACGCCCGACAGGTTAACAACTACCAACTAAGTTGAGTTTGCATACATCACTACAAAATCTTTAGAAAATCATTAGCAAATTGACACCATATATATACACTGATTCCAGTAAAGCTTTTGACTTCATTTGACATCAGCAGATATTGATGAGTTTGTGAAAAAGTTAACAAGTTTGGCTTTTTATCAATGTTTGTTAAATGGTTTCAATCGTACTTAACGAAAAGAAACCTAACCAACAACTGGAATTCTTTAGGTTCTGTATCTCTTCCTGAAATTAAATGACGTTATCTCTAATATATTTCAGCACACTTCTGAGGGTTTATGTGCTGATGATCTTAAAATATTCCGATCAATTAACGATGCAAGCGACTTTTACAAGCTTTAAGAGGATATTGACAAGATGTGTACTTGGTGTGAAGTGAACAGTTAAAATTTAATATTAAAAAATGCAAGATAATGTCATATCATCGGATTAATATAAATGGAATATTAAATAAACGCATCACCACAATCAAAGACCTCGGTGAAATATTTGTCAGTAATATTTCATTCTCCAGACACATTGCAACATTTACTATTTGCACTAGTACTTTATATACATAAGATCACAACTAGAATATGCACATCAGCAGTTTGGTGCATAACGCTGACTACATAAATAGAATTAAGGGTGTCCAAAAGCGAGTTTTACTCTATATTATGAAAATAAGAAACTGGAACTACAACTACAATTTACCATATTATGAGAATCTGTCACTTTTACCGCCTTACACGGTACTTTGTAATGCATATAAAATTGCGACATTGGAAAGACGCAGGCAACAACATTGCACAAGTCTATTGGGAAACGTACTTTTGAGTTACGTGAGTCCCCTTTTATTCTTCGGAGTATTACGATAAATCATGTTTGGACTGTCTAAAGGACAGTTTTAACCTCAAATTGAAACAACACTTCAGATAATTATAATTTATTTTATATTATTTTTAAAATTTTAAATTTTTTGAATTTGGAATCCCAAATGTATTTAAATTTACACATTTATTTATTTCAATAATTAAATAAATAAATAAAGTCATTAAAATTGATTGGTATCGCTCAGCATTGCCAGTGGCAGCATTTCCATCACCAACTTCGAAGAAGTTGGTGATATGCCATTTGCCAAATGATTCTATATGTCTAATATGCACACCAACCAATAATTTGTTGGGTGTTAAATTTGTTTCCTAACTTACACGAGGATTTTTATAACCCAAGCTTGAAAACGATAAATCTAATTGTTTATTCTGTAAATAATTGACAAGGAAACATTATACATTGCTAACATCTAGGCGTCAACTTTGGATGACCCTTCATATCTGACCTACGCCAGTGTAACCTGGAAGGACCAGGGGAAACAATCAGAGAAAATCATTTATATAGAATAATGATTGAAAACAGGCACCCGACGCGAACAATCCGATTCTCAATCTGATTTACGCTACTTTTATGGGTAGAACAGTAAGTTTGAGAACCAACAATGTGCCGCTCTCAATTACAAAATTAAACACAAATTATGATGAACACAACTATGACCCTCCTATTGGTGTGCAGAACTCATGGACCGATTTATCTTCCATGTAATCGTGGTACAGGGTGACATGGAGCTATGCAATGCTCAGGTGGTATACTGTACTTGTGTGAATGGGTTGAATAAACTGTGTGAATATAAATAAAGTATTGATTAGGTTAGCCTTTAAGGAACATTAAGTTCACTGGTTGATCAATACTTTATTTTTGTAAAAAAAAACAAAAAAAAATTTCCAGAAACTGGATTTAAGAAACCGTTAATATTGAAAAACAGGATTTTAAAAAGAGGAAATCTGATTTTGAGATTAAAACGGGATTAGTTGAAAGTGGGCAAACTTATTTATTTTTACAAATTCTCATCATGCTGTAAATTTGCGGTCATAAACTGACAAGTGATAAGTTACTTTAAATACTTTAAAACGAACATTGCGTTTGATCAAATACACTTCTCGTTAAAAAAAAACGGATGACTAAGAGACATTGATTGAAGGTTGCAGTTGGCCAAATCGTATTATATAATAGAAATTTACTATTTTTGAGTTCACGATTTTATCGGGGTTTTAGTAATAGTTTTAGACGATATAGTTTTTTTAAAGGTTAAGATTATTATAATTTTCATAAAACTAAAAAAATGTAACTACAATATTTGAGCTACTAAATTATTCTTCCCTCATAATATGATAAAAGTTGCCAATCAGTCAGTTCTAAGAATTAAGTAAACATGCATCATGTATCACACGCCTTTTAAACGACTTCGTCTTTGACAATTTAGAATTTTTTTGCACCTAAAGAAAGTTAAAAAACTTGCGTTCACCTTGGCCAATTAATTTTCTTATTTTTGAGAAACACCGTGTACCTCGATCAATTCAACGGACTAACTAAACTAACGACAGATTAATTACTGTACATCTTTTTTTTACTTAATTACTGACTAAACTAAATCAATAGAAGGGTCATCTCAATAGAAGGGAAGCAAGCCTGTTTACCGGCTTTAAAGTATCTTATAATGCGTGCATTATACAAAACTTTCCGTATAAATTGGTAACAATTATAAACACTAATAGTTTTTATCAGTCATTCATAGATGGCAATAGCACCAGATCAACAATGAATAAAATTTATTGTTTGTCAATTTATAGTCTCTTACCGTTGCTTCATGAAGATATCACGTACATACCACGCGAAGTAAATATAATGATGAAATACGCAGATTTTTACATGTCATTGGTGGTCCATACCTTATCAACAATCTGACTCCATCGATTTTGATCATAAGCTACCTTTTTATATTGTTCTAGACAACCCGAAGAAGCCAAGGTTATCTCCACATTCGAGTGCCATGCACACCTGATAAATGAATGGCGGCTCTTCTGTGTCAGATCACGGCACCAATCGACTCGCATAATGTAACCGAGCCAGCGTCCTCCCTGTCTTTTTACTTTACGAACGACTTTCCATTAAACTTATGATCTTGTGGTTAGAGGTAACTCGATGTTTTACTTTTATGAAAGATAAATTTAACATGATATTAAAGTGACCATCTATTTGCTATTATCCGCCAGAATTAATTTCAAAAATTCCTGCTAGCTTGTTCTCAACTTTAACACAATATTGTGACTGCATTACTAACATTTTTCAGAATCGCACATATTTTTTAGGTATTCCCAGATGCCGCAACGTAAACCAAAAAAACCCTTCAGTGAATTGAAATTTCCATCCAACCGACCGACCAACCAACAAAATTGGATCGTGTGTATGTACAACCAATTTGGTTGTACCTACCAAATCGGATCGTGTATATTAAATATCTCCTGTCTCCGAAGAATCTTTAACTTTTCTGCAAATAATCTTGCTAATCTAACGCCTGTTACTAGCAAACCAAAGATACGACTACATGAATACTCGGATAGCCAGAAGCTCTTTTGAGAAATGTTCATTAATCAACCAAGATGTTACTAAATTAGTTTGCATGGTTTTACAAAAACTAATAAAAAGATATTTAAAAAAAAAATAATTAAGTAATGAATTATCGATTAGTGGTTACTGATACCATCACTAAAATATTTGTTTCGATTTTGTAAATATTGAATTTTAGCAAATCAAAAGGAATTAATATTTAATTTCAGTTTTGACTTTTCTGTTGATTTTAACCAACCTTACCACATAAAGAAATTAGGTCAGAATTTTCTGTAGTAACTTCTCTTCTGATAATTTTGCCATTATTTATGCTAAGCTTCTGATATTATTTCCTTATATTGGAATGTGGTTTGGAATTTTATAAAGAATAATTACATGATCTGGTAAATTATTGCACTTATTGCATTTTACTTAAACTATACAGACATTTGGACAATTGTTTTTGTAATTACTTTTTAAGGTTTTATGCTCGATATCATTATAGGGTCAATCGAGATTTCGAAATAAATGGAGCCATAATGGAATAAATAATTTAGAAAGTTTGTTAAATACGTAATTTGGGTTTGTAATAAGTAATTTAAGATACTAGGAGAAACCCCTGAGCGCCAAGCGGCCCAACCCTAAAACTGCTTTGCAGCCTTTTAAATTTTTTGCAAAGCCTTTCGAATATTTCCCTTCCTGCATAAACCGTGAACAGGGGTTTCCATCAGCCCTTGGTCCATGCAAATTAACTTTTAGTAATAATATTGTACAAACATGAAAACGTATAACCTTTCTTATATATTTGGAACATCACAAAGTTTCTGAAATTCTATGACGTATACAAAATAAAAAACGTAATGTAACAAATGAAAATCGTAAACCCTTCAATTTTTGCCGAAATGCTCTACAGATAAGATGTGGTCGATCATTTGGACATTGTAATATTTTATTTTTAATTTCATTCCAGTTTGGATTTCCTGTAAATGTTATGAAGAAAGATGGTTTGCCAAATTTTTAAAGTTAGGCATAGCATCTAAAACAGACGGTGCATACGACGAGGCCGTCAGTGAAAGAGGGTGGCAAAATTATTATTTTTCCAATAGTAGCAGCATCACCATCTTCTTCATTAAGGCTTAAACTCCATTTGTTTGGTTGGTTCTAATAAAAATTATTCTCATGGCTTCTTATTTTGCATAACAATTTTCAATATATATTGAGCAAAAAATATACGGGAGCGATATAAAATTCCTTGGTGTTAGTCGAAATGCATAAAATTATCTTAGAAAACTATCCGGACGATAATATTTTTGCAAATGTTAACCTAAAGCATCTGTGGAAATTAGTAAAACATCATGAAGTGAAATATTAATGGATGTATTTGATGTATTTGCGACAGTCAATTCTGGTATTCTCTTAGTCGATTGAAGTGACAATCGTAACTTGAAGTGGCAGAAATGGTATTCTCTTAGTCGTATGAAAAATTTATCGTCGCACGATTGTCTTTTTTCGTCACTTAATAATTTGAAGTGACAGCCCTAAATTACAAATAAAATAGACGAATGCTAATTCTAAATTAAATTTTTTATAATAAGAGAAATTTGTCCTGTCACGTCATTTCGATCGACTAAGGGAATACCGATTATCACTTGAAGTGATGATACAATTGTCACTTAATGTGAAGTGATACGACTAACAGAATAGGGGTTTAAAACAGCTTTTTGCCTATATGAGCCTTAATGTGGTTTACAAATTATTTCCACGAGAAAAATAGAATGAAAAATGAAAAGCGGTTGGTGAGAATCGAGCTCGGAAATTTACAACGACATTTGTTAAAGATTGGAGCGTGACGGACATTGAAGAATTATAATATATAGATTGTCAGTTACAAAATGTGGAAATGATTTTTTACAACAGAATTTTTTGTCGAAATCGGAACGTCATTTATTACGAATTATTGTAGGAGATTAGTCCAATGAACGATGTTACCGATGCAAGATATAATTTTTCTTTTGTGACAGTTAGTACAATTTAATGTGCGATATTTACTTTTACATTTAATGTGCGATATTTATTTTTCTAGTAATTTTTGAAGATTATTTTTAGATCTATTCAGTTAAATTCGTAGAAAAACTATATTCGATTAAACATTTGTTATTCTATAGTTCACTCATTTTTGTTTGTCAAATAAATTTTCTGGGAATAGATTATATGTATTTTGTTTTGCCGAAGGGCGTAACTGAACAAGGCGATTAAACAACATATTGTAAACATTGCTAAAATGAAATTGCTAAATAATAATATCTTGAAGATAAAAAAAAATCGTAAAAAGTTTTAAATTAACTCTTTAATGAAATTCTAAATATTTTTGGAAATTAAGCAATAACTAAGCTATGGAAAGGCTTCATAAAAATTATGTGTTGTGAAATGAGGTTGAACACACTCGTTGAAGCCATCCAAAATTGATGACGGTTAAAGCAATATTTACATATTTCATTGGAAAGCACCAAATTCGTGATTCAAAGCACTGCAATACCAAACATTCCTCTGGAATTTGTATTGTAATGGCGAGTGCAGGCTGGTGGAAATAAACTAGCCAGTCCTTGGAAAATATAAGCGAATTCCCGATATTATTAGCAGAATTTGATATTTTTTCGGGATAGATTTTGTAAGATCATTAAAACATTATGGGGACATTAAATCAGAGTCTGTTAAGTACAACTAAAATTTTTTTTGGCAAAAACTATTGCCCATTTTAAGAAAAAAATATTCCTTGTTTAGACTCGACGACACGCTTAGGAATTTGTAATATATATATTTCAACTTTATTATCGTACGTGATACACTGTGGAATACTACATA
This sequence comes from Tipula confusa, assembly GCA_963556175.1. NCBI lineage: Eukaryota > Metazoa > Arthropoda > Insecta > Diptera > Tipulidae > Tipula > Tipula confusa. The sequence continues at coordinate 79,390,704 of OY744475.1, forward strand.
AATATCGACTGATATTATAAATTTTACAATCTATGTACGATAGTTTTAAAAATATTTTATTTTGCAAAAATAAACATTTAAATTAGTAAATGCTAGTTATCTTCCGAATAAATATATTTTGTTTAATTAAAAATAGTAAATGTCTGTTATCAAAACGGGAAACACCTTCAAGATGCTCTACAACATCTGGAATGCATCTGTCGTATCTAGAAACACTAAGCTATGACTGTTAAATACATGTGTGAAATCACTAGTACTGTTTAGATGTGAAATATTGACGACCATACTGGAGATCACTAGAAAACTCCAAGTGTTTGTGAATAAAACCTTTAGGCGGTTATCATCATGAATGAGAAATTTCTTTGCCAAATAAACCAAATAGACATTGACAAGTAAATTGTGAAAGGTATTTATTGGTTTAACCAAAAGGTCTCTAGATTAAATTGCAAATGGGTTGCAAATGGGATTTTTCATCACCTGATTACGATTGATGACGAAGAACACAACTATGACCCCCTGTTGGAGTGCAGGATCCATAGGCCGAACATTCGTGCGTCTTCGATTTGGCTGGTGACAGCGCAAGGTAGGACGTTAAAAATTAACCGCGAAAGAGTTGGGAGAGCTTCGGCCCAGAAAAGATGGCAGGGTTCAAAAACAAACAAACAAACGAGAACAGTGCTAACAGAAGCGAAACATTGAAGGCACTGAATAGTACGATGTAAAAGTCTAGTAGACATTCATCCAATAAAACAATAAAATATTTAGGCATTAAAAATATCAACAGCCAAAGTTGACCTGTACTTTTGCAAGATCTTTCAGACCGTATTAAGCGTCAGGCAAAATCCCTAGCAGCCAAATTCATTAAAAAAATTAATACCTGGCAGACATTGGCATGAACGGTTATTTAAACGGTATTATTTAAACGGGTCGGTTCAACTAAATCACGTTATTTGTTGAGATTCTTTCAAGACGTGTTAACCAATCCATCTCGAATTTTTAATGCAAACGAACGACATTTTTCTTATGCTAGATAAAGCTATCTTAGTGCGTAAAGGTTCGAAAAAGGACTATAACAGGATTTCTAACCATGAAAAAGAGTGTCTTCTTGCAGATCCTTCTTCAGGACGGTGGCAGCAATAAACAAACTAAATAGCCATATTTGGAAATAATTTCTATATAGGATTCTAAATATGCCGATAGACGAATTACCATTACCGAAAATTAGGACAAAAATCAATCAACTGTGTCGGTAACAAGGGTGTAGACTTATTGTTTCAAAATCTTTAAATTACCAATAAAAATATGACTTTAAAATATGATAAAATAGGTTAGTTCTTACAATTACTTTAATTAGAAGGTAAATTAATTCAAAACATATTGGAACTGGGGAAGTTATCTTAATAGACTGAGTACTAATTTATTATACTGTTGGTAATTGTCGCTTTTATGCGAGTATGTAAAATGAGATCATACAATTTAGGTCAAGAATGAGCTACTGCCTGCTTAAATAAATAAATGCAATTATTCGGACAGTTAATCAAATTGTGTACAGATTGAAAGAAAGACAATCATAATAAATCAAAAGATTTGTTCAAATGATTTTATCATGATAATATTATTATTATTTGTATTCTGTAGTATACACTTAAATACATTTTATATTTTTCTTATAAATTACGTAAGAAATCAATTTATCGATATTACAATCTTCAACAAATAACTTGTTCAATAATATAATACTGCATCTTTCTTGGTACAACCATTAATTTCAAAATATTAAATAAAAACATTTAAGAGTTGTAAAATATTTGTTAAGTTTTGTGAATTTTTTTTTAGGTTTTTCAGGAATTAAATTCATAGGAAATACCATCTACATTAAGTTCTATTTACATTATGTAATGTTGTGTATAAAAGTTGAAAAAATCAATAGTTAATGCAACAGTATCCTAACAGAAAATATAAAAATCCAAAAGTTTTACTGACCATTTCGTTACTGTATCATATGTCAACCAACAATCGTCACAGGATAAAATACGACAGCGGAGTGATAAGTCTGGTAAAATTGCAACAGATCACACCACAATCACAACTCCAAGATGCCATATGGCAGTACCATCATGTGGCAATACTTAATTAAAGACAGATCTGTTATTTAGTTCAGTTTTGACAGCCATTGAAAACCATTGAAAATCAACAGCCATTGTTTTTTTGTAAACATGGAAAAAAGTGAATTTCGTGTGATAATGAAACATCATTTTTTGCGTGAAAAAACCATTACGCAAACCAAAACAAAGCTTGATAAATATTATGGGGACTCTTCATCAATTCACAAGTGGTTTACTGATTTTCGTTGTGGTCGTACAAGCACAACTGATGCCGAGCGTTCAGGACGTCAAAATGAAGTCACCACGTTGACAAACGTGCCGCGTTTGATTACAATCGACCAAAAACGCACATGTGTGACAACTTCAGAGGCAGCTTTAGCGATGTTCAAGCGAAATAAAAAGGACGCGTCACGTCGTGTCATAACTGTGAAAACACTGGAGACCAAAGAAAAGTCTAAACAGTGGATTTCTACTGGCGAATCTGCACCGAAGAAGGCTAAGGCGGTTTTATCGGTAATTTTATAGATTTTTTAATTTCGATATCTGCAACACATATAAAATTCCCAGACTCCCATAAATTAGGCCATAAATTATAAAAAAAACCCATTGCCAAGTTTATTAAAAATATAAGGATATGATTTACAACTAGTTTTATTGATGCCATTTAATTGGCTATAGATCATGTCGGACTCTCAAGATTCTACAAATGAAAATTCTGCCATCTTTTAGAAAGTCGTATGTTTTACACGTATGCCCTAGTACATTGATTATACCGCTAGTTGTCTCTCAATGAGTCAAAAATGTAAACAAACTATTTTGTGAATATCGTGTTCGAATAATAATTTTAATTGTATATAAATACACTAAACAACGAACATCATTCATATTGGAATTGTCTCGAAGAACAACAAAATAATTTAAAACAAGAAAAATGCTAATTCGGTATTCTGTTCGATTATCATACAAAATCGGAGTACTTTTTAATGAGGGGAAAAAATCAATCGATATCAACATAAATCAATAAAAATAATTAACAGTTATACGTTATTAAATTTTATAATATAAAACCGTTTTTGGACCGTGTTTGTAAGCGGTTCCAAAAACGCATAATTTGTCTTTAGTTGATATATAGGATTTTCAAGGAAACCTCCTTTAAAAAAGTTTGCTGAAGTGCTTGAGCGATACTGTTACGTTTTTGACCTATGCTAAGGACGTAATGAAAAAAGAAGTAATAATTTAGGATTCGAGTCCTTGGTACTGAATTTAGCACTGCAAATTAAGGGTAGTTTTCCAGATAAGCAGTTTTCATTCTATTTTGATAACTTTTTTACGGGGCCAAACCTAATATTTGCTTTGAGCGAGATGAAGTTGGCTGCCACGGAAACTTTGCGCGAAACCCAAATATCTGCGGAAAAAAATTCTACATGCTTGTGATTTTGTGGATGAGGCTGTTACGAACTCCTGAACTCTTTCAAATAATCACGAATTAAAATTGGACCAACCAAATTTTCGGCGACAGTTATCAGAATCCTTCCTAACACGGCACGAAAACCTTCTAAAGAAAAAAAAAACGGATTTTATAGTGAAAAGAATTCATACTTGAGGAAAAGGAAACCAAAGAATTCGCTGCAAACATTGCCAATCGCAAACCATATACACGTGTTTCACGTGGCATTTTTTGCATACAAAATGTTCGGTGGATTTCCATAGTTCAAATGGGTTAACTGATCATAAATTTGAAGTCTGCAATGAGTAGTCAACTATCAGTCATATTCTTAGAAATACTAATAGCATTTAAGAGTTACTAGAAGAGAAAAGGATCTACTTCCTATATTCCAAGCTTATTGCGAAGTTACGGATCTGATTTGCCGACTTCCCTTACCTACAATAATCTATTGACTAGAGACTCTTCATCTTGGAGGTGCATGTTTTACTAGGTATCCTAACAATAAACTAAAAACTAGTCATATAAGCAAGAAGATATTCGATCTTACGGTTATTAAAGTTTGGCTTCCACAAGGAAGTTTTCTCGGCCCGGTTCTATGACAACTTACTTTAAACAAAAATAACTACCGCTCAAGAACTACCACTACCAGAAAACAGCATAATGGCCACTTTCAAAGATGACACCCACATCACAACAGTAGGTGAAAGCAAAGAAGACACTACTTAAAAGACGCAAGCTAGGTAGGCGGCTACATGTATAAAACTGAGTAAAAACTAAAATATATGACATATTATGACATACTAACACAGTCAAGTAGTTGGCAAATTGCCAAAAACCTTGAAACCTGTTTGAACGAATAAAGATAATATAACAACTCCAAAATAAAGTTCTTAGAAATATGGTCAATGCATATTGGTATGTCAGCAACAACGACAACAAATTTATAAAATAGTTTAAACTTCTTGAAATATTCCCAAGAACTGTTAGTTAAATAAAAGATAAATTAAAAGCAACACGTTAATCATAAAATCTTATAACCTTGAAATTGTGTTCTCGAAGTGCTCCAAGGTTAACAAGTCAGTTATTTTATTCAATAGTTATCAAAACAAGTAATAAATCGGGATTTACAGGCCCTTTCTACGCCGTACCGAATCAATAATCCAGTGTCAACGGCTTCGTTCCCGAATTTGCTTTTCGTATTGTTTTACTCTCGAGGAGTCGTTTTAATTCATGAACGACATCAGAAATTTTCGTCCAATTATGTAATCGGTAAGTGTCGTCATCGTTGGGTTTAGGTCATACATCAACCGCTTGACGCTTCTCTTAAATTTCATCTGCCATCTTTCATACTCATTCATCCGTCAGGGTCAACACCCATACATGGAAACTGGTATGATCAACACCTTGTACTAGCTTGATGGAATGAGTCAAAAGGCTTGCTGGAAATCCAGGAACACTTGATGTGCATCACGAACTGTTGACTGATCGGTTCGGACGCAATCCGTTTTGCTAGTCACCTCCGCTAGAGTAATGGTTCACTCCTATATTATGTAACATAGGAAGTTAAGTGCCGTGCAAAGGATAGCTATGCCACAAGAGCATAACTGGGCAACTTTTCATTTATCGGTTATGACCGTTTTGCCACACTAATTAAATAAGGTCAAAAAGAAAGTTCCACAAAACATCCTCTTATTAATGCAATAAAGCCCAAGGGAACGAATCCTTTTAGATGGTTTTTCAATGCACATCTCCACAGTCTTTATTTGGCAACATAAATCTAAGGCATTTGGCACATGTTGAACATTTAGTAAATCAGAGAAATTCTCTTTCCAAGTGTCGAGTACCTTATCTATCTTAACACGGAGGTTTTAATCCTGGTACCAAATGACAAAAGACTGAGATCGGCATAGATATGGCACTCTGTTCTTCAACATTAAATCAAACAAGTAATTTCTGGGTTTAATTTTAGCCAAACCTAGAGCCGCTTGTGCGGTTGTGAAAATTAACACAACCAGTTAAATAGTTGTCAATAGATAGATTACATTTCTAAGCCTATTTTACTATACACCCTCAAAATTTACGGTTGCCAAACAGCTGATAAGATATTAGATACCAGCTGGTAATAAATCAACAATTTTTTATTACTAAAAAATAACTGTTGTCACTCACTTTAGGTTTATTTTATTTGCGATATCTTTCAGAAAATTCTAAAGTAGCTATAGGGTAAAACAGGTTATAAAGACTTCGACCGTTTGTTACGTCTATACCACAAAATTGTCCTTTACTGGCTGAATCGTTAATTGTTCCCAATTTTTGAGGTATTAGAGATTAGACATTATAAGAAATACTACCAGTCAGTTAAGAACGGTTTATGTGTCTCGAATATTCCTAACAAATTATATTTTCACACCTCATATATAAAATAACAACTTAATTTTTTTAATTAGTTCAACTAATAATAACCATGTGATTAATCAAAAAATACGAATATTTTTCTAATTTTCCGCATGTGAGATCCCCGATTTTATTTTTAGACATCATCATAATTTTCTTCTCGTCGTCATCTTCATCACTGTATCGTATAGTGTGTATGACAATGACATTGAACAAGCGCTTCTTCACACAGATAAATAAATTTCTTTTATTCCGTAATTTAATTTTAAGTGCGGCATAAATAGTATAACATTTAAATACTGTAATGGTACTCACCATAAATAACCGCTAATCCTGTTTCGTGCAGCCAGCTAACACGACGATGTTTAAATAACCATATTGTAAGTACGGTGAGCGTTAATAAAAATGTATATAGTAATAAATTTAAACTATCGATTCGATGGTTTTGTGTAAATTTTGCGTCTAGTGCAATATCAGTTGCTTCACTATTGCACAAACTAAATAGACACGAGAAATAAATTAGCGTAACCGTAATCCATGATAGTGAAAATATTGATGAGCTGCTGCGGGATGTGTATTTTGTTCGACGTCTTTTATTGTTGTACGAATTCATGTTCATATTTTTTTATTTAGATATTATAATTTTACACACTTCACTTAACTAATTGGTTTCTTTACTAAATTACTACTGCACATACCACACAAGTGTTACACAATTCACATTATTTATTTAACATAGTAAAAGTAAAAATGAAAAATAAAAAAAAAATTCAATAAATCACGGCACAATTTCTTTACTCGCGGACAATATTTTTTGTCAATTCACGACTACGACTGATTAAAAAAAATGATTTTCTTTGATTTTTTTGAAAAAATATAACTTTTCACATGGGTGCGAAAGAGACAAATCTATAATTCTAATTAGATATATTTGTTTTGACAAGCATGGTTGCAAACTACACGAAAATAATTTTGTGATAAAAAAAAATAAAAACAATACAAAATAACACGAGTGAAGTTAGACGACGATATTATTGAAAAATAATATATCGATATCGATAAGTAATCGAGTAAAATTCGTATAGTTTTATTCACTAATTTCCGTAGAATTCGATTCAAACAACTCGCGATTCAATTCCGTAATGAATGCTTCATCAACTTTTTCCGTTTCATCGGCAATTTGTTCATCAGAATTTGTTTCATTTAATTCCGGAGCTATTAAGTCAGATTTTATGTTATGAATGAAGAGCTCCTCCTGTAAAGTGAATTTCCTTTAAAAAGAATTAGTTATTACGTAAATAAGTTATTCGTAATAAACTCACTGATCTGTTTTGTATCCGGCCACAATCCGTTGCAGCAATTTTGTTTTATTTCGTTCCTGTTTATATTTCGATAAAAGTTCCCGCATTACTGATTTACATTTCGAATTGATGCCCTTTAGCTTAGCGATTTCCAAGAGTTCAGAATTATTTTTCGATCGTAGCTCGATTTCCTGTATTTTAAGTTTTAGCTCGTTGAATTTATCCTGAAGATCTGTTAAATAATCCTTCTTGATGCAAACCGATTCATTTTTCTGGCACTCGATAAATTTTTTAAACGATTCTTGGGACGCAATATATTCGGTCGACTTACAAAATTCACAGATTACATTGTCCCAGGTTTGAGTTAATTTGCTGCTTGATTTAGTGGTCGCATCTATTTTTATTCGGTCGTTTGTCATCTTTTGGTATTCACCTTTTAGGCCGACAAACTCAATATAATTTTTTTCTAGATAATTATAACGATCCTCGATTTTGAGCCATTTTAGATTCTCTTCGGCCAATTGTTTATTTAATTTCTGGTTCTCTATCATCAACTCATGTATTTTGTCTTCAAGAATATTACCATCTTCTGATTCACTCTCTAAATCTCGTTCTTCCAATTCCATCGAATCTAATTTGGCAACGGTCATTTCATAAGAAATCATGTAGCGACGATATAAAACGAATCAAAATGTGTACAAAATAAATTTTTAGTAATGGCTTGCTTTATTTTATTGTCCTAACACTCTATAATTGGAATAAATTCGTAACATTTTGTACTATACACTTAAAATATCATAAAAAAAACTAAATGCCTAACGATTTTTAACCGCTTCAACAGCTTTTCTAGCTGCGTCATCTAAATTAGAGGCTGTCTCTAATTTTAAACCGGAATTCTTAAGTATTTTTCGTGCCTCGACAGCATTTGTTCCATCCAACCGCACTATGATCGGAACCGAAACCTTTAGTACATTCGATGCATTGATCACACCGTTAGCAATGGTGGCACAGTTTACAATCCCACCAAAAATATTCACAAGTATCGCTTTAACATTTTTATCTTCTAAAACAATTTGGAAAGCTTTTAGAACTTGCTCTTCTTTTACACCGCCACCAACGTCTAAGAAATTTGCTGGCGATCCACCATTTAACTGTATAATATCCATTGTAGCCATAGCCAGACCAGCTCCATTCACAAGACATCCAATATTACCATCCATTCGTACATAATTCAAGTTATATTTCTCGGCCTCAACTTCGAGGGCGTCCGATTCAGATTCATCGTCCATGTTGAATATATTACGTTGTCGAAATTTAGCATTATCATCAAAATTTAATTTTGCATCGACAGATATAACGCTTCCATCGTCAATCTCCGCCAACGGATTAATTTCAATTTGGACAGCGTCAATCTGAAAGTAAAATCAAACCCCTGAATGTAGGCAACAACTAATACATAAATTCCCTAATATTTAATCTTGCTACTTTAGTATATAGATTTTAAAAAATTATATAACCTAAAATGGACTACCTTTAAAAATAAATTATATAACTTTTCAATTTCATCGGCCGCCCGTTGTTTGGTCGCCCCTTTAAATTCTAAAAATTCTGCAGCTTCGATACAAATCGATTTTGTGATACCGGTTACAATATCGATTGGTATGGTTTTAATTTTGTCTGGCGTTTTTTCGGCTACAGCTTCTATATCCATACCACCACATGGTGATACAATGAGTACGGGACCACCACTTTCACGATTCAATACAATTCCCAGATATGTCTCACGCACAATATTCACACTCTGGGCGACCATCACCTTCTGGACCATAATACCATTTTGCGGAGTCTGTTTAGTGATTAAACGATGACCAACCATTTCTTTAATTAGATTAGGAATATCATTGCGACTGAAAATAGAATTTGGAACATAAATAAATAAAATTGGATGACACTTGCATAAAAATACGCACTTGCTAGTGATATGAACACCACCTTTGAAACCACTATCAAAATGACCTTTACCCCGGCCACCAGCCAATATTTGTGCTTTGATTACATATTCGGATGCATCTATTGTACAAAATTATTTATTGTTATCGTACCATTCTAATCGATTAAGGCCATTGTTTATTCATAATTTACATACCCAAGTCATTAATCAAATTGATTTCGTCCGGTTTTGATAACACCCGAAAGTTCTGAATATTTACATTATATTCTTTTAATATTTGTTTACTCTGATATTCTTGAAGATTAAGATATCGTTTCGATGTATTTATAAACTATAAATTTGAAAATTTTAATTGATTATTTAACATTTTAGTTAGAACTATATTTTTTAGATTACTTACAGATTGCTTAAAATTATTGAATTTTAATACATTTCGGCTTAAAATTGTATTCATTTTATTAAACAAATGTTGGAGTATTAAATTATATTGATTATTATGAGGTTTTAATTGATAATTCAATTGATTGACGAGAAAATCTACCAGCAAATTGAATCAAATTCTTCGTTACGCATATTTGTCACTTCACGAATGCAAGACTGTTAATTTTATTGAAGGTTTGATCGTAGAAATTTTCGATGTTAATTGTGTCTTAGATATCTTCGAAAATATTAAATAGGATTTCTTTTTAAAGATTTATTAATTTCTAATTTACAATCTAATTACATAACTTAGTTAACGGCTGTTTTAAGTTCTTGACCTTCGGGCTGTTTGCTACTTGTATCATCTAAATTTTCACCACATTCATAACGATGAAAATCAATTATTTCGACGTTATTTTCTACTAACACTTCGTCCACTGTAACATCTGGATTTAACAAATATTCCTGGTAGATTAGACAAGTTTCATCATCCTTATTCTCATGCGGTTTATCTTGATTTTTACAGCCCATTTTAGTTGGATTCATACCAACAATATGTTGACACAGATTTTTAGTTAATTCTGCATTTTCTACGTTTGGTGCTTTTAAAGCTACAATCGAACCATATTTGCCGAATAGTGTCACATCCTGAGGAACATCGGCAGCAGCATGTGGATGAGCATATCCAAAGAGTTGTATTGGAGAGTTTGCTTTAAAGCAAATGGCTCGTCGCAACGAAGCATTTTCACCCACATTACCTATCATCAGTGCTAAATTTTCGGACAATGTTTTACCATTTTCGCCTGGCAAACTCTTAAGTTGGTCACTTGTAAGGTTTATTTTAACCATATCATTTGTTGCGATCGACTGGGCATATTCTGTACACGCCGATGATACTGTACTTACAAATTTTTGAAAATTTTCGTTACGTGCTACAAAATCAGTTTCACAATTGACTTCGACCATCGCCCCGATATTGTTTTTGATTAGTACCCCGATTAAACCTTGTTTAGTTGCTCGTCCTTCGAGTTTCGTTGCCTTAGACCATCCTAGTTCTTGAGCCTGTTTATTTAGCCACTGTTCCGCTTTGCTAACATCATTTTGATGCAATTCTAATGCCTTTTTGCAATTGGCAAATGTGTAGCCGGTTTTCTTTCGCAACGCTGCCAACGAACTTTTCTCGCCTGCCCATAAATATTTTCCAGTGTGCACAAACCGTTCAAAATTTCGTAAAAGCATGGTACCCTCTAAATGGAAATGGAAAATACGGAATAAATAAGTTGCCAAGAAAAGTAAATAGAATTTGGTTCGATTGTTATGGTAACGCCTTTGTAAAAAAAATTAGATTAACAACAATTTTCACGGAAGACAGTCGTATATTTTGATTTATATTTGTTAAACATATATTTATTATAAATTTATTACTCACTTTATTGGTAAATATATTATGGTTTAAGTAAAATATGAATGATTTTAATAACATATAACCTTTTTGTAGGTTAGAAAATTTTTCATTTTGACATAAGGAATAATTGCAATAAATTAACTTTCAGTGAGACGAACAACCCACTTATTGGATACAGCGATCCTACTTTTGTGTGAGGGTACTAATCTTATATATATGCACCAACCTAACAAATAATTTGTAACTTTGTTGCTTTGGCGACTGGTAAGTCGGTAACCTAAAACCGAGAATGGCAGAAAATGATAATAATCCTAAAACAGGAACTAAACGTAAAGCAAATGGTCAATATATGGCCACACAATTATGGTATGACTTAAATGCACCGAAGCGTACTACAGACTTACTAAATCCGGGAATTTTTACATTACCCGAGAAAATATTACGACACTCGAAACGTATAAAACCACCAGCATCGAAATTGTGTATTGGGCCCAAAAAGGATAAGAAATCGTATAGGGAAAAACGACAAGATCGAGAGGATTTTCGTAGGCGATTGGTTGAATTAATCACGTCGTCGGGTGAAGGAGCCGAAAGTGAAATTCCGAATGAAACTGAAAAAGAAGTATTAAAATATTACTACTACATAAAGCATGGCATTGATACAATTCATGTGGCTCCAATGGATACTCGAATATTTGAACGCATAATGCACCATATTCCACAAACACTTAAAAAATGGAAAAAACTATTCGAAGCCCTTATCGATGAGATTAAAGGAGAATATTTGATTGCAGTGAAAAAAGCGATTATAGATTTTGTGCTAAGCGATTCATTTCAAACGCAGTCCTTTAAAGTAGACCTCACACACGAACGGAACGAGATTAAGCAGATGACATTTAGATGGCGCCATCGGTTTTTAGATAACCGTCGGTTCATAAAGATGAACCTATTTGCGATCAATTACTGTGTATCACAGATCTACGAACTTTGGCACATCACGTACAACGAGCTAACATTGATAAACATTAATTCGTTGTGCGAGAAAGATAAGGCATTCGATTTGGCTGAGTTTACGGTAAGTATTTGAAATTTTTGTCATTTTTGCGACCTGTATAATTTGAACTAGAGTTAGTTAGTCATATTGTGCTTCATATCGGCTTCTCTTACAGCATACTCGACCTATATACCTATATACAGTCTGTACCTATCTACCTATATACCTATATATACCTGTATATACCTATATACAGTCTGTACCAGTCTGTTATCTATACCTATATACAGTCTGACGTCGTATCCCGGTATAGACCTCATTAGATTATCTTTAGAAATAAGTCTTTATCATTAAGTTAGCTAAGAGTCGAACCTAAATAGATGACAGGTTGGCTAGTCTCATGTGTGAATGAAGATGACACATTCGATATCGATTGCTTTGAAATTCAAAAAAAGCTTTTTTTTACTTGTTACTCCCCTTTTTAAACCATATGTCCAAGGCCATTCGAACACGTGGGGCTCTATTCTTGTTTTTATTTTATTTTTACCTTTTAATTCTACGTTCGTTTTTCTACTGTGATGGAGCTACCGGCGCTACATATGTGTTTTTTTCTTTTACAATTTTTATATTTTTATTCAAGGTGCACTTATTATATTTTAACCTTTTCAAAATTGAACAGTTACATTTCATTAGGTACAGTATCACACAAGTCATTGTACTCGACCATTGCACAAGGGTATACTGTACAATTTTATGAATTTATGCCTGGTTTGTCAAGGCCCGCGGGTAATTTACAGAGATTCAGACTTAATATCAAAATTAGAAGAACTTTATTCCCTTGATCCAACCCGCTATCTAACCCCCGACCATAAGGACCAACGTTGCTAACTGTCCGTTTAATCTTAAAGATTTTAACCATAACTTTATATTTGCAGATGATAATCCACCATCAAATAGAGGACACAAAAGCCCTACTCAACCAAAAATGGTATGGCCAAATTCAACAGATTTTCGTACGTGGTACAAAAAAGAAACTAATTCCTAGCACATCGAAAGTAAAGCTAATGACTCAATTTTATAATACGGTTGCCGCTTTAATGACGCGACAACTGCAAGATTTGTGTATTCGTACGTTACGAACATTCACCGATTTTTTATGTGATATACACGGAAAAAATCCAGGCTTTCGTTTAACCATTCTGCTCGAGAGTGAAGATACATTAACATTTAGTCCAACATTTCCAAAAATGCAATCGGAATTGCTGCGAATGATAGATTTAATTTATAAAGCGATTACAGTTTTTCCACGCATCGAAACCCGAATCTATATTGATGGAAAAGATTCGGGCGAAATGGATTTAAAACCCGTTATACCAACTGACATAATTGATGAGTGCAAATCGAAAATTTATAATTTACTCGAAGACCAACGTATTGGTCCCGAATTACGAATGCAAGATTTCGATATGTATATGAGTTTGATGAATGGCATAGATTCAGAAAAAATTGATAATTTCATTGAGAGCAATCCTAAATTTGAAGAATACTGTAAACATGTTGCGGTGTATCGAGCGATTGAAGCATCAATTCCAATCGAAGTGTGGGGATGTATTAAAATGGGACTATATGAATTTCATCGTGAAGGTTTGATTGGAACTCTCGAAGGTTTGGCACGATTCATGCAGGATGAATTAATTACTAGAATGACATCTAATCAGCAGAATGATATTGCGGAGTTAGGTGATCAATACGAAGAAATTTCGAAAAAAGCATTAACTGTTCCCGTCGACACCAAACAATTAATGGAGTTGAAAGCGTATGTCGCCAAGACTGAAGATGTTACGATTCCCGAAATGGAAACAAGGTTGAATACAAATCTTCAGCAAATATTATATCTAACGGATGTTACACTATTTACACCATTAGAGATTAAACAGAATAGCACAACATTTTTATGGTATCTTAAAATGCCCGAAGTGTTTAAAGGTCATCGTGATATAATCGAAGAAAAAACAATTGAATATCAAGAAGCCCTTCGTCGCCGAATCGAATTATTTCGTAAAGATTTGGAAACTTATTGGGAGCAGGTACAAGATTATCAGAATTGGGGTGACATCAATAAAATTCAAAAATACAAAAAACGTGCAAGTGTACTCGATAATCGCTTGATAACTGCAATGGAGAAAATCGACCAGATCAACGAAGAAGAGGCGGCATACGGATGGGAATTATCACAGTACCCGTTGCGAAAACAAACACACGACAAACTAATTCCATATAAAAAACTATTCGATGCTGGCCAATCATTTTACGATAAGCTTGACATCTGGTTATATTCCCAAGTTGGAACTCATGATCCCGATGATATTGAAGATGAAGTTGGTACGACGTATCGCACACTACTGAAATTAGAGAAAACTTTCCACGATCGGCCGGCTACGCAACAGTTGTGTGGTGATGTAAAATTGGCAATCGATGAATTTAAAAACCATATGCCAATTATTCAAACTCTTGGCAATCCAGGAATGAAAGAACGACATTGGGAACAAATTTCAGAAATTGTTGGTTTCCCAATAAAAGTTTCGCCCGAATTAACTTTGGAAAAGATTATAGAATATGGACTAGATGATTATATCGAGAAGTTTGAAACAATTTCGGAGAGTGCAACCAAAGAAAATAATTTAGAAAAGGCCATGTCTAAAATGGTTATCGAATGGTCTGATGTATCGTTTACGGTTAATCCATATCGTGATACAGGCACCTACATACTCTCATCGGTCGATGATATACAAACATTGCTCGATGATCATATCATTAAGACACAAACGATTAAAGGTTCACCGTATATAAAACCATTTGAAAAGCAAATACAGACATGGGAGGGCAAACTTTTATTACTACAAGACATCCTTGATGACTGGTTACGAGTTCAATCGACCTGGATGTATTTAGAACCGATTTTCTCTAGTCCTGATATTCAACAGCAAATGCCTGAAGAAGGTCGACGTTTCAGTGCTGTTGACAAAATATGGAAAGACTTAATGAAGCAAGTTGATTCCGATCCCCAGGTTATGGAGGTTATTGAAATTGAGAAAATGTCCGATAAACTGAAGAAAGCGTTTAATCTTTTGGAAGTAATTCAAAAGGGACTGAATGCATATTTGGAAAAGAAACGGTTGTATTTCCCCCGATTTTTCTTCCTATCCAACGACGAACTATTGGAAATTCTATCCGAAACGAAAGATCCAACTCGTGTGCAACCACATTTGAAGAAATGCTTCGAAGGTATAGCATCGTTAGCTTTTACGGAGGCTCTTGAAGTTACAACTATAAAATCGAGCGAAGGTGAACAAGTGACATTAATTGATATAATTTCAACAGCTAAGGCCCGAGGTCAAGTTGAGAAATGGTTGCTTGAATTAGAAACACTTATGAAAAAAAGTGTTCATTTGAAAGTAAAACAATCGTACGAAGCTTACCCTACATCGGTACGACATGAATGGGTGCTTATGTGGCCGGGACAAACCATACAGTGCATCTCGCAAGCTGAATGGACTTTACAAGTTACCAAAGGCCTACTTTCAGATGATGCGGCTACAAATTTGCAAGCATACTTTGATAAATGTATAGTTGAAATATCACAGATTGTGTCTCTTGTTCGAGGATACTTGTCAACACAGAATCGAATAACACTTGGCGCTCTTGTGGTTTTGGATGTCCATTCACGCGATGTTCTGCTTGGTTTGATTAAAAATAATATTCAGGTGGTAACAGATTTCCAATGGTTGTGTCAATTACGTTACTATTATGAAGCGGATAATCTTCAGACTCGAATGATTAACTCAACGCTACCATATGGTTACGAGTATTTAGGCAATACGCTACGATTAGTGATAACTCCTCTAACGGATCGGTGTTACAGAACACTTTTCGGTGCATTACATTTACATTTGGGTGGAGCACCTGAAGGGCCCGCGGGTACTGGTAAAACTGAAACGACAAAAGATTTGGCAAAGGCCGTGGCAAAGCAATGTGTAGTTTTCAACTGTTCTGACGGTCTAGATTATATTGCTTTGGGCAAATTCTTTAAAGGATTAGCATCATGTGGTGCTTGGTCTTGTTTTGATGAATTCAATCGAATCGATCTGGAGGTGCTATCAGTTGTGGCCCAACAAATTTTAACAATTCAGCGAGGAATAAATTCTGGAAATCCAAAATTAATGTTTGAAGGGACAATGCTGCAGCTAGATCCAACATGTGCTGTTTTTATTACAATGAATCCAGGATACGCTGGACGATCAGAACTACCGGATAATTTAAAGGCACTATTCCGTTCCGTTGCCATGATGGTACCGGATTATGTCCTAATTGCCGAAATTGAACTTTATGCTTTCGGATATCTAAACGCTCGGCCGTTAGCTGTGAAAATTGTGGCCACGTATCGGTTGTGTTCAGAACAACTAAGTACTCAACCGCATTATGATTACGGGATGCGTGCTGTGAAATCTGTGCTAAAAGCAGCTGGTGCCCTAAAATTAAAATATCCGGACGAGGTTGAAGACATAATCGTTCTTCGGTCCATTAAAGATGTGAATTTGGCTAAATTTTTGAACCAAGATGTACCATTGTTCCAGGGAATTGCATCCGATTTGTTCCCCGGTGTGATTTTGCCTGAAGCTGATTATGTTGTCTTTAACGAAGCAATGCATCGGGCTTGTGAGAATAATAATAAGCAGTGCACTGAATTCTTCCTAGAAAAAGCTCAGCAACTCTATGAGATGATCATAGTACGGCATGGTCTTATGATAACTGGATTTCCATTTGGTGGTAAAACAACGTGTTATCGAATGTTAGCTGAAGCTTTGGGCTATATCGAAGAGAAGGGTATGATGAACGAACATAAAGCAATTTATACAGTAATGAATCCGAAAGCTGTAACGATGGGACAATTATACGGCCAATTTGATCCTGTTTCGCATGAGTGGAGTGATGGTATTTTAGCGGTTAGCTATCGCGCATTTGCTACATCGATAACAACAGAGCGAAAGTGGCTAATTTTTGATGGCCCGGTCGATGCTATCTGGATCGAAAATATGAATACTGTGCTAGATGATAACAAAAAACTATGCTTAATGTCTGGTGAGATCATTCAACTGGCCAATACAACAAATTTAATATTTGAACCTATGGATCTAGAAGTTGCATCACCAGCTACTGTGTCGCGATGTGGCATGATCTATATGGAACCATCTTCTTTGGGATGGGAACCACTACTGACGTCTTGGAAAAATACACTCCCCGAAACATTCCATGCGTTGAACAAGGAAGTTATAACTGGACTATTTATGAGGTTTTGTCCAATGTTACTATGGTTTATAAGAAAAGGTGGTGCAAGGCAAGTTGCACCATCCTCAGATTCGAATGTAATCCAATCGTTGATGAATTTGTACGAATGTTTCTTGGATGATTTTAAGACTGACACGTATTATGGCACTTTATCTGATCTCGATGTACGTGCCCAATTGGAGGGAGTGTTTTTCTTCAGTTGTGTCTGGTCGCTTGGAGGACCATTGGATACATCTAGTCGAAATAAATTTTCCGAATTATTTAGAGGATTGTCGGAAAAAGTTTTTCCCGAAGACTTGATTAAGCAATATAAAATTCCCGTAGATTATCAGGTAGAACCACTAAAACGGCCGTTCATTTTTACTATTCCAAAGCAAGGAACAGTATTTGACTATCGTTATATAAAAGAGGGAAAAGGAAAATGGAAACCATGGTCCGATGAAGTAAAATCAGCGGCACCAATACCAAGGGATATGCCGGTTAATCAAATTATTATAACAACTACAGAAACGGTACGAATTTGTGCGATATTTGAATTACTTGTGAAACATTCAAAAGCCATGTTATTGTGCGGACCTACTGGAACCGGAAAAAGTGTTTATGCCATTGATTTCTTGCTCAAGAAGAACGATACGGAAATGTACAAAGCACAATTTTTAAATTTTTCGGCTCAGACATCGGCCAATCAGACCCAAGACATTGTAATGTCGAGACTGGATAAGAGGCGAAAAGGTGTTTATGGACCTCCAGTTGGTAAGCGAGCCGTGATTTTTGTTGATGATGTATCGATGCCGATCAAAGAAACGTACGGTGCTCAGCCTCCAATCGAATTGTTACGAATGATGCTTGATCATTGGATGTGGTATGACCGAAAGGATGTGGTTCCAATCAAATTAATCGATATTCAATTGATGTGTGCTATGCCACCACCGTCGACGGGAAATACAGTAACTCCTAGGTTTTCTCGTCACTTCAATGCAATCGCTATCGATGAATTTAGTGACGAAACATTAATAACAATTTTTAGTAAAATCGTACTATGGCATCTGGATACTAGGTACTTGGATACATGCACACACATACACAACAAATGAAATATAACCACAAATTTTACCATTTCAGGGGATTTTCGAAAGAGTTTGATCCATGTATTGATGAAATTGTACTGTCAACACTTTTTATTTATAAAGAGGCAAGGTTAAATTTATTGCCAACACCAGCTAAATCACATTATCTATTTAATTTACGAGATTTTTCACGAGTAGTTCAGGTAAGCGACTTTTCATAAAATAACAAAAACATTATCTGACATTAAGAGTAGTGTCATCTACTCAATACTCGCATAACTTAAACTTTGCACAACTGCCTAGCGGAAAATAGATAAATGTATACGTATGTAGTGACATCTATAGAAAATAATATAAGACTGCTAGTGGATACACAATTTTACTAAAAAAATTAAACTTCGCTAGAACTAGGTTGACATTGTTTTGTCGCTATATAAAGAAAACGAATCGTACATTCCCACGGAGGTGTGGTGTCTTATGACTGTGATGGCACGAACTGAACATTGATCGCTTAAATCGTGTTAGATTTAGATTGCGGATCTGCTCAGTGGCTTCCGTCACACCCAGGTAGATAATACTCTGGTATCTTGCGTGAGCACTCCCGTTGCACGACGCCGGGTCGGACGCACGGTGAGGTCAAACGAAATATCAGACTCTGCCAACTTTCAAAATTTGGTTAGTTCTTTAAGATAGCTTAGCTTCGGAATTAAATTAAAACTGTTCAGAACACCTCCATGATAGGGCGTTGCCGAGCAACTAGCCCATTTTTTTATAACAATTAATTTTGCATTATTTTTAGGGTGTCCTTCTATCAGTCCCTGAAGGTACCGAAGATCTAAGTGCCATGCGACGACTTTGGGTGCATGAGATAATACGTGTTTACGGTGATCGTTTAATTGATGACGTTGATCGTGAGTGGCTATTTGGATGCTTGTGTGATACAATAAGACAACACATGGGAGAAGAACCGGATATATTATTCAAACGCCTCTGTGAACCAAAACATTCGCTTACCGAAAATGATATGAGAAAATTAATGTATTGTGATTTTACCAATCCTAAGGCGGACACCAAAAACTATCTAGAGGTGCAGGATTTGGAAGAGCTCCGGTCGGTGGTCGAAGCCTATCTCGTAGAATTTAATAATATGTCGAAGAAGCCAATGAATTTGGTCTTGTTTCGATTTGCGATTGAGCATTTATCGCGAATTTGCCGTATCATAAAACAACCGAGAAGTCATGCATTACTTGTCGGCGTTGGTGGTTCTGGACGTCAATCTCTGTCACGTCTTGCATCGCATATTGTCGATTATGAAATATTTCAAGTGGAAATTACCCGTCAATACGGAAGCGCCGAATGGCATGACGATATTAAACTTATATTACGGAAAGTTAGCTCTAGCGATCTGCATGGCGTATTTCTGTTCACTGATATACAAATAAAAGAAGAATCGTTTTTGGAAGATGTCAATAATTTGTTGAATACAGGCGAAGTGCCAAATCTATTTCCGATTGAGGATCGTAATGATATTTGTGAGAAAATGCGACAAATCGACCGACAACGTGACAAGAGTATGCAAACCGATGGTAGTATGGTCGCACTATTCAATTTATTTGTGACTTTTTGTCGGGAGCAATTACACATCATACTGTGTATGTCACCTATTGGGGATGCATTCCGCAACCGTGTCCGAAAATTCCCATCAATTGTAAATTGTTGTACGATTGATTGGTTTCAGGCTTGGCCTCCAGATGCTCTATTGGCTGTTGCAACTCGGTTTCTATCAGCTATCGAACTTACTGACCACGAACGTGACACATGCATCGACATGTGTATGGAGTTTCATACTTCGACCCAATCGTTATCTGTTGATTTCGCACTTCGACTACAACGACATAATTATGTGACGCCAACATCATATCTAGAGTTGATCAACACGTTCAAAAATTTATTGGATTCTAAACGGAATGGTATTATTATGGCAAAAACGCGATATCTTACTGGTTTGAGTCAGTTAGAAATAGCTGGGCAGCAAGTTGGTGTGATGCAAATACAGTTGGAAAAATTGGAACCACAATTAAAAGTAGCAGCTCAAGATGTGGCAGTACAGGTTCAGATGGTAGAGGCAGATAGTGAACAAGTAGCCGTTCAACGCGAACAGGTTAAGCTAGATGAAAAATTGGCTGGCGATCAAGCTGATATTGCTTCGAAAATTCGTGAAGAATGTGACACTAAACTAGCAGAAGCTATGCCTATATTAGAAATGGCACTTACCGCTCTTAATACATTAACTCCGGCTGATATTACCATTATTCGGACAATGAAAAGCCCTCCGATTGGAATACGTGTCGTAATGGAGGGTATTTGTATTTTAAAAGATATTAAACCTGAAAAAGTTCCGGCACCTTCTGGAGTTGGCATGATTGAAGATTATTGGACACCATCTAAAAGAGTGTTGGCCGACATGAAATTCCTAGACGGACTATTTAATTATGATAAGGACAATATACCTCCTAGGGTCATTCAAAAACTTCAAGAACGTATTCTCCCCAATGAACATTTTGACCCAGATAAAGTTAAAACAGCCTCGTCTGCTGCAGAGGGGCTTTGCCGATGGATTATTGCCATCAATGAGTATGACAAAGTAGCAAAAGTTGTAGCACCAAAAAAAGCTGCACTTGCTGAAGCTCAAGCAAGTTATAATAAAGTTATGGCGATTGTGTTACAGAAGCAAGCACAATTGGCAGCCGTCGAACGCAATTTAGCCGAATTGAACCGTTTACTTGAAGAACAGCGTGCTAGTTTTGGAAAACTACAAGCCGAGCATGAATATTGTACCAAAAAATTACATCGAGCGACTGATATTATAACGGGTTTGGGAGGAGAAAAGACTCGATGGAGTGAAGCAGCCGAAATGTTAGGCGAACGATATCTTACAGTGACGGGAGATGTGCTGGTAGCTTCTGGCGTTGTAGCATATCTCGGCCCATTTACAACCGAATTCCGTTTTATACAAATAAATGACTGGACTAAACGATGTAATTCGCTGGGAGTAGTTTGTGCCAGTGATTTTCAATTGCTTGATGTTCTCGGAGATCCAGTTTCTATACGAGAATGGATTATATTCGGGCTACCAAATGATGCATTTTCCATCGAAAGTGCTATCATTCTCTCGTAAGTTTTTTTTAAATTAAATTTAATTCGAGAATCATAATACTAAAGCTTTAAATATAATACAGAAATGCGCGTCGTTGGCCATTGATGATTGATCCGCAAGGCCAGGCTAATAAATGGATCAAAAATATGGAGAAACTGAACCGATTGTGTATAATACGATTTAGTCAACCGGATTATTCTCGCGTACTAGAGAATGCTATTCAATTCGGTTTACCCGTTTTGCTCGAGAACATTGGCGAGGAATTGGAGGCGCTGCTCGAACCAATTCTGTTAAAACAAATATTTAGACAAGGTGGTGCAGATTGTATCAAACTTGGTGACACGATTATCGAGTATAACGATCAATTTAGATTTTATATGACCACAAAATACCGTAACCCACATTATTTACCAGAAGTAGCAGTTAAAGTTACACTTTTGAATTTCATGATTACAATTCCTGGCCTCCAGGATCAATTACTAGCAATTACTGTGGCAAGAGAACGACCAGATTTGGAAGCAGAAAAAAATCAGTTGATTGTATCTGGTGCTGAAAATAAAAAGTAAAGTATTTCGGTAATCTGTAAGCCCGGTTCATTAGTTTTCAAAATATTTTCTTTTTTTTAACAGAAAACTAAAAGAAATTGAAGATAAAATTTTAAAAGTTTTGTCATCCGAGGGAAATATTTTAGAAGATGAAACAGCCGTTCAAATATTGAGTTCATCAAAAAGTTTGGCGAACGAGATCAACGAAAAGCAAGCTGTCGCCGAAGTGACTGAAAAACAAATTGATTTGGCTCGTTTAGGTTATAAGCCAATTGCAAAACATTCGACCACACTATTTTTTACGATTACCGATCTAGCGAACCTCGATCCAATGTATCAGTACAGTTTGACATGGTTTGTCGGTTTATTTACGGCCGCAATTGATAATACTGAAAAAGTCGATGATATTGAAGCTCGGCTAAAAGATTTGACAAAATATTTTACATACAGTTTGTATGTTAACATTTGTCGCAGTCTTTTTGAAAAGGATAAATTACTATTCTCACTGTTGTTGACAATTAATTTGCATAAGGTTACCGGTGAGGTTGACGTTGTCGAATGGATGTTTTTGTTAACGGGTGGCGTTGGTTTGGATAATCCAATTGGTTTACCAGTTGATTGGTTGAATACGCGAAGTTGGGATGAATTTTGCCGACTTGGTGAACTAACGGCGTTCAAAGGTATTCACGAACACTTGATTAAAAATAAAGGGGCATGGAAAGCATATTATGATAACGCAGTTCCACACGAGGCTGAACTTCCTTCGCCATGGAACACTAAATTGTTACCGTTTCAAAAACTAGTGGTTTTACGTTGTATTCGACCCGATAAATTAATTCCAGGCATTCAAGATTACGTTTTGCTAAAAATGTCTCGAGCCTTTGTAGAACCTCCACCATTTAATTTAGCCGCGTCATATGAAGATTCACATTGTTGTATTCCGTTAATATTTGTACTAACGCCGGGTGCTGATCCTACATCAACATTATTGAAATTTGCTGACGACCAAGGATTTGGTGCCAATCGTTTATTCTCGTTATCGTTGGGACAGGGACAAGGGCCAATTGCCGTGAAATTGATTGATGAAGGTACAAAGATGGGAAATTGGGTGGTTCTTCAAAATTGCCATCTCGCAAAAAGTTGGATGCCTACATTAGAAAAAATTTGCGAAACGTTTGCCCCGGATTCTACACATCCAGATTTTCGCCTTTGGTTAACATCATATCCAGCTGCACATTTTCCCGTTGTTGTACTTCAAAATGGTGTTAAAATGACTAATGAACCACCGAAGGGACTTCGCAACAATATTATACGGTCATACATGATGGATCCCGTAAGTGATCCCGAATGGTTCGAGTCATGTAAACAAACAAACACGTTCAAGAGACTTTTGTTTTCGTTGTGCTTCTTCCACGGAGTAGTTCAGGAACGTCGTCAATTTGGCCCAATTGGTTGGAATATACCATATGAATTTAATGAAACTGATCTTCGGATTAGTGTTACGCAGCTTAAAATGTTTTTAGATGAATACATTGGAGTGAAATTTGAGGCGCTTAAATATTTGACAGGCGAGTGTAATTACGGTGGTCGTGTAACAGACGATTGGGATCGTCGTACGCTAATAACATTATTAGATCAATTTTATAGCCCATTGGTCCTGGATGAAGTGGATATATTTTATTTTGATACTGATCATTTACATTATGTGCCCAACGAGAAAGAATATGACCAGTTTATGAAATTTACGCGAGAGCTTCCTCTAAACACGCGACCCGGTGTATTTGGACTTCATGATAATGCAGAAATTACAAAGGATCAACAGGAAACTGAGTTGCTCTTGTCTAGTACACTAAAGACACAGGTAAAATTACAGTAAAATGTCAGTTTTTTTTTCTGTTAAATGTACTTTAAAACTATAATCTAATTTGGGCTAACCAAAGGATCGAACGGTAAGAATTTATATTTTTGCGACTTTTGTACATTCAGTAATTAATTTTTTTTTGATAATAAATTAAAAGGACATAGTGGAGAGAATGGTATGTATCTAGGGGTAGTTCATAATTTCTTTAAGTTATTTTATTAATTGCGTTATTTTTAAAAATTTACAATTTGTTTAAAAAGCGTTTAAAAGCGATCCAAAACAAGGTAAGATCGTGTATAAGCATAAATTTGGTTAAATATTAAGTTGGTTATTTTCTTATGTTCGATAGGATACCGCAGGAGCAGCTGGTGATTCAAAGTCAACTGAAGATATGGTCACCGATATCACAGTAGATATTCTACATCGCTTGCCACCCGATTTTGATCGTGATGCAGCTTTGCAAAAGTACCCAACGGTTTATCATCAAAGTATGAATACAGTATTGGTTCAAGAAATGGTGCGATTTAATGCATTGTTGGGCGTAATCAG
Source organism: Tipula confusa (assembly GCA_963556175.1). NCBI lineage: Eukaryota > Metazoa > Arthropoda > Insecta > Diptera > Tipulidae > Tipula > Tipula confusa. The sequence continues at coordinate 79,415,246 of OY744475.1, forward strand.
AAGGAGTTTGGTCACAGTAAAGAAAGCAATTAAAGGTAAGTGTTGAATATTTTGTATAGTTGTATAGTAGTAGAAAATAATCAGAAAAATATAAGGCATATTAGATGGGTAACATTTTAAATTTTATCCAACAATTATGACATAGATTGAATATATTGAAAAGCATAAAACCCTTTCAAAGTAAATCTTGAGATTGCTAAGTTTCTGTTGTGTCCTTAATTTCGTTTGGTTCGTCAAATTCTCCTTGGCTCGTTAGATCTTCAATACTTTGACATTTTATCAAACATGATGCTTGAGAAATTTCCATTTTTGCTGGTTGCACTATAAATTGCAAATTATCTACGTTATTGTCCGTTTCTTCGTGTGGAGTTGTACAACACGAACCGCACGAATCCGATGGATCAATATCATTTATAATATTATTAATGGCCCGCATTGCTTCATGCCTTGCTGGATCTTCTTCAAAGCATAATTCGGATAGTGGAGTGGTTGGCATATTGTCAATCAATTCATGAATTATTTTATTAGAAATGTTTTCAGCAACTGTTGGCGCATGTTGAACATATGGAATTTCATCGACCACCTCATATAAGGCCAAATGTGCTGCTAATAGATGTCGTTGTTGCTTTAACTTTCGTGTTTCGCGTGCCCTATATTTATATACTTCGGGGAACACGAAACTTGTAACAATTTCATCTACAGTCGAACGATCTTCAGAACCAATTGTAGCATTAGCCAGTGTATCGATACGCTGCGCAATGTTTCGAACATTTTGGAGTGCTTCGTGCTCGGCAATTTTATCGACCCCTTCGACTAAGGCATTCTCTAGATATGTTTCAACCGTGTCTTGGGTCGATCGTACAATTCGTCGATACATTTCGTCATATTGGTGGCGTTGAAGTTCTTCTACTTGACGTTGACCTGCTTCGGCAGCTTCTCGTTTAAATCGCTCCTCTTCCGCAAGTAAATAATAAGCATGCGTTTTTCGTTGATCTTCTAATCGAACCAACTCTTTTCCTAAAAAGTCGAACAAGAAGTGCATATATGAACTATCTGCCTGTGTAGGAATTTCCTTAATTTGTTCACACATATGTTCCAAATTCTCTTGTTTGCTTTGTTGCTGCAAAACTGACTCTTTATGTTGTTGAATAACGTTTACTCCACTTGGATACAAAGCAGACACATCAGGCAATTGGATCACCGATTGTAATTCGGCAATAAGATCACGACATTTATTTCGTCCTCGATACAAAATATTTTGAATAGCACGACCCTTGAGTAGTTTCTGGAAGAATATGGTATTCTGGTAATCTGATTCAGTGAGTCGTGAATCTTCTTTCATTTTCAAATGTGTTATAATTGTGTGACATTTTTTAATTTTTATAACACATTTGGCTTGTTTCGTTTTGCCGATCGAATCATGTTTTTCTCGTAGAAGCTTAAGTGTTTCGTATATATTTGTAAGGAACGCATCAGTCCAAAACGATCGTTCAATGGTTTTCAATTGAACTTTTGGTTTCCACAGTTTATCTTTTGTCTGAAGAATTCGATGAATATCAGTCGAATCCAATTGAATTTTCTCGTTAGTATCGAAACGTGGTTCATATTCGGTTTTAAATAATTTGTAGTGTCGTTGCCGTGGATGTTTACCAAATCGCATTTGTGGGCCATATAAATCGGATGCGCGATCGATATGCTCCGTTGCTATATCGGTTGGCATGTATTTCTTTTGAATTTTTTTATGTTTCATTTCCAATTTTCGCATTTCCCGTTGATATTTTGTTTTAATATTGGCCAATTTATGGTCCTTTTCTTTAATCACTCGATCGTTAAAGTGTTGTATCCGAACAAGGCTATTCTCTTTATTTTTCGTTTCACGATTGTGCATTAATTTCTTGATAATTTGTAATCTCAATTTTTGACATTCTTCAATTTCATTTTCACGCGCCACCCATTGTTCCCATTCAAAAGCTTGAATAATATTTCGTCTTTTAGTCCAGTCTTTGGTCGCTTTGAAATTTGCCAATGATTTTTCCCATGCTCGGCGTTTTCGAGCCCGTTCAACAATTTCGGCTTCAACCTCACCGGGAAGTGTATCATTATGAATGAGATCGGCTACATATACGACTTCTGGGATTTCAGGTTCATTTTTGCTAATTACACCATTTGGCATCCAAGGTTTTGTTTGTGCTGATGACTCACTGAAATGTATCAAAACGATTAATAACATGTTGGTGTTTGTGTGTGTGTGTTTACTTTTCTTACCGATAAACCGTTTGACATCCAATTTCACGAAATTTTTCGGTAACCGCAGCCAATGATTTTGCTTCTATTTTATTTGGGACTTCAATTTGTTTATTAATTGGTTGACTGAAATATTTATAACGATCGACCCCGACTAAGTTTATAGTATCAATTGTGATTGTAGAAGTTTTCGGGCCACCGGCATAATGCGAATAGTATGGTAATGGATTGTGTACTGGGGCAAAATAACATCGCCCTTTAGATGGCAAATCCGTAAACATTGTACCATAAATTGGTATAATTTGCATTTTTGCCGAACTTGCTAATGCCGAATAATTATATTGAGCAAAATTTTTTGATCCCGATGTTTCAAACATTGGATCATACAAATGATCAAAATATCTTGAGGCACCTACCCCTTGGCTTAGGTACGACATTTTTATTTTATTTTCTATTTATTGTATGTGTCGCTGTAGCAAAATAAATTTGAATATTAGAAAATTGTGAAATAAGTAAAATTTTACCTAAAATCAAATGATGTTTTGTTTTTCAGGTTTTGTTGTTATGTCACCTGATATTGAAAAAGTTGTCAATGCTATGTTGACTGGTCGAATACCGGGGATGTGGGCTGCTAAGTCGTATCCGAGTTTAAAACCACTTGGAAGTTATATTACTGATTTTTTGCGTAGGTTGGAATTTTTACAGGTAATTGAATTTTAATAATTGTATTGATTAAATTGTGGTAGCGTTACCAAGGTGGATTTTGGTTGCCAGGTGTTCCGTTTTACGTACACTTTTTTTACAATTTTTATTTTAGCTATGGTTTGATCAAGGACCACCTGTAGTTTATTGGATTTCGGGATTTTATTTTACGCAGGCATTTTTAACCGGAGCACAGCAAAATTATGCCAGAAAATATGTTATTCCAATTGATTTGTTGGCTTTTGATTATGAGGTAAGTTTATCAATTAGTTAATTGTTTTAACTGTAATCAATAAATTGTATCGTACCAAGAATGATTTGGCAAACGTAAATCGTCAAGTTGACCTATATTGTAGGTTGGACTCAAATTATCATACCCATTTAATCTGTAATGGTCAAGGGTCGCCTAAACCATGATATCTCATCGGTCGACTTTTGAATTGGTAGCGTAAATTGTTTGCTTCTTATTTCGTAAATGCAGTTTTTTACAATGGCAATTATTGAAAATGCAAAACAAACTTAATTCATCAAAAGACAATAATCTGCAATGAATTTTAGGTCCAGACGCTCGGTATGGGCGAACCTTAGGCTTAAAATTACCGAGCAACTTGTAAGTGCAGAACCGAATTGATGCACTAAAACCATAAATTAGTGGATATTAAGTCAAATCTTATTGAAATTTTTGTTGATAAATACAGCCTAAATTTTAGCCCACATTCCACACCCTTTCCTTCTGTACTATTCCATACTGGTTAGATCTAATAGAAAGATCTAAACTTATAACAGGGAACAACCTATGCAGAATTTCAGCAAAGAAACCTGCGTGTTATGTATGGTAAATCATAATACGTTACTACACACGAAGGAAGTTACAACTTCACTCCATGCTCCCACAATAAATAATGGAAGACTTTTATTAGCTACAGCCTTGGTAAAGGCAGCTATTCGTATTGGGTATGCAATGCAACTACGCTCTTTAATAGATCCAGGGTCACAATTATCGTTACTCATAAGCAGTAGCCGAGTTACTAAATTTACCAAAATGTTGTGTAAATCTGCAAGTCAGTGGAATTGGTGGAATGACGATCAGCAATATAAAATATAAGGTTTTCATTATAATATTACCACGCTACTCACGCTAGAAAAATTCAAGCAGGTGGTAGAAGTGTTTATTTTATCAAAATTAACTGAACGTCGGCCAGCTGAACAAATAAAAGGTGTCAACCACAACACGTGGAAGGTGCTAATATTGGCAGATCCAAACTACGAGACACCTGCATCTATCGAGTTGATTTTAGGTGTAAATATTTTAAAAGAAGTAGCTCAAAAAACGGAGCTAGGATGGATCCTTATGCGAATTGTGGAGATTCTGGGAAATCGAAAGTACTTGGAAGACCAAAGATTGTGTGAAAGATCATAAAAAGACACATGTAGTTGATTAGCAGATGGATGGTATGAAGTCACCATACCCATAAAGGACAATTTTAGTTTAGGAGATAGCAGGAGCTAATCCATAGCAAGATGCTACAAGTAGAGCGGAGATTAGAAAAGAACCAGCAATTAAAACAAAAATACATTCAACTAGGGCATATGCGCCATACCTGGCCATAAAAACCATTAGACAGCTCGTTTTAGATGAACAACAAACATACCTAATTGCTTCAGAAATTCTTCTGAAGGACTTTTATATTGATGATGTTCTTTCTGGTGCAGATGCCATATAATATGCAACAAAATGTCGGCAACAATTATGAAGTATACTTGATTCTGGAGGTTTTAAACTGTGAGAAATAGCCAAAATTGTCTATCCATTAGGTTGGTTTTTCCGTATTATACTTCTTGGTAAGTTTATTTCAGGAAATATGGATAAAAGGAATATCGAGCTATCTGAAGAAATAAAAAGAAGTTGGATCAAACAAAAATCAACACTCTATACGAGCTTGGAAAAATAAAAATTCTATACTGGATAAACACAGAGCATAAAGACCTGGATTTGGAGCTTAATGGATTTAGCAATGCATCACAGGAAATTTAACAGGAAAAACTACTGTTACTTTAATATCGGGAAAGGCTTGAATTGTGCGGAGCTTCATTATTGGCAAAACTACTTCGCATAGTCACATATTATTGGCTGTTGGCGCTTCTATTGTAACACTCATCATAAGGATAATCAGAGGAAAGCTGCTTTAACAGTTCAATAATTAAAAGAGGCGAAAATCAACATTGTAAAAGTTACGCAAACTACAGCCTTCTATATGGTGTAAGAAAATTAAAGGAAAGAGGTTCAGTGAGCAGTAAAAGCAAACTTTTGTCCTTACATCCATTTCTGGAGAAAATGGAGTTACGCGAAATGAGGGTCGTTTGCAGAACTAAATTTTACTTGGCATAAAAGCATTCTGCATGGAGGTGTGAAGTAAATTCTTGCTTTTATAAGAAAGCAATTTTGGATTCTTTAAGGCAAAAGAGCTAGAAGGCTCTACTAGAGGATACTTTGTGGAACTATCTTTTCGACCTTATTTGATTAGTGAGGAAATTGTAGGTGACTACAAAGGAGGATTTTATCCAAATTGGGATGTCACTGATCTAATTTTCTTGCTGAGAATTATACTTTCTAAATATTACGAAATATCTCATGACCTCCATTAGGTGTTCATAGATTTCCAGCTAGCCCATGACTAAATCCATCGGGATAGCTTAGGACAACGACGATATCGATGCAGTTTTTATAGTTGGATCTGGTGTACGTCAAGGTGATGCTTTGTCTAAATGATGCTATCTAAACATGCTCTGCTAAAGTAAGAATTCATTGCAAATGCTGACAAGCTGAAGTTATACAAGGTGTTGTTGACCAGTTTCGTTGTGAGGTGTGAATGTTAGAGTGGGAGCCTGACGGATAACTGTATGGCTAACGACGTTTGAGAGAAGGGTAATGCGCTTGAAATATGAACCCAAGCAAGGCAATAATAACACAAATCCTATCGAAAGTCACAGGATAGTTTATTTTTCCCAATATATTGAACTTGGAAATAAAATATTAAAGTTAATTGAAGTTGCTTTCGGAGTTCCATAATTGGAATAATTGAAAAACACAGAAATCTAAAGACTCAATATTTAGTAACATTCTTAAATTTTATCAAACTGTGAAGAAAATACTACCATACAAGAAAATATTGTTGCGCCTAAAGAAAGCCTAATTTTTTTTAAAAACGTGTATAACGCGCTGAGGAAGCAAACCCTTCTACACAAAAAATATAAATAAATGGCACAATTTTACAAAAAAATACTTGTGGCTACTTCAGCAGAAATTTGTGAGTCACATACTATCAATTTAGATTATTGAAATCACCAAATACAGGAATCGATGTGGCAGGTTATTTCAATATCGAAAATGGCAAGTGGCTTCCATATTCTAAGTCCATTACACCGGCTGGTGAGCCGATATCACAGCGGATGTTCCAACGTCGTGATTATGCCAAGTGAATGTTCCTCCTAAACGTTGATTATGGCACTGCAAAAATGTGGATTGGGTAGGAATGTCCACACAGGAAATCTCACAGGAATGGAACAGTTCATTGCTTGCAGTCTCTCTGAGTCAAATAAATCAGGCAATCTTTGGCATAATCACGATTGTAGAACAGCAAATATGTAAGACTCGTTCATTAGAATTGTGGCATGTCTTAAACCAAGGTTATAGCAAACGGACCTTTTAGTCCTTTGCTCGTAAAGTCAAAGAAAATTTCTTGGATAGTAGAAAATCATATTTACTACCTCTGGAAGATGGGGACAATTTTTTCACAAATTGGACCGTTCAAAATATTGCACAGTCGATTTCATCTCGGTGCTTTCAAAAGTACTTGAGACCATAATTAATTTCCAGCTGATGAAATATTTGGTTAACTTTCTGAACAATAAATGTAACACGAGCATTTATCAATTTGGTGAATCCCAAGCCATTGCGCTCGATATTTTGAAGATATGTGATCGCGTATGGAACAAGGGTTTGCTGTGCAATTAAGCACAGTTTTCATTTACGGTCTACATAATATAAAAACACATAGTACTGCCATGGTGTGTTAGCTCATTGACGTGCTAGATGTCGCTACTGGTATCGTTTTAAAAATAATCAAAATATTTGTATATGCATTGTCGCCTAAATGTCATATATTTATTACAACCTGGGCACAAATACAAACTGGAAATTAAATTTGCCAGGACCTATAAATTTAACTTTTAGTAGTGCTGTGTGTTTGTTGTTCTAGAACATTCATATTAAGAATATAATGTTACCCTAAGTGTTATGGACATATAAAAAATGTACTATGTCTACATACTGTAATAGCTTTGTGGTTGGTGCGTTCAAAATACAGCAACACACAGCTAAACCTTCGATTAAATATAAGGAAACGTGCTTGCTAAACAACTTTAAGGGTCTAATCGTAGCCGTTAACGCTGGAGATTGGTGCTTGCCAAAGATTATTTTAAGTGTGGCTAATCTGTTCACTTCCCTTTTATAATCTACTGTACCAATTCAAATTTACTAATTCGTTTTTTTTGTTGTAATTTATAGATTTTAGCAGAAACGCAATTTTCAACTCCACCTGAGGATGGTGTTTATGTGAACGGTTTATATTTGGAAGGTGCACGATGGGATAAAAATACAAGATATCTATCCGAATCGTTTTCACGAGTATTATACGACACGGTACCAATTGTAATTTCGGCCACTAAAAATTAAAATAACAAATCGAATATTATAAATTTTTTTTTTTTAAATTTCAGATTCATTTTAAACCAATGAAACGTGATGAAGTTCCACCGTCACATTCATTTGTGTGTCCAGTTTATAAAACGGGCGAACGACGTGGTATTTTATCAACAACTGGCCATAGTACAAATTTCGTTGTTTCGATAACGATCCCGTGTGAACCAGGTACCCAACCATCGCATTGGGTAAAGCGTGGTACCGCCATACTATGTCAATTGGGAGATTAAACAAAAAAAGAAAATCATTAAATTCTAATGAAAACTATATATATATGTAGCTTTTAATTTCGGGTGGGTTTCTTTGTTGTTGTGGATTTTCTTTAATTTCATTTCGAAGAATTTTCTAACAGGAAAATTTTCTATATAATATAGCTTCACACATCTACACATATATACACTACGTTATATCTATATATTTTCTATTTAATTTTAATTTATATTTTATTTTTCATCTCTCGAAATACAAAAATAAATTTTTTTTTTGTGTGCTGGAAATAAAAAAAACCTCGATTTTCTTTCTATTTTCCTCTCATTTTATTTTGGATAAAATCGATATTTTCATTTTTGTGTTGTGTAGTTATAATTTATTTGTTGTTTAAATTTGCTACCTGCAACTATTTATTTTACTGTTGTGTGCTCTTGCTCCTCGTTTTTTTTGCTATATGTATATATGCGGCTGTTATATACTCCTGTGTACCTCTACCCACTATACCCACATCATGTATACTTGTTTGTATATGTGTATACAGCTCGAGTGTATACACTCATTGATCCTAGTTATTTTATTTTTATTCTCAACAGTTGTCATAGCAACACATTTTCCGAAAAGATTATAGTAGTAGTGATTATGTGTGTATGTATATATATGTGGGTTTAGTACATAACAGCAGCAGTAACAAAAACGAAAAAACAATTTTCCATCCAAAAAAATATCATCCTCACCCACCGTGGTATATATTATATACTCGGTACTATATACACACAGCATCATCATCATAATCATCATGATTTTTCCCAGCCTCCTTCTGAAAAATTTCTTCTCAACCCTTACTTAACGATTTTCTTTATGTATTTTCCTTCCTTTTTTTTTGTGTGTTGCCTACTACTAAACATATCTCTCTATATACACGTATTATGTACATAGCATATACATAGCACACATAAAAAAGTAAAATACGATTACACTCCACTTAGTTGTGATTGTATTTGAGATATTGATCTTTTTTCTGTACATAAACCAGCATCAGCCTCCCTCATTTCACGTTGTTGGTATATTTTTTCACTTCAGATGTATATAATACATACACACACATCGAATATACAGAGTGGTTATGATATTTTCGAACTATTTTGATATATTTTCATGTATACAGAAGAGCACCATCACCTAGTCATCATCACAATGTCGTTGTCATTTAGATCCAGAACCAGAACTAATAGCAACCCTTTTTTTTTTGCTGTTTTTGGTTTGCTCTGTGTATCCCGGGCGTATTTTTTATTTTTTTTGCCATTTAATATAATTTCTACATTGATGGAAATAAATGGACGGAAATTCCTGGAAGATAAAATAAATAAAAAAAGAACCAAACGAACATAACAAAAAAAAAAAAAAAAATCTGGGTTTGAGAAAGATTTCAGGGAATACGATACACAACACATATACATGCTCTCGACTCTCGTATATAATATGTCAAAGGTTGATTGTAAATGAGAAATTTTACTGTTCTGTGTCGGTAATTTGTTGCCGGTCATTCGGAATCAAAACATGACAATAGAATACATTTTCAGTTGTGAATGACTTAGTTCAGCAGAACATATATCATAATCGATGTGCCTGGAGCATTACCAAATTGGTGGTTATACTCTGCTAGTAAAACAAAAATTGTATTTTTCTCTAAGAAAATTTTAGATATTTGGGCGTGACCGTGCCAGGACCGAATCATATAATAACGAGCATATGTGTAGAGTATATCTTGATTATATATGATTATGACTCACAACACATGTAATTGAAATTTAAAATTTTAATGCGACTCAGACACATTTGGGTTTTGCAGGCTGGCTATTATTCTAATTTTTCTCATTGCTATCATAATTTACTTTTGTCTGCTGCTCCTTTTCTTTTTTGGGGGTCGTTCAGCTTCTTTTCACTCAATTTGCTGGTGTTGTTTTTTTTGGAAACTTTCGTTTTGGTTGTTGTGTGTTTAAATATAATTTAGAAGAAACTTTTTTTTAATACCCTCTCCCGAAATTGTTACATATTTTTTGCTTTTTTTTTAGATGAACAGGATTTAAATAAATTTCCTCTTTAAGCGGATATTTATTTAATTTGGGGTGAATGGTAGGAGGGAAGAGCGCAATCGTCAAATTTTTGATGTTTCCGAGGCATAATTGGGATTTATTAAACTTATGAACATATTGTGTGTGTGTGCGTGTGTTTGTATAATTGAAAGGTCAACAAATGATGATGCCAGACATTTTTCTCAAATTTTAATATATGTTCGCAATCGAGAGCGCAATCGGGTTCCATAAACGGTTAAAGCATTGTTCAAAGTTTGTAATTAGGAAAGAGATTGTACATTATTAAATTTAGAAGATATATAGTTTACCATACCCAGGTAACTCAGGCAGAGCTGAAAGTGCAGTCATAATAAAGGAAAATATAAAACATTTTGAAAACGAAAATCTATACCACAGATGAAATCCAAGCTACGACAGTTGCTATTGAAACGACAAAATATACAGTGACAGTTAGGGTTGGTTAGGTTAAGGTGGTCGTCCAAAAGGACGTGGCATAGACATTTAAGGTCCATAGCCTTACCACAAAAATTGCTATTCCGCACTACCTTGCTGAAACCAATGTGAGCTTCTCACGAAGCAGTGGATATTTCTAATGCTCAGTTTACTGAGATCCGTTAGATCGCACAGGAGGTGAGCTTCCAAAAACTTGAGTCTGTTTTGAGACAGACTAGGGTAGGTGCATAACAAATGAAGTATTGTTTCCTCCTCTTCTTCGTCCTTGCAACTTCGACAGTAATCATGAAAGAAAATAACAAATTTACTGGGTTCCCAATAAGACAGTGTCCAGTAATGACACCCACAACTGTGTTAATATTACGCCGTTGCATAGATATTGACTGGTTAGACCTTTTTCAGTCCAGATTTGACCAAATATGCCTAGAAATTACACATGAGGTGCAATTTGCCCATTTATTGTTTTTAAGCTTGCATGTTAAGATGAGGCAAGTTTTAACTTGTCGCGCGAGTTTATCGGCTTTCATATTCCCCGCAATATTGAAATGCCCTGGCACCCATATAAGATGGATGTTGAACTGTTCAGCCATCTCGTTAAGAGATGAAAGACAGCTCCGGGATGCTTTCGACGTGATATAGCCAGATTGTATACCTTTAATAGCAGCCTGACTGTCCATAAAAATGCCAATAAATCTTACAAATCTTACATCAAAATCCATCCAGTCTATGGCTTCCTTGATTGCTATAAGCTTTGAAAAATACTGTAATGATCAGGGAGACGGAAGATTTACATTTAGTTTTTCGCAGAAAACCCTACCACCGGCCTTTCCGTCAATTTTCGAGCCATCTGTAATGAAGTTAATAAAACCTGACTTTAAAACTGTTCCACTCGCTCAGTCCTCTCTGGACTTAGAATCAGTTAGAAATTCAACTTCGAGGGATGATGTCGAAATGGTATAGTGGATAGATTTGGGGATTCCTTTGTTCGTTAGAATAGACGAGTGTCCCATAATATTACAGAACCAGAAAAAATGATAGATTGCAGCCAGTTCCTTCCAGAAGAATGAGATGAAAGAGAATTTCCAGTGCATGAGTTGAGGTACTCCTAAGTGGTCCACTAATACACAAGTATTTAAGTCGGACCACCAAACTATAACTCAATCGTTAGATCAATCATTAGAACTTGTCTAACTACAGAGGTGTAAAGCCAATGTACGATGTGAGGCTTAAGCCTCTATCCTTTTCCAATGGAATTTTTACAGGAGTATAGTGCTATCGTAGCCTTTTATCCTATCTCGAAAATATTTGGCTTCCAGCTTAGTTTGCTGTCCAAAATGAGACCCAAGAGTTGAATTTAGGAGTTAGACGGTCAAAACGAGGAAGTTTGTACTACCTGGGAAAAAAACCGTCAGTCTTCAGTGGATTAACACTAAGACCAAAACTATTGGTTCATTGCGTTAGGATGCCAAGAGCATTCTGCATAACATCTCTGAGGGTACAAGGATATTTACAGAAAGCGCCAATAGCAACATCATCCTCATAAGCCACTTCTTTAAATCCAATCTCTTCCAGATTTAGTAACAGGTCGTTTATGACCAAGTTCCAAAAAAGGGCGGATAATACAACACCTTGCGATTTACGGATAGATGATACATCTAGATTCGCCGTTATGACCCTGCCTTTGAGCATTTGATCAATCCAGCTTCCAAGTGCCACATCCACTCCCAAATTTGAAAGTGCCTGTGTGATCGTCTTTGGTTTGACATTATTAAACTGGTAGGTTTATTGCAAGGGGCGTCACATTTCAGTGGAAGAATGTCACGAAATGAACTCAGATCACTTACCTATCACTTTAATATTTAGTGAAGGCATCTTTTGAAAAGAAAAAACAGCTTATCTTTGTAATAAGCACACAGATTGGGACTATTTTAGAATTTCTTTAGATAACAAAATACAACTTATGACTTCAACAGTAAGTATAGATGAATTAGATGCTGAAGTTAAGCAATTTGTTAAGGACATTTAGCAATCAGTATGGGGAAAATTTATCCTCAAGAAATAATTTTACTGCGAAAGAAAATCTACTAAAACTCCCTAGGATAAAACAGCAATAAACAATTTAACAAAAAAACTACCAAGAGAGATATATAAATTTAAAAATAAATCTATAAGTACACACTTTTCAAATTTGTCAAACAGCCACTTATTCGAATATTCGTAATAGAAGGTAACCTTCTAAAAGTTTATAAGGCCATATTAACGAACAGCATCCAATTAACAAATTAGCTGGAAATTGGGCAAGACAAAGAAAATATAGGTTTGCCAGCTGCCAAACATCTTGAAAATATATTTAAACCTCTGAGCACTCAACTTTTGATAACAATTTTAATCAAGAATCTGACGACAACAAAAGTGCGTTGTATTCTGAAATTAAAGATAAAAAAATCGCACCCGGTTTTGACTTAATAACAGGAGAGAACTTTCAAAAACCACAATTATTAAACTCACCAATTTAATAAACGCAGCATTTAAACTTAAATATCGTACCCAAATTATGGAAAGTGGCTGAAGTCATAATGATTATCAAACCTGAAAAACTACCACAGAAAGCAACATCATACAGACCAATACAACTATTGCCTGTAATTTCTAAAATATTTGAAAAGTTACTTCTGAAAAGACTTCTGCCAATAGTTGAAGAAAAAGACGGTGTTCCAAATCACCAATTTTGATTCAGAAGTAAGCCCTCTACTATCACCATTGAGGGTTTTAATATTTTCAGAAAGGATAGGGCGGCGTTTGTATGTATTTATGTAGGTGAGCATATTTAGGCTAGATTAGTGAGTGTACCTTCTTCTATTTTAGAAACGTTGGTATTCCATTTAGAGTTTATGTTTGTTAACGTTTTCGTAAACGGTCGTAAAATCTTATTCGGTACGATCTATTACACTCCAAAAGCTAGTATTACACTCCAAAAGCTAGTATATAAGAAGTAGTGTGCTCAATTTAAAAAACCCCGTGTAGACATAGAAAGTTTGTTTGGTTATTTCTCTTGTCGGTTCGATGAAATATATATAGCGGGTGATTTTAATTTCGATATCCTCCAAAATTCCACATTTTCTAGAGATTATTTGAATCTTTTAAATAGTCTTAACTTATCCGTTTATAGCACTGTTGCACCAACTTTTTGTTGTCCAACCGCTAGCGATATTTCTTATTCCCTTATTGACCACATTGTTCCTTTAGTAATAGCCCTATTTGTTTTTTCATCATGACCTTTTCAGTTCAGAAGCTTTAGCTTTACCGATTATTCTAGGTTAGATGATTCCTGATTCCTGTTTATTTAGCTTGTATTTTGGTCCCTTGGGAGCATATCTTTTCTATTAGTTTTTCTACTAGACAAATTGAAAGTTTCAACGCTTACCTTGATTTCCTTTTTGAGACTTGTATTCCGTTTAGGACTGTTACTCTAAAACCAAAATCTCCACCTTGGTGGGGTCAAAAAATTTCTAATGCTATTTGCGTTAGGGTTAGCAAATATCGTTGATGGAAAAAGCATACTAATTTCCAGTTCCACTTTGAATATAGGCTGGCGCGTAACAGGGTTAGGTCATTTAAATACAAGTTTTTCAAATATAAGGTAGATCCTTCTCTCCCTCCCAAGGTCTTCTGGCGTAATGTTCGTAATTTGGGACTTGGTTTCGCTCGATGAGCTACATTCCACTATTTGGAAGGTTAAATCGGAACTTGTTACATATTTTTAATTTATAATAACGTCCTCTTCCTTTCCTGATAAGTGAAATCTTAGTAAAATTATTCCTTCCCCAAAGATTAAATATCTTTCTCAACTATCTCATTTTCGACGAATAAGTATGTTAAGTTCTATCTCTAAAGTTTTCGAGATATTTGTCAAGAAATTCAGGTACACCTTAATAGCAATAGTTTAGTTAGCTGTCTTCAATCTGCGTTTAGAGAGTACCATAGTACAACCACTGCGTTATTAAACGTGATGACATTAGGCGTAATATGAGTAATAGGGATTTGACCTCTTTAACTTTGTTAGATTTTTCCAAGGCCTTCGATTCTATAAATCAAGGTATATTATTCAATAAGCTTATTTCTCAATTTAGATTTTCGTTTTCCGCTGCCAAATTAGTTTTCAATTACCTTTCTAATCGTTCTTAGGCAGTTCATTTCGGTGATAGATTATCTGATTTCCTTCCAGTTCCTTCCGGCGTACTTGAAGCGCTGGATCCCTTATTGTTTTCTATGTACATTAACTCTATACGCTAACGCAGCCAAGTATGACACTAGACGCTAAACTACGATGGAAAGCAGCCCATATTGAGAAAAATCATTGGCTAGTAAGACACTTCCAAATATCTACTAGTAATAAACTATTGCTTTATTAGCAAATCTTAAAACTCGTTTGAACCGACGGAATACAGTTTTAGGGCTATTCCAAACATAGCAACATCGATATAATGCAAAGATTTCAAAATAAAGTTTAGCGAAATATTGTAACCGCACCATGGTATATTAGAAATAGCGATCTCTAAAGAGACTTGAAGACTGAGTCAGTTGCAGGGGAAAGACGAAATTGGGCAAGTTGTTCGAATTAATTTAGTATACTATAATATATAAGCTAGAATAAAATTACTCGTTAGTTCTCATATAAGACTAGAATGTAATAATTGATAATATTGTAATAATTCTTCTAATACAAATAAAAAATTTTAAAAAAAACTATCAGGAAGCTCAGCATTACCCTTACTTTTTTAGCATTTCGAATCTGCATCAATTTACCAACAAACTTTTAAGACAATAAACTCTACAGACCTGTTTCCTGTTGTTCAAATAATAAATTAATCCCATGTATATGACCTGCCAAATGTTGATGATCAAATTGAGTATTTGAATAAGTGTCTTGGCAGTTTATATAATAAACATGTTCCTTTGAAGCAAAGTTAGATCCAAAAATAAAAAATAATACAGCTTATGATTTAATTCAGAGGTGATGTTGCAGAGATAAATAATAGATGGCGTATCTATTATTACCCAAGCAGCAATGTGGGGAAAATTATTTAGTTCATTTTATATTTTCTACGCTTTTTGCGAGAGGGATTCTTATGTTTTATATACACGCATGGATAGAAGAAAAAATATGACGGCATTGTGTAAATAGGAGCCGGACGTGAAAATACGTAGTGCTATTACAATTTAATTTAGTAAAGAGAAAATACAATAATATGTTGCTCTCACTTATCACTTTGTACTCATTCTAAAATAAAATTGTATGTAAAAAAAACACGTGAAGCTGGCGAGTCCGTATTTTTATTAATTATAAGGCAGCCCGAGTCAAAAATAAAGGCGCACCTAAAAAAAAATGATCACAACAGGTGACAATAGCATTCCTTGAATTTGAACGAAAATACATGCACTGGATAAAAGTCCAGGACGTTAGAATCGAAAATAGCTTATAATAGACTGGGCAACTTTAACGATATAACTTGTAGAGATGCTAAATGCTCGTATTTTAATAAAAAATTTCACTATTGTAAATCGAGGATTTTCAAACTGTTTCGGTGAACTTCGACATTTGTGTGGAAATTTGTAAATTACCTTCTTCAAAATATTAAACGGGAGCTTGTCGTATCTTTTCTTTAACCTCACCTAACGGTTGTGTTGTTAAAAAAAGCAACTACTATGCTATATCTGAGCTTTTCTGAGTATAGAGGGCGACCCAAATACAGCGGAAATGTTTGATGAAGACCAGAACTACAAAGTGTCTGGGAGACATCTAAGAATTTTTACAGATATCAGTAATGATTCGAAAGCAGATTTAAGTATCAGCGTTCAAATCATAGAGGTAATAAGCAGAAGTGCGCATACTCCAGAGCTTGATTTAAGCTCAAAACCGTTACTAAGTTGACTCAAACGAAATAATTTAGTAAGCTGCCGGAACAAGTTAATCGAGATGCGTGGGACTTTATTTACCTCCAATGAAAGTAAAAGACGGTCATTTTAATTGTTCTTTTTGTGAAATTGTTCTTTTGTCCTAGATTTGTGCGCAGAATATGGACGCTGCGGATGAAAATGGAAGTGAAGTAACAAAAAATATTTCTCCATTGTATGCTCATTGCTACATAACATAATGTATGAGCTCATAAAAGCTGTAGAAGTTAAGATCAATGGTTCCAGAAACCAAAATCCCCTAATGACTGCACTCAGTTGACCATCAATTAGCACACCAGAAGATCGAAGAATAGCCTTGATTATAAGAGTTTAAATTTCAAGGAAAACAATGACTGTTGACGCTTTAAAGAGGTTTGTGTATTTTGGACTATTTTCGATAACCATAAGTGTCTGATAGCAAGAATACAAATTCTTAAGAACTCCTAAAGAACTGAAATCATTGTTTGCAGAACGTAGAAACGATGTGATGGCGATTACAAAAATGCTTTCTCGACAGTTAGTTTGTCGGATGGTAAATCAAATGAAACGATTCCGCAGAAATGGCCAATTGACTATCGCACATATATTTATTATATGAATGCTTTATGATTAGAAAAGCCAGTAAAATGCTCGTGGATACTACTTGGACGCATTTTAAACCATGAATAATTTTAACCCTCAAGTGCATTGATTCACATATGAATCGTCGCTGTTTGCGCCATTGACGCGGTCTCCTTTTATTTACTGACAACGATTCCATCAAAAAACGAGTTTACAACTTCATGTCAAAATATGATCGCTGCTAGATTGTGTGGTTAAAAAGCAACCCGCATTATCACGACGTGCAGAAAGGTCTCAGTCTGATGTCGCCTACTTCATTACAGTTTAACCGTCTCTATAGTACATGTTCTAAGTCGAATTTCAATCAAAGAATACAGGATGATCACGTCGAGGGCAGTAAAATCAATGAAATGCGAAGTTTGAGGACTACGTAGGCAAATAGAGCTGCGCCATGGCGATCGGAACAATCGTTCGATCAATCATTCTGCCACCTTCATAGTGAGTTTCTAATATCCAATACTCTCAATGGTAATTTGATCGAATCAGATTGACTTTTACGGGACGGGTCGTCTGTTGTCAGAGCAGAGTGGCATCTATATTTCACCGAGTGGCTTTCGCCGTTCGGGTTGCAAACATTGTTGTGTTCAATACTTCTGATGTACTATCAAAATTAACTATTGGCAGACTATATGAGACATCTATAAGGAAACATATTATTGGTCAGATAAGATCAGGTCAACGCTTCATTTGCGAATATCGTAATACACCGGACATGAGACCGTCCGCTGGAAAAAGCAACTAGTCAGGCTAACGCTTTCATCTATTTGGCCGATTCATTATCGACGGTGCTAACGATGACTAGGAATAAGGAAACAGGGATGTTAGACCGAACAAGAACGACCTTCAATAGTCATTGTCGAAGATGTATGTTAATCAGAGAAATCTGTTTAATCACGTCACACAAAGCATAGAGAAGCAGCTGGCCAGATCATCGTTTCAGATCGTTTGAGAATGGCCACACTGGCAATTCCAGACTAAACAAAAGATTTCGGTGAAGGCCGGTGAGCCTACCGGTGCCACAGCTAAACTGATTTCTGCAGGTCTGACAAATCGCAATAAGAAAATTCGACACCTAAATCTTGTTAAAATCTAAAGCACTTTGCAGACTTCAAACAAAAAAAAAAAAGTATCTGCATAAATTTTGCAAAATTTCTTTTTTCTTTATGCTGACTAACTTCTTTAGATGACAGCCGGTTTTAATCTCATTCGTTTACTCAACCCACATATATAATTATGGACCGCCGAGGCTTTAAAATATACTATTTTGAAATAACTCAACACTAAGATTGGCAAAACCACCAAATCTCATATGTCTCAGTCCAACCAAAGTCAAAGCGGCGCTGTATTCTACTCTAAAGGAGTTTGCTATTTCATTTATTACAGTAAAATAACGAATGGCAGAGTTTAAACGAAGCCGTACGAGTTGCCAAGACGAACATCATAGTGGTCGACCAAATGAGGTGGCTATATACGCCAGAAATGGTGAATGTTGAAGAAAATCCACAAAATGGGATTGAATGTTCGAAAGTGCGCGAGTTAGAAGATATGACATAGCATTTCAAAAAGTTCTGTACATAATTTGGACATGCAAAAACTATTCGCAAAATGGGTGCCGCAATTTTCCACTCAATCGAGTGTTTGGCGATATTTCATAGCAATAAAGCCAAGTTTTTATGTCGATTCACTTCACAGCTGAAACGAAAGAACAGTCAAAACAATGGACCTAAAGGGTTTAATTGGCTCCAAAGAAAGCGACGACGATTCCATGTGTAGGCAAAGCCATGGCGTCAGTTTTTTGGGAAGTGCATGCGTTACCTCTCATTTGCATTGATTATCTTGAGAAAGGAAAAACAATCAACGGCGAGTATTAAGTGAACTTGTTGCAGCGTTTGCTTCTTCATGCACTATTATTCTTATTCGCAAATTTAGCCCTCTCGTATTATTTTTTGTTTTCAAATTTGCCTCGGTGATTAAAGACTGGCCAACGGTAAAGATGTGGAGGCTGCGGCTATTTTTAAGGAGCTCGACATTCACTAGCTACTGAGCATCACTAGAAAAAGTTTATTGAGATGCCACCCGAAGAAGCCAGGTATAGTTATCTACCCCGAGGATCCATCGTTACCGGTAGCGCCTGTGAAATTGCATCTCATAAATCGCTTGACTATTCGTGTAGGATTGACTCGCAAAACGTAACCGAGCCAACGTATTAGCTGCCTTGCTTTTATTTTATGAACGACACCAGGATTTATCATTAAATTTTCGTCTCGTAGTTGAGGAGAACATTTCGTCGAAGGTATGGTTCAGTCCAGGAACTCTTTCAAAGAAGTTACGTGAATTGCGCTCATCGCTGAGTTGTTGTAGCCTTAAAACTTTATCCTTCTACAATTCGCGTTTTTTCGGTTTACAAATTCACTTCACACACTAACGATCTAACCATACAGTCACTCCTACGATGAGCAAATGATATTGTGATAAATCCCCCAAACCACCATCTGTGCGATATTTAGGGTAACTGAACATTTTTGCTAATTTAAACTTTTATTGTTCGCCAAGTTGCCTAATTGCTATGACAAAGTTATATTCTAGTGATTTGAAAAACATGTTGAATAGCTGATATTTAATCTAATCCACTATCTGTTTGCGCCAATCAAGTATAAATGAACGTTAATATGCAATATTAATTCATTGCCACTAACTCAGTATCTCAAACATTTGATTATTCATTTTCGTTTATAGAATGAATTTATCATATCGTCACGAGCCCATATCGAGATCAAAATAATATAAAAATAAGTAAAAAGAAAGGAAAAATAAAAAAATAAAAAAATGATGAAAACACACAAAAAATAAAATTGATGAAAATAAGACGATGAAAATTTATTATCCCAAAACAACCCAAAGACGTAGAAAACCTCGAATATGCTCTACTTTGTTGTATATTGAATCGTTCGTTTGGTTATTTTTTTTACAGCAAAGTATAATCGAAATTAAGCAGCACAATTTTCCATTTTTCATTTCATTTTCGTCTTCCTCTTCTTCTTATTTTTCCTCTCAATCTTTTATCATCACATTACACATTATTTTCATCAAGAATTATTATATGAAAAATTGGGAAAATTCTTATAAAATAATAACAAAAACAACAACAACAACAACGGGCATATTATAATGGTATACGACGGTAACGACACACACACACCTACACACATTACACATCCATATTATTGCTTAGCTATATAGCGATAGAATATAAGATCCACACAAAGTACCAAACAAACAAAAAACGAAAAAAGAATCAAAATAAAACCAAAAAAGGAAGAAAAAATCTAGTCACATCTGGGTTTGTCCTCGGGAAAATATTAAATAAAATTTCCATTTTTTTTCCTTATAATGTACCGAACACACAATAACATACAGGGTCGGATTAAATAATAAATGTGGTTCGATTAATTTAGGTACGTTACACGGATCTCGTACAATATATACACACACACACATATATATACCCGAGGGACATGATTATTATAAATCGTGGCAATTAGAAATATTGCTAAAGGGAGATTAATATAGAAATTGGGAATATGAACAATGTATTTGGTCCATATCTGTTCTAAATATTGATGTAAATATTATTTTAACACATTGCGACCCAAGAATCATGCAAATGTGTAGGTACTTAAGGGTCACGATTCAAAGCATTTCAAAATTTAAAATGTTTGAACTGGGTGTGCACTTCAATTTCTAAACGTCTGTGACTCTGGAGATATATAATTTATATATATATATATATATATATATATATATATATATATATATATATATATATATATATATATATATATATATATATATATATATATATATATATATATACCATCATCATAATTTACCCGTAACTGAACAAAATCTATATAGACATAGTGCGCATGTCAGCATAGAGATTTTTCTTTGTGGAAAATGGAAAATATAAATACAACAACTAAGATTAAAGTAATAAGATGACGAAGAAGAAACTGTATATAGAATATATATATATATATATATATATATATATATATATATATATATATATATATATATATATATATATATATACAGTGACTCACAGTAAAAATGGCCCAGATATTAAGAGGCTGTTGTAAACTAAGGTGGTAAAAATGTGTAAGATAACATCACTATCCCCTATATAGAACATGGTTGTAGCAGAGCGGTAATTGTCCCTTAACCTAAATTCCCGCTCGAGATTATGCAAATATGGCGCAAGCTTACTCTTTAAAGTTTGATATTGATGGAAAGAACTGGATGCTTACTCTAGGCATCAGGCTTACACACCTGTTTGAAGAGAGTTAGTTGAAAGTAACATAATGCACTATATTATTTGAACTACAAACGACCACTGGAGAAAGTATAGTAATAAAAAATTAAGGATAAAGTCATCTTGAGCATGGATTTTATTAACATTTTTTATAATTATTTAAAATATCTTTTATTAAGACTGTGTCCAAAAACCATGATAAATATTTGTGAATACAATTTTTTATATTTATTTTATAAAAACGAAGACACCTAAATTATAACAATCAGTTGCTATGATAATTGTTGCCAAATTTCAAAAATGTCTATAATAAAAGCCAAACTTATCGCGTAGCCCACTCGGATATATACTTGGTTTTATAGTAGTACCATTCAAAAACCATATAAAAAACATTTGAACTTTTTCGTTGCTATGACAATTCCAATTAACAATATACACAATTAAATATAATTTTTATTCATAGATTTTATACCTCACAAAAAGTGAATTTAAAAACATATAAGGAGGGAAATATTTCAATCAATTGTTATACTTTTCGTACAGCGTAATAAAACATTGGGAATGTAGGAGAATATTTTTCAAATAAATGTCAAAAATTTTATTCACAAGTATTTATCATGGGTTTCGGACACAGTCTTAGTTAAACAAACCATTCAGTATACGGTTTTGAAAAGGATTTCAATGTAAATAACCATTTTTTTAAACACTTACAAAATTCTTTGAATGTGGTAACATTACAAACGCAAGAAGGTAACTTGCTAATAAGCTTGGGAGCGGTATATACATTTTTTTAAATTTCTTTCTTGGGAAGCGGAGCTCCCAATTACTGATACTTATATGTAAATGTATTATTTTTTTAATAATAACGCATGAGTAACTTTATCAAAGGCCTTCGAAAAATCAATGAAGCAGACAAATTTAAGCTGTTATTTAAGTCCCGAATGATAGGAGTTAATTAACAAATGAGAGCTTTCTATGTGGACGAGTTTTTTAAAAAACCAAATTGCCTTTTGTTAAGAATAGTATATTATATACCAAGGTTGAAAAATATGCTATTGTAGCCCGAACGAAGTACTAGAAGTACTACTCACCAACCATTAAGGTTTTTTGTTGATTCGAGTAAGAAAATTAATTTGATAAAGGAACATTTGCTCTTTAATAATATTAACAATATCGAAGTAGCCCGAATTTTAACTGAATTGTAGTAAGCGTAAATTATAATGACATTGCATTTGTTTTGTTTTTGGAATTGTTAATTTTGTTGAGTTAAATCGGCATTCAATTATTTATTTATTTATTTATTTATTATGTAAAAATATACAAGTATGATATAAAAAAAGTGATTAATCGCCACACAACAACAAACATATAATTACAGTAATTAAAGTAATTAAACAATTAAAATAAAATAATTCAATAACAGTTACTGCTTCATTCGTTTTTTAAACAGCTCTCTTGAAATATTAAAATCAAAACAGCCGTAACACTCATTGAATGCATTAAAAATATTAATGAGAGAAGCTGAATTATTAAAATTGTTAGTGCAAAATGGAATACGCAAAAAACCTGGGCGCGATCTTAAGGCTCACTGAGGAGCATTAATACAAAATTTCTCAAACAATTTGGGACAGTAAATTTTAGAGCAAAGAAGATCGCCAGCAAACGTAGACTATCTTACGTCTACTTTCTAACCTTTGTAAATTTATTAAGGCAAGCCGATTTACATAAGGTTCACGAACAAAACTGCAGTTTAAGTTAAGTAAACGACGTAATGCATAGATCAAAAATTGTTTTTGAATACTTTCGATCTTCACCGAATGAGTAACATAATAAGGGTCCCAAATTACCGAGGCATATTCTAATACAGACCTGACGTAAGCAACATAGAGAGATTTAAAAGTAAGAGGGTCACAAAATTCCTTCCCATTACGCTTAATAAACCCCAATAACGAGTACCCTTTACTTACAATGTAGCTTACATTAAGGTTGCTTGAAAAAATAACGCCAAGAACGCGAATTTCACATACTCTACAAAGCTGTGTATCCATTAAAAAATATGGAGCCTCTACACAAGACAAACGCGATCTATGAAAAGATACAACTTTGCATTTACTTGACCAGTCACAAAAGACATCGAACTCGTGTTGAACCTGTACAGTATCACTGAACGAATTAATTTCAGCATAGAGTTTTAAGTCATCAGCATACAATAGGCACTTACAGATCTTAAAACACTGCAAAACATCATTAATAAACACCGTGCATAGTAACGGTCCAAAGTCGCTATCCTGCGGAACACCATACGGAATGACAAATTCGAAAGAATGATCCTGGGAAAGATGTTAGGTACTAACAAAGATGTTATGGCTTCTTCAGTGGCTGCACTGCCGGTTAACAGATCATCCATATAAAAATGATTCCGAATGACTTTAGCTGCTTCTGGATATTGCTTTTCTGCATTTTTGGCTACCTCTTCTAGTGACCGAATGGCTAGGAATGGGGCACACGAAGTTCCATACGTAACTGTCATACACTTGTGAGACTGAGTTCTTCGTGTGAATCTCTACGCCACAATATGAATTGATAATTGGCATCTGATGGGTGAACTAAAATTTGTCGGTACATTTTTTCTATGTCCGCATTTATTGTTACTAAGTGCTAGCGAAATCTTAATAGGGTCGTTGTTAACTCCGGTTGAAGCTTTGGTCCAATATTTAAGCATTCGTTTAACGAGACTGTATTTGTGGTTTTACAGGATGCAACCCTGAGTTTTGTAGTTGTGCTTTTCTTGATTTTTGAAGGGTAATCGAACTATGAATCTGCCATCTAGAGCTCAAGTAGTAGTGTTCTGATACAGTATTTCACAATGATCATCTTCGTCTAGTTGCGTGGACTTCTTTACAAGTTCTTCCACCTTCCAAAATTTTTTAATAGTTCTATCAAATTTTCATTTGTTATGCTAAAATCCAAATTTGTATTATAATTCTGTACCTTGCAATCTTCTTTGGCTTCTTTTATTTTACCCGCTATTAACCATCCCAATTTAGATGAGTGGAGAACAGGTAGGTTTTGTATTGCGAATTTCTGTTCAGATAAAATTTCTAAAAAGTGTTCCGCTCCAATCAAAATATCGACGGAATTAGGCCTGTTAAAATAGGGATCTGCTAGTTCTAAGTTCCAAACTTGGTTGCTTTCCGGTATCTTTATCATCGTATTAGGAAGAGTTGAAGAGATTTATTTCTATTATAAGTGCCGTCATTGTTTTTGAGTAATGTGGAATTACTCGTGATTGAATAGTTAACGTGTTTTTTCCTCTCGATTTTTCCGCTGAACAAGAAGCCTAAATGGAAATTTGTGCAAACTTTTTTTTTTTGTAAGCCTAAGCGTTGAACACATCGAGTCGAGCAGTGCTCTTGCAAATATGAGGAATGGCAGTCATTTTATGATTTGTTTAAATCGACAATTCATGAAAAGTCTAGCCTTTTCTCCATTGCAAAAATCCAATATTTAAAAGGTTTGTTGAGAGGAGAAACTTAAATTATAAGACTTAAATCATATTGAGGCTTTTTAGCGTTTATGCAAACGCTATGATAAAAAACGATACTACAAATGTGGCGAGTGGCAACTGCAGAAAAGGATTTTCCTAAGTTTCAAGAGTTTTTGGATTTTCTGATTATTCGTATGGATTCACTTCAAGGAGTCAAAGTAGAATCCAAACCAAGGACCTTCGGTAGAAATGCAGTAAAGGTGTTATATAGTGGCACAACAATGACATGTATTGGATGTAATTTAGAAGTGGAACACAAATTATATAGTTGTCAGCATTTTATAAATCGCAGTATTACAGATCGTACGCAGTTAGTTAAGGCAAATGGAATCTGTTTTAATTGTCGCAGCACTAAACATCAAGCATACCAATGCAGATCCAAGGCAAGATGTTCCGATTGTAATAAGCAGCACAATACGTTACTACATATTCAGGAAATGCAACCCACAAGTGACACAGACCATCACAAGGACAACCAAGGAGAGTCAATGCCAAGCGAAGCCAAGTGTTATGCAACCAACATGATGTATACTAGTCTCGTACCAAAGGCACTATTATCAACTGCGGAAGTGCCAGTAAGGGGGGTCAGGAAACAATGGGTAACACGCCGCACCATTTTAAACTCTGGATCACAGACTTTGTTCGTAACAGAATCACTACTAGATCGTTTACGCTTGCCAAGAAGCAATTGTCGCATTTCTATAATGGATGTTAGTGAAACTAACGCAGGTATGACGAGAGGTATGACAGAACTACGAATTAGTTCCAATGTTAATATCCAATATCAGTAAAACATCAAAGCATTAAAACTTTTAAATATATCGAATTATGCACCATCGATAATAGTAGAACAGTCTATTTGAGCTAAATAAGCTAACTTACAAATGGCTGATCCAGATTATCTTAAACCAAGGAAGGTTGACATTCTTATTGGAAATGATTAGCCCAAAATACTAGGTTCGGTTGAATTGTTGCTGGTGGAAGTAATAATAAAAGAGAAGACAATTCATGTCCCACGAGTCTATTAGTAAATGTTGCTGCCAGTTGACGACGGTTTTGGGAGATCGAGGAGATTCTTGAAGGTATGGCTTAAACACAAGAAGAAAAAATCTGTATTGACTACTATAATAGGGCAGTAGCTAGAGCAGCCGATGATAAATATATAGTTAGTCTACCATTCTGTGAGGAGTTTAAACAAGGCCAGTCAAGAGGAATGGCGATAAAACGACTTACATATCTATTAAAACAAACTCTGGAAAAATGAGGAACTAAATAAAGCATATAAGGGGTTTCTAAAGAAGTATGAAGAATTAGGCTATATGGCTGAGGGTACACTTAAAACATCAGAAGGGTTTTATTTACCGCATCATGCTGTATTTATACAGTCAAGTACGACAACAAAGACACGTGTCGTATTTGATGGTTCAGTTGTGACATTAAATGGGAAGTCGTTAAATGATATTCTTTTGGTTTGACCAACAACCCAAGATTCATTGTTTAATATTTTAATACGATTCCGAAAGCATAAAATCATTTTTACAACTGATATCGAAAAGATGTTTCGCCAGATATGGATTCGAGATGAAGACACTGTGTTTCAAAACATCTTATGGAGAACCAAGTCTACTGATGAAATTAAAACATACCGACTTCGAACAGTGACGTATGAAACATCATCAGCGCCGTTTTTAGCAATGCAAACGTTACACCGATTGGCCAAGGACTATAAAGATCAATATCCGGAGGCAACAGAAATCATTTCCAAGGATTTTTACATGGATGATTTAATGTCCGGCGTAGATGATAAAGAATTAGCGAAAGTAGTGGTAAATCAACTTATTGCATTGTTGGCACGAGGGAGATTTCCTTTAAGAAAAGGACGTCGAATGGTGCTGAACTGCTAAGGTCACTTTCAGAAAACATTAAAGAAATATCAGACTGTAGTATCCAGGAAAAGGATGGTACGACAGTTAAGGTTTTGGGACTCCAATTTAATCCCGGTTTGGATCATTTTCAGTTTAAGGTTTCACTTGATGCCTTCTCTATCCGTACCAAACGGACGCTTCTATCAGAAGCATCAATACTGTTTGACCTAATGGGCTGGCTATCCCCTACCACTATAGCAGTAAAAATACTATTTCAACAGTTATGGCTAGAGAAACTAGAATGAGATGACAAACTACCAACAAATGTACAAGATAATTGGGTAAAAATTCGTAAGGAAATGAAAATGCTGGAAGAAATCAAGGTTAGTCGTTGGTTAAGCCTTAGTTCCTTAATGGAGTTTAAACTTCATAAAAACTGTAAGTGTTCCAAGATTAGAGTTAAATGGTGCACTTTTGCTTACAAGGTTAATGAATGCAATTAAGATCTCACTGGCAACCACAATTATGCCAAATATGTTCTATTGGGCCGATTCTCAAATAGTTCTCGACTGGCTCTCTAGTCCACCAAGAAGATGGAAGACCTATATTGCAAATCGAACTGCAAAAATTCTGGAGCTTACTAATTGAAGTTAATGGTTTTATGTTGATTCAACAAGTAATCCTGCGGATTACGCTTCTCGGGGCCTGATGTCATCGGATTTAATAACATTTACCCTATGGTGGGAGGGTCCAGAATGGTTAAAATACTCCAGAGATTTATGGAAACAAACTACTCGCACACAAATCGAAGATGGCAACAATATAATGGAAGAAAGACTAAAGGTAGTCAATCCACATTTAATCTCAGAACAAAATGTCATTCAGGCATTGTTGAACCGATTTTCCAACATTCGAAAAAATTTAACGGATACTGAGTCGGGTGCATCGCTTTGCTAAAAATGCTAAGGCTGAGATTGATGGTGATAATAAGTTAGTTTGCGGTACCTTAAGCTGTGATGAAATGCAAATGGCATTGTTTAGAATCATAAGAATAGTTCAGCAAGATAATTTTACCCTTGAGATTAATACATTGCCATTAGTAAAAAATCTAAATTAATTAAATATACTCCATTTTTAGATGCATCAAATATTCTAAGAGTTGGAGGTCGAATGAAACATGCTGAACTATCATTCAGTGTAAAACATCCAATATTGTTACCGTTTAAGCATAACCTGACAGAATTGATCTTCAGAGACGAGCATCTAAAGAACTTACATGTTTGGCCTACTTTGCTAACTAATATTTTCAGAGAGAAGTATTACATCTTTAGATGTAAGGAGGCGTAAAGCAAGTAATTCAACCAAGCGCTGCTAGCACTTCTTCTAATGAGAAATAGTGCGTGACACAAAAAATTTATGCACATAAAAAACAATTTGAACTTGTGGCTGTCCATCCAAATGTAGTGCAATAACATCCTCACGTTTGTATCCATGTTAGGAATTTATTATTTTAACACTAATAAACAATATAATAAACTGTCATTAGTAAATATATAATATATAATATACATATATTATAATATAAAATATATAATATATAATTTTGATCGCTTGGCCATGGTTGTTTTGACAGATATTTCGGTGTGAAGTTTGTTGCAGTTTTTATCAGCAGTTTTTTGTGCCTCTTTTCTATACGCCTACTTTGTTTTTAAACATTTTTCGTAGTACGCGTATTTATCGCGTATTGGTCGATAAAAGTTTAAGTGAATTATACCCGGTATAGTCCCTAACGCGATGATGACAGCTATTTTGTAGCATCAAACATCACTGGTGGTGACGATTGCTCCATGGAGTAAAGTAACTTTCTTCTCTAGAACAATAACGATTACCAGATAGTGTAACCGATTTAGAGAGGAACATTTACTTTTGATTCCTAATAAAGTTAAAATTTAACAGCATTTCAACCATTACTGGAGCTAGACGTTTTATATTCATTGTGAACCGCATAAAAATTGTAACTCACTGTACATTTATACATAAAAAGATTTTCCGTCTTAACGAAAGTTTGGTAAATACTAACAACAGAATATACATCTACGTATATACACGAGCACAAAAGGAAGAAATGAAATAAATTTTGTACGTTCTTTGTTTGATTGTGTTGTGTGCTAAAATGAAGAAAGAAACGAAAGAAAGAAAAATGTTTTTTCCTTTTTTGGAAAAGTGTATAGCGCCAAAGTTGGAAAAATTGAAAAGACTTATTTTCATTTAAATTAATTTAATTTATTTTTATTTTATTCTAGTTTTCTTCCATTTTTTCCATTTTCTTTAATTCTTCAAGATGAAAGATAAATAATAATAAATTTTAATTAAGTTTTTTTTTTTCATCTCGGTTCGTCGTTGTCGACGTCTTTGAGGTAATTGGAAATAATTTCATAATTATACATACTATATATGAATCGACGACGACGAAGACGGTGGGTTCTATTTAGATAGTGCTTAGCTATAGAACTATAGTGTGCTATGGGAGTTAAAACTATTTTTATTATTGATATAGTAATAGTGCGGTATTATCATTACATGTACATATACTATAACCTTCTTAATTGAACTAATGTGTTTCTTAACTTTATTACCCGAGACGATTTGATCTTTAAAAAAAACATAATGAAACAAAGAGATTATGTTGATATAAATAGACGTTAACTTATTAAATTAAATTAATATATTCGAAGAGAAAATTAATTTTGATGGAAATAAATTTGTAGGAGAATTTTGTTGATATATCAATTCTGACTGCATTTCATTTCAGCTAAACTTTTTTGTGAAATTAGTGGTAAATGTATGACTATGCGAGTATTTACCAAGCGCTTTTCTCGTTTAGTTGATGAGTTTTGTCATTCTGAATGTAAATTAGTTAACAGAAGGTGGGTTCCACAAGATTCTTGTGTTGTATCCTGGGTAATGCCAAAATTATAACCACTGATCGGACAGCATATGCAGTAACGGGCTATATTCTCACAGAATAAATCAGGCATCGTAGGTGGTATGTTACGGTAAATAACGGAATTTAAGTAGGGCATCCAGAATAAAATAATCCATCCTGAAGAACCTATAAACAAGACAAAATAGTATACGGTGCAAAGAACGAAGAATCATTGCCGGCGACTTGACAGAGTGTGCAAGTGAGTTCTCAGTCATCGTTATCCAACGGCCGCAAAATTTCAGCAGATTGTAGTATTTACAAGCACTGCTTGAAAGATATTAGAAATATAACTCGAAAGAGAAATCCATCTGAATAAGAAATCTGAAAGTGGTCCTCAGTAGACACAAAAAAAGTTGACAAAAAAAACCTAGAAAAAGAGTAACAATAAAAGTTACTGGCGAAGACAAACCACCCAAAGAAACTGTGTTGGGTTGAAAAAAGTAAACTCACAAAGAAACAGAAAAACAGAAACATCGCCAGAATATGTTGGGCAAGCAGCACCCCACACTAGTAAAATATAATTCATAAAACTCAGCGTAATAAAAATCTTCACGGATAAAGTTTACAAGCTAGTACCACTTAAAAAAGATGTCTGGAAGGTAAATGCATCAATTAGACACATATCGAACACTATAACCATTTAGCTTAACGCTAATAAGTTTCAGTTGTATACTTATCCAAATTAAACAATTAAGCTGATGACTGGAGGGCTACACCATATACTTGTTAACATAATGACATAATTGCAGATTTGCAACATGAAGGTTAAGATATTCATGATGCTATCAATATTATCAAAAAAGACCTGGAAACGTTAAAAACAACCGCATCTTGGTAAGAAGGCAACTATCGCTTTAGTCATAAAGAACAAAAGATATATAATATTCGAGCAATCCAAAATATTAGAATCTGAAAAGAGTCAATGAGAAAGAATACTTCAAAGATAGTTCAATGCAGAAAATGTCAAAGTTATAATCATACCTAAGAATACTGCGGACGTGATCTTGGGGCGACCGATATTGGCGGTGATTTAAACGCAAAAACATTTTTTGGGGCCCATAATTGCGAGAGAAAGAGAACTATTTAAATCAGCCAAAAAAAGTTTGATTTAAAATCTGGCAGCGCTTTTTCTGACTGGCCAACAGATTTGAACAAAACATATGATATTATAGAAATTTCAATTGATTGATTGATTGATTAGAATGTACGGCCCAGGACGAACCAGGAACTCCCGGAATGCCAGGCAGCACCGTACACCCGTGTTACATATAACAAAACTGAAGGAATGTTAGTTATGACAGACTCGACCCGGTTACTGACACTTCAGCGATCAATAATTAGTTTTTTTGTAGTGTCGGGAAAGGAAAGGACAGGATTGGTCCGGTTTCCCGGTAATCTATGTTTAACTATTATTTAGCACAAGACAACCACAATTTTTCTGAACTGCTCTGCATTCTGACGTCTCTTATCAGTAACTCCAGTGTGGCAAAATTCAACTGTAACGTATAATGGATGCCTAAGAACAAAATCCATTAATGAACTAATTTTTCCAAGCCGTAGGCTGTAATAGATGGCATTAGTTTTCACCTGTAAATTACAAATTTATTATTTTACCTTCATGCTGCTAACATTTATTAAGTGTACTTTAGGTTTGACACAAAACCCTAAAATGAATACAAACCAGATTCCAACAAAATTGGACCCACTGATGGTACCGGCGTAATCAGCAAAGGTGGAATCCATCTATTATCTATAGGTTGGAAAGAGAACTCTCCGAAATTTTCAAGTCGACAGACTTCTGAATATCAAAATTAAGACCATCCAAAACCCAACCGTACCACCCACAACAACCAAACGTCAGGGCGTGAACCGGGCTCTTACAAGACTGCCCTTGATAATGCACCCTGCAAAAGCTAAGACCCGGGACAACAACTCAACGAAACAACCACATCTTCCCCCGCCAAACTATTGCCAACCACCGACACAACTGCCATAAAATTTGATGATGTACCAAATTCGGAAATCCAAATCCCAAAAGTGCCTAAAAAATGCCAAAGGAAGAGCATGACAAAAAGACAACGGCTAAGGAAGCCAGATATGGATGACTACGCCTGTGCAAAGAGACCCCTTGAATACTGGAGAATCTGTTCCAAGTTAGACAAACAATATAAAGAAATAATTTTGGCGTCAAAACTGTACATCCGGAACTCAAAACGGAACTCGAACAAGATCCATCAATCATCCGGATTTAGTTCCAGATCCGGAACTTAAAATGAAACTCGAACAAGATCCGACAATGATCCGGATTTAGTTTCAGATCCGGAACTTAAAACGGATTTAGTTCCAGATCCGTAACTCAAAACGGAACTCGAGCTAGATCCGTCAATGATCCGAATTTAGTACCAAATCCGGAACTCAAAACGGAACTCGAACAAGACCCGTCAATGATCCGGATTAAGTTCCAAATACGAAACTCAAAACGAAGCTCGAACAAGATCCGTAAATGATCCGGATTTAGTTCCAGATCCGGAACTTAAAATGGAACTCGAACAAGATCAGGATTTAATTCCAGATCCGGAACTTAAAACAGAACTCGAACAAGATCCGTCAATGATTCAGATTTAGTTCCAAATCCGGAACTTAAAACGGATCTCAAACAAGATCCGTCAATGATCCGGATTTAGTTCCAAATCCGGAACTCAAAGCGGAACTCGAACAAGATCCTTCAATCATCCGGATTTAGCTCCAGATCCGGAACCTAAAACGGAACTCGAATAAGATCCGTCAATGATCCGGATTTAGTTCCAAATCCGGAAGATAAAATGGAACTCGAACAAGATCCGTCAATGATTCGGATTTAGTTCCATGTCCAGAACTTAAAACAGAACTTTAACAAGATCCGTCAATGATCCAGATTTAGTTCCAGATCCGGAACTTAAAACGGAACTCAAACATGGTCCGTCAATAGTCCGGATTTAGTTCCATATCCGGAACTTAAACGGAACTCAAACAAGATCCGTCAATGATCCGAATTAAGTTCCAAATCCAGAACTCAAAACGGAACTCGAACAAGATCCGTCAATGATCCGGATTTAGTTCCAAATCCGGAACTCAAACAAGATGCATCAATGATCCTGGTTTATTTCCAAATCCGGAAGTCAAAACGGTACTCGAACAAGATCCGTCAATGATCCGGATTTAGTTCCAGATCCAGAACTTAAAACGGAACTCGAACAATATCCGTCAATGATCCGGATTTAGTTCCAGATCCGGAACTTAAAACGGAACTGGATACGTCAATGATCCGGATTTAGTTCCAGATCTGGAACTTAAAACGGGACTCGAACGGCGACGATGTTGATGCAGCGCGACCATAACACAATCATAAATTTATCAAGTAAATCAGCCGAAGTCTCTACTAAAATTGATTCGTACAAACGTTTTAACAGGAAAAGTGAAAATATCGATGAACTGATCATGGCAAAAGATGCATTGAATGAACCAACCATTCGATATTTGATTTAGGCGTTTGAGCCATATATCTTTTTCGAATGTCATTATCCATCTGTCATACGGGTCTCATCGACACCTTATACAACTTCAGCTTGTCGCGACATTTGCGAGATATTTTGACTTTAACAGTAAGTCATATAAAGCACTGTTACCAACGACAAGGCGCGCTTTATTATCCCATCCCACACAATTATCATGAGTGATCATGAGTGAATCCGAGGTATCGGAAACTTGTCACTCCTTCAAATGTGTGGTCATTACTACTAAAATCCATTGCGTCTTAGTTTCTAAAACAAGGGGTTATATATTTTGGGACTCGTTGATTTTGAGACCAACGGAAGCTGAGAATCGTACAAGTGGATCGGGATTCGATTTCCACGAAAACTGCCATGTTACCTTTGCAGTGATCAATGGACGATTACTGCCCAAAAATTTGGCAGCGAATCTGTAGATCTCACATCTTGGATGACCTAAGACCCTTCCATTAGAAATTAACACATCGTCAATTTGATTTCGGGACGTCTTACGCGGGTGTGTCCATGTTTTCATGTGAATATTTTTATGAGAAAACAATGCTAGCCACAATGAGATTGTGTGCGATCGCAAAATACAACTTTCTCCATTATCGGTCACTATATCGTGTCGGGAGTATGGACCAATGTTTTCACATAAGTCAGTCTTATTTTTGCCAGCTCTAGCATTAAAATCACCAATCTCTATTCTGACGTCGTGCTCTGGTATGAATCAGATCATTCAAATTGTTGTAAAATCAGTGGGTACATGAATACAAATGATTGACAGTTTGGCAACTGAGCTTACACATACGATTATCAACTGCTTTGAAATCTAAAATAGCCTTTTTCCTCTGGGGAAATGAATAAACCCATCATCAAGATTGCCGGGGTCATCTCCGCTGTAAAGCAACGTTAAATTATCTTATAAGTTACTTATGAGACTAAAGATCGCTTAAAGCTTAACCTACATTTAGTATGGCCTTATTAAAAATTTCATCAATTTGCGTGTCTTCCATTCATTCAACATATTTCCCCTCACCATATAAGATTGCATTAATTACGAACACCCATGATTTCCTTTAGTAAAAAATAAGCAGCATTAAAATTCAATCAAAAAAATATGGAAAATTCATAAAAAGGAAAATAAAAATCTATTTAAATTTTGTGTGTGCGTGTGTGTGTAAAAAATATTTCAGCTATGCTCTGCTCCGTTGTCATGTACTCGTACATTCGATAATTCAATTTGAGCAAAAAGAAAATTTCGAACAAGACCAAACTAATTTTCATTCAGTATTCTGGTGTATTGTTGTTCCTCTAGTTATTCCCATTTTGTGTACATTCTTTACAACAATATCAGATATTAGGGAGCTTTCCCTCGATTTTTCGTATTCTTTATAGTCGAGATGAGGAGGATGATACTAGTAGAAATACTAAATAAAAAAAAATTGATTTGTATGCATAACAATTCGGTTTTCATTTATCGTTATACTGTTGTTTATTCAAGTAACGTTTCAAATTAATAAGAAACGAGACGATCATGTATCCGGGATACGAGTATATCTACACAAACAACGAGATATATAAAGAAAATTTATATTTATACATGTCAGTGGTCGTTAATGTAGTTACCCCCCCAAAAAAATGAGAGCATCCAAGTTTTTTGTTTTTCATTTTTGAAAAATTGATTTGAAACATGTTATGATGTCTGGAAAATGGTGTACTGGATCTGTACAAATGTAAATTAGAAGATTTAAATTATGGACATGATGCACTGTTGGAAATTTTAAATTCCCTCATGGGTTTTGGTACATATGGCGTAGCATAATGTAAAATATGTTGTACCCCTTTTTTTATTTTTTTTTTAATCTTATGTACGATGTTTATTTGTGTGAGTGTGTGTGTAAACATGCTCAAAAACATAAAATATGAAATTGATATGTTTAGAAGGCTTATTTTCAGAAAAACAAAACAAAAAATTTAGATGAACACGAAATTTAAAAGATTTTGTAACGATTATGTCGGTAGGAGTATATGGCATTTATTACCTTTTAAAA
Organism: Tipula confusa; assembly: GCA_963556175.1. Classification (NCBI taxonomy): domain Eukaryota; kingdom Metazoa; phylum Arthropoda; class Insecta; order Diptera; family Tipulidae; genus Tipula; species Tipula confusa. The sequence goes on from OY744475.1 coordinate 79,450,580, forward strand.
TTGTTGTTACCACCAACACATTTCATAATGTGTTCTATTTTTGCGAATATATACGCTGGTCGAGTGATAAGTACCTGGCATCGGCCAGATAATTTTTTTCCCTTCAACTCCAATTAAATCTACTATGCGCTGGACCATTTACTCTATTTCTGCTTTAATTTCCACAGTTTTTTTTCAAATCATTGCTTCCAACTATTTTTTTCCCTTGGGGGTTCCACTCCAATGTTTCAGTCTTAAAAAGCACATGAATATCCCTCGAATGCTCTTATTTACAGTAACACCTGTGAAGAAAGTGACAATGCGAGAAAACGGCTATGTGTGTCGCTGTTATTCTGCCACAATTTTGGAAAAATCGTCCTGAATAGTGGTTTCAACAGGCTGGCGAGGAATTTAAAATTGCAGATATTACCGCCGGCGATTTACAACTTTGATTTACAACCGGGAATCAAGGTTCTCGACCATGTCGGTGACATTCTTGCCAATCCTCCACCGCAACAGACAAATATATGGGTCGATGAAAAAATGAATATAAGCTGATTCGGAACAACAGAAACTCAAAAATTAGTTGACGATGGATTTAAAGAAATTGGCCGATGATTTAGAGATTTAGCAAACAACGTCGCAACAATTGTTGATCGAAGCGGTGGCTGATATTTTGGTTTGGCACTTTAAAATTGTGCTTTAAGCGTCCATCGAGTCGTTTGCGTTGGAATTTCATATTAGTCATTGCAAAATTAAAGGTACTGATTTTGAGAGCTGATTCCCTTAAGCATTTTGATTATATGGTTGATATGAAACGTATAAAGCGGGTTGACAACAAAAAAGTGTCGACACTATTTCAATCGATCAGATTTAACCAAAGAATGGTTTTATCGGTCAGACCTCGTCTAATGTCTAAAATCTAAATACTGCTATAGAAAAGAGTTCAGTCGAAAGACGTGCATTCAATCAAATTCCGGTCACCCGAGATATCCAGAAAACAGCAATAACCACGCTATTCAGATTTTTCGAACCTCTTTTCATTAACTTCGGTTTCCGCATTGCAGCATGGCATTGTTTTTCCGACTCGCTAGAGGAACATCTCGAACACATTCGTATCGTGTTTCAACGACCTGCAAGATATAATTTAAAAATCAACTTGTCTAATTCTGAGTTTAGCAAGGCTGAATAAAACTTTTTTGGTTATCAAGTTTCAGCAAACAAAATAGAACCTCATCCTGAGAAAATTCAACCTACATTAAAGCCTCACCCAAAATGACCAAGAAAGTAAAAACGTTTTATTTCGGCAATCAATTTTTACTGTCGATTTAACTCACACGCTGTTGACAACGAGATGAAACTTGAGACACTATTTGTCGGAATCAAGAAAAACGATACTACAGAGTTAATTTGGTCTGAAGAAACACTTCAGGCATTTCAACATTGCAAAGAAGAATTAGTAAACGCAGTTTTATTGGCTCATCCATCACCTATAATGTATCACTTATAATAACGTTCGACTCTTCTGACATATTGTTGGGGGCAGTTTTATACCAGAATGTTTTCTGACACATTGTCTCAAACTTCTTGTCAAAGAAGTTAATAATTTGGAAGGTGTCTGATGAACACTCCTTTTCTGATAATTGTTACATGCAATATGGAGTGGACATAAAGTACTCTACGACTTCTACCTTTAGAAACAGGAGGAATACCAACTGGAATACCTTTAGTACTATTCTAGGTAAACCTTTATCTGTTGTGGTTCCTGAATCTCCCAAATCTACACAGGAATTAGATGTCCTGGTTGATAGGATGTCTAATGTTTTCAATGAACCTATTTCAGGTTCGTTTCCTCACATCACGCCTAAGGGTAAATCTCGCCCACTGTGGTGGTCTAAGGAACTACAAGTTATGCGTCTAGAATGCAAGACTCATCAAAATTGCGAAGAGAACAAAACATGACGCGGACTGAGACTCCTATAGGGAAGTCCTCAAATCTTATAAATATAAATTAAGCAATGCCAAAATCAAATCCTGGTGGCAATTCTGTAAAAATATACAGGGGTCTTCTGAGGTAGCTAGGCTACGTAAGGTTTTATCAACTTGTCCTGCCATTCCAAGTTATTTTTAACGACCGGATGGTATGTGGACTACAACGGGAGCGAAATCTTTGGATCTACTCACATTTCAGGCTGTTCCAAATCTCCGCTTGTTCGGCCGAGGGTGATTGGAAGATTCTCAGCAGGATAAACATCCTGCGGTTAGCAAACAGTTTTAAGACGTTTAAGTCAGCAGGTCCTGATGGCAAATATTCCAGCCGACATTCAACAGACCTCTGATTTTACGATTTCCTGGCTTAAGGGGATCTTCAAAAGTAGCCTAGAACTATGTCACATTCCAAAAAATAGATTTAAGTTGAGGTTATTTTCATACCTAAGGCGGGAAAACGCTCCCACTGCGATCCGAAAGACCTTAGGCCAATTAGCTTATCTTCTGTTTTATTAAAAGTTCTGGAGACAAATAAAAGCTTATATTAGAGGCTGGGTTGAGCCGGTTAAGCTGTCTGCATCTCAGCATGCTAACTGTAACAGGGAACTTGGTGGAATTGGCACTACACTCCCTCATATGCCCTATCAAGAAATCGCTCGAACATAAAGAATTCTCTCTGCTGTGTTCTCCTTTTTGTGATAAAGAAGGTGCCTTTAACAATATCAAACCTAAAGTGATCACGCAGGCACTCTCAGATTTGAGGGGTGGATGTATCACTAGGCTGCTGGATTGATCAGATGCTTAGGAGCAGGGTCATTTTGGCTAAGCTTGGTGAGGAATCCGTCAGTAGATTAGTGTGTAGAGCTACACCGCAAGGAGGTGTATTATCCCCCCCTTCTTTGAAACTTGGTCATAAATGACCTGTCACTAAACCTGGAGGGGGAGGGCTTTAAAGTGGTTGCTTATGCGAATGACGTTGCAATTGGTATTTTCGATAAATATCCAAGTACCCTGAGAAGTCTCATGCAGAATGCCCTTGATATTCTAATCAAATGGACCAATAGGTGCGGTCTAAATGTTAATTCACTTAAAACTGAAGTGGTTCTCTTTTTGCCCACCCATTCTTAACGGGGTTGGTTTGAAAATCACTGATAAAGTAAAATTCTTGGGTCTTAGTCTGGACAATAAACTAAATTGGTAGCCAATATTTCAGGAAGAGTAAGGAAAGCTACTGCGTAGCACTATACTTCTGTAAAAATGCCGTTGGGATAGGATGGGGGCTTAATCTCCGTATCGTACACTGGCTTTATACCTCTGTAGTTAGACCTGTTCTAATGTATGGAGTCTAGGGCCTGATGAATGGAAAGTGTTCACGTTGTGCAATATCTTTAAAAAAGGAGAATTCTCCTTTGCACAGCATACAAATTACTGTTTTACATAATATTGGAGATAAACACGCCCATATCAGAGGAAATTATAAGTGACTACCAAGGATGATATCATCCGAATCGGTCATACGAGACATCTTGAGACGTACATGAGGTGTCCTTGGAGTTTCAACAAGCCTATGACTCAATCCATCGGGACAGCTTATGGTTTTATTTGCGATGCAATGTTGTGTCAAAGTTGAGAAGCTATCAGGAATTTTTGCAATTAGTTCTGGTGTATGGCCAGAGGTGCTCTGTTCTCTATAATTTTTAATCTCGGAATAGAATTTATCTTTTGCAAAAGTAAAACACCTCAGGATAACATCTTGTTCCATCAATCCAACCAGGTTCTAGCATATGCAGATGATATCTGTATAATTGGGAGAACTAATGGACCCACTTGTACGATTATCGGCTTCCGATGGTCTCAAAATCAATGAGTTCATAATAAAATATATGATCACTGGTTTTAGAGACCAATACGCAATGGATTTTAGTAGTAGTGACCACACATTTGACATAAATTTCCGATACCTCGCGTCCATTGTCAATCATGATAACTATGTGTGGGAGGGGATATCAAAGCCCGTATTGTCGCTGGCAACCGTGCTTTGTATGCCTTACGTTTACCGCAAAAATCAAAATACCTCGCAAATGCCGACAAGCTGAAGTTTTACTAGGTATTAATCAGAACCGTTGTCATGTATTGGTGTGAGAGTTGGCCCTGATGGATAAGTATGAAAGATGGTTAATGACATTCGAGAGAAGAATCATTCCAAGTTTTATTCAACCACGAGATCGAATTTAATGAAAATTCCTGATCTTGTTCATGAAATAAAAGGACTGCGAGTACGCTGGCTCCTCGGAGTTGAGGATGATTTGTTTTCTTCGGGTTGTCTACAGACTTAGGATGAAAATCGATGGAGCCAGAATGTCGTATCGCATCAACATTCTGGCTCCATCGATTTTCATCCTAAGTCTGTAGACAACCCGAAGAAAACAAATCACCCTCAACTCCGAGGAGCCAGCAATGGCCTGTAGAAACCGTCTTATTATTAGTAGTAGTTTACTAGTTGTCTTGTCTTGGAGAAAAACGTTTTCAATATGGCCGATTTTATCAGACCATATTTTTACAATTAGTCTAAACCACATTATAGACCAGTAAAATATAACCTATACCTCCTTGAAATTATTAATAGAGAACTATTCCACTGAATTCTATTTGGCTTTCGTTTCTATTTGGCCTCCAGTTCTGACTACGACAGAAATACAGTATTCAAAACCAACAACAAAACAGGGCAAATATTGACCCTACCTGCTCAAAATACGTGGGTTTATAGACTTTCATGTGATGACTGTGATTGGTTCTATATAGGCAAAACCGGTAAATTTTTCGCAACTCGGTTTAACCATCAAGTGAAAGAAATCGGCATACCCAAAATAAACTCAAACTACGCACAACACATGACTGACAAAAACCACAAATACACAGGTATTAACGAAAATCTGAAAGTGTTGTCTAAATGTAAAAAACGCACCATGATGACAACACTGGAAGATTACGAAATTTACAAAAACAGACATAATAAACATTCAGGTACAGACTAAAACCAACCACATGTTTAAAAGAATAATTGAAGATGAAAATAAAACAAGAGGGCGGAGTCAAAAACATTCCTGAAAAAGGTATATAAGAACATGGGTAAGGTAAATTCGGGTTTCAAAGTAGTACAGGCTGATGAAGAGGATAGTAATCCTCGAAATTAATACCTGATTTAAAACAAAAAAAAAAAAAAGATTAATTTAAATATATTTTTAGAAAAAATTTTTCTTGTTAGAAAAAATTTGGATAAAAAATGAATATAAAAATTTTCATTATCACATTAAAGAAAGTTTTAATTCTTTTTTGAAATAATTTTTATTTTTATATATAAAACAAGAAGTATTGAATTCTTTGTTTTTATTAAAACAAGGTTCCTTATTTTATGTTTATAAACTTAACAAAATAATAATTATATTGTGATAAAATTACACAAAATACAGTGACAGAATGGTATTCTCACGCCCAACAATATAACCATTTGTTACGAATTTCCTGTAAGTATTGTTGGTGGTCAGTTGGTGAAACGTTTGATTACACAAAATTCGGTCAGCACAGTGCAAGATGTAATTATTTAATTTCTATTTATTAATTATAGTTAACGATGAGTATACCAACATCGAGATGCGGCGAGTCAAGCAAGTATCTTAACCATCGCTGTACGCCCGGTGACATATATAACCTACACTCGCTAATAAAGTGGAAAAATTTTTCAATCGCCGTCTTCAGAGATATATATACGAACTCAGGAATTCATTCAGTAAAAGGTCAGCAAACTTCGCAGTTGAGCACGATTATTTCTGGTTGACTTATATGATGGAACCCGTGTTGAAGAATCAGAAATTTGTATTAATGGTCTATGGTATTAATTTGTATTAACTTGTCATACGACCCTCGTATAACCAGTATCTGTTTATGAATTTTGTGTTACTATGTGAAAAATTGAAAAATTACCATTTGGGATGTAATAAATCATTTTGAATAATGGAGATGTTATTGATTTTCATTTCTTTGGAAAGTATTTTACTTATTTATTTACTTGTTTGTTTTACATCTTTTATTTTTCTCTCGATTAGGGAAAATAAAAACTTTTTACCTTGAATATTTTAAATTAGACGCCATTTTGTTTCTAAAAATTCAAAACAAAAATGTTAAATATGGTGTTTAAATATTATGTACCAACAACAAAAATCTACCACAAACCTCAACTACATATTTCTACTCTAAATATATGGTATATATAGTGAAAAGTTTTTGAGTAAGGCTGGGATGGGGATGTGGTAAAGTTGTTTTCCCCACTCAATGGTGAAAAAATTAAATATGTATTTCTTGTAATCAAATCATTCAATCACCCTTACATTATGTATACATATATGCTCCGGGTATATATATTTGTATATATATATATATATATATATATATATATATATATATATATATATATATATATATAAATATATTTGTAGGTACCAGCATAATATTATACAGCTAACACCATACCTAATACATACATATTAATTTAACATAATAAATTGATGTTGTGCTTTTCTTATTATTTTAACACAAAAATCCCTAATTTAATTTGGTTTTGTTCGAATACAAATCGAAAATTACGAAAATGTATCTACATACCTCCTGATAGGAATTTTTATCTTGTGACAAATTGTTTCAGTTGGTTGACATATTTAATTTTAATATGATTGAGGCATCATGCCCAGCTGTAATGTTATTGGATATATATACGGTTAAAAAATACAAGAGATCGAGGAATTGGCGCAGTGGTTAAAGCTGCGGTGATTATTGATCGTATAATGAACACAACTATGTGTTTTCTTGGTTTTGTTTTATTAACATGATAACTAAATAAATAAATAAAGAGGATAACAGAGATAGAAGCTAGTTAATGAACAAATAATTCGAAGAGCTTCAGCAGTAATTGCTATAAAACGGTGGATTCGATCGAGTTTTTATTTTTTGTTTGTTTTTGTTTTCCTTTATTTTACAATCTATCTGCTTAAGAGGCATAAAAAAAACAGCTTACCCCTTAATATTCCAGATGTCGGGTCGATAGAATATCTTCAACATTTAGTATAAATATATGACATTTAGGCGATTATACATATAAAAATATTTTGATTATTTTAAGACGATACCAGTAGTGACATCTACCACGTCAATGGGCTAACATACCATGGTACTATGTGTATTTATATTATGGAGGCATTCAGTAAATTTTTTGTCTTTTTATATTGTCATGATTAGAGTATTTTTATCTATTGATAAGATCTCACTTACATATAATTAGTATAAATTGATACAACACATAAATTTCACTATTATTGATTTGATACATTAGAGGTTTTACAAATTAGAGTTTATAGTTAAGTGTATCTAAGACCTAATTGACAAAACAAAAATTTTGTGGAGTTTCAATCTTTCCCTCGGTGTGGTAGTGAAAAATTGGTTCACTAATTCGTTTGGATGAATTGTTAGTCTTGAGTGATACCTGGCACTTGAATTCCTAATTTCTTCCCGTATTGTTGGGACCTGGAGGTTTCTGTGAATTATATCGTTTGACATGAACCATGGTGCATCTACTAGGATTCTTTAAAGTTTCGAATGAAACCGCTGAAGAATGTCCAAATTCGAGTTGCTAGCCATTCCCTACAGCTGTATACCATATATCCAGATGTGATTTAAACTTTAAATGATTTTTTAGGAAAATTCTGGAATATGGCCAATTAGGGAGGAACTCAACGAGTTCTTAACCGATATTGATGAAATTCGATATGTAGGAAGAAAATGGGATTTAAAAATGATATTTTGGCAAAGTTCTGGAATAAAATATCCAGTTTCGACCGGTACCCGTTTACGCCATGTTAGACGTTTATCGAGGTGAATACCTAAATATTTTACTGGTTATTCATTTGTATTGGTGGACATGTTCGTCTTCGCATTGTAAAGGTAACATGTTTAGACTTAGGTTCATTAACTTTAATTCGCCATTTTTCATCCATACTTGAATACTGTTAATATTCTCTTGCAAAACTTCTGTCGCATTGATGCTCCGTGTGATAAGAGCACTGCTGTATCGTCTTCAAATGTTGTGACAGTTACTTGATTGCTTGTAGGTAAATCTGCAGTATATAGCAGATATAATATTGAGCCAAGCACGCTACCCTGTGGTATACCAGATTTAATTGGACGGACATTTGTATAAACATCCTGATTTTTTATAATAAAATATCCGTCCTTTAAATACGATGTTAATATTCTATAGAAGTCATGTGGGAAACATTGCTTTATTTTCAAAAGCTTGCGCTAGTATTTCCTATGAATACAGAAGACCTATATCTTGTTTCTTCCAGAGCTTCTTGAATTACTTGAACTATTCTTTGTACTTGTTATATTGTTGAGTGCTCTGGCCTAGATCCAAACTGATGGTCCGGAATCAGCTTCTTTTCCAGCAATATAGGATTTAGGCGCTTAAGTAGTAGTTTTTCAAATAGCTTAGACCTTATTGGAAGCAAGCTTATAGGTCCGTACGACGTTACTTTTTCTGGGGGCTTGCCTGGTTTTGGTATCAGTATTATTTGTGAAACCTTCTATTGTATTGGGAATAGGCTTGCCACCTTTGAAAAATGCCAGAGGAGGACAGTTAAACTTTTATTTTAAACACTGCTAGTGACATAAACATTTTAGCATTTTGTAAGTCCTAAACCTCGACATCTATGTGGCAAATCTTCACTAATGAAATATCTTGATAAAGCTGGCCAAATAACTATAGTTTTAACTAAAGCAAGCAATAAGGGCAATCATCCGTTGCGTTAAAAACGTCGTAGTAGCGTTTAAAATCTACCATCGGTTCCTTGTGATAGTTCCATATTACCCTCGTTATAGTTGCTTGGTTTCCGGTGCTTACTATCGAACGTCTCTTTATTGTTAACCGCAGCTCGATTCATTTTCTTAACAGCCATTTCTTTCGTTGTGGATGCGTTTAGCACATGCTTTATATCATCACAATAGCTTTGGAACATTCTACACGTTTAAGCGTATTAGGGAATGATTCAAGCTGGTCGATATGCACGGTATTGAATAGTATTGGTATCTTATCAATCTGATATAATCCCCCTCCTTTTTGTCTCGACAGTGCTTTTGTATATCCCCACTCGATGCAAGCTGTCATACATTTTCATTCTTGGAAACAAAAAATTTTTCTGGAACATCTTTAAAGACTTCTAAACTCCACATATCCCATAAAGTCGTGATTTAGTTAGACGAATCTCCACTTAATTATTCTAGGAACGACTCATTACGTCATGCGACGGTCTTCCGAACAAGTAAACTGGCCAGATGCATCAGTTCTTCCGCACCGTTTGTATTTCGACAAAACATCACCACATACTTCATTTGTACTCCTGGTCCATGATAAAATCGTAATCTGCTAATTTTAGCCACCATCTTGAAATTCTTAGTATTACATTTTTTTTTGTTGAACAACTTTGTAATGACGCACAATCGTTTATCATCGCGACGATGGCTAAGGCTTCCAATTCCATGTTCTAAATTAGGGTCTTATATTGCTAATGTTTTGCGATCTCCTAATTTAGAGTATAGATGCGGTACCATTTCTAAAGTTTTGCAACAATATTAAAGTTTTTTATGAACTTTCGAACGAATCCCGCCAATCCCATGTCCTAAAAATTCTACCTTTAGTTTGAAGAAATGGCTTTTTTGCAGGTTAAAAAACAGACTACGGTACTTTATTACAACTAACAACCGCTCTAATTTTCTCTTATCATCTAGATGTAACACTATTTCCCCATTAGCCTCGTCAACTATTCAATTCATAATTTTCTGGAAAATAGGTGGGAATTGACCTACCCAAATGACATTCTTAGAAACTTATAATGCATCAGCAGTAACAAAAGCGTTTACATAGGTATTGAATCTGGAGTATTCTAGACTCATCGCTACCTGGTAATGTTCTGATGATAAATCCAAAACGGTGAAATAATTAGCTCCAAATAAAAGTTAAAGTAGATCTTCTTTAATCGCTAAAGAATTATGGTCTGGCACCATTATAGCGTTAACTTGTCGATAATCTTCTCAAATGCTTTCGTCTCCTGTTTTCTTTTTATTATTATTAATTTTCTTTTAATGTAACCATTCGACCATCTTCACCACCGTACTGTCGTTCTTTTCCAGTCCTTGTCTTTGTTATTTATATTCCAGGGCACACTCTTCAAAATATGATATTTATTTTTCTGGTGGAGGACATTTTTGTGTTCGTGGAGGATGGAGGCAATTTATTACGAAAGGAGGACTGTCCTCCATAAAGGAGGACGGGTGGCAAGCCTAATTGGGAAATATCCAGTTCTAAAGTACTGCGTTGAATAAGTAGGTAAAAAGTCGAATATCCTTATCTGGTAGTTCTTGCAAAACCTTTCCTGTGATAAGATCATATCCTGGCGCATTCTTAGGATTTATCTATTTTGGTATTACAGTTTTTACTTCAAAGATAGAAAACTTCGTGGTTGTTTCAGCTTCTTAGTCGCTTTCCACAATGAATAATCCGTGTTTTCCGTTGGTGAGAGTCGCAACAAATATTCTTGAATTAACCGATTTTTTTCATTAAGCAGCAGTTTTTTTTAACTGTTTGACCGCCTTGTTTAACTTGCGTTTATCTTCTGTTACTCTATATCGTTGTCATTGCTGTCTTAAGTTTCGTTTGTCCTTAACCATTTTCTTGACAAGATTTGAACATTCTCCATTCTTTTCTTTCTCATTTTTTTTGGTGTGAACTTTTAAGCTGCTGACTGAAAACATTCATTCTCTGTTACCTTACTTCTGAATTGGTTCCAGTCTGTTATTTTGTTGCTTAACATCGGTTGTTTCTGCATGTTCCTTATCTTTATAGCCAGAGTGATTAAAACAATCGAGTGCTCCGACGATAAGTCTAAAAATGGCGTCGCTTTAATGTAATTACTTACGATTCCTTTGGTGACGCAGAAATCTATGACGTCTGGAATCTTTCTTCTATCACTAGGACAGTAGGTATAGGTTCACAGGTTGACACATGATTAAGCTAATTTTTTGAATTGATTTAAGTACCGCTCGGCCACAGTAGTTGCTTGTAGATGCTCCTTCCCATACTTTTTTATTTCATGGTGTTTATGTTTTCGATATTTGACTTCTGGTCCACCATGTGCAGTTCCATCAGGATGGTTTGTGTCATAAATGGTGTATCTTGGTATTTAAAGAAAACTTCTGCTGGTATTATGCGTTTCGGATATTACAATGACATCAATTTCCTGATCTATCAAAAAACTTTTAACTTCTTGTCCATGTTGTGACAAGCCATTGGCATTCCAGATTGCTAATTTAAGGGTTCTGGGCATTGAATGATTTGGAGACAATGGTCGTTAGAAAGTTAAGGATGGTATCCATTTTGACCATTAATTTTTCCATCATATTTTCTAACCGTTGTGTAGAAGACTGTTCAGGCTGTTGGTTATGAGTTTTTGAATTTTCCGTTGGCTGATTTCCTTTGGTATGATTTCCATCCGAAATTTAATTTTTAATTGAATCTTTGAGTTTCTGCGCCTATGTAGTTCCCTATCAAGCTGATAAGAAGGGTTTGAATTTACATAAGATGGATTCGGTTTGGATGGCTGCGAGTTCTGCACTGCGTTTTTGTACCTCTTGGTAAACGCTGCAACCTCTATAATTGTCTGGATGACTACCTTACTTTTTTTGACACAATCATTTGTGAGATGTTCCCCTGTACATTTCACACATCTTGGTCGATGATTGCAGTACATTTTAGTATGTCCATACCTTTGATAAGTAGTGCATTGCACCACTTCCCGCTTCACATGCGGTTTTTCGATCTGCACAACTGATTGCATCAGTCTACTGATCGAATGTATGTCTTTATAAGTTTCTTTCGTAGCTCGACTTTAAAGAGTGGGAGTGATTTTTTCGTAACACTTTGCCTCATTAACACGTTGCAGATATTAACAACATCGTGGCCCAAGTCAATTAACTCACTTTTCAATTTGTCAGTGTTAATAGACGGATGTAAGTTTTGTATGACCACCTGGTAGGTTTTGTTTCCTTTTTCTTGGAACGAATGGAATTCGGTGTTTCGTTCCATTAGGGCTTTAATGACAGCTTGGTATGCCTCAGCATCTTTTACCAGAATTTTGACCTGGCTAGTTCTAATTACTTTTAGGTCAAATTTGTCTTTTGTATATTCTTTTAACAAGACACTTAAAAGATTGATCTCTTCTATGCAAGACACAAATATTGGAGGCGCTAATATTGTTTTTGGTGGTGGTGTGTTTTCTCTCTCCTCGGGCAAACAATTAAACCGTGTAGATAAAGGCACTGTAGGTTAAGCTAGCCAGTAGACGTTGATAAAAAACGCTTGTGTCGTCGATACACGCTTGTGTACGTCGATGTATGTACCACTTCATCAGTTGCTTTTCGAAAATAAGCTACCACAGCAAATCAAATCGCTAGCATCACCAAATATAAGGCGCTGAACTCTTTTTATTTTTGATGACAATAATATTGGTGAGTAACATCTTTGGACTTTGATAGTTCCCAACTCCTTGAGCAATCCTATAAATTTTGCCCATCTACTAAACTGTTTCGTTCTTATTTGTTCATTCCAATCTGTGTTTGCGCGTCAAATTTCTTGTATGAATATTTGAAAAAGTAAATTGCACCTCGATATTTTACGATTTATGTTTGTCGAGGTAATCGTTCACATAATGATGATCAACTATGACTTCTACACTAGCGAATGTTTTTCGTACATATTGGCAATCTTATTTGTAATAAATTGAGCCGATGATGAGGAACATGTAGTTCCAAAAGTCATAACACGTATTTGATATACGTCTGTCTTACGATTTTGGTTGATTATTGCGAACATTGGCAGATACCACCATTTTAGATACGTTCCGCTATCTACGATACTTTTTATAATGTTGCATTTGTTGTCTAATCAGTTTGACAAACCGTGGGTCTAGAACCATCTTCTTCTCAAGATATCGTAATCGGGACAGCATCATTGTATTAGTTTCCGAAAGTTGGACTTCATTATGCCTTGGGAATCGGTGGTTCACGACCGATCTTTCACTTGTGCACTTGATATACCTCTTTGACTGGATCCACATCAGAAAAGTGTACAACCCAGCCAGGCCTGTATATACAAGCTCAGGTAAATATACAATGTATTTTTTCATTATTTTTTATTCGTGATTGCATTAGAGGTTCAGAATCGACCACCTTGGATATTTTTTCTGTTTTGGTGGTATCTCCTTTTCACTTAAGCCACTATATCTGCTGCAGACCAGCAAAGTTGTTTATTTGACAAATTTAGCCAAATTAAAAAATTACTGGCACGTTACGGTTGGTATGACATCACCGCGTGCGTACAAAGTCATCAAATTTGTCACATGCTAAAAATTTCGTTTAAATCGCCGACTTTTCTACATTGTTGATTAGGTTATATAAATCATTTATAGTTAACACTAATATTAAGATTACAAAATGTGCCTTCAAACTTCAGTCGGTTAAAAATTTTACATTTATTTATATCAAAGCTGTCTTCATTCCCTTATAGGAAGCCCAAATGTACTCAAACATAAGCTGTAAACAAATGAGGAAAACCTCTCCTATTGAATGTATTTGTGAGAATATGTCGTCGTTTATATACGAATGTATATAGTTTATATACGAATAAAGTGTAGAAAAAAAACAAAACAGTAAACTAAAGAGGAAATTAAAAAAATGAGCGCAATTGTAATTTTTATAGTTTTATTTCAACTGTTTGTTTTTATATTTGGAAAATAGAGAATAATAAAATAATACGCTCTCACTATGAGTGTTATACCATGCTCAAATTTATGTGACGTTATGGTAGTGTGAGTTATTTAAAACCGTTAAATTTTGTAGTGGACAAAACAAAATTTTAAGTTTTTTTCATATGGATTTTTGCCGCACTAATCCAATCAATAGGTTAAATTTATAAAATGGTATCTGATAACGGCGGGAACATGCAGGCTTCTTAAAAGAGATTAAAGACGGCTTTGATTTATATACATAAATATTGTCTTTTAAACATGTTTATTTTCAATGTTTGTCTTCGTTTTAATGTTTGTGTAGTATTGAAAAACTCCTCAAATTCAAGTCTTTAAAAAGTTATTTGTCCAAAATATTTTGTCAAGGAAAACTAAAGGTCGTTCACATTCATAGCATTGGTTTGAGCCCATAAAAAGCAGATTAGCATGCCTCTGTAATGGTGGTCATTGACGGTAACGGCGTTTCTAACAGCGTTTATGAAGAAAAATGGGCCAATTATGCCACCATCCCAAAATCCACACCAAACTGTTACTTTTGGTGAATGCATTGGCTTTTCTACGATTAAAGATTTAGTGGAGTTGAATTCCAAAGAGAAATATCACTGCCAAAGAAATATTTATCGATTGGCCTATAACATTTTTTGGGGAAGAATATTCAAGTAATCGATTTTACGAATAAAATTTGGTTTTGGTATGGTATAAGTAAGTTTATTTTTTACCTATTCTTAACCATCAGAAAACGTGGATGCTTCCAGTCTTCAACTCAATCCAAAATATCAATGTGAAACGCATCGGTATAAGACCATCATTAGTAAACTGGATTTAGACATCTTTTTAGTTATTGATAAAACACATTCAGTGGGTCTTAAATTCCACGTGACAAGTCGGTAGAGACCGCTATACGTAAACTGGATTATAGTTTTTGAATTGTTTATGAAACACTAAAATCAACAAAAATAGCCGTTAAATGACAAAATACGCCTCTGGGAAGGAAGGAGGATCAAATGGGAATATATAACAAGTATTTTGAGAAAGGGAAAAGTCGTATCATGATTTTTCAATTCACATTGTCTTAACCAGAGTAATCTTCTAAGATTATAGATTAAGGAGAGTAATCTTCCAAATAGCAGAGAAAATAAATCTAAATCCACGTTAGAAAGCAAAAGCAATCGCAGTACAATACAGGCTGCTGTACCTGGAATGCCAAGTTCACTCTAAAGATACACTCAATCTATACACAAACGACCATCGGAAGACCATAATCAAGGGCTAGCAAAGAATAAAACGATGTCCAGCGCCATCTTTGCAAATAAACGAGAAAAGTGGCTAACGCAGAACACCCGTAACAGCCAAATGAAATACCTAATCATATAGAAAAGAAACCAGCAAATTTCTTTAAGAAACACAAACTTAAAAGGAAAATATCACGATCATGCATCAAATAAACTTCCAGAGATTGCTTTGTCATAGCCCGGAATTTTAGTAAAGATTTTTATTCTAGGTCTACCGCCATTAGAGAAGAGAATGAGAAAGTGAGAATAAATAAAACTGATGTTTTTTAGGCAATCAGAAGAGCATCCTAAAGTTTGAAAAACAGCACTTATATACCCACTACATAAAAAAGGAAACCCTCTAAATTGTGGGATTTATGGTGGTATAGCCGTCTTAAATACTACACACAAAGTATTAATACACAAAATATTTGATAGCGTTGTTTTCGCCAGACTCATCCCTTTCACTAAAGCAATCAATGGAGACTATCAGTGAAAACTTTAACCCAGCCTTTTGACCACTGATTAGATCTTTGAAAGGAAACCTTTGTTCCGTGCTCATATATGCCTTATAGTTTATCATCCCAGATAAACTTATCTCTTCATGCAAATAACCACATCTGGATCGAATTGTAAAATATCAATCGATGGAATAGTATCTGATCCTTTTGTGATAACATCGGACAGATGACCATGTCTATATAACTGCGTGAAAGATTTAAATAACGCGGGTCAACTATAACATCGAAAAAAGATTTACAGAGTAATATAAATCCCGCATTACTGCCGGTTACAAAATTGTCTACACACAGTTGAAACATTAAAAAAATCTACGTGACTTATGATGTTGAAACTGGAGGCAACGTGCAATGGATCGAGATGAGAGAAGGTCGACTGTGCGGTCTCTTTATGGAATATAAAGCCAAACGAGAGAAATATCTCGAATTTAAGTTATAAAAAGGTTACATTTTGTGATGCCATTGAATATAAATATAGTTAAGCGAATTAAATGAGTTTTAGTACAGTATAAATATCTGGTGAAAAATATGTCAAATCAATATGTCAAATTTATGGAAGTCAAAAAACAAATGGACGTTCATTGAGAAAATTTAGAAGGAACATTTTGGCGGGAAATTTGAAAATGAAGAAATTAAAAAACTTACCATTTTTATATTTTTTATTAATTCTTATTTAATTACCTTTAAAACGAGCTCTATTTCATAAATATTTGATAATTAGTTTTATTTTTATAGCCATAAACACTACATCATGTTTGTAATTTTTCTCAAAATTTGACACCCTGTATTTAAAAAACAACAACAAAAAAAATCATACTCTACAAATTTTTGTTTTTAATCAAGATTACAAATTCATAGCATAAAAATCATAAAATTAAAACATGACTTCCATAAATTTGTGATTTGACGTATTTTATATATATATATATATATATATATATATATATATATATATATATATATATATATATATATATATATATTATTTCTAACAAATGGACTCATTGCCGGTTCAGAGTTAAAAATAGATTCGATAAAATATGCGGCTTGACCGCCATTGGCGAAATTAGATAATTTGGATATTCGTTAAATTATTTACATTTTGGATATTTAATTAGTAAATTAGTTATAAATAGTTTTTTTGAATACTTACATTTAGATAAGTTCAATATAAATGATGGAGGTTTCTTACTAAACGAAGTATAACCTAAAAAAAAATCGTTTATTTTTTTATTAAAATTTTTATTAAAATTTATTACTTTTAAATGTTTCCCACCACCTTAACTACATCTATTGCATTCTGTTTAAGTTAATTAATGGTGATTTTTCACAAACCACATCTGATGTAACATCTGACGATCACCAATGGCTTATTTTTTTATAACCGACTCAATATCCTGGAATTCCAAAACACCGCTTTTGCAAAACAGTTTTAAACGATTCCGAACATTCGGTATAGTTTTACAAGAAAAGAAGAAGAAACAGTTAATAAATCTGAATATCGATTTACACATCTATACCTGATAGGTTTGATTTGAACATTAAACAATAAAGTGACAAGTAATAAAACTTATTGTTGGAATTGTAAAAAAGAGAAAGAGGAGCTATGATTGTTATTTGTAAATGTGCAGTGAGCATCAAAGATCAAGAGTGGTTCATAAGATATTTAGAATACCTAAAGCTAGTTACTTTGGTTGGGGCACTTGCATATCTCGTAAAATACAATATAAACAAGCATGATATCATTAGAACTCTGCCATCGTATTCTTCGTTTGTCGAAGGAGGCAAAACAGACAAGTTGAACTGCAGGGCGCCCGTAAATAAACCTAATTATTAAAAACAGAAAAAAGGATCTACCAAACCAATATCAGGCCATGTCAACAATATCATTGAAGTCGCAGAACATGAAGTCGCTTTAAAAAATAGGTGATTTTAGTGCCTTGTCTAAGCAACCAAACAATAATGGTAAGAACTGGTTCTTCAAGAAACTCGATGGGAAAAATTGGAGATATTTGTCTTAATGCTATATATATACGTTGCTTTAGTAAAGAAAAAGTAAGCAGGTCTCCAAAACCAGTGG
Source organism: Tipula confusa (assembly GCA_963556175.1). Taxonomy (NCBI): domain Eukaryota; kingdom Metazoa; phylum Arthropoda; class Insecta; order Diptera; family Tipulidae; genus Tipula; species Tipula confusa. The sequence goes on from OY744475.1 coordinate 79,468,320, forward strand.
AAGCCGAGAACCGTATAAGAGGATTCAGTAGTTCTTTTACATCGTTGCCATTCAGTCGAATTATAGACAGGTATCATCTGCTTGGTTCGACTGACGGTACAAGATGTTATCCTGAGGTGTTTCAATTTGATATACAGCATTGTGATTTTATATTATTGACATTATTGCCATTTTACTCGTTCCACAATTTTTCGTAAGGAAGAAGAAGTTGGTCATTTGATAGAAACATTTCCAAGCGAATTTGAATATAAACAAGCAAGCATGATGGCTGAAGTCTTAATAGTATAACAACTCAACAATGAGCAGAATTCGAGAATTTCACCATGACCATGCAGAGACAAAAAAGGTATCGTTCCTGAGAAGTTGTTTTCATTAGTTTGGAACTTTTAATATTAGAGAGGGAGAATTAAGGAACTGTATTTTTCATCTTATTTCGTATAGCACAAAGTGAAGTTATGTCCGATTAATGGGAAGTTAGGCTCGCTGTCATAGGCAAGATCTGGTCCCTGGTAGAAAATTATAAGAGTTGACTTGACATTCGAAAGACGAGTTATGCGCATGAGATATGGCCCCAAGCGCGACGATAATGATACTAATCGAGATTTCTAAAATCACGTGATCATATGGTACGAGTTTTATATTATGTTACCATTTACCAATACCAGATAATATGTTCTATAAGTACCTTTTATAAACTATTAGACAAACGGGGAAGTGTTGTCTACGACTATTTTACACGTAATAAACTAATAAACCACTTTTTAATTTGGCTAATAAAACCAAAAATACACCACACCGCACACATCACAATATAATAATTTACACATCAATATACAAATAATTATCACAATTTAACACTATTAACTATTCAATAAAATTTAAATAGTTTAATAAATTAATATTTTCACAATTTAAAATAAAATTGACGTGTGATCACTTCAAGTAATTCTTTGTTTATGAATCCGGTTCGTGTTCAGAACAAATGCGTATGTGAATATGACATGGAAATTCACGACGTCTCAACGTCATCAATTATTTTATGTGTATGCAATAAGCATTGTGTATTTGGTTTATGGGTTAATTCGTGTGCCGATTAAAAGATGGAGAAGTGAATGGTTGAATGATATTCAAGTTTTACTTAATTAATTAAATTATATAACGTTTAGTAAGGTGGTAAAGTTCTAGAATCAATAAAAATTTAATAATAACTTAAATTTATAAATGATTGATTTATGGATGAAAATATAATTTCATTCCATGTGTTTGCACGAGGCGTTTTATTCCCGGATTTTTTTTCGTTTTTCATACAAACCCGGTTTTGTTTTACAATAATTTTTTTTGCACTAAAATTTTGTTGGTTTCCTGGGATTTCTCGCACTCACACGAACAAAAATGAATAAAAAAAATCCTAAAGGACAAAATTTTTTTTTTATATTTTGGTTTATTTTGTCAGTTTTAATTTTAAAATATTTTTTACACATACTTATGAAAAAAATCCGGTATTTTGTTGACTCGTCTAAACGAGTAGGGAATTTGTTGCTGAATAATCCGAAATAAAATGCCTCATGTAAACACACGGATTGGCATTCGACTATATCAACTCTACAGAAACTCAGCGCTACCGCTAAATCACATGGCAAATAATTAACCAAAAAGCAAATCTTGGCTGAAAAGTGGCGTACTTTGAAGCGGATGGCTGTCAGCACTCTTTGGCGGCACTCTTGATGTAATTTTACTTATGATATTCTCCCGTGCGTAATGTACAGAACACTTCTAGAGCCACATTGGCTGCCCAACCAAGTGTTTTTTCGAAAACTTTTCATGTTTGATAATTTAAAATTTTATGTCGACACTCAGTTGATCCTTTCCACAATAATATTGACAACCTGGCAGAGGTTTTAAATCAGCTTTAATGTAGATTTCGTCATCGATTCGGCTTTTTCGGATTGCCGTAGCTTGTTATTTATCTTTGTTCCGTGTGGTTCTTTGAATTTAATCCGAATTACTCTCACATGATTATTGTTATCTACCACCTATGAGGCAATAGCGGAAGCTTGAACAATTTGAAAAGTTTAGTATGAAAAGTCGATTTGTGTGCCTTAATCGACTTTTCAAACGAGTACAAAAGAGTAATCCACTGTTAAGGAACAGACCGAAAAAGTAGAAATGAGACCTAGTGGAAAATGTAACCTTGAGCTGTTAAACTCGTTGCTTGTGTGGGGATGATTTGGAAATAGCTGTTGTATAGCTGATCAAAAGAAAAGCACTTATACCAATACCTGTCAAAAATCTTTTCCCCGAGGACAACGACCTAACCGATAAATTAAATATCATGGTCTGTAATTTCAAATAAAATTTAAAATTAAATGTCAACTGATTCTAATGCAGTCACAGGTGCCTTTAAGGTCTCATTTTTAATTATAAGATCATATAAATTTTAAAAATTCCATCTTGATAGAAAAAAAAACGAGGTGTTTGCACTCTTGACACATTGGAAAATTTAAAAGCTAAATGACATACCATCATCCAATAAATAGGCAGCAAAATGAATTCAAGCTTCTGTTAACATCTTTAATTGCTTGCGGCAAGCTTTAGAATTAATGATATATGTTTTACCGCTTCCTCCAGTGCCATCTATGTTAAAGTTTTTTGTTGCCTATTAAGCAACGCAGCCTTATATATTTCTTTTGTGGCTATATGCTAACAATATTGTTCAAGGCCTAGACTACTCAACATATTTGCTGCAATAGCAGTCATATTGGTCGAATAAGAATTTGGTGTAGTGGAATTTTGCAATGACGTGTCATGCGTAAAGCCAACATTAACAGATTTATATCTCAGCAACTAAGAGATGAGTTGAAGCAAAGTGGTCTTCCCACGGAAGGCAAGTATAAGGAAACAACAAGCGAAGCGACAAAATGAGAAATTAGATCAAATGCAAGGCACATTGGTCCGAAAGATACAAGAGTTCGGAAAATTCATCATGACTGAAATCCATCGCAGCTGATGTAACGGGAAAGATTTAAGGATTGGAGGATAAAATAAAAGAATTCAAAGCTTTACAAAAGAAGTCCTTCATGCACACCGATGGAATTGCCCAACACAGCTGTAAAAAAACCACTGGAAACGAATTAGCTACCGGTGTACATAAAGTAAACCTGAAACCTCCATCATTTTATGGCGAAATCCCAAAAGAGAGGTTTAACACATAGTTTCAGGCCGCGATACGGTAAAGTGGATAGAGGGCTCAGGAATAGCTTAATGCTTTAATCCTAACCCTGTAGAGTAAGGCAGTAAATGTGCTACAAACCATATCCGCAGCAGAAATTAGCTACAGCCAAATCTTGAGGGAATTGAGATAATCCCATGTCCGAAGGAGCTATGCAAAATTCAGTTGCATAACAGACGTCAGCAGCAGGAAGAACGCTGATTTGGAACGAACAATAGCGAAACTTGCCCGTCAAGCATAACGTAAATCTGCACATGTAGAAGATATTTGCAGATACAGGTCACGATTGATGCAACATCCAGAGCTCAAGGCTTTCAGGATGGTAAACACCGAAGGATGTCCGTTCAAAATGTTTCAAATGTCAAAAACATTTGACTTTGTTAGGGATTATAAAGAACCAGTTTGGCATGAAACAGCCTGATAATCGGAAAAAACAAATGGAGAGATTGCTGTCAAAAAGCATGGTTCTAATTCTTAATCTCGACGAGGACTGCAAAAGTTTTGTTGTTAACGGCACTTAAGAGATATAATCATGCGCACTTTTACATTGTATATCGGAGATTCCAAATCGGTTAAACGTCTTGATATGGCACCTCAAGAGCGAATGGAGAATGTTGTTAGTTACAACATGAGGACGGCTACTGGTGAAGATGCATAAAAAAATAAGAGGCGTCTTCCAGTATAAATTGCCAGTATAATCGATCAATGCATCCTGGGCCTAGATTTCATGACAGAGCACTAGATGTCTCTGATTTGAAAAACCATGTATTGAAGTGGCGCAATGTAGAGATGCCGTTACAAATGAATGACAATAAACATATTGGATTCTGGGGCATTCATCACTAAAACAAGGATAGAAATATCAGCAATAAGTGAGAAAGTTATCTATGTCATTGATCATTTTCGTTAAATTCGATTTTAAATCGTTCTTGTCTAAATGGCACTAATAGAAAACTTATTACAATCTAAACTTAAACTGTAAAAACTTAAGGTCGCTGTGCAAGACTTTTAACCAAACTGCCAGCAATCTATTGAGATAAAAAGATAATTTTTACGGTTTTCGAATGATTCGGCAAAGATTAGAGGACCTTGCTAAAAATTTATTCTTTGCCTCAAATAGCTTTTATGGTTTTAATTGTTAATTAGTCTTACAATATGCCCGAAGTCTTCGACGTTTAAGATGAGAACTAATCAAATGAATAAAACATTTCAGTTTAAATTTCTTAAATTATTCGTTAAGTTACTTGAATCATTGAATCATGCTCAAATTAAATATAAAAGTTATTTCGTTAAGTTTTTCAATGTTTAGTTAAAGTGTTAAGTTACAATGATATTTCCAATTGCCATTAAAAACCATCACGTAAAAAGTGATTCGGATTCATAATTCGTTAATTCACTTTCAAAAACTTGTAAGATACATTTTTATAATAGGCTTCGTTAAATACTCGTTAAGTTATTTGGGTACAATTAAATTAGTTTTAGTTGGCTAGTTTTTGAATAACGTTATAATCAAAATTTAAAAAAATATTTGTTGGTTCGTTAAACTTGAAAAGTTTCGTCAAGTTAACTTAACAAAATGTGGTTTTTTGGAAGTAAAAAAATTGAATTGAATTGAAATTACTAATGATATAAATAACCTTTTATTTAACTATTCTTTTAATTGGTAATTTAGTTATTTTCGTTAAGTTCGTTTTAGAATCGTTTTTGGCTTTTTGGTCAAAACAGAAAAAAGTTTAAAGATATTAATGTATTACACTGTAAATTAGGCTGCTCGATTAATAGAAGTTAGAGGTGTAAATCTATTAAATAATTGCAAATGCCTTAAACTAAATTACTTGAAATTTACAATTTGTTCGATCAAAATTTTAATTTATCTTTTTAAACTTTTAATTTTTCGTTAAATACTCTTTAATTTCTTTAAGTAAAATTAAAATAACTGTATTTGTTATTTTTGTTGGGTCGTTAAACTGAAAAAGTTTCGTTAAGGTAACAGAATAGGATTTATAAGTCGCTAATAATTGTTGGATTAAAACTGGGTTAAAATGATAATTTTCGTTAAGTTATTGATGCGATATATATTTAGATGCATTGCAACCGTTAATTTTGATTTTTTTTGATATAAATGTATGCAGTTTTTGTGTAAACGACAAGAACTCATTGATGCGACACTCAACCGAAGTTTAAGGCAGTAAAATACTTAAACTCAGGTTTATTATACTCGACCAAATAATTTTTTAATAATTTAAGAAGTGATTAAGGCTTTCAAAGTTTATTTTCCCGTGCTAAGAACATGGCGCTATAATTAAATGTTCCTATATTTTAGAGGCACGTAGATCTCTTTTTGTGCAAAATTTGAGTATTTAAAATTTTTATTTTTAACTATATTTCAATTTATAGATTAACAAATGTACTCCAGAATTATGAGGCCTAAGTTACAATCAATTATTAATTGTATACAAATATTATATACAAATATTATTATGACGTATATTTCATTTCGTAAGTTTTTTTTTCAAAATGACGTGTGAATTAAAAAATTAGCGACTAATCCGAAAAAAGACGGCCGATTTAATTGTTTTTTGGTTTAGTCACTATTGAGGAATTGTTGCTTTCTCTTTTTAATTTGGCTAAATTTTTCTTCTCGCCATCGTGGAAACCATACTTTATTGTATTTTTTAAATTAGTTATGACGATTATGTCTCAGTAAGAAACTTTAGAAGTAAAACGCCAGTTTTGTAAATTACACCAGGTGAAAAAAAAATCTAGCGCTGGCCCTGATCAAAATATTAAAATTTTAAGGACTACTTAGATATGTTTTCAGCGTCACCGACTCACTACTTTACTGAGTGATGACAAATGTCGATAGACAAATGCCGAAATATGGAATGTTCAGCAATTAAGAAAATTACAAGTGAAACAAATGAATATAACAAGTTAATGCGGGCGAGGTATGTTGGAATTAAATTTGGGTCGATGATACAAAATCAAAAAACTTTTTTGAAAGTGTTATTTAAGAGTGTAATGCCATTTAATCGAAATTTGTAGATCCTACACAAGTAGAATAGTATAACTAATTTCCAAAATATTTCAATAACGTTTACATTTTTTTTATTTTTAGGCGATTAGAACATCAAAAAGTAACTTGCAAGTTTGAGAAGCCTGTACAAGAAGGACGCCTAAAAAAAATCTGAAAAAATTGACAATTTCTCTTGTAAGACTACAAATCAAATTCAAAAAATATCAGGTCTTGAAATAAGGGACTAACTTAACAGTGAAATATTTTTTTATTTATTCACATTAAACGCGGTTAGAATATTTGAAAACATTGTTGAGATCTAAGAAAAGCAATATTACTTACATTAAATTGATTAAAGCAAATATTACAGTCTAAGGAAAATGGATTTTTTTTGTTTAACTTTCACTTTTTTGTAGTAATAAAATAATTTTTCAAATAGACGGGAAGAAGGTAAATTGGAAGATTGGTATGTTATCACGAAAAATACTTTGAAAAATTAATTTTCATTTTTCTCAAAACAATACAACATAAGTATGCGAATCGCAAAATTTGTACATTAAACACAGTCCAACACAAATATATAAAATCACAACTCGTATCACAGATGAATAAAGCTGATTAAATCTATCGATGTCGTCATGGCAATAGACTATCCACATACTGCGTTGAATTTGAAATAACTAAAAAAATAAAATAAAATGATACAGCATCAGATTTGTTGCTTAGTACCATTATCCGTCGCTCTGACAACTCCTCTCAATTTTTGGGGTGGAAAAATAGGTAATGGAGATAATATAGTGGTTGGAACATCACATAGTGGGCGTATAATATATTTTTGTTTTATTCTCATTTCCGGCTATGTCCAAAATACTAAAACAGTAGCATCGATTTAAAATATGGGGTGGGGGCATGTATAGCAAATACACAATTATAGTATCAATAAAAATACACCCAAAGACACAAACCCATATATATATATGTTGCAGGGATTTCGTCTTGAATAAATAAAATTGCAGAATTTATATTTTGTTTATAGCCGCAAGATGTTTATCTAAACGACGCGCTGCTATTTTATGTTTTATATATTTTATAATATATCTCTGCAGGCCGGATTGTTTGAAAAAACATAATTCGCTATAACAATAAAGGATATCAATTTATACGAATAGACGCGTAGATTTAGTTGGATATCGTTCGCTCTTGGCATTCACCGCGTGCCTTATGCAAAATGTTAAAGGAACATACAGGCCTACAATGAACACCAGGAGAAAAACGTGAAACCTGTTTTATTTTTTGAAAAAAAAAAAGGATTTTAAATTTTATTTAAAAAAAAAATTATATACTTACTTATCCCCGGGGCTTGTATATATGTATACATGCGAGCATTTAATATGTTGATGTGATTTAATTTTCGAATTCGAATTAAAATTATATGCATTGATTCGAGACGGTTTTGTATATATACATGCTTATATGCATGAGTGTGTATGCGCGCAATGATGATCGAATAAAAAGTATCACATCTGTTCGAATTTTTAATTCACAAGGATTTAGATTTCCTCATCCTTTTTGGGCGAGAGGAGATTTCTTTTTTCATTTTGATTAGGGGTAACATTTTTGTGTTTGCAGCTGTTACATTTTAATATGGCCAATAATAAATCAAGTAACCAAATTTTTTACATTTTTTGGACATATTTTTGATAAGTTGTTGTCGTCGTCGACGAGGATGATTTTTAATCGCAATTTTTTCGTGTACATGTTTTGATTTAAAATCGTATGTATAGAGAACAGCGCGACTTTGGATTTAAAATTGTTGTTGTGCATAAAGAAAAGCGACAACGATGACGACTATAAATGTAGTTTAGAATAATACAATTTTAGGGTGATTTCTGCCCTTTTTTTATATGTGTTATGAATTTATGTATTAATTTATGTGCTGATAATAGTTTGATTATTGTATTTGGTCAGGGTTGTTGAACTAGTTCAGAAGTCGGGAGATGAAAAGAAAGTAGTTTTTTTTGTTTTTGTTTTTTGGGTGTGGTCGAAATAATTTGTGCGCCCTGCACTAAAACATAAATACTTGATACTTGCGTACATTTATATGCCATATATCAAAAGTAGATTATGTGAATATTTTTTTACTATTATTATTGTTGTTGATAATCCGCGTACCAAATTTTATGCCATATATATATACGATTAGGGCGAATTACAAATAGAACATTTTTGGGGTGTTTTGTATACGAATATGATCGCACCATAGGAACATGCATATATACATACAAAAGAATAATATGATCAATGACCTTTTTTATTATGTGTGTGTGTGTAAACATATTATAATGTGCGAGACAGTGACGATCATGAAAATCGATTTTGCATAAATACACACATTTATATATATATATATGATTGCATGTATGAATCAAATTTTCATGTTTCAATTATGAAATAATAAAAACTTTCACTTTAGAAAAGTGAAAATCATATTGTCATATAATTGGACGAGTCGGGGTATAGACAAATTTATATCCATCCTTAGTGCGCCTTTTTAGAATCGGATTATCCTTGTAACTTTTTATAAACATTTTTTTAATGCTTTTATTTTAGTGATTTTGTTTTATTCTTATATGTTTAAAGCGAACATTTTCCATCTATACAGTTTATGGAAACTCGGCACGCAAATATTTTATTGTTGTTGTTATTAAATTTGTCAATATATTTAAATTTAAGTTTTTTATTTTTATTTTTTTTTCATATTGCCTCAATGTAATTAAAACTAAAACAAAAATAAAAATAATAATCGATATATTTTGAGCAAAACTAACATAATATATATATACATATATATATAATAGTACAACATTTAAAGCAACAACAAATATATAAATTAATTATGTAATTAATATAGAAAAATGAGAAATTAATTAATTAAGAGCAAACAGGTAAATAATCCACACAATAACAAAGCGTATACAACAACACGGTTAATACATTAAATTAACACACAAAATTTTCCACTTATAATTTTCCCCATTTAAATATTATTATTATAATAGGACTATGTAATATAAGATATAAAATAAATTTTACAATTCGTGTTACCTGATTAAAAAAAAAATTAACTCAAAATTTTTAAGGTTAAATTTTGCAAAGTAAAATCCCAAAATTTTTTGTATTTTTGGAATTCCATCAAAAAACGAAATTTTTAAAACCAACACATATTTTGTACACGAATTTAAAAAAAAAATTAATAAAAACTACAACTAACAGTTTTCCACTCTTTAGTATATTTTTTTGTTTTTTTATTTTTTTTTTATATAAAATTATTAATTTTAATTTTTTATTTTTAATAAATATATATTTATTTTTTTATTATTATAATGTCTGTGCAATATATCATATATATCTGATAAAATTAAATTTTTTTTTTTTAAATTTTTAAATTTTTTTTTTAAGTTATAGCACCACAAAGCTCCTAGCTCTCTAGTTGACGCCTAAACGTCTACTACGAATCGACGTCGGTACAATAAACCCCTGTTCTCTATTATGCGCCCCGACGCCGCCTTATCGTCATCCTATTCTATATGACGGGATCGTATGTAGTTTCTCTGTTCGGCGTACACAATTCGAATTTGGTGAATGATAAAAATAAAAGGATATTTTGTGTATGAAGAAACGGCATGCGTACAATGCATATTGCTGTTTCATACTTTTCCTTTTTTCCTTTGTTAGTTTTTCCAAATCTACCAGTATATAGTAAATATATAAATCCATGTACATAATACAGTATCTCTTGAATATATATATATATATATATATATATATATATATATATATATATATATATATATATATATATATATATATATAAATTTATGTACATACCACTCATACACCCCTAAATAAAATAATATAGGATATATACATACTTGTATATAAAAACGAGAATAAAATACAATAAAAAGGTGACATCGTGATGAAGTTAAGTTTTTCATTTTATTTTTCCTGTATTTGCGTGTGTTTGTGTATGTCTGTGTTCACATTTCTCATTTAATTTATCCCGTAAAAATAGAAAAATACAAAAAAAAAAAAAAGAAATCATCAAAAATCATGTGATGCAAATCCCATCAGCGAAAAGCTGATCCCGTTTTCCAACAAAATTTTCTTTTCATACTTTAGACATATTCTTTGTGTACACAAACATACTGGAAAAGAAAACTGGAAAATAATCATCATCGTCATCATCATCATCATCATCTAGGACATAATTTTTTGGTTACTAACCCAAAAAAAAAATTTGAAAAGGAAAAAATTAATAGTTTTCCAATTAATTTTTTTTTTCACTATGGTATGTGCAAAAATAAAAAAACAAAAAAAAATTCTGCGCAAAAGTAAACAGAAAAAAACGGAAAAACTGGCAAAAATGACTAAGAATTTTTATTTTATTAATAAATATGTGTAAGTAAGTGCGAGTATCCTTATTAAAAAAAAAAAAAAAACGAATTGTATACGTGTATAAAAGTGGAAAATTTTACACACCCTATAAATATATATATAGTATAGGAGATATATAGAGTCGAAATTTTTTTCCAGCTCAACAGCCCATATTTAAACCAAACCAAACAAAAAAAAAGTAAAAAAGAAAATCGTATATTCGTACAGTTAAAATATAAATACAGAAGCGAAGAAAAACGAGAAAATTACACTTTAGGTAATGTTATTGGTGATCAATAAATCCCGGGGATAAATGTCTGGTGAACAGTTTTTTTAGTTTTTTTTTTTAAAGTCATTGCTCTTAATTTTTTTGCATGAATTAAGATTTTACTATTTCGATTAGTTTGTATTTTGTGTTTGTGGACACCCAGTGTTTACTACTTCAGTTTTTTTTATTGTTATTCGTGGCTTAAATATATATAATCTTAAGTACTATTTGGAAATTTTAAAAAAAAATTGGCCCACATATTGTGTGAAATGGTTTTCCAGATTATTATAAGATTACCGAAAGCTTTTGGATAATTACAATTAAAAACAAAAAGGAAGGAAATTTCGGGATCAAAAATTACATTTCCTAAAAATTTCAATATTTTGTTTGGAGTTGTCCCAAATCCCCTGTGGATGGATGCTGTGCACTCACATAAGGCTTAAGTTTTAAACGTACAACAACTTATGAGCACAGTTTAAGTAATACCTTTGACTGTCCGGTTTCACCTGACTACACCATTCCTTTAGACCTAGGTCTATTACCATTCAGGACCAGAAAAGACATCTTCGTGTTAACTTCGATGGTGTACTCGACACTTAAGGTTCATTTCTCTAGTTTACTAAATGTTTAACATAAGCCAAATGCTGTATAAATTAAAGTTTCCAATTATAGATTGCGGAGATGTGCATAAGAGATCCATCCTACGAGCAATTTAAACTGGCCATGCAGAGTATAAAAGAAATTATTTCCCCGTAGTTGATTAAGCCTTTTAATATTCGGAGGATATCCTTGTGGCACTAACTTTTCAACGTTATTAAATTAACGTGACAAAGCAAAGTTATGTCTGTTGATTGAAAAGTAGATGAGTTATGTCCTACCCTTAAAAATGGAGATGGCTCGAAACGCAAAAAAAGCGTAAACACGGAATTGCACATCATACAAGTTGCTCTCTTACTTAATCCAATATTATGGAGAATTAGGAGAATTAATATTCTGGTGGAGAAATTTAAAGGATTTCATCCGAATCTGTCAGTCACTGAACAAGCCTATAACCTATCTATCGGGAATAATATTCGGATAAGCCAATACCTCGATGCAATGTCGGACCTCGATGATATAATGATATACTCTGTGATGTTTTATTTTAATTGATGATGAATTCTAACATAACTTTGAAGTACCAGGAACAAAAATCTCCTTTTCCTACTCCAGAGCTAATTACACAAAAATCAATTTTTTTCTTAGGTATTCCCAGATATATCAACGACTAAACCATCGTAATGCCGACTACATTTCTCTGGATGAATTTTTCTGCAATTTGGATTGGAGTTTTCGTTAAGCTGGGGGAATTTAAATGTTACTGTAGTACTGTCTAACGAGCTTAACAAGACTGGTCATTGTTATCATTTGACTTTTTTTTTATTGCATGAGAGTGTCTTTCAGGATTAGCCTATAAACAGTCTCGCGCCGTCCGGTTTGGTCTTATTAATTGTTCTCAGTATGCTTAGCTAGGTTTAAAAATCCTGCTCTTTTTAATAGAAAAAATTACACCAATCAGTAATTTTTTTGTTAGCTCTCTGCGCTATTTCATGAATGCTTTGTTTCGCGTTACCTGAGAACAGCATTACCTTATCATTCGCGCATATTACTGATAGATATTCATGCTACTGTTGATTACGTTGTTCTAGAGGTGCGGGCCTAGGATGAACCCTAGCGGACATCCTTTCAACTACACTCTTTTGTAGTGTGCCATAATTAGTGACTACAGTTGCAAATCTATCAGAGAAATAATTATTTTTGATTGAGTAAAGGTTTGCTGTCCAGCTTATCTTCTTTAACTCATTCATGCAATACTACTCCAAGAAAGTATTTTTCCTTCAATTCTTTAACTACGTTGATAATTTTCACCATATCATCCTCTGTGGACCGATTTTCTCTTAATCAGGACTGCTTTTCACTATATTTGCCACTATCCTGGAACACGCCCTTCAACCTACCAGTTGTCAGTTTCTTAAGTAATTTACCCAAGACTGTTAGTAGCATGTTTGGCCTAAAGGATTTTGGGGTGGTGAGATTTCGTTCACCTCCCTTCCTAATGATAATTACTTTGTCGTTTTTAGGCCATGCACTTTGAATCAGTTCATACTCATTATTATCGTGGCCGAGTGGTTTGCCCAATTTCATTGATATTATTGCGTCCATGGTTTCTTCATTCCTGAAACCTTTGCTGAATTTTACATCACTGAAGTATTCATTACGGCATGCTACATAGCTGAATTCCTTTTGCAGTCTTGCTGTTGGGTTTTTCTCTTTTCGATATATTTTGCGCATTCTTGTTACTGTTGCTCTTTTTGTGGTTAACTAATTTGTGCTCTACGGTATTTTTACTTTGTAAGCACGTTTTCGTGGTATACTTTTATCTCAGACACTGATAAATTTGCTTGTTATCTTGTGCTCTGCTTTGTTTACACCCTCTTAGGATGTTCAGGACATATTTTCAGGCCATAATTGCCTGAAAATATGTCCTGAACATCCATTTAAGTTCAATTCAACAAGTTTCCGAATTTTTCCCAATTTGCACGTTTCAGTTTATATCGGGAAATCTCGTTTTAAAGACCGCTTAAAGACCATTTTTTTACTACTTAGTCGGTTACTTTTCTCAACAACCACTAACAAGTGCCATGAAGATCAATATTTGATCTTCATGGCACTTGTGCAACAAACTGTTCCACGAGGATCCCTCGATCGTTTGTGGCATATTATGCCAAAGTTTAGAATTATCATTGAAATTGCCGCAGTTATGATAATTGGAAGGTTTTTGAGGCCCCTGATGATTTTATCAAGCCTATTTTTGTAGCCCACTGGTTCATCAGAATATTGGAAATAGAAACTGATTAGATAAAATTTACCCAAAACAGACCTATCTTCAGCACAAACATAGTGTGAGTAGTATATTTGTGAGATGCTAAGTACCTATAGGTCCTGGTTAAATTTGCATATGGCAGCCTTAGCATTTCCACCATGTGACAACCCTTGGAGAAGTCGCCAGTCCACCAATTCTACCTTTAACCATGTAAGGTTCCTGCAAGCAGAGTATACCGATCTTCTTGTGCGCTTTGTCTAATTCCAGATCCAACTATTTTGCTTAAGTTGGACATAATCCTCAATTAACTTAGTATATGTGATTTTTACTAAGTTTAAGGCCGTTTTGTACGCTGCGGATATTCTGCTTCTCAAGATTGGTATATAGAAAGACATGTGCCGTCTAAAATTACAAACTCACGAGTTCGTGAACCTTGGTATAATGCTGATTTGACATTTTGTCATTATTGCTTTGAGAATCGCCACAACAAGTTTCATACTCAGTATAAACTACATGGCAATCAGTATCCCTCTGCATTTACTCATGCAGCTCATAATTATTACATCCTGCAGATCAAAGATAAATGGCGGCCAACCCGTGAGGTTCCTGGAAATTTATAAATACAAAAAGAAAAACGGTGAGAATCCCCTTTGCGATAACCTTTTTGAATAACTCCGCGAAGCTTCCTATTGATATATGTAATTTATTCGCAAATTTCTGTCATTCAATCTAAATATCACCTATAGGAATTAACTCAACTTTCGTTTACTGTAGATGATCTATCAAACTTAAATGCCAATAAGGAGGTGGGTCATGATGGTTTGCCACCTAATCTTATTAGAAACTGCGCTGATAATTTAACAAAACCCACTATTTGTATCTTTAATGAAAGCCTTTTCGTACTTAAATTTTCACAGACCCGATTTTTTCTTAAAAATGTATGATCATTCCTATATTATGGAGATTATTGTTCTTATTTTAAAACAAGGTATTGAGGTTCATGGGGCTAATAAAATTTTTGAAAAACAATGAACACTTGATCCTCAAGTATTTTTTGAATTTTACTTTCTATGTAATAGTGTCATCGGTTATCGATAGGAGAATTACATATTTTTGCATGCTCGCGAGAATAAAAATCGACCAACATTTAGAGGACAAAAATAATTTATTTAATGCTTTTAGCAGGCAATACTGTCTGTAGGCGGGTTACACAAAATCATTAAAAACAAATATTTTATTCGAATTTTCTCTTTTAATCGCTATTAAAAATTCAGGGTGTAACGGTAATCGTTTATTTATTTCAATCAGAAGAAGCCAGAAATGTTCATGTCAAAATCTTAAAAAAATTATTTACGATCCGTTGTTACCTTTAAAAATAAACAATATTTGGAATCGAGTTATTTTCTAAAAAAAATTATTGGTAGGCCAGAATTTATATATATTTGCTGATAGGGATAGTCGGTTTCGTTTTTAAAAGTATTAGCATGCTCCTATGCCTTATTATTTATACACCGTCTAAAGACGGACTTGCCGGTTAATCGATTTTTTTTTATATTTGAAAGAAAATATGCCAAGCGGATTGGGCTACTTTTTAATGTTTTGTTTTTGGTTCTACTCTTTGTTTCAACTGAAATAGAATATTATTTCCAAAAAATAACAAGAAAAAGGGAAACAAAAAAACATCAAAGTGCGTCCAGCGATCATACAACCTTAGCTCTATGGCATATGAAGACATTTAAAATATATAAATTCAATAAGTAGTGATCATCAAGTGATAGTTGATTATAATAATTCGATTGCTGTTCTCGATTTTAATTTGTCAGTATTATTTTATGAGGAATTAAACCAATACGTGGCTCAATTAGAAGGAAACACTTCATCTAAAATTTTTGTTTGCGATTTTTTTGCTACCATTCACTGAATTCTTATAACAAACAGCAACAATAGAAGAAACCTGACTAGAACAATATGTATATATTCAGTAGAAATTGAGCCACAACTATGGACATCGATGCTTCATGTAAAACAACAATCACATATACAAGCGTCACCACACTAATCAATGACAATATTTTAGCTTCCAGCGAAACCAGTAAAACTGCCTCGCTCTCCTTTGCCTGTGTTTAAAGAATGCGGTCCTAGCTTTCGACCAAATACTGGTATCTTTATTGAGGGTCCAACGGTAGTTGATGAGAAATCAAAAGAATTCTCAAAGATTACTTGGAAATTAAATTTGTTCATCAACGAAACAAAATTGTGTTCAGAGGAAACTCAAATCGTTTAGTAAGCTTTAATGATCTCAAAACACCTTATGTTTGACAAAATAGCAGAAGAATCCAGCAGAATTTGAATGCTATACAATATTGGTTAGACATTCTAACCAAATGTACTGTTAATTTTGTTCACATAAAAAATTTGTTGTAGTGTTAGAATATATGTCCATTTATCGCTACACGAAATACGCCGTTGCCTAAGTTTCAAAAACATCATTCTTAGAAAGAAAATGGGAAACGGTAACGAATCGATATTTAAAATTCGGCCAGTTGTTGATCATTTGAATCTTAGGCTGAATTCACTTCCAAAACATCAACGATTGTGTGGGGATGAACAAATTTTTTTGTATTTTTTACTTCTGTAAAACGGCAACCCCGTCTTAAGACGGTCTACTTATATTCTTACCTGGAGACCGTAACTTTTGATTTAGGTGATTTTCGACACACCATAATTTACCCAGTCAAAAATAAATTGGTCTGCTAGAAGGTTAACTGCAAGCACAAAATAAATTAAAATATCCTAAGAAATTAGTTTTAACTCAGGTTACTAATTAATGTGAGTAAATCACACGGGATGTACATTTTAAAACACTTGTCGTTAATTTTTAAAATCCAACGAAAGTTAGTATTACAATTTACAATACTTTTACTATACAATTACCGGAGATACTTTTTACAGGAGTTCAGCTAAAGCCGAAAAAGTCAAATAACTTTTAAGCCATTAATAAAATTAGAAAATGTATGTACATTTTGACTGGAAATTACCAGATCTCCAATTTATGATTGATCTGTCACTAAAAAAAATGCACTAAACAAAAGATACATATATAAACTATTTGTATAACCGCCTTGAAGTTATCCCAGACTTTCATCACAGGAAAATTATACATCCCAGCGTAAAAAATAAATCCCAGACTTTTTTCTCGATACAAAAAAATGTATCGTATCTAAATAAATAATGTATAGAATTCGCATGTTGCATTAGGATTTCCGCTACATAAATAAATATGTCGGATTTCCATGTTGCACTATAAGAAAAACAGAAGAAAAAAATTCTTCTGGTCAAGATTCCGGTAGGCCTGGATTTTTGACATATCGGCGCATGATACAGAGTTTCATTGGCTATATCTTGGCCTATTCTGGGGCCGGTTAATTTATTAATATTCCTTACATCAATGTTATCTGCATCCGAGACATTAATTTTGTCGGTAACATCAAGTAACTGCGCACATCATTTATTTCAAAATCTGCAATAATTTTTATTAGTTCGAATAATGCATTTCGTACCGTTCTACCAAAGTAGCGATTTTGCAAAGCGACGCATAATAGTTTCCATACGTATTTTGCTGTATTAAAACCTTTCAAAATTTTTTTCTGTTAACTATTTTTAAAATGTTCATTGACATCAGCGGTCTCAATTTAACTAAATTATCAAGTTTCCTCAAATGCAAATAATTCAAGTATGGGACCATATCCATTCGAGTGAATGCATACACAGTTGCAT
The DNA here is from genome assembly GCA_963556175.1 of Tipula confusa. Classification (NCBI taxonomy): domain Eukaryota; kingdom Metazoa; phylum Arthropoda; class Insecta; order Diptera; family Tipulidae; genus Tipula; species Tipula confusa. Next base: position 79,485,910 of record OY744475.1, read on the forward strand.
TAAGCCGCGCAAAGCTAAAGTCTAAAACTACCACAATTATCACAGATCACACGCTTAATTGATTTGTAACTTCGAATCTGTAAGATCGAAGCAAATTTACTTTGGTTTCGGAATTGTGACTAGCCGTTATAATATCCGTTAAAGGAAATGGATCCGTTGGATCGTTTTCATTCACCTTTACATGGGTTGTAAATTGTAATGGCAAAATATTGATGAATTTCTGTGAACTTGAAATACGCAATAAGATCGGTGCCTTTTGCTTTGCAGTATAGTTATATAAAAATGTTACAACTCGATCTAAGCTTCTGAATTGTCTAGCAACAAGTGCTTTATGATTCGAGGAACCTGGAGTAGCATAAATTGTAAAATTTCCGCGTATAATATCAGTATTTGATAATTTAAATTTTTTAGAACAATCAGGATGATCACAGTAAGTTAAAATATTTTAGTATAGGCTTCTAACTTTTCTTTTCTTGCGGTTGAGGATTTCTTCAGTGTATGCCAATCCAACTCCGCCAAACCATCTGATCTTTGTTATGGTGTTCGGCCAGAAGCCGTTCAGTACTCCCCGAATATTGCACAGTAAGTTTTTTCAGTATTTTTTTATGTCTCATACAGTAATACGAATTTTACACACGAAGTCAACATTCGTTTATTTGGTCTTGAGTGACAGAAAAGTGACATTATTTTATATAAAATCATTACATCTGTTGTTTTTTATGATGAGCTAGAATTCAGATCTACATATTAATCCACATCAGATTCTTAATCTTTATTATTTTAAATTTTCGTATAATAATTTTTTTTTTTTAAATTACTGCCAATGGTTTTATTCTTGAATCTTTCTTTATCTGGAAAAAACAAGAAATGTGCAAAACTTACGATCTAATATATCTTATACTAAGCCCTAAACTAGTATGTGTATTAATTAATTGTTGAAAAATGAGTTAGCTTGCCTAAGGTTAAATGATGTTTATAGCTGCATTAAATAGTGGGTCTGTTCTGTGAAGACGTCTATATTTTGGTTGCCTTAGTAGTTCCTTTGCTAATTCATTGAGATGACTTTTCAATTTTTAATGGTACTCCAAACTGTATGCTTTTATCATCTGTTTTACCGTTTTAATCTGTAGGTCCCTTTGGATGTTATCATTTCGAATATACCTAGCAGAATTTGTAATACTACGTAGTATTTTTGATTGCGTGCGTTGTAAAAGGTATATATTTGATGCGCTAGTAAGCCCCATAGTTGAATTCCATATGGCCAAATGGGGATTAGGATCGCCTTATATAGTAGAACTTTGCAGGTTAGTAACAGTTTTGATCTTCTTCCAATCAGCCAGTACATTTTGGAGAATTTTATTTTCATTTGTTTGCACTTTGTTTTAATGTGCTTTCTCCAAGTCAACCTTCTATCAAGATGAAGACCCAGGTATTTGACATTTGTTTGTTGAGGAATCGTGACATTGTTTAATTTAACCTATGGACATGTTCGTTTATTCAGTGTAAACGTTATATGTGCGCCGATTTGATTTCTTTCGCTTTTATGCCCCACTTTTTTTGCCAGTCCTCAATTTTGTTTATGTGATCTTGTAGCTCTCTTGATGCAGTTTGTGGATTTTTATGTGAATACATAATAGCAGTGTCATCAGCAAATGTTGATGTGACCTTTTTTTCAGTGGTTGGTAGATCAGCTGTGTACAAGAAGTAAAGCGCTGGTCTCAATACGCTTCATTGTGGAACCGCTGCTTTTATCAGATTTAGTTAGGTAATGGCTTCATTTTACCTGAAATTTTCTTTCGAACAGTTAATATTCAAGAATTGCATGAAATTTGTTTGGGAGCAGAGTTTTTATTTTGTAGTTTTGAAACTGTCGGTAGAAGACTTATCGGCCTGCATGACGTGACTTGCGTTTCGTCCTTACCAGGCTTCGGGATCAGTATAATTAGTGACGTTTTCCATTTTTTAGGGAGATATTCACATCTCATTATTGCATTAAATATAAAGGTTAAGAGTTTTATGCATTTTTCTGGTAATTAAATCATGTCCTGGAGCTTTCTTTGGGTTTAGACATTTAATAGTAGTTTCATCACTTTTAACACTTGGTATAATCCGGCAGTAAACAGATACTGCTTTGCTCATTTGGTATGTAAATACTTTTTTTAAGTGGTTGGAAAAACCATTACCCTTTTCAATGTCACTTCTGGCCCAGTGGCCATCTAGTTGTCTGATTAGTGGGTTCGATAGAGGTGCTCTTCTTAATTTCTTTATTGCTTTCCATAGTGAGAAATCTGTTTTTTCTGTTGCTGAGAGTTCACTCAGGTAATTCTGTATTCCTTGATCTGCTTCCTCTACTAACGCTCGTATCAGAGCTTTAATAGCTTTATTTAATTTCCATTTGAGTAGTGGAGACTTTTGGTGCTGCCATTTCCGGCGTATTTTCCGCTTTTCTTGAATTAACTACGGAATGTTAGGTGTTGGCCTATTAACTCTTTCAGAGCTAATAATGTCAGGTGTAGCTTTTTTTGCAGCGAATTCCAGTATTTGAGTTAAATTTTTTGTTGTTACTTCGATATCTTCTGGTATGGACAGAGGATGTCCAGTTGGCAGTTCTGTTCAATGACATTTCTATATATATACCAGTTAGCTAATTTGCTTGTTAGACGTATAGGTGGATACATTTTTAAGAGATCGGTTTTCAATTTGACTATAACTGGAGAGTGATCAGATGATAGGTCATAGCAATCGTCTACTTAAGCATTGATGCGGGCGATTCCTTTTATTAAACAGAAGTCTATAAGATCAGGTATTTTCTTTCCATCTGTAGGCCAGTAAGTACGGTGTTGAGAAGATCAGTAACCTAGATTTTTCTGGATAATGGCTTCATAAAGTTGTTTACCTTTAGGTGAAGTCTGCCTCGAACCCTATTGTAATCAGTAAATAGCTGCTTTTTAATTGCGTGCTTAGGTGGGCAGTAAACGAAAATGCACAATTACCAGACCATGCCTCTGGTTTCGCAAAACTATGTTCAGCTATCTGGATATTATTGTTTTGTGCGATTGTAAATACATCGGTTGGTGGAACAATCAAATTTCTTAAGAACACATTGCTTTGATTGTATTGTGACTTAAGCACTCGTTGCTCATATCGCATTTTTGGGGTAGTTTTGCGATTCAAGTCCAAATAAACTGGACATCCTCGGTAATTAGCTGTGCAATTCTTACCACAATTACTGCAGCGCTTCACTAATATATCATTTTTTGTTTTATTGCACTGTTTTGAATCATGAAGTTCGCCACAAATAACACAAACTTCATTCAGAGTACAGTAAGCTTTAGAGTGACCGTATTCTTGGCACTTGATGCACTCAACTGGTGCGGTTTTGTTCATGGGTTCCTCTACGGTGATTTTGCGATGCAGTAAGTATTTTAAGTTATAAATACAGTGTTTTTCTTTTACTTTCATCCCATCGGGCTCAAGTTCTAACCGGAACATTGGTTGTGGTATACTTTTTCACGATTTAGGATGTTTGTGATAGACTTAGTATAGTAATTGAAGTAGAAACAATCAGTGAGAAAAATAAGTTTAGCGTTGGTTATGTTTCTCTACAGGGTCATTTTCGTTTTTTTCGGGCTGGGCCAATTCTATGGTATTCTTAAATAAATATCCCATCCTTCCGTTACTAGATAAATCGCATAAGTTGACTGAATCATCGGAAGCATTGTGTCCAGCAATAACAACGTCTTGTAATCTAGAATTTACCATTAAAAATATGATTTAACGGAATATATGATTTAATACGTTTCCAGTAAAAACCAGAGTCATTTACGTTAAACATTTGTTCTGGAACGTAACCTCGCTCTTCAATTTTTTTTAAGAGCATTTGGGAATTCGCGAATAGCATAAGTACTACTACTGCTTGCTGCTTTACCTTTCATTTTTGTGTTATGAAAATTGTTGCGCATTCAGAATTTCTTAAACCACTGGCGCCGAAACTTTCTGTTTGGAAATACCTTCTTTATTTGGTTCTATTTTAACGCAACTACTGTTATTACATGCAGCAGCCCATAATATAAATACACATAGTACTACCAAGGTATGTTAGCTAGATGTCACTACTAGTATCATTTTAAAATAATCAAAATATTTTTATATGTATAATCGCCTAAATGTCATATATTTATTCTTAATGTTGACAATATTCTATCGACCCGACATTTGGAACACCAATGGGTAAACTATTTTTTCTTATGATGGTAGTACTATAAGTATTTAAATTATGAGCAGCCGTACAGTTCATGCTATAAAATGCATTCATGCTATAAATTATGAGATGGAATATTTTTATTTGTGCCTCTAAAAAACATCAATTTAGTTCTACTAAATACCGTGTAATTAGACTCAAACCACTTGCGTATTGAACACTTGACAGCCAAAATAAAACCTGAAAAAATTAACTGGTTTTTCGTTGATGATTCAGGTGGAAGCGGCCTTTCTTTAAAATACTTTACTAAGTGTTCGAGGGGGACTTGGAGGAAAAGATATTCCTGTTGTCTCCACTAATATTGCTGCTACATTTCTGGAAGGTGAAACAACTTACAACTGCTTCTATGAAAGCTTATTGTGTCGGTGATAGTAACCTCACCTACTCATATTGATATTGGAAATGATACTGGATATGATATCGGACAGCCATATTGTATCCTGTAGCAGAGCTCTCTATAATGACACAAGGGTTATAGTCACAAAAATATAATGGCGAATGTAATTTTCATCAAAGTTCTGTCCGGAAGATATGCTAGATAGTGCACTGATATCCGAACGAGTGAATTATCTCCGTTGACCGTTTAAACTTAAATAGAGTCAGTTTCCTATACGAGTTCTTTTCATGACAATAAATAAGTCTCAAAGGCAAACTCTTAACAATAGACTGTTTTTATTGGCCATTACTGTCACGTACCGTATTAACAATTTGACTTCATCGGTCTCAATCTCACGCTAGCTCTTCGTATTATTCTAGACAATCCGAAGAAGACATTTCGTTCTTTACTTCGAGGAGCCATCGTCACCTATAGCGACCTCTGCACCTCTCAAATGATGGCTTTCCGCTCATATCAGGGAAATTTATTATGAATATGACTCTTCTCTCAAGCCATCTATCATATACTCATCCGTCAGGGTCCAACTCTCATACCCATAGATGACAACGGTTTCTGATCAAAACCTTGTCCAACTTCAACTTGAAATTGTATAAGAAAGGTGTTTAGACTTTAGCAGTGGACGTAGCGCATACAAAGCACAATGGCCGTGTTAGCCAGGTATCAAAGATATTGGAAATTTGGCATTCCTTTCCCGATAGCTTATTTCTCAATTTTGACACATCACTGTGACAGCATGACTGTCGTTTTATATCAACGCACATATTTGCCAGGTATTTTCAGACATCGCAAAGCGAACCATAAGCTGACCCTATGGATTGATTGATAGATCAGCTGGAAATCCAAAAACACCGAATGTACATCATTAAATGTTTCGTAATATTAAGAATTAATCATCCTTAGCGAAAAAACTTAATCTGACCGGGTGATGAAATTCTCCCCGTCAGGGGATTGATTCTCTTTAATATTATGGAAGACAGTAATTGGTATGCTCGGCAAATGAGAGCTTGGCCGCAACTGTTTTCGCATTTTGGGCGATCTCCTTTTTTAAAGATATGACATAACGTGCCCTTTTTCTACTCTAATTGAAAAAGGTCGAAAAGATAGTTCCCCAAATTATCTCCTACGAATATTAAGAGCTCGCGGAATTTATACAATCAAATCTAGGTAATCGATTTCTATTAAGTCACTGCATGACCATTGTAAATTTCTGGTAGGATGAGTATTCTGTACACATCTCTGCTGTCAAATACTGTTGGCTCGATTAGATACTGAATTTACCTCAACCTGTTTCCTCCCATGGAGAGCTACATGCAGCCTTTTTTATAGAGTTACATCGAACACGAATATAATAGTAAAAGTAATGTAATCACCAAGGAGCAGAGAACTTTATTAAAGAAAGATATAAGAGGTATGCCATAAATGTAGAAAAGGAAGACCTTAAAGTAGATTTTGAAATTTCGAGTGGATAGAGGGACTCGCCAATTAAGGCAAAAAATGCAACATTTAAAGCTTTGAGATATCAAAATGATCCTTTATAAAAAGAACCAACGGACTTGCGACAAAAAAATTCAACAGATTTACAAAATTAAGCCGTTTGATATTTATGACAAAAACAAAATTTTTGCGACTTCTATTTTTGCAGTTCGTGAAGCTGGTAAATTTCAGAATTCTGTCAAATTTTGATTAATTTCGAACCTTATAAGCTTATTTAGAATAATAAACGACATGATCGCCAAGTTTTTAAAATAAATTGTCAGATGTCGCTACTTGACACATAAATTTGGCTTGATATTAATTTAAATGGAAATAATTCGCTTAATGTATTTTTTTTTAACGAATTATATCCAGCTTTTCCAGACTAATCCGTTTCATTATACATTTAAGCACACACAAACATATACAGGCACATATTCAACTCTTTAATCATTGTGAAAATGAATATTAAATTTATGGAGATTAAGCTGTATGTGTATTGTATGTATAAATATAAAAAAACACTCACAAACGAATCCCCCACTTCTCCAAACACCCATTCACTAACAGGATATTTTTTTGTGTTTATATATATTTTATATATACACAATTTTCCGGATCCTGGCTCATATACAATATACAAATTATTTATCACACAACTAATACGATTTGAAATCAATTGAATGCCGCACTCTATATCCATATCATATTATACTAACCGTGTGTAACGTATACTGATTGATGATTAATGCGCAAGCATGAATATTATTTCTTCAATTTGTGTACGAACTTTTCAACATCTTCGGCACACACACACTCACTCACGCACATACAAAATAACTTTTCTTAACTTTACACTGTCATCAATTATGTTTCAACAAGTGTCAGATGGAAATGTAATTTTTTTTTCACACAATTACACTTATTTCCATTTCGGAAAAAAATCCTTAAGACATTTTATTACCACCACAAACACACTATAGTTTTTCATCTATCCTATTTATTTTCTAAATGCGGATACAATATAGTTCACAGAAAATTGTCCTTTTAATCAAAAATAATTTTCCATTTTAAATTAAATTAATAAAATTAAAATAAAAAATATATTTTCACACAAGAAAACTTATATTTTCACCCATAATCATAACGTCATATAAACACAATATGTACGATATAGTCACAGACACGATTGGAAAATATACACTGATTTTTGTTTCATTTTTTTTTTTTCGTGTTGTGTTTATATTTTATACTACTTGCTGGCTTGATTTGCTAAACGAGCGAGTGTGTGGGATGAAGTGAAAGAGGTGGTGCGACGAAAATATCGTATAGGAATGAATAAAAAAAAAATAATAAGCTCAAAGCGGAAAATTTATAAAGAAAAAATACTTATTAGTAAGTAATTACGTCATCACATAACTATTTATTGATTGATATATGCGGAACACCGTTCATTCGCCCAAGTTTAAATACTCGACAGTGTTATTTTATTAATAAAATTTTTTACTATGGTTATGATCGGCAAAAATTGTCGAAAATATCTAGGGTGTAGTTAGTACTCACTCGTCGTATATTATATTCACTTCCATTTACATTTTCATTTCATTTTTTTTTTTTCGTTACGAATTTGTTGTTGTGTGTCGCTCTTCACACAGGTTGTTTAATTTTATAGCGTATAGTAGTAGTTTTATCTATATACACTATGTTTATGTCTATGTATCGAGTAGTTTTTCATACATATACGAACGAATATTATGCTATGGTCGTATACGAGTTTTCTATTTTATGATATTTGAAATGGAAAATAGAGATAAAATAATTGAAACGTTTTTTTTTGTGTTGTATCGCGTCTAAATTTTTTTTTTGTAATTACTTTGTGCTGTTAAAATTCATAGCTTCTGATTTTATTTGTTGTTGTAGACGTTTTTAGCTGAATTGCTCACTATGGCGTATTTATAAAATAATAAATTAATCATGCTCCCACGCGGAAATGAAAGAAACATTTTTGTTGATGTTTTGCAACTTCTGGCGGTGTCAAATTATAAAAATGTAGATAGCCAAAATACGTATATGATTCATAGTAAACACTATACACTGGTCACCATGTAAAAAATAGACCAAATTAGTAGTTTATAATCAAATAGGAAGGCATTCACCTAGATCGTAAATTATTTCCAAACCAAAATGTTAAGTTACTATACTATCGCACAGTATCCGTTACTATTGGTAAAAGGCTACTAAACGGTTGGATTGCTGAGCTGTTAATTTCAAAACTATTTTTCATCAATTGGAATGATCTACAAATAGGGAAAGAATGATGGATTTTGCGATCGTGTATGATCTTGTAGTTTCGAGCACAGTATGAGTTAGCGTTAGTAAACTTAAAACATTCCTCTGTCCCTGGAAGAAAAAGGGGTGGTAAAAATATAATTGCTGTTGCGGCTAAGCTACTATCTGTACTTATCTATTGCTGATTGTGAATTAGAATTGATTGCGGTACGTATAAAATATTCTTAATTTTCAATGGTCATTTGATTGCTGACACCCGAATCAAAACGTCGCATCATCAAATCGCTTTTAGCTGAAATTAACGAGCTAAAAGCAATTATCGCAGTGTTTACTGCAAAAACAGCTGCTACTTCATGATCAACGGTTGTGTTGCCAATTCCAGAAACCACTACCAATACCAATGCCACCACCAGCTACCGGCTCGAATGTATTGAAACGGTAGCTACACATGTCAACACCACCAACATCAACACATTTGTAGCACATGTTGTAAATTTATCTATACTTGAACAACTTAAATCGAACTAAAGTCGTATCACTTATACGACTATAGTGACCGGGTTTATTTATAAACGATATGGTTAACTGTTTGAGGCATTTGGATATTTTATGTATGCGGACAGTATAAAAATATTTAAAATGATTTCGAATGCCGAGAACGCAAAATATTTTCAGTCTGATCTAAATCAGAAATTGACCTTTTATCATTGTGTTTCAGTCGATCTCAGTCGCGGTCTCATTGCAGTGATTTGTAAAGAGGTTTTCGAAAGATTAACACAACACTTACATTTTAAAAAATCTGTATGTCTGTGGTGATATTTTAATTGTTTTGGTATGTGAAGCCTAGCGTCTAATGCGCTTACAGCATGACTATACATTGTTGTCTCTCTTATATTATATTCAAAACCGCAAACTGCTGCTCAAGTATCACAAACCAATTTTTCAACATAAATCCAGAAGCTCTTCTCAATCCAACACAAGAAACCCATCTCGAAATAATTCGCGTGAAATTTTAAAAAGTCCTGCTCGTCAAAATTCGAGTGATAAAGCTTCTAAGAAATACTATTATCACCGACGATTTAGCAATCAGGATTTGAAATGTCAAACTGACTGTCCTCTTTTCGAAAATTGTATAGCCGCGACAAACAATTTAAACTAAAAAACCATTAACAGGAGACTGCAGTCATTGATGGTCATTCTTCCAGCCATCTATTGATCTACGAGATAAATTCGTGTACTAAATTTTTAATTGATACTGGTGCCGACATTTCCATTAACCGCCAAAATTCGCTAAAATTGATTCAACTATTTCGACTTTTAATCTCTTTGCGGCAAATGATACGTCTGTTAAAGCATTCGGCACTAAATTTTTAAATTTAGATATTGGCCTAAGACGATCATTTAATTGAGAATTTGTAGTTGCTGATGTGTCAATGCCTATTATCGGACCGATTTCCTCAAAGAATCTGGGTTACTTGTTGACATACAGAGACAGAAGCTTATCGATCCTTTAACCTCTCTGTATACAACCGGTGCTTTATCAACCAGCCAGGACCACTTCCTTTCAAGCATCGACAGATCAGCACTACCAGTCGAAGTGCAAAATTTATTTCCAAAATTTCCGGAAATTTTACGAGGGCGGAGTTCGAGAAAATGATGGCACAAGGGATTTGCAGACCAACTAAGAGCTCCTGGTCTAGTCCTATACATTTGATACTGAAGAAAAATGGTGAATGGTGACCATCTGGAGATTACCGCGGTTAAAATCGAGTCACTATTCCTGATCGAAATCCAATTCTACATCTTCCAGATTTTTCATATCAACTTGATGGATGCACTGTTTTTTCTACATTGGATTTTTTAGTTCAAGCTTATCACCAAATTCCAATTGAACCATCTGATATCCCAAAAACTGCAATTTCTACTGCTTTTGGTTTATTTGAATTCACTAAAATGACTTTTGGTCTGCACAAAGTTTTCAAAGATTTATTTATGCATTCCGTCTAAATCTTTGGAAGAACCCTTAGAACATCTAGAGATTGTTCTTAAAAAATTATCAGAATACGGTTTAATTATTAATCCCAGCAAATGTGTATTCGCTTCTCACGAAATTCAGTTTCTTGGACATACAGTAAATGCGCAAGGCATTTTACCTAATTCCGAACGAATTAATGTTATTAAAAATGATGAGCGTCCTTTCACAGTTAATCAACTCAAACGATTTTTGGGTATGATTAACTTTTACAGATGTTTCATCCCAAATGCAGCACATGACTAATTCTTTCTTAACAATTTTTTGAAAGGATACAAAAAAAAACAATAAAACTCCAATAGATTGGTCGGCTGAATCTATCGAAGCCTTCAACAATTGCAAGGAAAAGTTGTACAATGCAACACTTCTCGCACATCCATTTTCTACAGCGCGATTAGCAATAATCGTCGATGCATCGGATACGGCGATAGGGGCAGTGGTGCAATAGTATGTTATGGACACATGGCAACCACTTATTTTTTTTTTCAGTTCGTCTAAATGATACGAAGCAAAGATATAGTGCTTATGACATAGAGTTGCTTGCAGCTTATTCTGGCATTAAACACTTCAAATATCTTTTAGAACGTCGAGAGTTCACTCTATTCACGGATCACAAGCCACTTATATTTACGCTCAGAATCCGGAAAAAGCATCTCCTCGCCAATTTTGCCATTTGAATTTTATCGGGCAATTTACCCGATTCCAGGCATTAACAATGTAGTTGCAGATACCTTAACGCGCATTAATCTAATTTCTATCCCTGAAAGCATAGATTAAACACAAATAGCAGATGCACAAGCCAATGATGCAGAACTTCGAGAGCTTTTACGTGAAAACACGACCTTATAATTCCAGCAACTCCCGATCAATTTTCATTCTAAAAAAAACAATTTATTGCGACACTTTATTGCGACTGCTATACCAAGACCTGTATTCCAATTGAATTTCGGAAAAAAGTTTTTGTAGCATTGCATAACTTATCTCACCCGGGGATAAAGGCATCTACTAATTTAATGACAAAAAATGTCATCTGGCCATCTATTAAAAAAGATACGAAAAGTTACAATCCAAAATGCAATGGCATGATTGAATCATCAAGTCTGCCATTATGTTCTAACGATCGTGTGGATTAGACTTGCGTTCTACCTACAATCATGCATGGACTACGGACAACTTTTAGTGCAGAACTGCAAAGTACGCCAGCTGAACTCGATTTTGGCACTTCGTTAAGAGTTCCTGGACAATTTTTAGAATCAAACAGTACTGAAATTCCGCAATCTGACTTTGTCAAAATTTTAAAAGATCATTTTTCTGAAATTCGACCTGTTCCGGCATGATTCTAGCAAAATTCCAGGCATAATGCTAGCAAAATTTTTATTAGTAAAGATCTAAATTCCTGTACTCACGTATTTCTTAGAACAGAGGTACTACGTAGGTCATTCCAACCACCTTATACTGGCTTTTATTTTATCTGTACGTTGTAAACGTACAGACAAGACTTTTGACATTGAAATCAACGGAAAAATACACAAAATTTCTATTGACAGGCTTAAACCATGTTACCTTGAAAATAGCTGTAATGACCTAAACATGAGATCTCAATCATATTCCAAATTACCACTTTTGACAGACATTTCGAATTCACCTCTCTCGAAACCCAAAAGTACCAAGACAGTTACCTTCAAAATCCCAATATCAACACAGACAGACAAGAACCAAACCACAATTCCACGAAAGCGTACTTTATCTCGTTCGGGTCGGGTGCTCAGAACTCCTTTACGTTACCTGTCATCGTTGAATCATTATACTGATTCTACTGGGGTGGGAGTATTTGTGGTGATATTTTAATTGTTTTGGTATTTTCGGTTATTATTTTTTGTATTTTCGGTTAAGCACTGTATTTCGACAAGCTGGGTGAATACTAGAGGTACTTCAACAAAACTAAATTGTTTAAATTCATGACCAATTTCGTCAACAAACTTTTGGTATAAAAATTAAAAAATATTTGTTGTAGAATTAGAATTTATTTAAATTTAACGCGTAAATCAAAAAAAATAAAAATTATAAAATTTTGTCAAAATATCTAGTTGAGATTTAAAAACGGGTAAAAAGTATCATTAAATTAATTGCAACAGTGTAAAATTGAAAACATTAAATTACACATTGAGAAAATATCTGTATAAAAATTGTAAATATTAAAATGGAACATAAAATATAATTTGCCATTATTAAGATTATATAAATACTGTAAAAAAATTGTAAATACAAATAAATTGTGCTGAGTCATAATTATAGAATATAAACAAAAATATGTATTAAAAATAAATAATAACAATATAAACCACCCCCAAATATCTAATTTGTGCGTTTGCAGTTTGAGCACGGTGATCTAATATGGGATCCTGTGTATGTTTATTGCTGTGATCGTATTGTAAGCTTCCAAAAACATTTCTTGTTGTTTGCTCTTCAACGACTTGATAAAGACACTAATCTGCCTCATTTCATTCTCCCGGCTTATCGTGGTAGGTGCAAATTGATTAATATTCAACAACTTTCTATTCGAAGTAAATAAAAAGTTATATGATGCCAAATAAACAAAAAAAAACAATTATAGATCTGACGAATTGGACGCCTACTGAGCGGAAAACATCCGTGTGTCAGTTCAAAAGGCTTTAATTAGATTCAAAATAATATGTAAAACAGAGGCCACTAATGCTGATAGTGGCCTCTGTTGCACATATTATTATTATACAATATTTTGATAGATAGATAAAGTGAATCTGCAGTTGTTCACCCTTAATTTCGCTTATGACGGCGTAAAGTAGCTAAATAATAAATGTGAAAGAGTTGAAAGAGTTTCGGCACAAAGCACTAGTGTATTACTTGCACTATAGACTAAAATAACGTTCAAGCTGCATTCAGTATGATAAAAATTTCTGGTTCAGAAAGTTTCACCACTATAAGTAACCTGTATATTATGAATAAAGTTTTGTTTTGTTAAGTTTGTAACTTAATATTTCAACTTATATGCGGCTAACTTCGTGAATATTTTTTAACCGAAAATTATTTTACCATGCTTGAACATGCAGCTTCAAGGCAAGTCCCCATATCTTTTCACAACATTTTAATTAATCTTAACGTATTCCACTGTATTGAATCAAAAAGTAGCCATAGATTTGAATTTCATAAATTTGGGAAGCAACATTTTACTGTTAGGAAGTTGCATCGTAGCCTTATTACGTATGGTTCTATCTAATTATTCCAGATTCAAGATTGATGCTGTTGAATGAGAGTGTTGGTTAATGTGCAACCAAGTTTTTTTATTAAAAATATTTGTTAAACAAATAGCGATACATCAGATACAGTTCGGTATAATAGGCAACCAATATTTTTGACGTAAAATCAAAATAAACGAAGAACTTTGGCATAAAACAAAATAAGCGATGAACTTTATTTTGGCTTTGCTGGATTTGTTAATTGGTTTCATACGCATGTAAGAACAATTTTTTATGCCCAAATTGCATTAAATTTGTTTATATAGCTTAAATGGTTACAATATGCGGATGTAGCTCACATACGCTACAAAAAGGTACAATGTTAAATTCAAAGAACATGTTGCTCTAATTTTGACGTCTTTGAATTTTATTTATGGAAAAGGTCATAAATAAAACAAGTCCTAAACATAACAATCGAAAGAATTATATGAAAAAACATGCTTCAAAGACTTGACCCACTAGCTACAGCTCGGGTCTCTAATATATGACCACTGTTTTTGGCATAAAATAATCATGAGCGACGAATTCATTTTGAATTTCCTGACTTTGTTATAAAAAAAAAATCGGTCAGAGACGGAGGGTCGGTCACTCTTCTAGACCAATAAGATAAATAGATAAATAGATCACATTTTTTGTATGCAGCAGATGTGGTTCCTACATTAGTGTGTTGTTACCCATTACACCCAGCATATGATAATAAGTAGAAGAAAATGTTTTTTTTTAAATCCATGAAATCTGTTTTAGGGCAGAAGCTCTCCCAACTCTTTCGCGGTTAATTTAACTTCCTACTACTGGCACACTTTACCGGGATCCCGAGTTCCTCCTGCAGAAACAATGTTTACTACTTTTAATAGTTCTTAGATTAATAATTAGACAAAATATTAAAATAACAAAGTACTGTAAAGTATAATAACTAAAACTAAACTTCATATATGGAAAAAAGATACAAAATTAAAGGTGAAATTTCATCAATTTAATTACCAAAACCTTTATAAAAACAGTTCCGTGAAACATCGTTTAACCAACACAGCGGTGAATGCAATCACATGGAAAATCCGAATAATAAAATAACAAATTTATAAAATTAAATGAAGTACATGAAAAATATTGTGTTGTTGTTTGTTCGAAACAAACCGAACTACAAATTTACCATGTAAAATAAATACCACCTACATATAAAACTGTGGTTTTGTTGTTTGGAAAATTAAAAAAATACAAAAAAATTACATTGGTCCTGTACCGCAACAATTTCCAGATAAAAATATAAAAAAAAAATATATTTGGTTTTATTATTTTTTGAAAATTTTTTTAATGTTCAACGCCTTTTATCACACGAGTCTCTATTTATTTTTAGGGCCAGTTAAGAGATATTCCGGAAATAATTATTCAATAGGAATCAAGCCTGTTTTGTTTCAGATGTTCTAAATTTTAAATCGTCCATTACTAGCATTGTAATTTTTTGTGTGATTCTGGCATTTTTTATTGGCTTTACTTTATTGGCTGATAACTGTGTAAAATTTTATAATTTTCTTAAATTTCGATTTAAAAAGTTAGAAACGTAGTTAATATTATAATTTTATTGGTTAATATGAATAAAATCTAGTAAACTCTAAATTACTGTTTTTACTAATGGACGATTGAAGTATCGCGGATACTACGTGTTTATTTTTTTATATCTAATCGGATCACTTATCTAGTTAAGAATTTTTTTACTATACACGCAGATACATTTTATCATAGAGATAAAACATTTTAACAAAAACATTCCTTAAGCGTGGGTTTCCACGTCGGCGAGGCGAAAAACCTAGAACGAAAAATTGAAACGTCCAATCTAAATATTTTAATTCAACACTCTGAAATTGAACAGCGAATCTGACATCTGATCGATGTCTTTTCGGATTAGCCGCTACTTTTAGAGGTTTTTTTTTTAAAAAAATTAGGAATAAAACATACGTCATAACAATTTGTACGTGAACTTTACAATTTGAGTGTTTTATTCACGATTGTCATTTTTCATACATTTTAATTCGGATTTTTAATGGTTTTGACATAAAAATTCGGAGTATGGCTTTTTCAAACTTTTTAGTTTGCATAATTTTTTTGCCCCACTAATCAATCGCCATTGTGGAAACCGTACTATATTTCGTATAAATAAAGATTCGTATTTAACCATATATTAAAAAATTACTACTCTTACACTCCGCAATGGAAAATTGCAGAAGTTATTATGATACCCAAACCTAATAAGCCATCGAATGAGAAAACGTCACTGTAATGATGGTATTATCATCAATGTCCAAACTGATCGAAAAATTAATCTTCAAAAGGCTGAAACCTCTGATTGAAAAAAGGCACCTGTTACCATCTCACCAATTTGGTTTAAGACAAATACGTCATATAATCGCACAAATCTAATTTATATTCACTTTATTTGACTCAAAACTTTAAAATTAATATAAATTAGATTTTAAAGAAATTGATTAAACCTTACAAAACAATTGAATTAGCCGTTTTATGTCAAATACGTCATATAATCGCCGAAAATCTAATTTATATGCACTTTATTTGACTCAAAACTTTAAAATTAGTACCAATTAGATTCTAAAACGGTTGATCAAACATTACAAATCAATTGAATTAACCGTTTAATGGCAAATACGTCATAAAATCGCCGAAAATCTATTTTATATACACTATATTTGACACAAAGCTTTAAAATTAATATAAATTAGATTCTAAAGAAATTGACTAAACATTACAAAACAATTTAATTAACCGTTTAATGACAAATACGTCATATAATCGCCAAAAATCTAATTTATTTACACTTTATTTAACACAAAACTTTAAAATTAATATAAATTAGATTCTAAAACAATTGATTAAACATTACAAAACAATTTAATTAACCGTTTAATGACAAATACGTCATATAATCGCCAAAAATCTAATTTATTTACACTTTATTTAACACAAAACTTTAAAATTAATATAAATTAGATTCTAAAACAATTGATTAAACATTACAAAACAATTGAATTAACCGTTTTATGACAAATACGTCCCAAACATTCTCAAAACCATATATACCTCAATTCGAACAATTAGATTTGGCTGATTTCAATTTTAATATTCGAAATCTAGTTGATATCATATTAAATGCAGGTATAGTTTTCAGTATGTTGCTACATGGTAGTTTAAAGCATCCTAACAATTTAATGCACACAAAACATTTTTGGATGAGATGTTGCAACCACATCAACTTTAACTTCACCTACATCACTATATTCTATGCATTCCTCCTGTATTGACTTCGATAAGACATTACAACTGTTTTTGAAGTCAGAGGATGTTTCACCATCGTGCCAATTTGCTCATCATGAAACGCAATGTGAGCAATTCTATAACGAAACTTTTAAGAGGCCTCTTAAAAGAAGCGACCAAATAAACATAAATTCGCAGCACTTCTATTTACCTGATCAGGTCCGAAAGAATTGCCTACAGCGGAAAAGGTTTGCATTATAACTCCACAAGAGACAAGCTTTAAATCAGAAATTAAGAACATCTACATACGTTAAAAGCAAATCAACTCTAACAAAGTTATCACCATTTTTGGACCGAAATGCGTCCGTTAATTACAATACAAAACATCCTATAATTTTGCATCATAAAAATATCCTTAGCAAAATTATAGTATCTTAATCATCACAAATTATTCTTACATCATGATCCGCCCTTACTTTCCTCTCTTCTCAAAAATAAATATTGTATTGTAGGTGGAAGCTTTCTGACCAAACGAGAGTTTTACAATTGTATCAAATGTGATATGAGATATCGAGCAAAAGCTTCAACTCAAATTATGGGTACACTACCACAAGCCAGAGTACTACAGTCACGACCATTTACTCATACGGATATTTTTGCGGGTCCTGTAATGCTTTAATCAAAAAGAGGGATAGCCGCAAAACTACACAAATCATACATATGTGTTTTTGTATCTCTATCGATAAAGGCCATCCATCTGGAAGTGGCTTCGGATCGTTGTTTGGATGCATTCAAATAGCAGCATTTAAACGTTTTGTGAGCTGCCCTCAGAGATTTATATAGACAACGGTACCAATTTTGTAGTATGGTGCATAGAAAAATCTCTACGGTATTTTCAAAAACTGAACTGGCTTCAAATTAGATAATTTTATCTGAGCAAAATTAACAAATATTTTGCTCAGATAAAACTATCAATTGGCATATTTCACCTGCTGCAGCCCCACAGAATGGGGCTGCAGCAGGTGAAAAATTTTGGTGGAAAATTAAAAATTAATTTTGGCGGAATTTGGGAGGCGGCTGCTAAGTTCATGAAAACAAAACTGCGTATCATGGTACTCTTGTCACTAATATCGAATGTACTTTCTGACCATGAACCATGGGTCCATTAACTTCGATTCTAGAGGCTGTATTTACAGATATTTCATAATGAATAGATTAACCAGATGCCAACATGTTAAGCAAACTTCAAATATTTTTTAGAAAAAGAATCATATAAGGAGTCTCTCAACACACTTTAACAACAAACCAAATGGAGGTCAGCTTTACAAATAATTTAAAATTAGTAGATTTAGTTGTCGTCAAATACAACTTACTAGTGGCGTATAGGGAATATCACGTGTAATTAATGTTCATCCGGGAAACAATGGGGTGGTACGTGAAGTTACATTGAAATCAAAAAAATTCAATTTTGAAGAGACCTGTCCATAATCTATTTAAGCTACCAGCCGAATAAATCACTGCGTACCATTGGTAGGAGAATTAGTACAAGTTTCTGAAAAATATCTGAAGATTTAAGAATCCATGGTTGAGCTTGATTCGACTCGCAACATATGCATTATAAAAGAAATAATACTCTCCTCTCTCTATATAGTATGTATATACATATATTATGATATATATTATGATAAATGTTGTTTGATTGAAACCATCTGAACACCAACCAATAAAATCAATCCAACAAAACCAGAGATAAAAATGATTTAAATTTGTTTTTACATGGAGTGCGGATCCTTTTCATTCGCAAACTTGTAATTTGATTGGTGAAGCGAGTCTGTTGAGTTATTAAGTGTGAGAGAGCCTTTATTTTGTTTTGTTTTTAATACTAGCCGCTTGTGGCGTTCTATTTCCTTCTTGTACTTATTCTCTAAAATAAATACCTCGTGTATGGACGCTTGTCTTTTTTATTCGGATTATATTTCTTTTTATTTAAGTACATAATCACATCAGGTTAGGGGCCCAGCAGACCCACTTAAATAATAAAAAAAAAGTTCAATTTGTTAAATTTCGTGGTTAACGAGCTTATCGTAATTATTTTTTTGTGTAAAAAATAATTAAAAAAAAAAAAAAAATTAAAATGGCGGCAACGTTTGCGTCCATAGAGACATTGCGTGGAAGAGATAACTATGAGACTTGGAAATTTGCTGCACAAGCATATCTTCAAATGAATGACCAGTGGAGTCATGTTGAGGGCACATGCAAGGAAAGTGATCCAAAAAAAAAAAATTAAGATTCAAAAGCCAAGGCGTCGATTGTTTTATTAGTGGACAGTGTGAATTTTTCACATATTCAAAAAGCAAATACGGTAAAGGATGTTTGGAACAGTCTGAAAGTGGCGTTTGAAGATTCCGGTCTACTTCGTCGTGTAGCATTATTGCGTGAACTAGTTTCAACAAGTCTAGTGGTATGCGCTACGATGGAATTTTTCGTCAACAAAATTATTATGACCGCCCACAAGTTAAAAGGTGTCGGCATGGAAATAGACGATGAGTGGATTGGCACATTGTTGTTGACCGGATTAAGTGACGAGTACAAGCCCATGATTATGGCGATAGAAAATTTTGGCACAAAAATTTCGGCCGACTTAATAAAAACCAAACTACTTCAAGAAAATCGTTGGGATGATAGAGTTGAGGGCTCTGTCTCTGCATCAGCCATGTACGTGAAGCCAACATTCGCCAGTTTTTTCGTGTTTGACGGCATGCAATATTAAATCGAATGAATGGTATATAGACTCTGGTGCCTCTGCACACATGACATGTGAACAACTTTGGATGGAAAATCTTAAAGCAGTGCCAGAATCAGGGGAGGTCACGATTGCAAATCAATCAAAATTGAAGGCCAAATTGATTGGCAATGTTATTTTCCAGCTACTGGTGAATAATCGTATAGTAAATACTAGAGTTCATGATATTCTATGCATGCCAAGACTTTGTACACACTTATTGTCAGTTAGTCAATTAGTAGGCAAAGGTTTAATTGTTAAGGTTAGTGCAAATGATTGCAAAGTTTTTGACAAAAACAAGAAATTACTGATTGAGGCAAAAGTAAATGCAGGGATGTTCAAAGGGACACACACACGAGTGAAACATGTTTGAGGGTCAAAGTTGAGAATTCATGGTAATTATGGTATCGACGTCTAGGACATGTGGGTCACGATAGCTTGATGAGATTACGAAATAGATTTGTGGGCGGGATGAGTTTTGTCGGAGGTCAACAGGACAAGTGTGAAATTTGTATAAAGGGGAAACAGACTCGCCTTCCGTTCAAGGTCAGCAAATCTCGGGCTTCCAGAGTACTAGAACTGGTGCACACTGACCTGTGTGGTCAGTGTGCACCAGTTCTAGTCAGTGTGCACCAGTTTTTATTTCATAAAAAACAAATCACACCTTGAATGTTTTCAAGGAGTTCAAAGCTTTTGCGGAGAATCAAATGGGTTACAAAATCAGAATGTTGCGATCAGATAATGGAACAGAATACTGCAATAATGAGTTTTCTAAATTCCTCCTAGATTCAGGGGTATAGCATCAAACAACTGTACCCTATACGACAGAACAAAACGGCAAGGCGGAAAGGATGAATCATACATTGGTGGAGCGTGCGAGATGTATGCTTTTTGACGCAAAACTTGACAACAGCTTTTGGGGTGAAGCTGTCAACACGCGGCTTATCTTGTGAATCGTTTACCATATCGTGGGGCTATGGATAAAACGCCCGGAGAAATTTGGTCCAATAAAATCCAACTTGATTTTGGATGCAGGGCAATGGTCCATATTCCGAAACAAAAGCGCCAGAAATTTGATTCGAAATCAAACGAATACATCATGGTCGGCTACAGCGAGAATAGTAAAGGTTATCGAGTTTTTGATTTAAAAAAATCACGAGTGGATGACAGTCGTGATGTCATTTTTCTGGAGGACCAACGCTGTGAAAACAAGGTAATTGATTGTAACGAATTTTCTAATCATTTTTATCCATTCAAAGATGATAGCAATGAAGTGGAGGATGAGGCAATTGTTACAACAGCAAGTTCAGTAGGCGTATCTAGATCTCAAAAAAGTGAGGATCTACCAGCTGAAGATTCAATTGACGTTTCGGGTAGTAATGAACCGTCAAATGAGGAAGAGAACGATGTTTCGTTAGAACCGCGTCGTTTATCGAGAGAGGACAAGTCGACGAAATGTAATGACTTCGTTTATATTGTATCTCGTGTTCAATTGGATGATCCATTGTCAGTGAAGGAGGCTATGAGCAGCTCAAATGCGTCTCAATGAAATAAAGCTATGGAAGAAGAGTATCGTTCGTTAATCGAAAACGAGACGTGGTCGCTTACAGATTTGCTACCTGATCATAGAGCAATTCAAAGCAAATGGGTTTTCAAAACCAAGTACAACGGAAAAGGAGTGGTAGATCGGTACAAGGCTCGTTTGGTAGTGAAAGGCTGTGATCAGCGTAAAGGCATATTCAACATATACTAGAACGTTTCCAAATGGCCGATTGTAATAGTGTAAGTGAATCAGCTGATCCAAATCAGAAACTTAATTCAGAAATGCCACCGAAGAATGAGTCAGATCGTAAATCCATGAAGGATGTGCCATATCAAGAAGCAGTAGAGAGCTTGTTGTTTGCTGCCCAGGTATCACGACCAGACATACAGTTCGTAGTAGGAGCTGTCAGCAGATTTAATAACAATCCAGGCATTGCTCATTGGATCAATTAATCATTGATCAGTAAAGCGGATCATGCGATATTTGAAAGGTACAATCGAGATGAAAATGACTTATTCAAAAAATGGAAATGAAGTAGTGCAAGATTATTGCGATTCAGATTGGGCAAGTGATTCAGTAGATCGACGTTCGACAACAGGCTATGTATTCAAACTGTAAGGTGGAGCAATTTCATGGGCGTCAAAGAAGCAACCAACAGTTGCATTGTCTACAACAGATTCCGAAAGGCTATTTCTTTGGCAACTCAAGTGGCTATATGGTGGCGGGGTATATGTCAGGAGTTGCTAGGCGAAAATAAATGTTCAACCATCATACACTGCGACAACAAAGGAACGATCCAACTAACGGAGAAGACTGCTTTTTCATCCAGAAAAAAGCATATAGATGTACGTCATCATTTTCTGCGCGAGAAGGTTAATGACAAGGTGGTTAAATTTGTTTACGTCAACACAAACAATATGTTAGCAGACAGCCTTTCCAAACCGGTGACAGCAGAAAAACACAGGTTCTGTTAAATGGGAGTAAATCTTGTAAAGAGTTTAGTGCTGGAAAATAAAGCTATAGTGGTGGTGTTGAGTTATTAAGTGTGAGAGAGCCTTTATTTTGTTCGAGCCGTTATTTTGTTTTATCATGTTTTGTTTTTAATACTAGCCGCTTGTGGCGTTCTACTTCCTTCTAGTACTTATTCTCTAAAATAAATACCTCGTGTATGGACGCTTGCCTTTTTTATTCGGATTATATTTCTTTTTATTTAAGTACATAACCACATCATAGTCACATGATTTAGATGTATTGATATTATTGGTTGAAGTGCGGATGATTTTTATATTTTTCATCCGCCTACGTGCTTTCGCCTTTATGTGTAAAAATCGGGCAACAAAGACAGAAAACAAAAAGCGAACAAAAAACTTTCTTCGTGTTCCGGCTCTGGACAACATCGCGTTATAAAATTAACAATAAATTGTATTTAAATTTTGTGTTTTGGTACACACAGTTGCATTTAGGAAATTTCGCAATTTGGGCTTTAGAACAAGTTGAATCAGATTCATTATTTAATGAAAAACTATCTTCAGTGAAGAAGCCCTTTTCTGCTTAAAATAAGCAAAATTGTCGCTTTTGGAGTGAAGAAAACCCACATGCTGTTCATGAAACAGGTTTATATCAAAAATTAGGTTTGGTGTGGTTTATGGTCTGGAGTTATATTAAGCTATTAATTTACTCAAAATCTTAAAATTATGTTCAAAAATCTGGAAGGGATCTAAATCTAATCCGAATTCATACTCCGTTTGCAAGTTTATAAGTTAAAGTTATTGAATGATATTCTAGACACCACAAACAACATATGAACAAAACCATTCCATAAGCCACAAAATATTCCAGCATAAAAATATAAATTTACGATTTAATATTCACATTTCATTACCAGTGGCGGAGTGAGATAGCAGCGGTTCTGGTTTCTTGGTGTTTATACTATTTTCATCCCAATTTTAATCCTATATTCCTCTATTCACATATATACATATATTTTTATCACATACATATATATATTCGATAATATATAATATATATAGCATACCAGAATATTTTATAAAAATACAAACTTTTTTTTTGTACGTATTTCGTGTTAAAAGCACTATAAATAAAAACGCGGAGGAAAATTCGATCGATATAATTTGGTACATTTGGTAAATTTATATAAACGCCATCTCACAACAAAATAATCACAAAATGGTGTGCTAAGTATATGGTGTTTTGCCGAGCTTTAAATATATATGCCAAAGCAAATAAATTAACTTGATAATAAACACCCCACGCACCATTCATGACTCTCATCATCATGATTAGAGCTTGTCAGAAGAAGTGAAATACGAAAAACAAAACAAAGTTTCCTAATTTATTCACATAAAAATAATAAAATAGGAACACGCAAAAACAGAAACAAACTTTAGAGATTTTAACGCTCACACCCCCGAATATTTTGCACAAAGACAAGCACCACCCGAACCCAAAATACCATCATCCACCATTTTACCCATCAACAGATGTTTTTTGCAATATACATTCTTAAATTTATATAAACGAATATAACGAGAACAGAACATAGAAGAAAATTTATGTGTTAATATTTTCCTAAATTTTCTTTTGATTGAATTCGATATAAAAAAAAAAACGAAAAAACCAAAAGAAAATAAATAAAAACAACAAAAACAAAAATCAAATAATCTCTAACCTCAAAAAACGAAATGAAAAACGAAAAAATCACTTTGTTGTTGCTGTTGCTATTTCCATTTTCCATTCTAATTTCCAATAAAATTTAAATGTATGCAAAATCCCTTTTGGGGATTTGAATTAATTTTTCTTTTTCGCATCAAAATTGTTTGTGTAACCAAAAAAATATTAATGTCGAAAAAAAAAACATTTTTATGGAATTCTTTTCGAAAATTTCCAATTGAAAAATGAAAAGTTATGTCTATCATTTACTTTGTCAATACATACATTTTTTTGTTTTTGTATTCTCGAGTAAATTGCATTTCTGTGTGTATTAAATCGCGCGACATAACCAAGAACTAAATAACAAAATAAAACGACGATCAGCCAAACATCATGGAACAAACGTAGCTAGGTTTCGTGGAAAATCCAGAACAACATGGAAAATCAAAATGGTAGATGAATGATGATTTTTTTTTTATTCATCTCATTTTTTCGTGCTTTGCTGTTAACTATGGTAAAATAAAATGAAAATCAATAAACGAAGAAGATGAGATAAATAAAAATGAACATTTTTGTTTTTTGCGTTGTTGGGAAAATGTTTGTTTTTCATTTCAATATATGTATATACGATTGGATTGTACGTCGAACGGGAAACAGAATTTGCAGATTCATTTTTGGGTCAATCTAAAATTATATTATTGAATATATATAAAAGAGTCGGGCACGGAAATATATAAGACTATTGAACTAACTTGATTTAGTTTATTGGTGGACTTTCAATCAAAACCGGAATTAATATTGACACCGGAAGTCTAATTTTCAAATCAATGAGTTTTGAAATCAAACATTTTTTCACCAATGAACTCCGTTCTTCAACCCATGGATCAAAAATATATTACAGCATTTAAGAGGTAATACTTACGTTGAACATTTAAAAATATAATCGAGACATGTTAGAACGATCAAATTCGAAATTTTTTTAGTAATTTCACTACTATGCCAGCAGTAGAAAACATAAATAAACCCTGGCAAGAAGTATCTGCGGCAACTACAAAAAACATACCATTGAGTTTTGTCTGTTTAAACTTTAAAGGTTATTTCATTTTATTTTAGTGATAAATATTTTTTTAAATCTGTCATTCCAATTGGATTTTCGTATACTTACAATGAATGACATATTTTGCATGTTTAACAATTATTTCATTTAAATTTAGTGATAAATAATATTCTTTGAATCTGTAATTTATATACATTTTAGAATTTTGTGTGTATTAGAGTAATTGCTATAAAACGGTGGATTCGATCGAATTTAAACGATAAATTATTTTAATAAAATTCTAATTGTAATATTTTCGGTGTTAAAGTAAATATAAATAGGATTTTCTTGCGAGTAATTTATGTAATTGCTGTAAAACGGTAGATTCACTCAAATTTAATCATTTAATTATTTTAATAAAATTCTAATTGTAATATTTTCGGTTGTAATTGCTATAAAAAGGTGGATTCGATCAAATTTAAACGTTTTATTATTTTAATAAAATTCTAATTGTAATATTTTCGATGTTAAAATGAATATAAATAAGATTTTCATGCGAGTACTTTGTGTAATTGCTGTAAAACGGTAGATTCACTCAAATTTAATCATTTAATTATTTTAATAAAATTCTAATTGTAATATTTTCGGTGTTAAAGTGAACATAAATAGAATTTTCATGCGAGTACTTTTTGTAATTGTTATAAAACGGTGGATTCGATCAAATTTAAACGTTCAATTATTTTAATAAAATTCTAATTGTAATATGTGCGGTGCTAAAGTGGATATAAATAGAATTTTCATGCCAGTACTTGTAATTGCTATAAAACGATGGATTCGATCCAACTTAAACGTATAATTATTTTAATAAAATTCTGTTTGTAATATTTTCGGTGTTTAAGTGAATATAAATAGGATTTTCATGCGAGTACTTTATGTAATTGCTGTAAAACGGTAGATTCACTCAAATTTAAACATTTAATTATTTTAATAAAATTTTAATTGTAATATTTTGGGTGTTAAAGTGAATATAAATAGGATTTTCATGCGAGTGCTTTTTGTTATTGCTATAAAACGGTGGATTTGATCGAATTTAAACGTTTTATTATTTTAATAAAATTTTAATTGTAATATTTTGGGTGTTAAAGTGAATATAAATAGGATTTTCATTCGAGCACTTTTTGTAATTGCTTTAAAACGATAGATTCGATCGAATTTAAACGCTTAGTTTTTTTAATAAAATTCTAATTGTAATACTTTCGGTGTTAAAGGGAATATAAATAGGATCTTCATGCGAACACTTTTTGTAATTGCTTTAAAACGATAGATTCGATCGAATTTAAACGTTTTATTATTTTAATAAAATGTTAATTGCAATATTTTCGGTGTTAAAGGGAATATAAATAGGATTTTCATGCGAGTACTTTGTGTAATAGCTATAAAACCGTAGATTCGATCAAATTTAAACGTTTAATTGTTTTAATAAAATTCTAATTGTAATATTTTCGGTGTTAAAGTGAATATAAATAAGATTTCTATGCGAGTATTTTGTGTAATTGCTATAAAACGGTAAATTCGATCAAATTTAAACGTTAAATTATTTTAATCAAATTCTAATTGTAATACTTTCGGTGTTAAAGGGAATATAAATAGGATCTTCATGCGAACACTTTTTGTAATTGCTTTAAAACGATAGATTCGATCGAATTTAAACGTTTTATTATTTTAATAAAATGTTAATTGCAATATTTTTGGTGTTAAAGGGAATATAAATAAGATTTCTATGCGAGTATTTTGTGTAATTGCTATAAAACGGTAAATTCGATCAAATTTAAACGTTAAATTATTTTAATCAAATTCTAATTGTAATACTTTCGGTGTTAAAGGGAATATAAATAGGATCTTCATGCGAACACTTTTTGTAATTGCTTTAAAACGATAGATTCGATCGAATTTAAACGTTTTATTATTTTAATAAAATGTTAATTGCAATATTTTTGGTGTTAAAGGGAATATAAATAAGATTTCTATGCGAGTATTTTGTGTAATTGCTATAAAACCGTAGATTCGATCAAATTTAAACGTTTAATTGTTTTAATAAAATTCTAATTGTAATATTTTCGGTGTTAAAGTGAATATAAATAAGATTTCTATGCGAGTATTTTGTGTAATTGCTATAAAACGGTAAATTCGATCAAATTTAAACGTTAAATTATTTTAATCAAATTCTAATTGTAATACTTTCGGTGTTAAAGGGAATATAAATAGGATCTTCATGCGAACACTTTTTGTAATTGCTTTAAAACGATAGATTCGATCGAATTTAAACGTTTTATTATTTTAATAAAATGTTAATTGCAATATTTTTGGTGTTAAAGGGAATATAAATAAGATTTCTATGCGAGTATTTTGTGTAATTGCTATAAAACGGTAAATTCGATCAAATTTAAACGTTAAATTATTTTAATCAAATTCTAATTGTAATACTTTCGGTGTTAAAGGGAATATAAATAGGATCTTCATGCGAACACTTTTTGTAATTGCTTTAAAACGATAGATTCGATCGAATTTAAACGTTTTATTATTTTAATAAAATGTTAATTGCAATATTTTTGGTGTTAAAGGGAATATAAATAAGATTTCTATGCGAGTATTTTGTGTAATTGCTATAAAACGGTAAATTCGATCAAATTTAAACGTTAAATTATTTTAATCAAATTCTAATTGTAATACTTTCGGTGTTAAAGGGAATATAAATAGGATCTTCATGCGAACACTTTTTGTAATTGCTTTAAAACGATAGATTCGATCGAATTTAAACGTTTTATTATTTTAATAAAATGTTAATTGCAATATTTTCGGTGTTAAAGGGAATATAAATAGGATTTTCATGCGAGTACTTTGTGTAATAGCTATAAAACCGTAGATTCGATCAAATTTAAACGTTTAATTATTTTAATTAAATTCTAATTGTAACACTTTCGGTGTTAAAGTGAATATAAATAGAATTTTCATGCGAGCACCTTTTGTAATTGCTAAAAAACGGAAAATTCAATCGAATTTAAATGCTTAGTTATTTTAATAAAATTCTAATTGTAATATTTTCGGTGTTAAAGTAAATATAAATAGGATTTTCTTGCGAGTACTTTGTGTAATCGCTATAAAAAGGAAAATTCGATCAAATTTAAACGTTTAATTATTTTAATCAAATTCTAATTTTAATATTTTTGGCGTTAAAGTGAATATAAATAGGATTTTCATGCGAGTACTTTTTGTAATTGCTATAAAACGGTAGATTCGATGGAATTTAAACGTTTAATTATTTTAATAAAATGTTAATTGTAATATTTTCGGCGTTAAATTGAATATAAATAGGATTTCCATACGAATAGATCGAATAGTTTGTGTAATAGCTATAAAACCGTAGATTCGATCAAATTTAAACCTTTAATTATTTTAATAAAATTCTAATTGTAATACTTTCGGTGTTAAAGTGAATATAAATAGGATTTTCATGCGAGTACTTTGTGTAATTGCTATAAAACGGTGGATTCGATCGAATTTAAACGTTTAATTATTTTAATAAAATTCTAATTGTAATACTTTCGGTGTTAAAATGAATATAAATAAGATTTTCATGCGAGTATTTTTTGTAATTGCTATAAAACGGTGGATTCGATCGAATTTAAACATTTAATTATTTTAATAAAATTTTAATTGTAATACTTTCGGTGTTAAAGTGAATATAATTAGGAGTTTCATGCGAGACCTTTTTGTAATTGCTAAAAAACGGTAGATTTTATCGAATTTAAACGCTTAATTATTTTAATAAAGTTCTAATTGTAATACTTTCGGTGCTAAAGTGAATATAAATAGGATTTTCATGTGAGCATTGTTTGTAATTGCTATAAAACAGTAGATTCGATCAAATTTAAACGTTTAATTATTTTAACTAAATTCTAATTATATTTTCGGTGTTAAAGTGAACATAAATAGGATTTTCATGCGAGTACTTTTTGTAATTGGTATAAAACGATGGATTCGATCGAGTTTAAACGTTTAATTATTTTAGTAAAATTTTAATTGTAATATTTTTAGTGTTGAAGTGAATATAAATAGGATTTTCTAGTACTTCTTGTAATTGCTATAAAACGGTAGATTCGATTAAATTTAAACGTTTAATTGTTTTAATAAAATTCTAATTGTCATATTTTCGGTGTTAAATTGAATATAAATAGGATTTTCATGTGAGTCCTTTTTTTAATTGCTATAAAACGATGAAAATAAATAGGATTTTCATGTGAGTATTGTTTGTAATTGCTATAAAACAGTAGATTCGATCAAATTTAAACGTTTGATTATTTTAATAAAATTCTAATTGTAATATTTTCGGTGTTAAAGTGAACATAAATAGGATTTTCATGCGAGTACTTTGTGTAATTGCTGTAAAACGGTAGATTCAATCAAATTTAAACATTTAATTATTTTAATAAAATTTTAATTGTAACATTTTCGGTGTTAAAGTGAATATAAATATGATTTTCATGCGAGTGCTTTTTGTTTT
The DNA here is from genome assembly GCA_963556175.1 of Tipula confusa. Taxonomy (NCBI): domain Eukaryota; kingdom Metazoa; phylum Arthropoda; class Insecta; order Diptera; family Tipulidae; genus Tipula; species Tipula confusa. The sequence goes on from OY744475.1 coordinate 79,515,493, forward strand.
TGCTTTAAAACGGTGTATTCGATCGAATTTAAACGCTTAATTATTTTAATAAAATTCTAATTGTAGAAGTTTTGGGTAGTACATCAAATAAATTAGGAAAATGTTGTTCGCAAACATTTTGCGATATTTTATCTTAAAATTAATAAAATAAACAACAACACTTTAAATAAATGTGTAAAACATATTAAATAGATAAAATTTTTACTCTAATTTGATTAGTTTTTAAGCTAAAATTTGTAATTTTTAGGCTCATTTAGTTTTGTCGGAGTGTAGGGTTTTTTGTCTGTGCATAATATTTAGGTGGACTCGTTTAGGGTTTAAATTAAAATTTATATGTTTAAAATTGATCTTATAATTAATAAAATGAAGTTATATTATAATATATCTGGACCAGAAAAGCTCTGAAGATTTAGTGTTAAATCCAAAAGAACGTCCGGATGCTAAAATAAACAATGACGTATTTTGTTTGTTTACCGATTATTTCATGTAATTTTTGTGATAATTTTTTTTTTTAATCTGGAATTAATACACATTTTAGAGTTTTGTGTGGATTGACAGTGTTGGTGAGTCATTTCACTGATATTTTTTAAATAATTCACCAAATGTATATCATTTGGATTTTCTGCTAACTTCGATGATGAGGTTTGTATGTTTAACGGTTTTTAATTTAATTTTCGTAATAAATATTTTTTTAAATCTTTAATTTATATGCATTTTAGAGTTTTGTGTGTATTGACAGTGTTGAAGGGTAATTTTACTATTTTTTTTATAAACTCACTAAATGTATATCAAATAGATTTACTTTTAATTTCAATGACGAGTTATATGTGTTTAACGGTTATTTCATTTATTTTTCGAGATAAATAATAACTTTTTAATATGTAATTTATATACATTTTAGAGTTTTGTATGTATAGACAGTTTTGTTTTGTATAGAGTTTTATATGGTGGATCATTTTACTGTTATTATTTTTAACTCAGCAAATGTACATCAATTAGATTTTCTTCTAATTACGACGAGTTTTGTCTGTTTAACGATTATTTCTGTTAAATTTCGTGATACATTTTTTTTTAAATCTGCAAATGATATACATTTTAGAGTTTTGTATGTATTGATTGTTGATGGGTGATTTTACTGTTATTTTTTATTTTTTTTTGCTTTTAGGTGATTACAGCTTACGGCTTGGATAAATTAATGACACACAATTTCAATACGTTTTATTTATAGGAAATTTTTAGATATCGACTGACATTGGAGTTTAGTTAAACTTTTAGTTATTATTTTAATCAGATTTTTATTGTATACTGTATAAGTATATTTTTCAAATTATAAGAAGTGTTAAGTAAAAGATTCAACAAATAACTTCAGATTAAATTAGAATTTTAAATTTCTTCAAAACAGTATCACAGTGCAGTTAGCATAAGGAAGTTAAATAAATAGCTGAAGCCGGGTATTTATGAATATATGCGTGCTCTTAAAATAAATAAATATTAAGCCTGTTCCGCACTCATTGGTGATAGCCTTAAAATGCGGTAGTCTTAAGTAGAGGATAACATGTTTTAATCTTATTAATAATTCAGGTGGATATATGTTTAATAAAATATTGAATAGTATAAGTTTTTAACTGATAATTGAAATTTTAGGAAATAACCTGATGCTCTTGGAAAAAGGCAGTTGCAAGTAAAGGGTGACTTTTTAATAGCTATAGGAAATTTTTCCAACAAAAGACACATAAAATTAAGAAAAATGCATGAAATCTTTATTTGAATCGATAGTACGGTCCATATAATTTAATGTTTAAAGATTATTTCATGCAAATGTTGACCACAGTTGCGCCTCAAATGGTTCATCCGCTTCCAATTTTGGCATACACTTTCCAACATTTCGGCCGGTATCTCACGAATAAAAGCTTCAATGATGTCTTCCAATGTGTCAATCGAAGCGGGCTTGTCAGTATAGACATGAGCTTTAACATAACCCTACAAAAAATAATCTAAAGGCGTTAAATCGCATGATCTAGGCGGCCAATTGACCGGTCCCAAATGTGAAATAAAGTGTTCACCGAACTTGCCTTTAAATTGGTTCATTGTTTCGCGTGCTGTGTGGCATGTGGCACCGTCTTGTTGAAACCACATATCATGCAAGTTAAGCTCTTCCATTTTGGGCAAAAACAAGTTGGATATCACCTCACGGTAGCGCTCACCATTCACAGTTTCGTTGCGATTTGCATCATCTTTAAAGAATTACGGCCCAATGATGCCACCAGCCCATAATCCGCACCAAACAGAAACTCTTTCTGGATGCATTAGTAGCTCTTGCAATGCTCTTGGCTGATCTTCACTCCGAAATCGACAATTTTGCTTATTTACATATCCATTCAGCCAAAAATGAGCTTCGTCGCTAAACATAATTTTTCGATAAAAAAAAAAGATCTTCCGCCAACTTTTCAAGAGCACATTCAACAAAAATTTTGCGTTGTGGTAGGTCGTTCGACTTCAATTCTTGCACCAGCTGTATTTTGTAAGGCTTCACACCTAAATCCTCCCGAAAAATTTTCCACGTTGTTGAGTAACAGAGGCCAAATTGCCGAATCGATAATTGATGGTCATCACTAACACTGGCCGATACAGCTGCGATATTTTCTTCAGTTCGCAAAAAAAATTTCCACGTTGTTGAGTAACAGAGGCCAAATTGCCGAATCGATAATTGATGGTCATCACTAACACTGGCCGATACAGCTGCGATATTTTCTTCAGTTCGCACAGTACGTAAGCGTGTTGGTGATTTAATGTCCAACAATGTAAATTTGGAGCGAAATTTAGTCACAATAGTCCGAATAGACGCTTCAGTGGGTCGATTAAACTGACCATAAAATGGAATAAGCGCGCGATGAACTTTCTTATCAGAGCATTTTGATAATAAAATTCAATGATTTGCAAGCGTTGTTCGTTTGTAAGACGATTCATGGTTAAATTATAGACCAAACTGAAGATGTTTGACAGTGACACAAAACACGAAACATACGTGACCTGTCAAAATCAATGCTGCCAAAAAGAAAATAGTTAAAAAATCACCCTTTAGTTTAGAACTGTATTGCCTTGTGTCATATGAATGCCAAGATCAGTAATCAGAAAGATGAGCGTAGCGTTATCTGGGAACAGAGCTTGGTCCTATAAATCAATCAATCAATTTCGATAGAAATAGTAATCTTGTTTAAGAAATGCCAGGATTTTGTTCGGTTCCAATGCAAAATATTCTTGTAATTCCTTCAATTTATTTCAACGTTTGGAACTATGTAAAAACCAAAAATGTTTTATCAGAAAGTACGTGAAAAAACCCAACATTTTTCGTTACGTATTATTATTTTAAAAACTAAGGAACGGATCATCGGCACAAGATGCAAGTGTTGAAAATCCGCACAGATTTTGCTAAGTTGAACATCACCATTCTTCGACTCTCATCATGTGGTATAGAAAAATTATTCATTATTTCAATGGTCACTAAATGTAGAGCTGGACCGGTAATTTCCGGTTAGAGCTGGACCTGCTAAACCACTAGATCTTATTTCACCAGATTTTATTATAATTTGTGCATTAAAGTCAAAAGCTATCTTTTTGAGAGCTTACTTTAATTTAAAACAGAAGAACTCAGATTCATAGTTGAAAAAATTGAAAAACAATTGAGTTTCGTCGATTACAGCGCCATCTATCAAGAATTGAAAAAAAAGTTACAGTCAAATATGATGTTTTAGCCGAAGAATCTGCAATACAAATTATAAGTTCTCATTAAAATTTTAAACGTGGGGGTAACGTTTGCCTACATGTAGTTCCCCACGCAATGATTGAATTTTATTAGCGGACAATTTTTTCGTAGAATGCTTATTTTTAGTGATTTTGAAATTTGTAGGTTAAAAAAATCACCCGGTATTTCTTATTTACATATCTGAATTTTTTAATTCAGTCGCCATTTTTTTGAATTATAAATAGACAAATTCTAATACCGTTCTTATCCGCCACATAAATACTGTTAATTTTTAATTTCCTTTTAAATAAAGTGGAAAATGTATGTTAATTTTCAATTAGCGCAAAAACTATATAACAAATTTTAACAATCAATTTCCTTTCCGTATATACATATACGGCACCCACACATTGGTAGAGGAAAACTAAACTATATATACATAGATATAGAAAATATATAACAGAAGAGTTGTAAATGGTTAAGACACATCCATCAATCATAATTTATCTACATATGTATAGCATATAATATGATACAAGGTTTATTGCACACAGTCAATGTGAGTAATTTTTGTCCTAAAGCAACAACAACAATTTGGATTTATCTCTCTAAACGACAATTCAGCCAATTGTATATATTATAATATTATATATTTGGAATGAAATAAAGAAAATTTCACCCTTATTTGATTTTAATTACGGAAAAATTCTTTAAAATTAAATTCCTATTTGCTCCTAAATAATCATTTTTTTTTTTGTTCCTTTATGCTGGATTCTAATCTCGAGCGAGTTTAAAATGAATGCGAGAATTTATGTGTATGTATACGTATGTTTGATTATAGGCGAAAAAAAACTTACATTTCTAATAATTATTCGGGAAAAATTTGTGTATATCGAGGTACAGTGTACCCCATTTCACTTATGAGTTGTTCCCTTTTTTTTAAATTTTAATGTTATTATTAATCAATTCACCCCTTTTATATGAAATAACTTAAAGTCTCCTTAATTTGTTAAAGTTGATTTTAATATATGAAATTACGAGTATCGAATCTATACCATCGGATTTCGTTTTCGAATATCTTAAATATTCGAATATCTTGAGTTATAGTTTATGACTTTACAAATCACTGAATATTATTTAAAAAGTTCAAAAGAATTTCATCATTCCGAATAATTAGTTTTTATTGTTGGACAAATAAAATTTATCGTATATGTAATCCTACACACCGCAATGCCATCAACGTATGTATATATGCGTACAACCAAATATAATGACCGAAAGAAAATCATAAAATTAAATGGCCCAATTTTATTTTTATGGTATTTCTGCACATTGACTACCGCATCACATCACAAATATATAATTTTGATGACTGCTACCTAATACAGGTTTTTCTAATAAGGGCGCTAGATATTTTACAATTTGGTGTGGCAATATGATTTTTCCGTTTGTCAAATATGATTTTTTATAATCTTCGAAAAATGCTTTAGTTTCAGCTATATAACCTTTTCATTTGATGTGAATGTCTTTCCAGTCAGTCATTTCTTAGATTTGGAAACAAAATGAAGTCACAACAAGCTAAATTTGGAACTATTTAGCCAGATTCCAGATTTTCACCAGATTCTAGATTTTTTGTTTCTCGTTTGTTCTGATGGATTACCCTGATAAATCGCCAAAAGCTCCTCAGAACGTAGTTAACGAATCATCTTTTGCGACAATCTTAACAAACACGGCATCTATCATGCAGATAACTTCTTTGTCTGCAACTCATCATGTAGGCTTCCTACATTATCTTTTGAAATTTTTAACAGCTCAACTGGCTCATAAATTTTTACTCGACGACCATTTTTCTGAGTACATAGCTTTAGAATGTAGTTGTAGTAAGAAAAGTATTATCCATATATTTTTTTATAACGGTTATTGATTAACCTTTCAAAAAAAAGTTGCAAGTTGTTTCCAATAGCAAATATGCAAAATTATAATACTGACACATAGATGTCGTTACAGGACACTTATGGGACTGCTCTCATTCATATATGTAAATATTCGTAAACTTGTTTTTTCGTATTAAATTTAACAAGTACCTTCTTAAAAGACAGACAAATATTTTATATGGTTTGGCCAGACCTATAAACACACTCGATGTGTTTGTAGGTCTGGCCCACAGACACTCGATGGTCAAAATGTAGACCATGTGTCCCAAGACTATACATTGCTTCACAATGTGAAGCAATGTATAGTCAGCCTATTTCTGTGAAATAGGCTGTTTTAGTTTTCAAAGCAGTTGATGATCGTATGAGTAAGCTACGTTGATGAATCCGACTAACCAATCTGCCAATTTATCAGTTCTGATTGCTATATGTTTGGGACATCAATTTTAACTCCAAAACTGCTGGAGAGTATACCCTGTGCTAGGGATTTTAATTTGCATATTCCAATTATCCTCTCTTTTATTGACGTAATTATTTTGGATTTAAATTTTCCACCAGTTCTGTTTTTTCCATTTATATTATAAGTTAATTTACAGCTAGCGTAATATTTAGCGTATTTTCACACATTTCTCCATCCATCGGAATTTCCAGCTGGAGGACCCTCAGCATTGAGGGCCATAATGAAATTGATTTTTCATTATATTGAGAACTAACCAATTTATTTTTTGCTAAATCTGAGTGTTTCTCCATGAAGTCAACCATAACCTCAAATTGTTTTGTGTTAAATTTTGAACTTCTTGCTGCTCTACAAAAGTTTGCAAAATAATTTATGAAAAAACAAATAAATAATAATTATTTAATAAATTATTTGCTTACATTATTTTTCGGTAAACACTATCCACAACAAACTGTCAAATCTCAATCAAAAATAAACTATTCGAATTTGCTATCGAATAGATGGCGAAAAGGTATCGTATTTAGTAATACCAAATTCACGATATCGTGCAAAAATTGTTTCGCGGCGGAAATCATAATAGGACCCCTAAAAAAAATCTTAAATTTTTAATTGTATACGAAATTTCTGGTTAAAGTACCCACAGCAAAAGTTCATATAACATAGTTAAAGCTCCGAGTATTAGCTTTAAAACAAGCACTCTTAGGTCTTAATAAGGTGGATAGTTTTTGAGATTTTTAAATTTTGCTAAATGGCCATCCTAAAAACTTAAAATACCCCCAACTCGTAAACCAAGCTGCTAAAAAAAATGTCTTTCACATAATCGACCTTGTATAATCAGATATATAATCATAAAGAATTTTGCAGTACCGTACTTACACATTGTCAACATGTTCTTTAGAAAATGAAAATTCGCTGACACTAATTATTATATGTTCATTTTCTTATTGAATATTGCTATCAGAAGAATTGTTGTTGTGTTGTTCTCAAGCAGTGATAGTTCGATTCAAAGCACGTACTAATTGGCCTCTACTATGTGCAATACACTAGCTCCATCTATTGTAATACTCACATACCAAACTAGGAAATGCAATCCTAGTGATAAATGGTAATCCCGGTATTTCGGATTGATTTTTTCAAATCCGGGGACCCCGGGAAAACACAGTAAAATTATCAAAAAAATTATATATTTCATATACAGCAGAATCTCGATGTACCGTACAGCCAAAGGACGGAATCTTTCGTACGGTATATCCAAGGGTACGTTATAAGAAAAAAAACATAGTATGTGTATTTCAAATTATGTAAGTACATATCTATTTATTTCATATACCAATAAGGATATCTATAAATTCATGTGCTGCAATTAATAAATTCAAGAAAAAGAATTGTAGCATGAATATTTTCTTACTTTAAAATTAAAAATTACTTTAAAATTTTAAATACTTTAAAATTTCGGATGATTCCTTGGTCCATTGGTTGACCAATTGAGGTAATATTAGCAGGTTCAATAGTTACGGATTTTAAGCCGGATAACGAAATATGTGCGGGGCAGTTGTTAATAACTAGCAAAATTTTCGGAAGTAAATGTTTGGTCGAGTTTTCTAATATAGGCTTCCCACTCCGCACCATTTATTCAGGCATGTTTATTTGCTTTAAACATTACTGGCAAGGAACGTATATTTTGAAAACACCGGGGTTTATTAGAACTCTTCCCAATAACCAATACCGGTAATTTTTCAGTACCATTTAAGTTTGCTCCGATATCCTCATTTTTGAACTTTCTTTAGGAACCCGGGAAGTTTATATTCAATCCAGTTTGAAAGCTTGCTTACATCGGCCGATGATTTTCCCCTACCACCATTTTAAAAGAAACAGATTGTCTCGGTTTAAAGCGATCAAACCATTCCCAACGCTTACCTTAAAGTTGCGAATTTTCATTTTTTGAGCAAAGTCCCGCTAATTTTTATGTTACTCTGTCTGTTAAACGACATCCATTTGACGAGCACTTTTTCGAGGTCTTCATATTTTCCGTTCCGCATTTTCATTCGCGATTTCACAAAAGACGAATTTTCGATTAAGTTACGGTTTTTAACGATATCTCCAACTGACTCTTTACTGCATCTAAACTTTTGCGCAACATCACTGTAACTTTTTTTGTTCTCATCGATTTCCCGTAAAATTTTTAATTTCGTTTCATTATAAATGGCATTTCATTTAGATTTATTTACTACGTTTGGCATTTCACTGCAATTATTGAAATTAGTACAATTAATTAACTGTGCTAATTTTAAAATGTTTGTTACTGTGTGAAAAATAAACTTACCAATTTTAATTGATTAACTATTTTATTGCACCTTATTTTTCAATAGACAAACACTAACTGAATAAATATTGACTTAATAAACAAAAGTCCCGTAAGTTTTCGAAAAAAATTTTAATCCGCAGTCGGAACAAAAGTTTTTAATCGCATCTAAATAAAGTAATGAGCGATTATAGCATTATTTGCGTTTCCTCTTGCATAAATTTTAGTGATATTTTAAAGATCATCATACGTTATTTCCAGAGAGTAATAATAGGTAAATGATTTCAGGGAGAAATATATTCGTACGGTAAATATATCCTTATAACGACGATCATTATATCGAAAGAGAATTTAGTGAAAATGTGTCTGTTACTGCAGGTTTTTGTGGATTCGAACGTTACAAAATGGGCGTCCATTATATCGCGTGTATGTTATAACGCGATTCTACGTACATACAAGTAAAATAAAATAAAAATAAGGAACTATATCGTACTGGTTGCTGTCGTTCTACAAGGCTTTTTGAAATAGCCCTATTGATTTCTTCAGTTACACTTAACGAACGTGATTCACAAGATATCGTTTCAGATGGTGTTAGAAGTGAGTCTGTGCCTGATCCGCTGTCATCTGAAGTACTGTCTGAAGTAGCAGGAGTAGCTAAGAAGCTTAGTGATGTTGCTTTAAGCCGGTACAGTAAATCTATAATACAATCTATGTAACAATGAATGTTATGTCTATCATCATGAAGATATTGCATGAATCCACTTAGCTCTGTTCGACGTTCGTTTATTCGAATGATAAGAGCCTCGTTCAAATTACTGCTAAATTCATTGTTAGCCTTTTTTAATTTATTTATCATATATTGAATAGCAATATTGGCCGTGAGTAAATTCGCATCCCGGCGACATTGTGCCTCAACGGTAGCTCTTACTAGAATAAGTGCATTTAAAATTTCAAATATGCTCGATTTCATTATATGATAATGATAAATCTAGAGATTTTTTTTTTGAATGTCCGATCTAAGATGCTACTCCACCTAGTGTTACAGTCATGTATAAGTGAAAGTTCCTTCCCGAATTCTTCACGTACGTATTTTTGCAGGATGTCATCGTTCTTTGTAGGTGATCGTCTAAATAGTCTGACGATTTTCCTTACTTTAGTAATGACTGGCCCAACTCGAATATTAGTCACTTCCCTTGGGCGTCCGGCAGTGCTATCAACTAATTCATCTTCACAATATGCTTGTTCCTCACACAATTCGCTATCACGCTTCGTCACATATTCTTCATCAACATATTGGTAGGGTTCATGGCGCCCTTCAGTTTCAACATTTTTGTTGTACAAAACATAATTGCTGATTCTCTGGTAATAATTTGCCGATTTTTTTCATCACACTGGCGGCATCCGTCATAAGGGAGACTATATCAGTGTGGTGATTTAATGAATGCAAAGATTACTTTTGTTCTACTAATTCAATGCACTTTTCTGCTGGCATTATGCCATTCACTCGAATCAACCCTAAACTACATAAGTAAGATTGCTGTCCATGTACGTTAATATTTTTGTAGCGCCTGTTCCTTAACGAGAAAAATTGTATTGGATGTATTTAGCAAATTGTTAAATCCCATTGCAGAAATCGCTGCTCGAAGATCTGAAGAATAACACAATACTCCGAATGTTAATCCATCAAGAGCAGTTGCTAGAACTGCAGGCAGAGATTTTTGTTCGTTGTCAATTTTGGAAAAATAATTTTTTATTGTTGCAGTCCGCTTTTTGGGGGGTTCTTCTGAGGTAACAGTAGAAATTTTTTTCAACGATATTTTATGTGTTGAATATAAGTGAGAATGTAACCCCTTTGCGGATCTACCACCACTTTTTAAATTTTTTTTGCAATCCACTATTTTACACATCGCAGTTTCTCCTTTCTCATCTCGAAGAAACTGTTTCCATACCGTTGAACCACTTTCTGTCAAATATTCCTTATAATTAGCCATTTTAACCCCTAAAATTAATTAGTATCGACAAATTTACTTATAAATTTAAAATTTATTTAGTTACAAGTGAATTTACCGTCTATGTAATCTTCAATTTATTTAAATTTATTAATATAACTAAACTAACGGCTCACTACGAGTATGTAAATACGTGTGATAAATGAAATTTGTGTATGAAATAAAAATCATTTGTTTTGTAAAAAAAATTGAACAACTAACTGTTAATGCTGACCCGAAGTAATACAGCTATCCTTTTTATATTCCGTCATTTAACTATTGCAGTTTTATAAACTTCCCATTCGCTCAAAAACAAAACAAAATTGATGTGTATTTCAAAGAAAAAATCAAATTGTTTGTCCTAATTGATTTAGTTGTATTAAGCGTAAATAATTGAATATATTTATCTCGTTTTCTCACATGTAATATGCTCGTTTTATTTTATATTTAAGCGTTTTTACGCTCTACATCCGTAAATAAATAAAAATAGTGATGTTATAATTTTCAATAAATGTATCAACAATGATCAAAATGATTCGAATTGGATGTATAAATCATCATACTGAAAATTAAATTATCGTATTAAAATATTTTTTTAGTTAGTCCCGAGATTATATAAGTTCGATCTCGGGATTTCGAGGTTGATAAAAACACTGGAATCCCGGGATTGCAGTCTCTATACCGAACGTTTCAGGTCGTTTTTCAATGAATTTAATACAGCTTTCATCTGACAAAGATAAGTGAACTTCAAAAAACCTTAAGTTTTAAAACTTATGTGCACATTTACATTCAAATCAAAACATCGCCGGTCTTTTGCCGAAGTTCATTCGTCGAAAGTAAAGATATATGTATTTAATTTGTAGATTACAAAATTCCAATTCTTATTTTACTTTGCCACGAATATTTTCACCGTATTTTAAAACAATCGTTGAATGATTTCGGAACATTTAAATTTTGGGCGACTAACGATTTCCTTAGTTTTATTGATTTCACAATAATGTAAAATGATATTCCATTAAAAGCTGCCATTTTTTATAAGTTAATCAGGGATTTCTTCTTTAAGTTTAAGTGAGATGATTATTATTTTTAAGTTAATCAACTTTTAATGAGTTAGATGTTGATGGAAGTGTTCACATTAAGAATATTATACAAAAGTGTTTCAACTACATTGATTGATTGATTGATTGATTGATTAGAGTGTACGGTTAAGGACGAACCAGGAACTTCCGGAATGCCGGGCACCACCCTACACCCGTGTTACATATAACAAAACCGAAGGAATGGAAGGAGTGTTAGTAGTGACAGACTCGACCCGGTTACTGACACCTAAGCGATCGAAAGTTAGTATTTTTGTGATGTAAGGAAGGGAAAGGTTTGTTAGCAATGACAGAATTGGTCTGGTTACCCGGTAGCCAATATTCACTACTGTTAGCACAAGACAATCAAAATTTTAATGAACTGCTCGGCTTCCTATCGTCTCTTATCAGCAACCTTAATATCAACAATGCCACCATTCAACTGTAATCTTCAAAGGTTCCCTGAAAACAAAATCTATTAAAGAACTAATATCTTAGTCGTAGGCTGTAATAAATTGAATTAACTTTCATCTGCCATTATAAATTAACTAATTCAAAATATAAAAAAATAAATTATATAATAATATAATTTCTGCAAGCCGTAGGCTTAAATAAATTGGATAAGTTTTCTCCTGAAAGTACTAACTTATTAATTTATTCCATAACAATATATTAATATTAGAATATCAAAAAATAAAATTTAACAAAAATAATACTATAAAATACAACAATCCAACAACACTATTTAATGAACTAATTACTCTTAACGTACCATGTAATATAAAGCATTAGTTTTCGACGACAATTGACAAATTGAATATTTCAACTCCATGCTGCTAAAATTTATTAAGTGAGCTCCTATTTATATTCACTTAAATAGAAATAATATTACCGAAATTAATTTAAATAAAATTTTAATAAGACAATTAAACGCTCGAATTCGATCGAACTAACTGTTTTATTACAAATACACAAGCACGACTTTAAAAATCCTTAGAAATAATATTACCGAAATTAATTTCATAAAATATATAAAAAATATAGAAAATATAAAAAAACAAAAAATATAAAAAGTATAAAATACAACAAATCTAAAAAAATTAAAATTATAAAATATATAAAAAATACAAAACATATAAAAATATAAAAATATTAAAATACAAAAAATATAAAAAACCTAAAAAATAAAATATATAAAGATACAAAAAATATAAAAAACTTAAAGATACAAAAAATATAAAAAATATAATAAATTTAAAAAATATAAAAATATAAAAAATATAAAAACATAAAATATATAAAAATATAAAAAATATACAAATATAAAAGTACAACAAATTTTAAAAACATAAAAATACAATAAATACAATAATTATAAAAATAACTATACATTTGAACATTTACATCCCCACTCCCGCGGAAACATACCAAAGCCATTCCAATCCACAACCCAAAAAATCATCCCTACTGCGTCCAGTCATAGATAAATCAGCCTGCCTACTCAGAAAAAATCTCGAACGGACCACTCTCAACAAAAGAAATAATCAAATCCGAAGACCCATCCTAATTCCAGACAAACAACGCTAACAAAACACACCATTCAACATCAAACCACCCTTCAACCGTTTACGAATATCTACAAACATTTACAACCAATATTATTTATCTCATAGAGAAGCAAAATACGTATATAAAGCATTACCCAATAATAAGTTTCATCTTGAAAACCCTGCTATTTGGGCAGCTGTCAATTTTGAAGCTGTCATCTTTTGACATTTGTCAAGTAAAAACTACGACATTACTAAAAATGGTACAATACACGCTTCAACACCGCATTGAAATTGTTAAAATTCTCTATAAAAATGATCTGGATTTTCATCGAAAAATAATCTTCAGTAATGAGGCTTATTTTCACCTCGGAGGCTACGTTAATAAGCAGAATTGTCTTATTTGGGCTCAGGAAATCTAAGAATGATTGTTAAAAAGCCTCTCCATCTTCAACTGTTTGTTGCGGTTTTTCTGCTGGTGGTGTGGTTGGACCTTCTTTTTCAAAAAAGAGGCTGGTGCAACTGTTACAATGAATGGATTGCAGTACCGAGCTATGATAAATATTGTTTTACGGCCGGAATTGGAAAATATTGTTGTGGACGTTTATTTTCAGCAAGATGGCGCTACGTGCCACACAAGCAGCGAAACAATCGCAATTTTGCAAGAAAAGTTTCTTGACCGTGTTATTTTTAGAAGAGGTGATCACAATTGGCCACTGAGATCGTGTAATTTCGACCTTTAGACTTTTTTCTTTGGGCCACGTGAAAGATAAGGTCTATGCCAATACTCCGCAATCGATTCAAGACCTTAAATATGGAATTCGTGAAGTTATCGAGGACATACAGCCGCAAATGTGCGAATTGGTCATGGAAAATTTCATGAAAAGGGTATAGTGCTGCAAGCGTAGCCATGGCGGCTAATACAAAAGTGTTTCAACTACATATAAATTTATTTGCAAAATAACCTAGAAGAAAAATATACTTTCCTAGAAAAACACAAAAGGAGTAATTCCTTATAAGCCCACCGATTCAAAGGAACTATGAAAGTTATCGATATGCAATTCAAATTTCGAAAATAAGAAAAACATTTAAAGGCAAAAAATGGAATTATATTAAAATATTGTCTAAACCTTACATAAGTCTTAAGAAGATCATGAAAAGTTGGTAGCATTTAAAAAGAAACCCCGAACAGTTATTGTTAATGAAATAAGCCATTTCAAATCAAGTATTTCAAAAAAGTAATCAAAAGGCCGTTTGGTTTCAACAAGACAGAGCCCCCATAAATCTAACGAAAATATCATTATGGAAGGATATATTAGTTGAATCGATTATTTCGATAAATGGATTATCAACAGCTGTGGTTTTATATCAATATAAAAATGAATCCTTCGATTGGAAAACTCTTTACAATGTCCTCATTCCATTTATACTTTATATATGTGACTTCTTACCTTCCATCACATAATCATTTCACTTTTTTTTTTTTTTTCGTTTCATTTTTATTTTCAATTTTCATCATTGTTTAAATATTTTCTAGTTTTTATGATTCGGTATATTACATACGTCACACAAACACACAGAAAGATAACATACATAAACCCTATTCTTCCTTTTATACACATTATCATCCGCATATAGATTGATACACTTGCCGTTTTATGCTTCTTCTGAATTATATGAAACGATGACACCCTTCTATACCATAATATATATAATTTTATGTACGTAGAGAGTATTTTATTCTTATTTAAGATGAACAGGAAGGAATCCACTAAATAAAAGTGTTTTTACTTCTTTTGTCTTTTTGTAGAATGAAAAAAAAAATTGGATGGGGTGGTTATATGCGGAGGACTATATAGAGATATATAGGTAATGGTATACGAAGCGTAACGCAGTTGAATTAAACGAAATTATGTTAATCTTAATCGCAGTGGTGGCGTAACAATTTTGTTTAAAATACATTTGGGAACAATTTAATCTCTCAAGATTTATCTTAAAACAAATATATTTTAACCAACGAACAATATAGTGGTTGATTCGAGACAAAAGATGTAGGTATGGTCTATATATTTTATAATTAGTAAAATGTGGTTTACCAGATATGGCAAAAGGTTACCGGATCCATATAAAAAGAATGTTCTTATTAGAACCATTTTCCTGTTAGTCTTTTACGATACTCAAACTTAAATTGGTTTGGTAAACATCTATAATAGATTTTTGTCACAGAATTTTTTTCCATGACTTATTTCGGCATGACTTATTTTGTCCTGGCATTTTTCGCCACGGTAATTTTTTTTGGCACAGTATTTTAAAATGTTATCAAGTATTGTCTTCACAAAACTATATAGAATAATAAAATCCACCTAAAGCCCATTATGCAGC
Source organism: Tipula confusa (assembly GCA_963556175.1). NCBI lineage: Eukaryota > Metazoa > Arthropoda > Insecta > Diptera > Tipulidae > Tipula > Tipula confusa. The sequence continues at coordinate 79,530,918 of OY744475.1, forward strand.
CATCTGAAATCTGCATTTTTACCCTTAGGTGTGTTTTTACTCTTAACATTTTTTGTCCTATAGAAATTTTTAACATGCTGTTTTCAATTTTTGCTTCGGCAGTTTTTGCCATGGCATTTTTAGTTAAGGCATTTTTTGTCACGACATTTTTTGCTATGGCATATAACTTTGTTATAATAACTTTGTTTCATTAGCATTTTTTGCCATGGCATTTTTTTGGCACACCATTTTTTGTCTGGACTTGTAAAAGAAAAAATGCAAAGCTGTCTATGTTTACTGTCTAAGTTATCATTTTTTCGAAAAAATCACGTTCTGTTTTTAGGTTAAAATAAAAGTGATCCTAAGTTCTTTATAATTGGATAATCGCTAACTTTAAATGAATTAACAATATGTAACAGTAAGTTACGAAAAACTTGCCAAACTTTTTAATGTGGATTTTCATCATATTGATGATATTGGCGGGTCCCTCTAGATGCAGCTGTTTTATCGTATTGGATTAAGGTGAGGCGTATTAGTAAGTTGAAATAGCCAAAGACCCGAAGAAGCTTCTCAGGAAGGAGTTTCATTTTAAGTGTCCTGCCATATTTTCAAAAGCTGATAGAAGAAATTCTTCGGCAACTACAAAAAGGACAATATTCTGTTAGTTCGTGTGAATTTAGAAGAGTGTAGGACTCTCACGAAAGCTATTTTTGAACAACTTGCCAGGTATAACGTTAAAGCTTAATTTTTATACGCGAGTTAAATATCTTGATCAATTCATTAGAGGTAATGGCATTACACCTATCCCTAGCAAAATAGTTGCCATTAAAAATGCCGCACTTCCATCTACGGTGTCACGCAAGTTGCGTGACTTATAAATAACCTGTTGTTAAACCTAGAAGATGATCGTTGCCATCGGCACCTTCAGCAAATGTCCTAGCATCCTCAGAAATCTGTTGCAAAATGCTCTTGGTATCCTTACCAAACGTACCAATAGATGCGGCTTAAGTGTTAATCCACTTAAAACTGAATTGGTTCTTTTTTCTAGGAAGTTATACAAACTTCTGTTTTTCAATCCACACACTCTTAACGGAGTTAGTTTGAATATCTCAAATAAAGTGAAATTCTCGGGTCTTATTGTGGACAGCAAACTAAGCTGGAAACCGAATATTTTGGAAAGGATAAAGAAAGCTACGTTAGTGCTATATTCATGTAAGAATGCCATTGGGAAAGGATATGGTTAGACCTGTTCTACTGTACGGAGTTACAGTTTAGTGTCCAGCTCTAAATACAGTAGCAAAATAAAGCTGTTGATGAAGGTTCAAAGAACTGCATGTCTGTGTATTAGTGATGCACTCAGGACCAATTCAACTCAAGCACTAGAGATCCTTCTTCACCTAATCCTTCGTGACATCTTAGCTAAACAAATGGCTGCTTGTACAGCTATTAGGCTTAAATAAATTTCTTAAGAGACACTCATCTATTTTAATGAATAAGGAAATCCCCAAAGTTATTGATTATGCCATCCCGACATTATACCTCGAAGTTAAATTTCTGACTGTTATTCCTTCCAGAGAGTATACTGGGCGAGTGAAGTAGTTTTGAATCCTGGTACAATTAAATTCTTTACGGATGGATTGAGAATTGATAGCATGGTCGGTTTTAGGGTGTTCTGCAAGGAACTAAATATTAACCTCTCTTTTCGCCTCCCTGATCACTGTAGTGTCTTTGAGGTAGCGCTCATCGCAATCAAAGGAGCCATAGACTAGATGAAGTATAATGTTATATTTGTAAGGGATACCGGCATTTTTACGGGCAGTCAGGCTACCATTAAAGTTCTACAATCAGACGTTATCACGTCGAAAGTGGCCCAGAACTGTCTCTCATATCGTAACGAGATGGCAGAACAGTTCAACATTCAGCTCACATGGATGCCAGCGCATTTCAATATAACGGGTAATATTAAAGCCGATGAACTCGCTCGACAGGGTATCTCTTTTCACATCTTACCATGCAACGCTGATACAGAAGTACCGCTTGCTACGTGTAAACTTCCTTAAGGAAGGTGCTTATAAAATCACAAATAGTAGATGGTCAAATTGTACCTCATGTGTGATTACTCGGCATATTTGGCCTACACTAAACTTAATCAGATCTAACCAACTAATATCCATGCAACGGAGCAATATTAGCATAATTGTGGGTGTCATTACTGGACACTGTCTCATTGGTATGCAAGCGAGTAGACTTAGTTTGTGTGACCTGTCGGACCTCAGTAGCATGAGTGTTAGGGATATCAACTACATCGTTAGAAACTCGAATTGGATCCAGTAGGTATTGAGTTGAGAATAAAATTGATGTGGTCAGGCTACGGACCAATTGTATCTATGCTACATCCTTTAAGGACGGCCACCCGATCCTTGCCTAACCTAAGACAGGTTGTCTAAAATAAAATGCAATTAATATTTTTTCACAATTTTTATTCAAGCACACCATAAAATTAAATACACAGTCGGATGTGTTCGTGTTGATGAAAAGTAGTTCGATGATCGTACTGGCACAAAGGTTAAGTAAGATATCAAAAATTATTCGCGAAAGAGTTGAGAAAGCTTCGGGCCCAGAAAAGCTTGTATAGATTAAAACATAAAAAAGTAATATTAATAAACAAACGAGCAAATAAAACGAACTATTTTTAAAAGTTTTTTTACTAAACGAACGCAATCTATTTTTGGTTGTGCTAGTTTGAATAGAGCCCAAAGTAATGATGTATATAACGGGTGGGCCATTTAAAAGTTTAAATTTAAAAATGCAGTAAAACAAAAACGGTTTGAAATTTTGCCAAATTTATTTTTTTGTTGTGAAGTACAATTGTTCCGGTTAGAGATGGAATATTATTTCATTCTTATGGCTGCCGCGGCTGGCCTCACAGTACCCCATTCGATCGGATCATTTTTCGAGCACGGATCATTTTTTTTTGAGTGTGATCGGATCATTTTTTTTTGAGTGTATGGGGTCCAATTTCGGCGATGGCACCACGAATGTTGACCTTCAAATGCTCAATTGTCTCTGGTTTGTCGGCATAACACGGTCATCAAACGTTTGACGCAATATATCGATTGTGGCATGAGATGCACCATCCTGTTGAAACAAAATATCGTTTACATTAATACCATGAAGAGCGGGCGTAACAAAATCGGTTATCATGGTGTGATAAGTGTCTCCATTGACCGTAATGGTTGCGCCATCCTCATCTTCAAAGAAATATGGGCCAATGGTGTCACTCATAATGGGAAAAAGTCACTTGTAATGGGTGCACTGGCTTCTGTAAAACCACGTGTGGGTTTTCTAAACCCCAAATACGGCAATTTTGATTATTAACGTACCCACCAAGATGAAAATGAGCTTCATCCGAAAAGATGATTTTTTTGGCAAAATCGACATCATCGCGCAGTTTCTCGTTGACCCATCTAGCGAAGTGAAAACGAAGCGGATGATCATGCGGCTTCAACTCTTGAACCAATTGAACTTTGTAAGGCGTCATACCGAGATCTTTTCGCAAAATTCGTCGTAAACTGGTGTGTGAAATGTTCAATTCTTGAGAACGATGAAGAGTTGATGTTGATGGATTCTCACGCACACTCTCAACCACAGCTTCGATATGTTCGGGTGTACGCACTGTACGAGTACGCTCACGTCTTGGCGCATCAACAATGAAACCAGTTTCACGAACTTTAACAATAAACTTGCGTATACCGGGCATTGTTGGTCCTTCTCTGCGACCAATTTTTGCATGACATTTTCGTGCAATTTCCGACCATTTGTCTTTGTTTTGGAAATAAATTTCCAATAAATTTCCAATAAATCCCAACGTTGCTTAAGCGTAAATCGATTCATTTCGTTTAGTGGAGATAATATACTGAATTTTGTGACAGAATAGAATGACATAAGTATTGCCAGATTCGAAATAACGAGTGGTTCAAATTTAAACTGATAGATGGCCCACCCTTTAGTTATGTTATCTACATTTAAAGCGTGTCAAAATAAAATTTACTAAATGGAATTATACTGAGTGTTTTTTTAAGCTGAAACTTTCAAATATCTCGGAAAATAAACACTCTAAATAAACACACGAAAAAAATGTACAAGATCAAAATATATCATTCCGAGGGGGACATACATTAAGGCTAAATTTAGTATCCTCCTTCCCCTTCTTGTAGGTGGGGCAGAGAGTAACTTTGAAATAAAAATAAGAACATTGAAGATTCTACGGCTAAAAGTACGTAGGATTTTCTTGAAACATTTTTTCGATTCATGATAGATGGCACTGTAATAGACGATATTGATTTTATTTCGATTTCTCCTACTGAGAACATACGCATCAATGCACTTATTAATCCGCTTTAAAAATGAATGTACACAACTGAGAAGCATGTCTGCTGGAATTTCGGCACAATCATTTCTTATTCGCTCAATCATATTCTAGCGTGTTGTTGGTATTTGTTGGTAAACTTTGTCTTTGAGATAGCCCTACAAAAAGAAATCAGGCGAAGTAAGATCTGGTGATCTGGCAGGCCAATTTACCGGACCAGTTCTACCAATCCAGCGGCCATTGAAATTACGATCAAGTACTTCACGTGCTACTGACGAATAGTGTGCTGGACAACCATCATGCTGAAACCACATGTTCTGTCGCAATTCTAAGCTCAAGTCTTCAAATAATGTTGGCAGTTTATTTTCAAAAATATCTCGGTACATTTGACCATTCAAGTTGCCTTCAATAATATGGTGACCGATGAGTTGGTTTTTTTTATAAATGTTCAGAGCACTTAGGATATAGGTATGTATATCCTTTATATGTTTGTTTTAGCAACAAACACACAGCACTACTGCAAAAGGTAAAAGGAAGGATTAGGAGGGAAAAAGGTAAGAAAGGAATAAAAGGAATAAAGGTTTTTAGTCTTCTAGTTGTTTACTTTTGATAGTAAGTTTAAATCTCTGTAAATTGTATTCCAAGCGAAACGTCTCGTCGTTCAGTTAATTCCACATTCGCGTACTCCTAACAAAAAAGAGTTTTTAAATTTATTGGTCTTCGCGAATTTAATTTCCAGATTGTTTCGGTGTACCAAGCGTCTTAAATTACGCGCAAGCTTTGACAAACCAGGCATAAATTCATAAAGTTCCGATTAACAATGGCCATGAAAGTATCGGAAGTCACACCATCCACCACCACTTGGATTTTGTGACAAAGAAGAAAATTCTCAATTCATAAAATTAACGAACCGTGAAGGCCAACTGCCCTCAATTTACATAGCAAACCCTTGTGCCACACGCGATCAAATGCTTTTGAGATTTTGAGTGCAATGACTTGAGATTCACCAAACGCTTCTGTTCCATTGTTCAGTAACAACATTAATTAAATCACCTGCTGAACGCCCTCCGCGAAAACCATACTGACGATCAGAAATTAGATGATTAGCTTCCAAATATTTCATCAGCTGGAAGTTGATTATGGTCTCAAGTACTTTAGAAAGCACCGAGACGATAGCGATTGGGCGATAATTTGAAGGGTCCGATTTACTGCCCTTTTTTGGCACAGGATGTATGTTAGCAGTTTTCCGGATGGAAGGGAAAATGCCAGAAGACATAGATCGGTGAAACAGACATGATAGTGGCTTAGACAGGGATTTACAGCAATATTTGAGGACAACTGGGGGAATACAATCCGGAGCGGGTGACTTGTTGGTGTTAATGTTTGCAAGGACTTTAGCGACAACTCTAGATCTTAATCTAATGCGGCGCATCGATGAACTGGCTAGAGAGATAATCGAGGGTATTAAGTTAGAATCAGGTAAATTAGAGTTTGCTGCAAATTTTCGGGCGAAGATTTTAGATTTTTCTTGAGCTGTAGAAAAAATATAGTCCCCATCTTTCAGAGGTGGTATTGATGTTTCCTACTGTTCAAGAAGTTTTCCTCTACTTTGCGGGCAAAGGACCAAAAGGTCCAATAGCTATTGCCTTGCTTTAAGACCTGATAAATGACCCGTATCGTTGACCCGATCTGGTATCCTTGTAGGCTGATCTACAAGTTGTGTGAGTTGGTTTAAAGCTGCAAACATTTCAGTCGCCTCGCCAGCCGGTGCTACGGACTTAGAATAAGGAAGCCACTTGTCATTGTGGACATTGAAAGCACCTGCCACAGCGATTTCAGCATTTGGTGATTTCTGAAGGATGCGCCCAAAGGAGTCTGACAGAGTATCAAACCCAAAATGAGCAGATTGCGATATTTCGATAGAAAGACCACATCGGAAGAAGGGGTGTTTCGAGACATGAATTTTAAAGCCAGTGTGTATTTTCAACACTCCAGTAATGCATGTTGTGTCGATTAACCGTTCCATGGTTTGTAAAAGATTCATCGGAAAACAATACATATATATAGAATTGGGATTTTGCTGTATTTGTTCACGTGCCCACTGACAAAAAGTTACTCGATTTTGGAAATCAATGCTATGAAGATATGATATGGATGATACTTATGTCGGTTTAAAATTTTCCAAACAACGTGTTAATTTTGATGCAAACATATTGCAGAATCGTATGCATATATTCTCAGGAGGAGAAATCATGAATCTAAATTTTTTTTTTGAAAATCTTACGTACTTTTAATCGTAGAATCCGAACCTGTAATAAAAAATAGGGGTTCTTATTTTAATTTCAAAGTTATCCCATACCCTAACTACAAGAAGGGAAAGGAGTGTACTAATTTTAGAACTAACGTAAGTCCTTCTGGAGTGCTTTAATTTTAATCTTGTAAATTTTTTCGTAGAGTTTTTATTTTCCGAGATATTTGAAAGTTTCAGCTTAAAAAAAATACCCGGTATAATTTTTACAACCTTAAACCAAAATAGACATTGGAAATATGTAAGGATTCTTTCAACATTAATCCGATTCTAATTTGTCAGGCATAATAACTGAAAATATATATACTGAAAATTGATTAATTTAGAGATTACTAATTTAATTATCAAAAAATATTAACGAAATGTCAAAAATGTATTGTACTATGAATTAAATTATATTTCCGAAAATAAAATTCCCTTAGCGGGAATATTATTATAGTCTGTGTATATTTAAATTATTTCTGCTCTCTTAATTTATTTCTTAACCACGGTCGTATTACATACACTATACTCCGAACAATATTAAAAATTCAACGAATAAAAAAAATTTACAAAATTAGCATGAAATTTAATTATTGCAGATTATCCGAAGTGAAAAAGGCACACCAAAGTAAATCAGGTTAGGTCTATATCAAAAAGTGAATTCGTTTATGTATTTAAAAGGTTTAAATTTAATTAAGTATTTTTTTACAATAAGATTGTAGTCCAATGTCAACAATATCTACTTGACCATCAGATATCTGATGGTAATATGATTACTTTTTAATGTTTGTTGAAAATATTGTATCTGTCTGTTTATAGCGTATAACAAACTTTATTTTCTTCCGCCATACGAGTATGCAGTACGTACATAGAGGAGATATGGAAGATGGTACTTAAAGTGTATATTCATCATCAACATCATAATTCTCGTCGTTGTCGACATATACATGTTAATAACGATTGAATGGCAAAAATAAATTTAATTAATTATTTTTGTTCCATATTAAAAATTAATTTAATTGGAATGTAATATATAAAAAAAATTATAATATAATTTGGCAAATAATAAATTGGGGTTTCACAAATATTGTGTTGATTGAGGACGCAGACATTATTTTTTGTCAATGATGGTTAGAACGTTACTACGAATTGGTTGATCGAACATGTTTTCAGTTTTATGAAAACAACATGCTATGTAAATAAGAAATATGGTTACAGGTGTGTTGCATCAATAATAAAAGTTTGTACACAACAATATTTTTCATTTGTTGCTGATTGCCTTAGGTTTCTTTTATATGTGAATTTAAATGATTCAACCTTTTTTTTTCTTTTTGAAAACCTAGCAAATTTAATTACATTTTCATGCGAATATACGAGTATATAAAATGGTTTCTACCAATTTTGTTCAACAAATAAAATGATGGCTGTTATATTTGGTTCATATGGGTAAGGTAACTCTGGTAAAATATTTGATATTTGATGTTGATTTTTAAGAGAACCATGTTCTTTACACAACCAGTAAGAACTAACATAGGCCTCCACCTACGATTAACATCAAGTTATACTATTATTTCTCGAGCAGTTTGCTAGTAAAGACCCTATCATCTAGTTATACTATATCGTTATGATTTGACAGTATGCTGATGGTTTACAAAATTATTACAAGTAATGAATCCAAATCGGCAATTCTACATCATTCGCCGTAGGATGGCAAATTCTTTTTATTCAGCCACATTAGAAGGTTCGGATCAAATGGCCCATTCAGTTTATAAAGGTAGTAAATAATAAATTTCTTCTGAATCCATTCAATTCTATCAATATGAATATTATAAGCAGGATCCCAAATAATCGATGCATATTCCAAATTAGACCAAACAATAGAACAATACAAAGTTATAATTGATTGTGGATTATGAAAATCTTTTGTGATACGACAAATGAAGCCAAGTAGAGAACTAGACTTAGCCACGATCAAATCAATATGGTCACGGAAATTCAATTGATGATCCAAGACAACACCCAAATCTTTGAATGTTATAACCCCTTCAAGCTGGTAAGATATTGCAATAAGATATTGCTCATAATCTTGCATTTTTCCAAATTTAAATTCAATCTATTCTCAATTGACCATTTATACCGTAAATCTAGATCACTCTGCATTTCAATACATTGTTGCTCGCGACGTACAGCTTTTGATATTTTCAAGTCGTCTGCATATAATTCAGTCACAGTAACAGAGAAGTAATTTCATTAAAGAATATATTAAACAACACAGGACCTAGGTGAGATCCCTGAAGGACTCCAGAATGAACTTCAATCATCTTAGATGTAAACCCATTAAATTTAACTACATGCTTCCGATCACGCAGGTACGATCCAATCCAATCCAAAAATACTATGCTCACTCCAAATTTATCAAGTAGCTCAAACTGAGGTGAGTCAAATGTCTTCTCAAAATCAATGAAAACCACATCTAGCTGACATTTGGAATCGAAGGCGCTGAACGTTTTTGATGTTAAACTTAACAGATTTTTGGTTGTAGAACGATGCCTGACGAATCCATGTTGTTGACGTGTTAATGAAAATTTAACATTGAAATACAAATAATCAGAAATAATAACTGATTTAGAAATGGGAATTATAATTGCCATCTTCCATATCAACGGAAATACACCACTCTCCAGAGACGCATTAAATATCCGAGAATAGCGAGTTATTAGGGTCCTTAAAAACTATTGCGGGTATATTATCAAAGCCACATCCCGATTTCATTTTAGATATACCAAGGCTAACATCGTTTTCAGAAATATGAGGTATTCCAATTAAATTTTGATGATGCCGTAGTACGATGTCCTAAGGAAACATCATTAACCTTATCATCGTATTTCTTATAGACTATTTGGAAAAATTCAGAAAATAAATTACATATGTCCTCAGCATTACAGGCAGTAACATCATTTAACGACATCGTTTGGGGATAACCGGAACATTTGCTTTTATAGATTAGGGCCAAAATAGATTAGGGTCTGAAATTAAATTATTTTCCAATGGCGGAATATAGTTTCTATGGGCTCGGTGTTGTTCCTTAAATGACCAGCGAAGTTGTTGGAAAGAATTGAGACAATCCGCGTTATCTCCAAAAACTTTGGCAAATGTATGTGCCTTATTCTTTTTGTTTCTCAAACTGACCAAATTGTTGTCAAACCATAGAAGATGGTTATTCCTACGCTTATAGCATTTAGGTACATGTTTGTCAAAAGCCTCATGTAAAACCACATAAAATGAGTCAACTAACGCAATAACGTCACTCGAAAAAGCATTAAAAATTTCGTCCCAGTCCACCTTATCAAGAAACATCTGCAGTCCAGCAATATCACCATTCTTAAAATTATAATTTAACTTTGGTTGAGTATTGTTGATGAATTTACAAAATAGCTTTTGGCAGTCAAAGTTGATTTCCAATCCACTGTGGTGCAATCTATCGGGAACAAAAGGTTGTGATACACAGTAACACAAATTAATACATAATAAGTAACAATAAAAGAATATTATTTTATTTTTTATTTTTAATTTTTACACTTTGATCATAAACATTCCTTGATATGATTTTACTTACAAATCGTCAACAGATTCTTATGTGAGTAGTACCTGATGTTTGATTGTTTCAGCTAAAATAATAGGGACTTGGAAAACATTGAATACGTGCTACTCTGACGTATCTCAAGCGATAGTCTATTGAACATAAAAAAGATACAATTCAAAAAAAAAACCTACGAAAATCTATATTCGAAAATTATAGTCTGAATAATCCACAAAGTCCTCTCCACTAAAAATAAAAAATAATCGAAACACAAACATGTGCTGACGAGGCAGTAAACCCAAGCTCAGGAATATGGGCCAAGAGGGAGAACGCCTATCTTTGAAACTCATTAATCGGATGATAAGTTTTTGCCGGACATATATTGTATTTAATGCAGTTTTACAAGCACTGCCCTAGCACAATAATCCGTATTGAAGGATTGAGTCGACCAATGCGTAGTAGACCATTTTAAGGAGATAACTGGGGCAGAATAATCGCAGTACATACATTTTCCTTGCAACCAATAATAGTCTAAAGTGCAGTTTTCCAGTATGGGACTTCCAGTTCAAGTTGTTGTCAATTATAACACCTAAATACCTAAAATTGTTGACCGATGTCATAGGAAAATAAGCAGTAGATGAACATACCCTAGTTTTCATGCAAACAAAATCGTAATAATGTACATCTGTAACCAGGTCCAGTTGCTTCTTCCTAAAATGTATGATCTTAGTTTTATTGCTTAGTAATAGATTGTGTGCCTTTAACCAGACAGCATGCAAGGTCAAGTCATGGTTATTTTTTATGTAATTTCGTAGAAATGACGAAGCAGCATATGCATATGAAAAATCATCTGCAAAAGCCGGAAGGGTCCCATTGAAGTTCAGTTTAAAAATTCCATTTATGTAAACTAGAAAAAATAGTGGTCCTAAAACGGAGCCCTGAGGAACTCCAACTGTAGTCATTAGTTCATTGCTCCATTTACCATTCACTTTTACACATTGGGGTCGCTCACATAGGTAGGAACAAAACCACTCATTTTACCACAGAACCCACAATGGTAAAGCTTCTTCAGTAGAATAGAATGCACTACTATATCAAACACCTTTGACATGTCTTTGAATAGCGCGGATACTTTCAAACCATTATTAATATTTTTGGTTATTTGATCTAGAAAGAATAGGAGCGCTTTTTCTGTGTTATTATTTTCTCTGAAACCGTATTGCGATTCGGAGAGGATTTCTATTAAAAAATTTGATTATCCTGCATTTCGTAATCTTTTCAAAAATTTTTAAGAACACGGAAAGAAGCGAGATTGGACGGAAATTGTTCATACCTGTTTTATCATTTTTCTTATAAATAGGTATTACGACCGCTCGTTTCAAGGATGATGAGAAAATACCACAAGACGTAATTGGACTGAAATATAATTCATGGTTATTAGGCGTTCTTCGTCGAGACCTGTTCTATTGTTGTGCGAGTTGTTGTTATTTCCTATACACTCGTGAAAAACAAGTTGAACTCATTGGCTATTTCGACTGAATCATCAATCCTGTGACCTAGATTGCCGATGATTTCTTTTATATCGGAAGACTTTGAATGCCCGGTAATCACCTCATCACCTAATGCCAATTTTTATGTGCATCATTGTCATTTAGGCGAAACCTTTCATGGTAGTGTTGTTTTTTGGATAAACAAATTTTAGCATTGGCTAAATCGCACAACTTCATACTATATGCCTTTAGTCTGCTATTGTTAGGATATGTTTTCGCTAAATGACTGAACTTGTTCCTTTTTCATATTAGTTTTAGCAGGCAGTCGGTCATCCAGGCCTTTAGTTTATTTTGCTTTCTCGATGAAGATACCTGTGTACAACTGGTTAGGTGACCACCAAGTTGTCATAAAATTGTCATATGATATCGACGCCTCTAGGCAGTTATAAACTTCATTGAACTTCGTTCATGAAAGATAAAACCTTTTAGTTTTTCAAAATCGATATGAGTGATATTCCTGATCCTGTTTGTTTGGGGGGAGAGAGTTCCAATCGAAATTGAGATATCAAGGAGAACATGATCAGTTATTTTCAAGTCCATGACGGAGCATTTCATTTGCAGTGGGAACTTTTGATGAAGCCTATATAAGACGTTGTCTATACAGAAAGAGGTATTTGTAATGCGTGTCGGTTCATCTACTATGACAACTAAACCATTACTAGATAATAAAAATAGTAACTTATCCAACAATGGACTGGTTTGTGAAAAATCGAGATTGTAATCGCCCATAATCACGATATTGGAGTACGATAGTTGATTCAGGAGCACTGCAAACTCATAAATAAAATCAGAAATACACTTAGAGCTAAGTCTATATAGATACACAATACACAAAATAGTTTTGAGCTCATTGAAAAGGTAATGCCAAGCGCTTTGAAAGTTTGGAAGTTAAAGGTAAGATGTTTACATGTTAAACTGTTCTTATCGTAAATTGCCATTCCTAATGAATTTGATTAGTTTAACCTCCCTATAAACTCTGGGTTGCATGCGTCCTGTTATTGGTTTTTGCAGTCATGTATTCGCAACTCAAAATATCACTTAATAATTCCGGGCACTGCAGTAGGTTAAAATTTTCCTAGTTACTGCCAATGGATCAAAAGAACTTTCAGGGACACCATCTACGATCAGATTTGGATTCAGTTCTCGTTGATGATAGCCATCCATCTTATATTCAAGTTCAATAATACGGACTCCTTGGTTTTTATACATGTTTTCGAGAGAATCAATATTTTTTGATTAATATTTTATTCTCAGTTATTATAGTTTTGAGGTTAGTTTTCATTTCCTCAAATTCATTACAAATAAATTCTTGGGAATCCACAATATTGGATATCATAGATTTTACTATAGTGAATTTAAGTCTTATAAGATAGAGTTATGCCTTATAAGATAACCCCAGTTAACAATGATTCCTTAGGAGGTTTCGTGCTCTGGAATCATCTATGTTTAATCTTCAATTCAATACTTCAAGTCACTAATGCAGCTCTGTTATTCTAAAAATTTTAGGTTACATACCTGTTGGCAGATGGCCAACATTCTACACAAAAATAAAAATAAAACAAAAATTATTTATTATGAATCAGTCTTCATTCAGTCTTCCTTAAAGGAAGACATGCGGCGCATGTCAGTCGCATACCAACCAATCAACATATCTAAACCATGTGACAAAATTTACCAATCAAATCACTCGTTTGCGGAACAAACTAAACTATAAAGAATAAAAACAAAATTAAAGCAGAGTTAAAACATTTTTAACTTGGTTTTTACTTTGTTTTTATTCTTTAGAATTTTTTTTGTTTTTATTTTATTTTATTTTGTTCCGCAAACGAATGATTTGATTGGTAAATTTTGTCACATGGTTTAGATGTGTTGATTTGATTGGTTGGTATGGGGCTGCTATACGCCACGCACGAGCCGCATACGTGCTGCCGCCTTAAGTATTCACTGTAACATAAACTAAAAATTTATAAAAAACAATAAAAATTAAATTAAATTAACAAAGTGTGCTATATTTTTTAAAAATCCAAAAACGCTTGGATTAACTAATCTAGGTTACGTTAGGTCCAATATTTTGTTTTTTTGTAACCGTCATGTTATAGTGATGTTTGTCATTATACAACGTATATCCTGCTGATTTGCATGCTCATTAAGGCGTTGAAATTGTTTTCTTGCATGATAATTGATCTCGTCTGTGACAAGCTCCATTTTCAAGTCTCTTTGAAGGCTATCGTTTCTAATGTACCATGCTGTATTTACAATGGATCGTAGTATTTTATTTTAGAACGTTTGGATTATTTTGATGTTTGTTTTTTTAGCACAACCTTCGAGTAATATTCCATAGATCCATACTGGTTTCAGAATTTGTTTATAAACAGCAGAAGCTTATTATGGATCGAGAGCTATGAACTTGTTCTATATAGTTAAGTGTTTTTCCCTTAAACAAATTGATGTGAAGGAATAAGGTTTCTTCTATTATTAGTTTCAGTCTTTTTAGAAGTCACTTTCCAAATAATTTTAATAGCGTTGAAAGCAGAGATTAGACCTTTATGAACAGTTTTCATTCGGTGGTCTGTTTGGTTTTATAATTATTATTACTTCTGCAACCTTCCATTGCTTTGGTATATATCTAGGTACATAATCGGATTGCTGCATTTATTATGTGCAATTATTTTTTCCTTCCTTTTTCTGGTAAGATACTAATTAAGTAAATAAATAAAAGGATGTTGCATTAATTATTAAAAGTAACTTTCATGCTTTGACGATCGATTTTGTTAACTTGTGTTATGTTTTCATTAGCAGATTGTCTTGGGAGAGGTTTTCAAGATATGATGCAAATAAATCAGCATTTTTCTTTGCGGTTCTAGTCCAAGTTCCATCATCACCTTTTTTTACAGGTACTAATTGTGATTTAGGCCTTTTAAGTCTTTTTGTTGCTACTCAGAGGGAATAGTCTGTGTACTTTCAAACTGTAAGGCCAGTAATATAATTATAAATCGATTGGTTCTTATTTGCTTTGATTACAAGTTATTACTAAAATAGTTGAGTAACATTTTACTTTATGAAGCGCGAGTTCTCTCCTAAGTTTTTTAGGGTTTCCTTTTTCCTCTAACTTCCGAAGAGTAGTTAATGTGTAAGCTTTTAGGCGTACTTTCCCGAGCTGCTTTTAGTATAATACTGCTAATTATACTGGCACTTGAAGACTGACATTGTCACTGACTAGTTTTTGGAACACTTTCCAATTAGTTTTATTGTTTGTTAATTTGGGGAACGGCTCTCTCTTAACTATTGTTACATTGAGAATCATGAAAGCAGGAGTAACGATATAGGCCTTCGCCGTCTTATATGAACACGTTGTTTGATATCCATTTTGTTACGTATGAGATTTTGTATTTTATTTATGGGTCCTTAGCCAGTAAACATAGCCAGTTAGTACGCATTTTTATGCTTGGTCTGCGGTAAATAGCTCATTTCCTTTGTAGGTTGTGATTTTCAATTCGTATTTTTGGCGTTTAAGTCATCTCCAATAATGAAATTGAACCCTAGTGATTTAAATGAGATTTGGTCCTCTTTATATAGATTTTGCCGCAGAGGGCAATTAATTTAAAAATCGTTACATAATTTTTGATTATTTAGTTGAACAATGATGGTGGCCACACTCATAATTTATTCTCCTATTTTTATTTCTTCATGTTGTTTGATTTTTCTTTTATAAATATAGTTGATCCTGCTCGTGCGTTTCTTGTTGGCTGGATGGCGTGATAACAAAACACCCAAGTATTTTAGCAAATGAAGTGTTAGTGAAATGGCTATCAGATTTTAGGCATAAGTATATCTATTTTAACTGTATTTTAAAATATTTTTATTGTTCTGGAATATGTTGCATTATCCCATTTGCATTCTAGGTGATAATTCTAAGTGTTTAATTTATTCCAATATTTTAGTAATTTCACTGTCTTTTGATTATTTAGGCGACTATCCAGGCTTTTTCTTGTTTCACATAATAAACGTTTCAGGTTTCTATGCTTCTTAGGATCTTTTCATGAATGGAATCGTTTCACAATGTTATTGGTACGTTTCACAATGTTATAGGATGGTGCATAAATATTTTCAACAATCGGTCTCATTTTATTGCCATCTTTGTGTATTTTTGGTAACCCGTAAAGCCTTGGTACAGATGGATTTGATACAATTTGATACTGATTATTAATCAAATTTCACGCTTAAGTGTTCAAATAGTGAAAAAATAGTTATTTGTTTAATTATAATTGTTTAATTTTATTTGTTTAATTATTTTTATAAACCTTAAAGGACATGTTTTGGAAAAGAGTTTCTCTTGACATTTGACGCATCTAGACTCTCATTAACAATATCTCTAGGTGTGGTTATAACCGTGGCATTTTTTACATTAAGGTATTAGGCCATTTGCTTTGTTAACGATTCTAATCTAACTCTCAGGTTATTATATGTAAGCATAAATAATGGTAACCCTCTTTTATTAAGTTGAACACCATCTGCATTTTCTATTTTTTTCTCTTAAATATATTTGCTGCATCTTTAATTTTTAATCGCTTACTTAGGTAGGCTAGGACTTTTACTATATCTTCTTTTGTATAAGTAGGATAAAGCCTCCTAGCCGTAACTTTTTAAAACCACCGATTTCCATCAATGTTTAGCTTTGTACCCAAAGATCTATACTTCTATAAGCACTATAAGTGATGCGACTCTATATTCTCTAGCAGTGATTGATTTCATTTGTGTTTGCACGGAGGCATAACTGGAATGATAATAAAAGTAATTAGTGACGACCCCTTCTTAGGTTTAACTGCTAGTCCGTCAGTATTCTCTAGCTAGTCCGTCAGTATTTAGGCCGACGTTTTATTGAATTTCACTACTTTCAGGAGGCGAGCGACTCTGAATCCTTTTTTTTGATTTTCGTTTTCTTGAAGAACTGTCTGTTAGTCGATACCGTGCTAAAAGGAAAGTTTCCCACTAAAAACATCACGATGTTATGACTGTGCTATATAAACTGTTTTAAAAGCAAAATATCACGAATTTCCATTACCAAATTGCATTGTCGCCTGTATTAGCATGGTAGATGGTTCACTCCATGGAATCTACACTCTAACAGTAGATCGTGCTTATATTCAACATAATCACAATCAAGTGATGAAAATCCCTTTGATATCTCTGTCCCCGTTGGGGTTCAAACCCACACATCGAAGCTTTAGCCACTGAACCAGTTGCTCGGTTACTCTTTACTTAATTTTTTTGCTGGGTAGTATTAGATTAATTGCAACCTTTTGTATCGTTAGGTTCCACTGTTTTTTTACTCTTAAGTGCTTTTAGAAAAAGTAAACCATTATTGTTAAATTAATTGATTCCGCCGTACTTTTTACTCATAATTAAAAATTGAAAATCATTCCATTTTCCATCTAATTAATATTTTTCCGTCGTCATCGTTTCTATATACACCATAATTATACAATGTAACCATCTGTGTCTTAATTTCTGAGAATTCTATTTACAAAAATATAAAGAGAAAAAAAATTGAAAATGAATCTAATAAACTTTCATATACAGTTCTCCATGTTATATTCTTGTTATAATTACAATTCACTATACTGACTGTGAAAGATATTGAGGATTTTCCGTTAAAATTAAAATTTTACAGTGAAGAGTGCGAACACGACCTTATAATTCTTCGTCAAAATACTATAACGATTTAATTGCTATGTTACAAATGAAACACTTACACTTTGTATAACATATATAGGATAAAAAATATATTCAGGTCAGTTCACATCAAATCAAATTTTTCTCCAATCAAATCGATTTAAAAAAAAATATAGTAATTTTGTTAATAATTTGATATTCACTTTATGTGTATAATTGTTTTATTGATTTTCGAATCATTTTCTCTTTCTGGTTTTCCCGAGGCACATCCATTTGGAACAAAAAAAATATAAACCGGAAAAAACGATTTTACTCTCAACGTTTTGTACTCCTCTCATAAAAATTTGTCTTGTTAAAATTTAAGTCGACAGATTTTCACAAAATAGAATAACAATAAAACAATCCGAAATATATACAAAAAAAAAAATAATAATAATCTTCTTTGTTTTTTTGAGATAAATTTTCCATTTTTTTTTTTTTTTTTTTTTGGATAGGTTTTGTTAGAAATTTGAGAAAGGAATTAAGAAAAACGAAAGAAAAGTTTTATTCATAATTAAATTAATTTGAAATGAAAAACATAAAAAAATGAGGTTTTTCATTTTTCCTTTTTTTTTTTATTTTTTCGAAGAGCCGAGTAAGAAAGTTTAAAGTAAAATTTTGTTGTCATTACTTTTCATTATGGATCGTTTGTTATTGTTTTTAATGATTTTCCTTTTTAAGAAGGCGAAAAATGTAAATTTTGACGAGGATCAAATGGGATAAAATTTATATTTGTTATACATTTCGTTATACGTTTCGCTGTTGTCAGTTATGTTATTGTTTTAAAGAAGTTTAAATGTCTGCGAGGCTTTTTTTATCTGATGGATTTTATGCTTAAGCCCGTCAATCCAATATCAAAATGTATAATACTTGTAACTTGATTTTTCATCTCGAGCTTTATATTTTGGGCTGGCTCCCATTTGACAGTTATATATTATATATTTATATAAACCGTCTCAGTCTCAAACCGAACAAAATATTATTTTCATACAATAAAACAAGAAAGTAAAAAAAGGCTGTGTGTTTTTATGGTCAAAAATATGGTTGGAAACCAAAATTAATATCCTTAAAAAGGATATCGTACATTTTTTTCTTCTTGGTGAGACTAACTACATATTATATAGCACCGAGGACGAGAAAGATGGCAAAAAGGAATTATAATTTATTTCGAAAATGGAACCGTATATTTTTCATTTGAAACTGGGATTTTTGCTGTACATGATGTGTGTGTGTATGTGTGCGAGAGTGCGGGGGAGAAAATATGTATGTACTGTATCGCCGACGAGGGTTAAAAACATCATGTATGTGCTTTACAAAAAGCAGCCTTGTTTTTTTATTTTGTGTATTTTCATTTATTTAAGTTATAACCTTTCTGTACATCACAAAGGTGAAATTACATTAAAATGTTGCGAAATTGTTGTTATTTATTAGTATAAAAAAGCTTATAAAAATATTAAATGCTTATGTTGAGTAAATTTTAAATTAACTGTTTGATTGATCGTAAAGTTTTTAAGGTTAAACATATTTTGATGAACATACACTGTTTATTATATTATTCTAGATGTTTGCTAATTACAAATGTAATGGAAATAATAAGTCTTCCTGCCACAAAAAAATGTAAGTGTTTGTCAATGTAAGTCTTTGTTACAAACTATTCAAAACAACACATTTTTAAACTCTTACAACTTACACAAATTTCCCTTACTGCCTGTCTTAAATAGTTTAATTTAGAAATTTCTTCTCCTTTTATATAAACATAAACCCACAATTATCAGCCATTCAAAATAAAAATCTCGCTCATTCATAAAAATATATAATACTATATTATAAAAAAATTGAAATTATATTTAGAAAATGTTTAATTAACCAAAATATATTTCATTCTAACAGAAAAAGAAGCTTGATCCAGAATAACTTAACTAAAGCATTTTAATCAGAAACACCTTATATAATTTTCAGATAAGGCGTATTTATTTCAAATGTGTTAGTTAAGTCTTAATTGCTTAGTTTGCATTAGTATAAATTGCACTTAAGGCAAATTGACTATTTTGCAAAACTCACCTATGTAATATTTCCTATTGGTGGATTAAAACAAAACTAACTTATTAATAGAAAAAAAACCGTATCTAGCTAAAATATTACAATGTCTAAAAGAAAATTATAAATAATAAAAAACCATAAACAACTTATGAGGTAGGTAAGGTATAAATGCTTCGCAAGTAAAAACTAATTGTCAATTTATTTTGTGATATCAATGACTTAAGGCATTCAATTTTCTTCGTTCATTCAGTAATTTTATTTTGACGATTCACACTTGTGAAATTTTAGAATGAATATCGGAATGATTTGGTTTCTATCTTGTTTAAAATTGAAATCTTTTGACATCATTCTTATTATTTGTGGTTAAACATATTGTGATTTAATAAAGATTTTGTGAGGTTATAAATATATCGGGATTCAATAAATATTAGTTGGAATAAAATATTTAATTTATTATATATTTGTTATTGTACTTATTATTTCCGCGTCAAAAAATATTTTTCAAAACAAATGGCTTGACTTTATATCTTTCTCTTAGTATTTTTATTATGCTTTCTCCTTTACTCGATGTTCGTTCAAACAAACATATAAAATTAAAGCAACTCTTGTGAAAATTTTCTTAAGAAAGTCACATGACTGTTTTGAGCTATACAATTGGTTGAAAAAATGGTTTGAATGAATGAATGAACGAAGAAATTGAACTGTGAAGTCGCCTTTACTGATAAATAAATTATTATTCATTAGTATTAAGGAATAGTTTTTATCTCTTGTGTTAGACAAAACATTATTTTGATTATTTTTTCATAAAAAACTACATTATTTTATAAATAACTTCAATTTCATCGAAAGGCACTTTTTTACCAGCTAAGGTGCATATCTACGGCGGAGTACGGCATTACAGTTATACATAAAATATACACGCATCAAACACGTGTTTATAGGTTTAAAACAAAACCATTTATTTCGAACATGTTTTAAACATTATTTTAAACCAAAATGTTTTAAACTTGCCAGCCCTGCCAGAAATGAATCCTCTGGAGAGGAACCTAATAAATAGATGACCTGTCTTGTATGTAAAACGCTTTAGGTATACATACAACTGTAAATTTAACACAAAAATGTTTAAGAAATATTTCTTAAAAAGGGCTAAGAAAACCTAATATTGTTTTGTTATTCTTCTATAAAAATGACAAAAATCAACCGTGATTTCATTTTCTAAGACTTCGATCATCAATTTCAACTGTAGATAATAAAAAAAAAACTATGATGACTATCTTGTACCGGAAACCGATTCGAACTTGTTCATAAGGACATCGATCGCCTTCGTTCATTATCGCCTCTAGTTAAACGCTTGTGAAAAATGTTGAGCGATAATAGTCGAAAATAACCAATCAGATAATAGTATTTGCTATGTTTCGACGGAAGTCGGTCAGTAACCATCGAAACCAGTTAGTACGAATTTGACAAAATAAACGCCTAACGAAGGCGATCGATGACGATGAACACAACTATGACCCTCTATTGGAGTTCAGAATCCATGGGTAGAATCCATGGGCCACAGATTGGCTGAAGCAATGCAATGAGCAGATGGATATTTAAATCGAACCTGTATTTATGCGTCCTCGATTTGGCTGGCGACGGCGTAAATTAGGACGTTAAAGTAACCACGAATGTGTTGAGTGAGCTTCGGCCCAAAACAGATGGCATAGATTAAAACTAAAAAAAGAAAAAAAAGATTAAATTGTCACATTTTCGTACATTTCCGAAAAAGTTATTTTTATGTAGTTGCGCTTCGATTCGATGTGATTAAGCCAAAGAGTAATCCTAAGTATTTAACCTGTGTGTGTGTGTGTTGAGAAATATTAACATTCGTTCACTTTTATTCACCATTTCTTTTTCAGCATTCCTCAATTTTGCACAAATGGATTTGCAATTCTCTTAAGGTAGTATAAGGGTTTTTGCGTGACACCAAGATGGCTGTATCAGCAAATGGTGATATTATTATTTCTTTAGTAATAGCTAAATCGGCTGAGTATAAGAAGTACATACAATGTTAGTCCAAGCTGCCTTGTGCAACATCTGCTCTAATATCATTTAAGCCAGAAATCGATCATTTTATTTTGATATGTGTATTGTCTTTCATGAAGATAGCTTCTCAGAACTAAGTGGAAATTGTTTGGCAATAGCTTTTTAGTTTTATAAATTAATCCCTCAAAACACACTTTGTCGAATGGTTGTGCAACATCTAGAATCTAAATTCCCTGTTGGCTTTGGAATCTAAATTGATGGTCTGGTTTAACCTGACGCTCTTACAATACTGGTTTAAATTCAGTTAGTATCACTTTTTCAAAAAGCTTTGATATTGTTGGAAGCATGTTTATTGGTCGATATAGGCTTTTGAGCTTTTGTGTCATTGTAATAAGAAATATTTTTAATTGCTGGGTTAAATTACTAGTTCCCATGACCGCGTTTAAGATGACCGTTATTAGTTTTAAGCATTAATCGGGTAATTGTATTTTCTTTTTTTCCATAATAAGAACAAATCTTGGTGCCTTTTTCAGGCTTAATTTGTGATTTTTTCCCTCATGTAGCAGTTTATTAAGTTTCTCGTTAATATTGACAGCGAGAGCAGCATTTTTGCAGCCATCTCCAGAACATCTTTTAACTCTGCAACCTCAACAATATCATTTGGTGTACTAAGCGGATTACCTAGAAAAGTACCTTGCTCGACTAGTCTTCTATATTGGTCCCAATTAATACGCTGTATGTAAGACGTTTTAGTGTTTCGCCCTTTAGGGCATCGGTACTCAACATTATCATTACAGGTGAATGATCAGAGGACAGATCGTAGTAATCTGTAATCAGATCGTTGTGTGCTACCATCTTTTCGGTCTTTGTTTTTCTGAAAAAAGTTCACTAATTTCCATAGCATAGTGGTTTTCTTTTATTTTATATTTAATTTTTGGGGTCCTAGATTGATTACTATATAACATTTACAAATTGTTGAAGTTCTTTTTCTGTGTGCATCTCGTTTTTAAATGAAATCTTTAGGCTAACTTTATCTCCTAAGAACTGACAAAATTATTTTTAGTAGGTTTATTTATTAAAATTGGATTACTTTCTTTTTTAATCATTTGTTTACTTAATGTCAAAAGTATTAGAGAATGAGCCGACTTAAAGCCTCGACTTTCATCTACTTGATTATAATTCATAGATATATTATGAAACATCAAATAAATCTGGTATTTTGTTTAGATTAGTAGGCCACTAGGTTAGTTTTCCAGTTGAAGGTTTCACCACTGCATTTTTTGACTGCTTTAAGGAGTTCATTACCTTTAGTCGTTGTTAGCCTATAAACCTAATGGAAATTTTTTACATTAAACTATCCTTCAACTTTATATTTTTTTCCTAGTTTGCTAAAAAATTCGAGAAAATCTTTTTCTTATAATGCGTATTTTGGAGGGCATGCCTAACAACACTTTTATTATTGTTTTTAGTTTTAAAATTAACAGCAGTTGTTTATCTTCCAACTCAATCTTGCGAATTCTAATATTCTAGAGTACAGCCATATTACCATGTGATAACTATGTGGTAGAACTATGTGATAACTATGTGGATTTTTTTGATCTACCAACTAATCCAAATACCTAAAATACTTAAATAAAATTAACCGAAGTAAATTTTTCACTAGAAATACCACGACAAATTGTCATGATTTCATGTGTAAAATTTAATAATTTATCAACTTTAAAACTTTCATTATTTTTTAAAAGTTATATGTATCTTTATCGTTGATTGTATTTATATAGATACAATAAAAGCTAACAACAGTTAGTATATAATAGATAAATTGTTAATCTGACACATAATCACAAGAATAAAAAATATAAAAAAAATGTTATCTAAAATATCTTAAATGCTTTTCTAAACAAGTGACAAATCCCAAACATTAAAAACAATTAGATTAAAACCTAGTAGTTGCCACATCTCCATTCTTTTATTAAAAAATTTTGTTATCCTTCTCATTCTTATATAAAAAAAAAGAAAATATAATATACATAATAATAAACCATGAACGACTAAAAATAAAATCAATTCTAAATATTCTGTATACGTACATAGCTATATACCTCCCATTACTTAACCATACCACCATCAACAGATGCACAATTTTCTCATAACACACAATTTATTATAAAATATTACATTGATAAAATTAATGCAACAACATGAAACTTAAATATTCAACCTAATAATTATAAAATCAGGAAAATAAAAATAAAATAAAAAATGTTTTATAGGAAGGCGTCTACATCGATCAAATATCAAGAAGAAATCTCTACATAAACTAGAATGTATGTGTGTGTGTGTTTATGAAAAATACTATAAATATTCTTCATCATCTTCATGGTAATTTTCATCTCATTATCGGAAAAACATATAACAACAACAAAAGCGCAGCATTTTAACAATAATATACACAATATATATATGTACTCGTATGTACATTGTACACATTAACAACAGCATGGTAAATGAAAAAATGAAAATGTAAAACTATGTGAATAATATAATAATAAATTAGAGATGATGGAAAAATAAAATAAAATATACAGGCAACAACAGCAACAAAGACAAAAAGGATAAATTCAATTTTAAATCCTTTTTTTTATGCTTGTGTTATTTTCCATCAAAATGTGTTGTTACTTTGCATGAAGGGATCCTTATATTCGGAAACAACACAAAATACTAAGAATAAGCGAGTATGTGTGTGCGCGGGTGAACGGCAATAAGGTGAAATACCTACCTATATTTATAAATGTTATAAAAACACTGTACAGTACAATATTACTTAAGAAATAAAAATAAAATAAAACAAAAAACTCGGAAAATTCATCTTGTTTTATGGGAAAATTTTGTTTTTTTTTGGGACACACACAAGTACGAAAAGTAAAACATAATACACAACTTGAATCATGTGCACATTGCGAGAAGAAATATACATGTATCTGATTATATATATATATATATATATATTATATAGAAGAGCTGAAAAATCCCAGGCCGTTGTCTTGACAACGTTCTGGGTTTCTGCTTTTCCTTTTTTTTTCTCTTTGATTTTTCAATGTGACGTCATTTTTTAGTATATACAAGTATGCATGTACATAGACTGTAAAGGAACGGGGACAGTGGGGAAATAAAAAATTGTGATTATATACAGTAAAAATGTTCAGTATAATTGAGTTCTATATAAGAGAAAACGAGACAAATATCGAACCTGAGCTTTATATACATGTATACAATTATATGTTACTACGAGTATACAGTGAAGAGCGAAATATGAACGAAAAAACTGGTACAGTCATCTTAACAACACAACATACCAATATAATTATATGTATATGTATATACATAAATTTATTATATTTAATGATTTTTCTCATTTTTCGATTTAAAACCCAAAAAACATAGACACACACACACACACAAACATACACACATTATTTGTTGTAATTTTTAATTTGATTTTCCATTTTTCTTGTTGTTGTATATTTTTGGGGGGTTTTTGCTCTACTACGCAAAATTCAAATCCTGTTGATAGTTAGCAATCTAAAAAGTACCAAAAAATATGTTTATTATAGAATTTTAACTTCTGCCAGAAAAACATAGAGCCATATACCAAAAACATTATTAACTGAATGAAAATGTTGTTGCTGTTTATTGTGCCTTTTGTATAATAATGTTTATTACCTTTGTTTGTGTAATAAAATGGAAAAAATAATCGAATTTTCATTGTGCTAAAACAAAGTAAAGCTTTCTTGATACGAAGTCCGAAATTATGATGTTTTAGCTACAGACAATTAAATTTTACCACTCCATTAATCTTAATACTTAGAATATACAGTATATATATATATATATATATATATATATATATATATATATATATATATATATATATATATATATATATATATATATATATAATACATATATATGGTGGCAAATTAATGGAAAACTAATTATAGCCCACAGGCTATTTGTGGTAATTTTTTCAAAGTATTCTTTGATTGACAGAATCAACATGACTTGACACAAAGGTTGACTAACGTTTTTTTTATTATAAATACAAATGTACCCTCTTTTGTTGTGGTGCCTGCATTTGATAGATGTTTTCTCTATTGTTTTTCTTTTTTTATATTAATTTTCACCTCAATAATTGACAACATCCTTAAGTAACATCAAAAGCAGGATACAAGAATATATTTATAAAATATTTAATAAATTTCCTTTAGTGTCATTTTGCGTTCGAGTATCTAAATCTGTCTAGAATATATCCTTGTTTCTATATATAAATAGTTTTTTGGTCCATTGCAGACAAATTACATTATAGATTTTCCGTTTTTTTCCTGTTTTCCATTTTTATACATGATTATAATCATTGAATCTTTATATGCATATATATATATATATATATATATATATATATATATATATATATATATATATATATATATATATATATATATATATATAATTTTGGTAAGCGCATGACTGTATAATATTGAGAATCTCATCTCAAACTGAATGGGTCAATAGATTTTTTTGAATGATGTTAAATTTATTAAATCACTACGTTAAGATTTGTTTTGTTTTAAATTATAATTTAATAAGATTAGCTAGAATAGCTAAACAAAAAACTCCAAACACGTACATAAAACAAAAATCTTTTTATACCAAAATTAGGATTTTCAAGGATTAATAAAAAAAATAAAAACTTTAACACAAAATTGTTATACTTAATTAGTCGTCTATTTGATAGGAGAAAATGTATTAAATCTAATTGGAATTGATAGCTGCTGCGCCATGTAACAAATCTTTGTCTGATCACCATATTATATATTTTCCATTGTTATATAGAATTCAGAGAAAAAGAAATTACACACACACACACGCATACTCATTCACACACAGCCATATAACAAAGTATAAAAAAAGAAAAACCGAACGAATAACTGAGTATAAAAGAAAATTGTATACACATATATTCACCTTGTATTGCCCTTGACCGAGGCTAAAAACATCAGCCCCTGGAGTTTTATATCACAGAAACCAAACTCCCAAAATTTTCATCCCACTATAATATTTCATCATTAGATTCTCATTTTTATGTATCACATCACATCCTTCTCGTTTCAGTTATGTTTGCGTTTATATACACATAGCAAAAACCCTTCGCACACTTAAATTTGTATCTATCGTTTCGGTTGCTGATACAAAATATACTCTCATACATTCATATTTACTACGAAAAAGCTATATACATATTTCTAGTACATAAATATGCAACAAACAAAATTTAATATTATAAAAAAGCTTTTATTTAACAACAACTATTTACACTAAAATTATATGTATTAGCACATTTTAGTTTATAAACCAAAAAAAAAAAATTAAAAAAAATGGCGAACATACTATAACTATAAGGCAACCATTTTATGTTTTAGTATGCAGAATAATTCTCGCATCCATTCAGGCAGCACAATGGAACATTCAAAATGGCGTCAATTAAATTTAATTGAATGAATTTTTGTTTTCATCATCATCATCATCATTCCTCTACCGAACAGTGTAAATAATCTATTTTTTAAATGTTACGATAGCAACCGCATCCATATATTCATGTATATATGTATGTACACTCAACGTAATATTTATAATGTCACTAAACTAAAATATATTTATATTTTAAGATAAAGTGACTTTAATTTACAGAATTTCATGTTTTAAAGGTTTTTCCCCCCTAAATATGGTTACTTTAGGGCTATAGATCTTGTTCCTGTGAAACTTAGAGGGCTTCGAAATTTGTTTATCGTTGTGATATATAATGTATATTATAGTTCACCGAAAATGTACGAATTATTTATCACCGTTATAAGGAATGAAATACTAAACTTCCTCTTGTTAATGAAGAGGTCCATTTAATTTACTTTGAACATTCCAACATAAGTGAGGTTATCTCTCTGACGATCTATTTAAACCATGAAACATCAACTCCAATTCTAAAGCCTTCTTGGATAATATTTTTCAATTAAGATTTTCAAAACGTAATGCAATCGGGATTTATTTTTCGTCAATCTCGGGATCGCGTCGGGATTGTGGTAGTGAACTTGCTAGTTTTGTAATTGCTGCTTGTGGTTTTCTGAGGAAGCTCGCGAGGTGCTGTGGCCGATTTTTCACTGATTCTGTATCGGAGTGGTGTAGGCCGACAGTCGTGTCAGTGAAGTCTGGTTCACTTGTAGGAATTTTTGTTGGGGAATAGATGGTGTCAGTTAGGCTCGCGTGTTTGGTGAGTAGAATTTTTGTCTGCTGTCAAGGGCGGTTTGTTTCAAAGGGGACATTTTAACAACACCGTTAATGGTGCAAGCTTCTGGTCTCTTCCTTTTGTAATCGGTCCCAGCTTGAAATTTGATTTGTTTGAAAAACTGTAAATTTGTAATTTGGGTTGCTGTGAAGTTTGTGTGTGTTCGGGTGTCTATCGGTGGTTAGTATGGGATGATTTGTGGATGAATGATGTACAGTTGGTGGTCATTATACTCAAAATGCCATTGTTTTTAATTTTTATGTGTTGTTGTGGATTTGTTGGGATTATGTTGTGTGGTTGGCATTCTTATTTTTGAGTGTGGTCGTGTCTGTGAGTGTGGTTTCGAAATGAGGTGGGATTCTGGTCTTATACAGGATGTATTTCGGAGAGCATGGTTGCTAGGCTAGAGTAGGGCTTTGGGATTCCTCCTTTAGGAAATGGTGGATGGTTTTAATGTGAATCGTCAGGGAGTCGTGGTGGTGAGGTGTGGGGGTGTTAACAGTTCATGGCCATCTTTTGAGTTGACATTGACAACCTTGATATGGTTTTGGTGTGATGCCCTTGATGACCGGAATTCCAGGAATTGTGACTTGGATCTGGTGGAGATGGTTCGAGGTAAAAGTTTAATATACATAACTGTAAATAGTGCTCAGTCAGACATATTTTAAAAAAATACACGAAAAAGTAATTAAGTTCTCTAGCTGGCCCTAGCACCGACAATCAAGAACTTTTTAAATAAATTTTCTAATATTTAGCTAGGATGGTAACTCAAACAAATCGAAATCTTTAATTATAGTTGGATTATGTAGATATTCCAAAACACCAAAAAGTTCTGGTCGAATTCGTTAAGGCACAGTGTGAGCGATTTAGCCAGTTTCTTGCATATTTGAGATCCATTTACAATCAGTTTTTTCCGCCAGTAAATTTAAGTCTCTACGGCTTAGTACTTCTACCGTTAATTACTGGTTCGAGTGCTGAAATTATACTCACAATACAATTAAACTCTACTGTAGAAAAAGAAACTGTAGAAAAGAAATTCTGTATCGATATTTTGACATAATTAAAACGTTCCAACATGGCAAATAGACTTATGCTGGGCTGTATATCTACTTTTTCGACTACGTCTATCAGCAAAATCATTCCACTTTCACCTTGAGGATTACAATTATCTTTAACCTTATTGTTATCTAGGCACGAATCTGGAGCTTCTCCTATAAACCCTGCATGTTCATCAATATCTCTTTGATTTTCATCAAGATTTATTGAACGTTTAAACTGCTAACACTGCTAGCTGCATTACACAATACGAAATTGATGTTCGCAGTGATGATTTTATCAACCTTATTCATCAGTTTTATTGCATCCGTATTGTTACCAATCTTCCAAAGTGGTTCCAACAGTAATGTGTGACACACACATTCAAAAGCTTTTCTTAAGTTAATCGCCAGATTGATATCTGTTGATCAGTTATTTGCAATAAGACAATCTGTAACTTGGTCATTTATAAATTTTTCTCTTCTTGTAGTTATTCAACTCATTTATTTCTTTTCTCATGCAGGCAGCTATAAAAATACAACTTAATTTTTAAGTTATGTGATTTAGGAGACGAGTTTTAAATTCCAACATGTGATATTCCTAATCAGCAAAGTTTCTTTTCGACTGAAATTTATTGATTTTTGCGCATAATATTTTTAAGTCAAAAGTAGATCTTAGATTAACATCTATATACTGATTTCGTTAAGGCCTTTGATAAAATTGATCGTGGTTTATTGATGAAAAAATGTATGTCTCGAAACTAAATTTATTCCCGTGTTTTATATTTATTCTTTTCTATCTGATTATGAACTCCACTCCGTATTAGGAAATAATATTTTAAATAAAATACAGATAACTTCTGGTGTTCCCCAAGGGAGCCATCTTGACCCATATTGTTATTCTTTTTTTTCTTTTCTTTTGCTTTTTTTTTTAGGGCGTCCACTATTCTGAACCATCTTACTCTATTTGGGGCTATTGCTTTAATTTCCGCCCATGATTTTCCCAGGTGTTTTGCCTCTGCTAGCATCGTTCTCTTCCATGTCATTGCTGGCCTCCCAACCTTTCTTTTTCCTTGTGGTTTCCACTCTAATGACATCCTCGTTATATCACTTGATGCCTTTCTCAGTGTGTGGCCAACCCATCTCCATTTTCGTCGCTTTATTTCGGTCTCAATGATTGATGTTACTAATCGTGTTAGGCCAGAAGCACTTAAGTATTCGTCGAAGGCATTTGATTACGAACACCTGTAGCTTCTGTATGATTTTTCCTGTATGCTTCCATGTCTCATACCCATACAGTTTTCTTGATATCAATCTTGAGACCAACTTCGTTAGCAAGATCTGATAGCTGTTGCACTTTCTGCTGCATGTTGGAGTGTTTGTGTGTGAGCAAGCATATGTCGTCTGCATAGTCCAAATCATTGAGTTTACCAGTTAACCCCCATTGAATGCTATTAGGAGACTTGTTATCTAGTTTCCGCATTACACTGTCTAATACGATTAGGAACAGCATTGGTGAGAGTACGCAACCTTGCCTTACTCCTCGAGTGTTGTAGTATGTTTCACTTTGTTTGCCTTTGTATTGAATTCGGTTCCTAGCATCCCGATACATTTCTTGTATGAGCTCAATTAATTTCTTTGGGATGCCCATTTCACAAAGTGTCTGCCATTCAGTCTATTAATGACATCTTTAACTTCCCGTTCTGTTGGTGGATGGGTGTTGCTAGTTTCGTTATTGATGTCAATAACGTTATTGTTATTCTTACTGTTCAGTAATGACATTGGTATTGTATTTTCCTCTGCTGTATGTTATCCAAATTGTATTACCCAGATTGTGAGGATTGAGAGTGTTAAAAA
The DNA here is from genome assembly GCA_963556175.1 of Tipula confusa. Classification (NCBI taxonomy): domain Eukaryota; kingdom Metazoa; phylum Arthropoda; class Insecta; order Diptera; family Tipulidae; genus Tipula; species Tipula confusa. Next base: position 79,561,694 of record OY744475.1, read on the forward strand.
AAATAAAGAAAATATATTTTGCCTCTATAAAAATGAACTGCCCTTGCCTCTTTAAATTGATAGGTGTGCTTTATTGAATATGTAAATTCTTGAGTCACATCGTGATCTTAGTTGCGCTGACTGCAACGATTGATTGAGCAGAATTGTTAAGCTGTGTTACTTTTGTCACTTTTCGCTTGTTCCTTCAAACTTCACTGATTTTTATGAATTTCCATAGAACTGACTTCAGAAAGAACCAACCTCTGGCTTACGCGTTTAGTTTTTATAACAAATTAATGAAAAAAAATATAATTTTCTTTGGTTCGAAAACCTACATCATAGCACAAACGGTTACTGTGGTATTCGCAATAGGTATGAATGGTAAAATGTATTCCCCTTATCTTATATTCAGTTTTATGTCACCATTGTAGAACGACGACTTGTTTTCTTTTGGTTACCTAGAAAATATAAAGAGCAAGCAGGATTGAAACCGATGGAGCCAAATTGTTGATTCGGTACGAGCCAGCAATAGCCTGTACAGAAGGATTATTATTGTTTTCGGAAAGGCAATGTAAACAGATAGTTTGCAGTATTATATTTCTGATAGTAAGAAGGATATTTCGATAATCGATTTTACTGAAAAGGATTGTTAGAGAAAATTAGAGAATGAAAAAGGCTTTTTATCATTTTATAAAATTCATTTACGGAGTTTAAATGTCCATTATTTGAACTGCACTCCAGTTGAAAGTTTTTTATTTTTAGAATCTGAGTGTTTGGTTGCAAAAAAGCTTAATTTATGTTAGGGGTTTCTAAAAGAATCCATAAATATTTTAAAAGCTCTATAATGTGCTTTCTTACGGTTTCATCGTTAATTCCTGGATTGTTAAAATTGAGTGTTTAAATAAAATTCCTATTTTATGATCTTAGCCGTTTTTTGTCGATTCAGTCCTTGTTGGTGTCTTATTTTTTCTACTTGTGACGTAATAAACGTTTTATTGGAGCGCAACAATTTACATGGTACTAAAGTTTATTTTCTAATATAATCGTTTCTGGAGTCGAACTTTTTCCAACTTTTTTACGTTTAATTTTTACGGACTTCTTTACGTCGCCAAATCAAGGGCGACCAATTATAAGTTGGCTCTAAATATCTATCTAGACTTTGCATTTTTCCCTGAAGGGGCGTTTGGTGTATGAGTGTCAGGTGTTTGTAACCGGATTATTTTCTAGTGTACTAATTAAACCTTTCTAAATCTTTTTTATGTAGTATGTTTTAGAAATTTGATTGAGGTCCGGCCATCTTAGGGTGCCTCGCTTAATATTTCGTCGCACACGAAAACTGTCTGTAAAATGACGTTATCGTAGATACATGATTATTGTTCAAGACATATGTTAGAAATACCTTGACTGTTGAATACTATCTAATCCTGGTGTTCAATCGGGGAAAAATGGTAAAAAAAACCTGGTAAATTTTACCACAGTTTGGCATAAAACGCACTCATTTCCCCAAAAAAGAACCAAACTATTTTCCGATTTTTTGAGTTGTAGCTGTCAAAATTTATTTAAATTTTGTTTAAATTTCGGTTATTTTGGTAACACAATTTTTTTTTTTATATAATTAAAAATATTATAATAAAATTGTTATAATATTATTAATTTAAAAATAATAAAATTTAAAATTTATTTGCCTTTTAATTTGTTGATTTAAATAAAATGTGGAATAGATACTCTACAAAGATGCTTATCGAAGCCTAGGAGGAATACAAAGATATGCGATGTGTTCCTCGTGGGATTCGAGATATGTGGATAAACATAAAAATTTATTTAAACACTAAAGATGTTGTAAGTACTTAATTATTAACAATTAAAAATTAAGATTTAATAAATACAATTATTTTAATTAGAATTATTCGTTGCCCTAAATAAAAGATAAATGGCGAAATTTAAATAAAATGGATAAATTGGCGAAAGACAGAATGCAGACAAGTGGGCAATCCCATTCAACATTTGAATTTTTTGAAGAGATGGACAACCTATTTGGGGATAGACCAGCCCAAGCCAGCTCTGACGCTGCTAATTTAGATTTCGAGGAACCCGAGTTCACGGAGGAGTGGCTATATTCGGATACACCTCGGGAACCTAGCCCTAGAGAACCTAGTCCAAATTTAAACGTGCTAGTGGATGATGGAATTCTGGAATCTAGGATCCAAGAGAAAGGGTTTAGATCATCGCGGCTTCGGAACAGACGCTCACGAAGTAATGTTGGCCACCTATTAGAGTTTAGGTTGACTGATAGAGCGATCAGGCAACTACACCACGAGCAGTATATGGAGCGGCTGGATAATTAACGGCAATTAGTCAATTTCCACGAAGTAAGGAAAATAATTAATTTTTATATTCTTTAGTTATTATAAATTTTATTTAATTTACAAATTTTTATTAATTTCTTATTGTACCGTTTTCAATTAATTCTGATAACAATTCATGTTGTCTTGTGGTGCTTTCGTTTAATTCTGCATTTGATCTAATATTCTGGCTTTCTTCCTTTGGTAAGTTTGTGTCATCATTCACTTCATTTTGACGATCGATACATAAATTATGAAGCCCACATGCGCTTAACACAAGTAATATGATCAATCTTTTATTTATATTTTGAAATTTTTGTAATCTTCGGAACCTGGTTTTCAGAAGCCCAAATGCTTGTTCAACAACAATTCTTGTTGAGGAGTGTAATTTGTTGAACTGGACCTTTTCATTGTTGGTTTGTTGGTTAATTTTGTAAAGGGGGACGAGCCATTTAAAAGTTTTTGGATATGCTAAATCTCCTATTAAAAATGTTTTTGGTAATATAAATGCATCTTGCCTCTCACATAAATTTTTAAATATGTGTGATCGCCTTAGAATGCGGGCATCGTGCATAGAACCAGGCTCTCCCACAAATACACTTCTAAACTTATTTTGGTGGTCGATCGTTGCTTGCATTTGTATGCTGTGATATTTTTTTCTATTGTAGTAGTCTTCTTGATTTTCTTGAGGTTTCGGTATCTCTATGTGAGTTCCATCTATTGCTCCGATGACATTATTGATGTTTGCTATTGCTTTGAATCCTTTAGCGATACATTTTTGCTCATTTAGAGATGGCCACTTGACAAGGGTTTTAGCATGGTTGGCCATAAACACAACAAGTTCGGATACCACACAAAAAGCGTAACTACGGCTTACTCAAAAACGATCACCTAGTTGACGGAAAGTTAATAAACATGTAAATCTGCATTTTGGGTGTCGTAAATGTTTACTATTTTCTACACAATGGTTTGTATAGCTATCTACAACCAATTTAATAATGGTTATAGACAGCCTGAAATGCCTTCGAAATTGTGTTTCTGTGTAAGCTTCAATTAATTCTTCCAAATTTTCTATGTTTTTATGTTCTTCGTCATACAACAGTAAAAGCATTTCATCGTCCATTTCACTTTCACTTTCTCTTCCCCCGAACATAATTAACAAATTAAATTAACTAAACTATTTAAATACTCGTATTAACCTTAAAAAAAATTGAACACTAAACACTAAAAATCGAGGTGGCTGTGTCGTCTGCACGGCCGTAGTGATACGTGATAACGTAAATATGTAGTGTGAGAAATGATAGGCTGTATGGATTTATTAAAATCGATTTATTTATTACTAGCAACCGCGCCATCGGCGGCGTACAAACGATTAAGTATTGGTCGATGGTACCAGAAATACGATATAAAGGGCAAGGTCTCTGCGGTGATGTTCCTTTTTTGTTTTTTTTTTTGAAATTTTGAAATTGGCTACTGTTCTGTCATAGTTATAAAGAGCGGCATAGAAAACGATTCTTGTATTTCAGTGAAACTACACTGAAGATGTAAAGTGACATCTATTACTATTAATATGTACTACTTTATATTGTTTAATTTCACACTTATTTTTATGTAACTCGCCTCAATGTATGCATTATTGTAATACCAACTTTCATTTGAAAACAAATAATTGCAATAATTAGGCAATTAGAGAGACATTCAGACTGTAAAATTTGAAATTTATATTTTTTTAATTGGTTCGATCAGTTAATGCATTCTCTCGCTATCACGGTAAATCAGAGGTTCGCGGTGTGTCCTCCTCCGTCTTCTGTTGACTACAATGTGCAAATACAAAGAACGATGCATGGAGATTAAAGATGAACCTACGTAATGATATATTTAGAATGAAATAATACCTTTTACTTAATGAGTAGTCTCCATGCAAACAACGACAAATTTCATTCGATTTTCTGAAAATGCTAGCCTTAGTTCTGAGTTTAAAAACGTTATCACGTTAAAACAAACTAAACAACAAAACAACAAAAAAATATCTAATTGAATTTAAGAAAAAACTTATTTTAGTAATAATGTAAAGTAATTAAGATATAATTTTCAAAATGATATTATTATTTATATAAAGCGCATAAAAACAATACTAAATGACATTTGTAACCACTTTTATCAATTTTGGTTGTTCAAGCGGGTTTGACGTACAGCACCATGGAATGAAGTTAGGATAGGATAAAAAACAATGGTAATTTTTACCATTTTTCCCCGGTTGAATACGTCCAATAAATGTTATAGTTATAAACTATAATACTCGCAACATATCTCTTAGTCCCCACAATTGCATCTAAAAAACGGTGTATTGATTTGACATATCCGACAAAGATAAATGAGATACATTTTTTACGAATGACTTAAATTTTTTACAGTTCAATATTATATTGATCTAATTAATAATTATATATAAAGTCGATGAACTAACTATTTAACATATATATAATTTAAAAAGGACTGATTATTAGCAAGATACGATATAATTTTAACATATTGATAATAAAGTGTATTCTAGACCAACTGTTTGTATAATCTAAGTTGCCACAAGCACAACTTAAGTTTAATTTATTGTACTCGATCATACTTTCAAATTTAACTATGTATTACATTTTATTCGGTTTAACAGAGTTTGTACAAAGAATGGTTTCATATTTCTTTTGTTTTGATTTCGAGTGGCATTAGATATATCGACATGAGTGTATTTTACTGTGTACGTTTATAATTTTAAATCTACTCTCTTTGATAATTTTTGTAATAAAATTCAGAGGGTGAAATAAAAAAATGAATCCTCATGCTACTTACTACCTTTTTTTGTTGTTTTTTATTAATTTTTTTTTTTTGGAAAAATCATGACGATGATGATGTATCCCTCGCAGCAAATATGCCATATATACATTTACCAATTGTGAGCACACTAAAACGATTTAAAACTTTAGTTATTTATTTATTTTGAGTGTACTATTCTCTCTTTTTCTAGGTTTATAAATATATATATATATATATATATATATATATATATATATATATATATATATATATATATATATATATATATATATATATATATATATATTTATATATATATATATATATATATATATATATATATATATATATATATATATATATATATATATATATATATATATGTATATATGTATATTGATTATCATTTGGAAAATAGTTCTTCTCTGTATACGGTATAGTATAACAGCTATAAAAAGGATAAAATTGAAAATTGTTACTATTAGTAACCAAAATGTCTGCAAGCATTTTTTTATATTTCCATAACTATGTATCTCTAGTCTAGTGTATAATAGTAACGATAACACACAAAAATAGTTGTTTTCCTTTATTATTATTAATTTTCATCTTAAAATCATGGCAAATTTCCAATGTTCTAAATATTCTGTTTTGTCAATGTCAAAAATGCCATTAGAATTTTTCCTTTCTTTTGAGAGTGTGTTATTTCTAGATAACACACACAACACAAAGAAATGTAAAAAGAAAAATGTAATAATGAAAACACCAACAACATCATCAGCATCAATATAACATTTAGAAGTAAAAATTTTCATTTTTTAGATATAAAAATAGAATTTTTTTTTTTTTGGAATAACAAAGACAATCTTGATTATAAATGATGATGATACAGCGTATGCGTATCATTTTTTTTTGTGTTTTATACATAGGCTGTTTGGTTTTCTATGCTCCTGACAGATACAATTTTAACTGGAAATCAACCATCGTATAATATCTTATTTAACCAGTTAAATTGAAGTACTTAACATACATAAAACGTACATAAATGTATGATTGGTTTTTGGTTAAAAGATGTATAATCACTAGGTCCTAAAGGGTTTTTATATTTTACTATGGTGGGTTAGTTACTGAAAAAGATTTTCAGCCAGAAATATTTTGTGTCTCAAAATTTCCTTGGCGTTCAAGTTTCTTTGAGTTTAAATAGACTTTAAAAAAATGTTGATGGAACTTAAAATTAAGAGATATAATAATTATGGTTGAATTTTCAGGGTATTCAGGGTATTGGAAACTTTCAAAACAAATCAAACCTATCCATTTTATTTTCAAAGTAAAACGTCAATTTTCTAATGATTTTTATTTTTCTATTCGTTTATTTTTTTTTGTTTATGGGAAGATTTGCTATTTAAATTAGATGCAGCTTTTAGTTTGTTAAATCCTTCGGATATTAATGATATTTCAATTTTACATACATACATAATCATACACAACATACAATTTGTGTAATTCAATGTTAGAAGAAAAACCGTTAGAATATGTATACCGAACAAAAGTTAAAATAAAAATTCGAGTCACATAATATTATTTTTTTAATAGATTATTATTCATGATAAACTCCAAGAAATTGAAATTATCTTGAATCATCTTAATATATTAATCATTTGATGATTCATGGTATATTAATATTTTCATATATATATATATATATATATATATATATATATATATATATATATATATATATATATATATATATATATATATATATATATATATATATATATATATATATATATATATATATATATATATATATATATATATATGTATATATATATATAATATATATATATATATATATATATATATATATATATATATATATATATATATATATATATATATACATACATAATATATATATATTTATATATATATATATATATATATATATATATATATATATATATATATATATATATATTCCGTACAGAAGATTAAATTCACTAAATGAAAAATGGGAATTCCCGATAAATTGAATTAAATCATAATACATAATTTGTGGTACATAATTTGAAAAATTGTTTCTAGTTGGCTTTGGAAATGTTCCTTTTTTTGATTTTCATTATTATATCATCATTTTTATTGTTACACGTGAAATCTACGCCAAAATTGGAATAAATACACGAAATATTTTTTGGAAATTATATTTTTTTTTAATTTTAAAAGCTATTTAAAATCTCAATATTTCGAAATCAGCTCGAATATTCTATTAGGCATTGAATCATACAGTTACTTCATTAAAATTAAGGAAATGTCGGCTCAAGCAGATTTGATGGCTTCACTAAGCGACTTCTTATTATTATACTTCTTATCCCCTTCATAAACCTTGCGAGAAAGCCATCTCCAAACGTTTTCCATAATATTTAAATCGCAAGCGTTTACTCTTTAAAATTAATTTCTTAATGGCATTAGATATTTCAAAATAAAAATGAAGCCCTAAGCCCTACATTGTGTTTAGGGCTGTGTTTAAAGTACAGCTTCGATTTTGAACAGTTTTGATTATATCTTTTTCTAAAAAGAGTAAATGGCTGGTCGTAATATTTCCTTAATGTGAAACACCTAAGTAGAATTCAGTTAGTTTCTTCAGTGATCAAGGGATCTGGTGGTTCCACCCGTGTCATCGAATTTTGGGAAACCTTGTATATAATTATATATATATATATATATATATATATATATATATATATATATATATATATATATATATATATATATATATATATATTCTACTCAAATAAATATAATATTATACAGATCCATTGATATAATAGTAACACGTGTAGGGATTGATTTTTTTTTATTTCATTTGCTTCTAAAGAGCAAGACTACCTATGTGTGTATGTATGTATACATAATTTTCTGAATTGCAAACCATTGACCTACAACTAATTCATCAAAATTTTTGATATACACACGCAAAAAAATCTCCCTTTTTCGAATTAAAGCGATGTCGAATTTTCACCCTCTCGTTTATCTCGAAAAAAAATCACCCTAAAATTCATTTTGAAAAAATGCCAAGCACAGTATTAGTCGTAATAAATCTCGAATCAAAATGTATAAAAAAAAATAAATATTGTTTTGGTACACTATTTTAAATTAGATGGCGTAATATTTTAATTATACTTTGACTATTACTCACCATAGCATAATAAATAAAAAAGAATATATCTTCCATCGAACCATAAACTTTTATTATACCTAACTTTTATTTAACACAAAAATGTTTTAACTTTTTAAAGCACTTTTTGATCTTTTATACAAGTATATATATATATATATATATATATATATATATATATATATATATATATATATATATATATATATATATATATATATATACATAGATTTATATATATATAAATATATATATATATATATATATATATATATATATATATATATATATATATATAAATATATATATATATATATATATATATATATATATATATATATATATATATATATATTTATATATGCACATACATACTTTGTTGTCATTATCCTTTTTCCGGCGAAACTAAACAACAACAATATAAATAATATATAAAAATCATTTTATGTCTAAAGTTTACTGAAGTTGAAAATTATTACCATGGGAATTAAAAGAAATGGTTATCTTCTACACAATGAAAAATTTAATACCAGTAAAATTTATAGAACGTATCAAAGTATATAAATTTATTTAAGCAAGGATTTAAGCTTATCAAAAGTCTCTTATAACCACTAAAAACTATCACAATACGATTGAAGAATGCTATGAGGATATATGTTATTGTATCTTTGGCAAAGATACGTTAACTCATCGACATTAAAAAATACTCAAAACAAATAGAAATTGTAATATTTTAAATGATTAGCTCTAATGTAAAATTTTATAAAACAAAACATTTTTATTTTAACGGAGGATAGCACAATCATTATTTGTAAATATAACATTTTAGTTCGGAAACAAACCATTTAAATCCTTTTTCTTAATCCATATTTAAAATTCGAGTATCATATAACTATAGTTAAAATTATATTACGAGTGTATGTGCTTACATACACATAACGAACAACTGAGTATGAAACAGTTGAAATAGGGTGTTTTATACTTTTCAATAATAGGTATATCCTATACGCCAAAAATTCTATATTTGTTTTGTTTCATCTTTCGCTTTAAGGAAATAAGAATGTGTAAAGGACAAACAATTATTTTCCCCTCTAAACACAATACTCATATTTAAGATTATGAATAAACAATAAAAACTAGGGTGAGATTACAATTGTATTGGAAAAAAACTGAATAGTAACTAGAGTAACAAGGATGATTATGGTGGCAGTATTGTTGTAGTACCATTACTCACAAAAATAAGGGAGCTGGTTGACAGTTAAACTGTGGTTTTAATATTTTGTTAAACATTAAAGTTTTTATTTTGCTAAACAACATTAATATATTTGTGCGTGTTTGTATGTTTAATAATTCAGTTTAAAATGGTAAATTAATAATAAAACCTAGTTTAAATTTAATTTATATTTGGTTATAAAAAAAAACTCCATGTTTACAAAAAACATATGTGCAAAATACAATTTATAGAGACATCTTAAAGTAAACTCGAGGAACTAACGAAAAAAGCCATTATAATTTTATCCTTTGGAGGAGAAAAAGGAATGTCAAAATAAATTTATAAATATATATAGTTGGTAAAAAGTTCCAAGCCGTTTGTGGATGTTGTAAAATTGTGTGTGTGTAACTAATATTATTTTTGTTAAATTTATTATTTTCGCTTTAACCATAAAACTAATCAAGTAATTAAAAATGGAAGCATCACACAACCCGTTCAATATTCATTTTGTACCAAACCAATCGTCATCATCTAGTCATCCAGAACCGACTAATAGTCCATCTCAAAGTGTTCCGGGACGCCGTACACCACTCGGAACCGTTGGGCTTGGTGGATTTTATGCACAAGGTGGACATTCTAGTGCCGCAATTCATATGCACACAGATGAAAATAATCGGCTAGGAACATCAAGCTCGAGGTGATTTAAATTAAATATAGCTTTAACTTATTTTTAAATAAATATATAAATTTTAATTTTAGAAATCAGACGTTAAATAATGCTAACCAAGCTTTAGGTGTAGGAAGTGGAAAAACAAAAAACCGTCAAGGAAAAACTGTTCGATTAAACATAAATGCAAGGTATATGCTAATTTATTAACTTAATTGGGTTGTTAGTAAGTTTTATGAAAATCGAAACTGAAATTTAATGATCTTTGATCATACCTAATACTATGTTTATTTTTGAAAACTTTTATTTTTATTCAACTATTTGTTATTAACCTTGCAAATTTATTGAAGAACGTGTTATAATTAATAGAATCAGTAGAATTTAAATAATTTTCAAGGTTTAAAAAATCAAAACACATTTCGAAGTAAAAGCTCACATATTTCTTATCAGATGTTGAATTTATTTAACAAATACATCTTGAATTTATTTATATAACAAATTATAATTTATAGAGAACGTCGTCGTATGCACGATTTGAACGATGCATTGGATGAATTACGAAGTGTAATTCCATATGCACACTCACCGTCCGTACGAAAATTATCTAAAATAGCCACATTATTATTAGCGAAAAATTATATTTTAATGCAACAGAATGCAATTGATGAATTAAGACGGTAAATATATATAAAATGAAAATAAGATATTTAAAATTTTAAATAATTATTTATATAATTTTTAAACAGATTGCTCGCCTATATTCAAAGCACAACCGGTGCCGCACCATTAGATTTAGGGTCATTCCCAGCTGCTGCCAAACTACAACAATTACTGGCGGGACCACATACTGAAACACTTACATCGACATCAACATCAAGTGCAGCAGCCGCAGAAGCTAATCAACCAAACACAAATTAAATTGATATTTTAAACAACAATAATTTACGTAAATTTCATTATTATTTGATCAAAGTTTTATTTTCATTTTTTTTGTTTTTGATATGCTTTTCTGAGTTCATAATATATATATAAAAAAAATTGATAAGAAAGTAGTCAAAGCAATATTTACACACATGAGTTATGTATTTCTAGTCAATATATATACATACATAGATATTTATTTTGAATTAAAAATTGTGTGCCAAACTTTATTTAATTATTTAAAATATTAATAAAAAATAAACATTTTTTAAATTTTGTGATGTGTAACATATATTAAAATTGTATTATATTTATGATCGTGTTTCATCCATATGTATAAAAAATGTTACTCATACACTTTTTTGTATATCATTAAATTATGATAAAAAATTTGGATAATTGAGGTTTTGAGAGAATCGAAGATTATCTGTTTTAAATTGAATAATTATAAAGTAATCTAAAAATCAATATAGATATTGTTAGGGATGTTCGCATGTTACAAGACACAACAAACAAATACTACAACCAAATTTAAATTGAGTTCCCGCATATATAAATTTTGGATCGAAACGTGAAACGTGCCACGACTGAAAAACTAGGAACGATCGACGATCTTCTCTTATGTTTGGTTTTCCAAAAACTCGATGCCAGACATGACTCGATAGTTTTGTTGGATTTCTTTTTCTGTTCATCGAGTGATTCTGGATTTCATTGGAAATAGTAATTGGAAAAAAATAATTTCTTTCAAATATTTATCTAGTCTGCCTTTTGTACGATGGATTTTTCCTATTACCTGTACCTTGTACATTTATTTTTTCATATCGATTTGAGATACGGAATAATAATATAAACGGTTTTTACTGGACATTGCTGGCCCGTATAAATCAACCGATCTCGAGCTTGCTCTTCATATTGTTCTAGACAATTTATTTCCTGATGAACCATCGTCGCCGACTGCTAGCTTTGCATCTACGAAATGGTAGCTCTTACCTCAGAGATTGCTGAAGCTATGCTTTAAGACTGGATCGCAGAACGTGACAGAGCCAGTGTACTCGCTTGTCCTTTAATTGAGCATGAGCATGTCTCTCGAATGCCATTAACCGTCTCTCATACTCATCCGTCGAGGTCCAACGCTCACACGCATACATAATAACGGGTCTGATGAACACTGTACAACTTCAGCTTGTCGGCTTTTGCAAGGTATTTAGACTTTAACAGTGGACGTTCCGTTTGAGATACAGAATAGCTTTCCTTTAATGTAAAACAATTTGTTCGTATTTTTAATCAAACTAATAACTATTAAAATTGTAATAGTAATTAAACAATTATACCAATCCCTATATAATGTCCTAACTCAATGTTATATAATGTCCTAACTCAACGTTGTAAACTCAAGCCCATTTATTCTTTTAAATTTAAAACTTGTTGAGGTCGTTTACAAATTTTACATCTTTAAATAACAAAATATTTAAGTTCCGGTGATCAATCATCATGAGTATAACATGCTTAGTAGGCTCTGGCATCCAAATTGTCCATTTTTTGTTTTTTTCTTCAGGCACATAGTTTTTTCCGCGAGTATATCTGCTCTTTTATAGGCACGTTCTTGTTTTAGTAAGGTTATGTTTAACTGTTTTCTTTATACCTTCATTTACTACCAACTTCGTCAACACTAATACGAAAGACCAACTTCGTCAACACTAATACACTAATACGAAAGAGCACTTCATTGCTTCACGTCACGGAATTGTAGCTTACCAGATTCAGAAGATTAGGGGTTTCCTATTTAGCAGTAGAATAAAACATTCCGTAAAAACTATACATGTCAAATTCTAAAAATGCAAATTTTCAAATACCGACCGCGTAGATATCCATAGACGATCTTTTCCATAAGGAATTCAGCATGACCAAGTTTAGGCAAAGACTAAACAGTTTGCTGAAGTTCGCTGCAATAATTCGAAGTTTTGATTACTAGAAGTGTGTTTGTTCTGTGAGGAACTGTCTTTTGGATGTTGACCGATTGTATGGTGAAGCAAAGTTATGTCTCATCAATGAAAAGAAGCCGCATCAAACTCTATGCAAAATGCGGAAACTAACATAAAACTACATAGCTTGCCCATCTCATTAATTACTTTTTAAATTAATCCTCTAGTTTAAGCAATTGTAGATGACTACCAGAGGTTTTGTTTGTGCTTTATTGCAAAAACGTTATTGTTTATTGTTTACGTTAAATATTGTGTTATATGTTATAGTTATAAGTTAGTTAGGGATATGTTACTTATAACAAATCTGCTCCAATAAGTCCAAGTTATTATGAAAAATTCAAAAATGTAACGAAGTTTTGCATGAAAGGTTTAACATAGGCTCTCCACCTGCCATTAACATCAAGTTATACCATTAATATTATAAGTTTGCTAGTGGAGACTCGCAATTAACATAACATTGCCATATGTCTACCATCAAGTTATACCATTATGGTATAACTTGATGGTAGACTTATGGTATACAAAATTATGACATTTCTTTATTTTCAAAATGGCGTCATTATGATTGTACGTTGAAACTTCGTGTTATGCGAGATTTTTTAAACCCAATTTAAAAATAAGAGGCAAAAATATATTAAAATTATAAAATTTCTACAAAAACAATCAGTATCTATTGAGTATATCGAGGTTATATACTCCATAAATACTCATTGTCACGAATGATTCCAAATTGCCAGATTTATTGACCACACGACACGCCATCTTTAATAATTTAGTCTTATGGTACGTTAATGGTAATGGTATGATTTATATCAGGTGGAGACGTAGGGTAAACGAAATTGTTGATTAAACAAATTTTTGATCAAACCAAGCGGTTTCAGTGGTTTTTCTCTTACCGGAAATCAGAAATTCGACTTAAATTTTTGAAATTGATTTTCTGGTAAATAAACGACCACTTATACACTACCAAGATCATGTTCTGCAGGCTGGTTATACAAGGACGGTCCAACGATATTAGAGAAAACAGCTACAATTGTGTAAGTGCAGAAGTCGTTGTTCGTTGCGATGACGATTTTTCTGGTTATTTAGAATAATATAAAGTGCTAGTACAGGGTCGAACATAATAGTCGGATTGCTGATAAGGTAAGGAGCAGCAACATCAATATTTTTTAATATTTCTTTAAAATATGGAAGGTAAAATATTTATTCTCAAAAATCTGTAGTTTTTTTATGCTTCCTTATAAATTCTTCAAAAATATAGATAGTTATTGTATATCCAACCCTGTATAATTCTTGTTTAAAATATTTAGTCGGTCCTTATTGATTTCGGAATGAGTAAGAAATAAAAGAAAAGCACAATAGTATAAGCACAATAGTATGAGTATATAGCCTTTCCACACTTTGCTAAAATCACTTCATACAACACATATAGCACATAAACCAACAACGTAAATCATTAACTCAACCTAACTGAGTAGATTACCAAATTCACCAATATTGTTTTGGGATAAAACAATTTTTCATCTTTTTTGTTTAACACTTGACCGTGATGCTTATAAATAACACTATCACTAGACTACCAATTTTTTTTATAGTTTCTTAAAATACCTAATTAATAAAATAATTATAAAAAAATAATTTTTTACAACTTTTAATTAAGTTTATATGAAAATCATTAAGCAGAATGCATTTAGGCTCTTATGATATAACCAACTGACTAAAATTTTTCGTAAAATTCGCCTAAAAGCTTGCAAGTTAAGTAAGATAAGTCTAGTATGTATGCTATTAAATTCTTTTAGTGATAAATGAAATATATACGTGTATAGGTGTATCATCACACTTATTTTAGTTAAAAAACCAACACTAGTACGGTTTGAATCTTTGTTTGAATCGAAAAGCAATCGACTATCAAAACTCCAATTTCTTGATGTTGCAGTTACTTTCGAAGTTTTTTTTTAATTTGTTTATCTTTTGAAAAAACTGATTCATTCCTACTAAATTGAGAATTTGTATTACAGAAAAAATCTGTTTACTACAACTGATAATATCATGGCAATTATTATGAAAAGAATGTACTATTATTTCAGATACTAAATTAACTCAACTAATTAATTTTATTTAAATATAATCATCGAAAGGGTTAAATATAAAATAAAATTATATGCCAGACACACAGCTCATTTATGTATAGATATATAAATATATGTGCAGTGTAAACATTTAAAAACTATTGCGTCGCATAAAGAAAATGCATTTTATAATTAGGGTATTTTCCTCGAAACAACTATATGAGGTAGACAAAATTTTCATTTATGTTAAAATAAGGTTACTTTATATTTTCAGTCATTTTATTGATTTTCAATAACAATAACAAAATAAACCTGTTGTATGTGGTTTATTATTGTCAGAATGTGAGTTCTCGAAATATATACACATAAAAGTTATATTCGTATTAATACTACAGTGATATAATGATAATTGTTAGAATCTTATGAATTATATTATACTTTATATCATAATAAAATTTTAAATAACTCAAAGCAGTCATTTTTAGCATGTACTAATTATAAAGCACTATAGAAAAAGTGTATCATTAATGTTACTAAGTTGTACATCCAATGCATTAACTTGTTTAATACAATATATGTTATTACTTACCACTACAAATCTGAGAATATAAAATATGAATGTGATCTCATTTATCGTTCGTATAAATTTTAGAACGTGTGTGTATATTTTTCTTTACACGTAAGGAATTGGCTTCCAATCAAACAGGGTTGATCATAAAATGTGAATGTAATTTTATAAACCAAACTAGCTCCGAAATATTTGATCGGCTTATTAGTTTTTTAGCCCAATTAAATAAAATCATTATCTAGGACTAGCAAAAATATAAATTGTTTTATGCAGTCTCCAAAAGAAATTGGTCATGACATAATTAAATTATTAGATTAATAACAAATATAAATCTGCACTGTATCAATATCGCTTGTATAGTATAAAATTAATTATTTGCTCTTTTGGTTATAAAGTGATAATTAACAATTAAACAAAAAAAACATAGAATTACAGATGTTTTAGCAAGTAAATCAAATCTTGCATGTGTATGAGTGCTAACCGACTTGTTGTATAGTCTAATTTTAACTTAAAGGCAAATTTTCAGTACTGAACTGACTGACAAAAAAATCTTGTGAGAAGAGTATTGTTAACTAAGGAATAAGTTTAAAAAAAAATAATTAATTTTATTGTGGTACATATTGCGTTATTTCGTAAGACAACTACTATAAACTTTATTTTATAACAAATCCTGAAGCACACTTTAGCAAGTCCTGAAGCACACTGTTCGGTAGGTATTTTCGTTTTTCTTTAGTCATCTAAATAATTTTATTTTAAGTTGTATCGAGCGTTTATCAGTATTGTTGGCAGCATCGACAAATAGAAAAGCTGGTTGAAATGAAAAGCAACTTCCCAAGAAATAGTTTGAACGATCAAAGCCCAATTTGACGAAATCCGAAACAAAGTTTTAAAAATTGGCTCGAGTTCAATAAGCAGGAATACTGAGGCACTTGAATGCTTGTTTTACTTTAATAAATACCTTCTATTTTGAAAAGAACATTTTAACGATTCAACAATGTATGATTGGCAGATTGGCTAAAAAGCCAGAGAAATGTCAATCTAAACTAAAAGTAGCCGACTAAAAAGTTATGTTTTGTTTTTCTTTAAAGAAGGGAATGTTTTAAAATAACCGTGAAAACCCTATACTATTTGTAATAAACTATTTGAATCCAGATTATGGATGTTGCAGAAAGACTCAGCGCTTAGAAAAAGTTGTTTAATTTACACCTTTATATACTATTAAAGACTATTATTCTAAAAAAAATACCGACTTTCATCTTTAGTTTTTAAAAAATTATTTTATTCTTAATTATAATTTATACCAGAAATTATGTTCTGTCAATACTGACATTTTGTGTTAAGCTTTTTAAGGGGAAAACAGAATAGTAAAATACACGAAAACATATACCTTACTTTAAGAACACAGTAATAAAAACCAGAACGAAAAACTATTACAATCGAAGTGTCACACACGACAGAAGTACGCCTACTTTACAACCACCACACTTTATTATTGTTTGTTACTATAATTTTTTTTTTAGCAAATTATAATTACTATGACGTTAATTATTTTAAGCTTTTAGTGACAACTAGTCACCAGCGCTAAAAATTAAAACACTCGTGCAGTTTCTTTTGGGAAACGTGAATGCATGGAATAGAAGAGTATAACAATTTAAGCGTAACTCTAATCAAATACTTTTAAAGGTTTGTATCGACCACTGATCAGTACGAAAAAAAGTGATGTTACATCTTTAGTAGTATTTTATGCAAGACATCTATGCAAGTTACATTAACGAATAGTACAAAAACTAACTGTATTTGCGAGAGATTAGACATAAAACTTATTTTATTTTTGTACCAAATACGATTTGTTAATCGTCAAAATTGTCGCATTTGGGATTCAGAAAAGCTACGAGTGACTGAGAAATTAAATCATGCATGTTTCAAAGTTTGGCGCGGATTTTGGGTTGAACGTGTGGTTTCAACAAGATGTCATATTCCATACAGCCCGAGAAACAATTGAACTACTGCCAGTTTTGATGATCAGGCGCCTAGATTTAGTTTTTCAAGTCCGCGCCTTATGCCAACAAGCAAACGGGCCACTCAAACCTTTAAAGAGGAAATTTATTCGATATGCTATTGTTTAAAGTAAATAATATGCTCTATAATTTTGATGTAGGTAGGATTTTTTTAGTATTTCGACAGTGCTATATCTAATTCTTTATAACATTCGGGTAGAAAAATACTGTTGCTTACTGATGGGATAGCACTGGCCAACTGATGCCCAAACCTAAAGCGTACTAATATTTCAATATGTACTAAGACTGTGTGCCTCCGGTCGGTTTTGTTTGTCTAAATTGTCGACTTTTAAATTCAACCTTATATTATACTATTACTCACTTGGCGGCGGACGAAGACTCATTATGATTTGCTTTTCAATCTGACGTCAAACAAAAACATACATAAGCCGCTGCAATTAGTTTTTTTGGTGTTATTTTTTTTAGTTTATAATAACGGTAAACTAAAAAGAATGTTTATTTAAATTTAAAATATAAAATTAATTTTTTTAGTTTGTTTACTTTCGGAAAACTGAAATGCCACATATTTAGAAATTTGAAAAGCAGCCACAGTATACATATTTTACACTAGTACCATCTAAGAATGATTAGCAGAACTTTACATTAAATTAGAACAGACAAAAATTTAGTCAAAAAAATCGGCCGGAAGCACAGTCTTAAAATTGATTTTATTCTTTGTATTTGGAGCCGAAAAGCTTTGATTCCTTAAACTTATACATTAATATACTTTCTTTTGACTTTAACAAATTTATTTAAAATTACTTCTTACCTTTAAGTTAGCTTTAACTTCAGATTAAAGTTTTTTTTTATTTATTTAATTTAACACATAAAATAATTTTACACATCGGTCTGAAGTATTTTAATATTCGTTTTAGGCATTTATTTATGAACACATGCGGTTTCTGTATGATTTTTTTTCAAATGTTTCTATATTTCTCACCCACACAGTAGTACTGTTTTTACACACGGTTTGAACGTCACAGTCACCTTGGTCACAGGAATATTCTAGATGTTATGTAAGATGTTAAATATTTGGTATTGTTTTTGCGTTTATGTCACCAGTCGTATAGTGATGGTTTTGGTATGGAATTAGACACACCGCGGTCTTGCGTTCGATCCTCGCCGCTGACTACAACGCCGTGACCAATTGTGTGTAAAATCGTTCGTTGGGCTGTGCCACCCACAACGATCAGCAATTGTAAAAATATGGTCTAAAAGATCTTAGTAAAGGGTCAACTTTGGGCTGCAATGCTGTTGATTTTTTTTGGGTTTATTTATGCCTTCCTCTGTCCCATTCTGCTATTTCGCAACCAAGCTGGTTTGATAGATGTTGCTCTTTTTGCTGCATGTCAGTGCTTGTGTGTAAATAAGCACATATAGCATGTCAAAAAAGCGTACGAAATCAACGGTAAGCAGGTATAGTGGAGATTTACCTCCATTAATTAGTTTAGTAATGATTCGGATTGAATTTAAGTGATCAGTGCAACTTCGTCCTGGACTGAAATTAGCTTACGATAATTACGTATTTTAGATTGTTGTGTTAAGAAGGGATGTAATTTCATTATTGTGATGCTCATATTTGTCACGCTATCTTTTTTTCTCCAGTTTTGTGGAATTCTGGTAGATGTATTGTCTTTGAATATTTCATCGATTATGTTGTTTGTTTCAGTAGCTTTAATGTACTTTAGCTTCTCTATGACACTTTAACCTTTCGATTTCATTGATGGATGGGTATTGCTAGTTTCGTTATTGGTGCCAATTGATGACCAGAGGTTTTTTGCTGCTGTTTATGCTCTTTTCATTTCTTGAGCTGTCCCGCTTCAGGTTTTAAAACTTTACAGAAGCATCCCTTATAGAAGCTATGTTGGTATTTGCCACCAAGTGTTGTTTAGTTGTTTTTGTAACCAAATCATAGTCGTATTTTTAGCATCAACCGATTTAAGCAACGCAGCTTTAACCACTCCGCTAATCTGAAATATATATAAACGAAAAAATAAACAGTAAATGTGTTAAAAATATAATCTACGAATACTTGTATATTATGTACTACGAATATAACAATTTTTGTTTCTGACTCAAAGCTTTCTACTCTTTCTGACAAACTACGAAAATTGTGTATATCAAAATACAGTAACATGTAAAGTTCATTTTGTAAACGCTCATATTTTTCTTACAATTTTTAGTTATATAGTTTGGTCTTCTGTTATGTGTTATGTGACAGATTTGTCTGTTTTTAAGAATACTAATAAACATTAATTAAAATTAAGAATAAACAAAATATAATTTTAAACTATATGTCAATAAATTAAAAGTGAATTTTAATAAATAAAAGTGAAATATTTTAAAGGTGTTTTAACCATAGTTAGTAATTTGTTAAGTGTTCTTCTGAAGTATAAAATGTTTTTTTAAAGGTAACTGTTATTGGTTAGAACTATATAATAATATTTTTTGTGTTGTTATTAAGTGGGAAAATCATAAATAAAAATATTTTTAAAATCCTAAATGCGCGCTTATATATAAAATAAATAAATTGAATATTGTATTGTACAGTTAAACTCATAAATTTTCTGAAATTTTTCATAACTCCACGGATATTAAAATTATTATTTGAGATGAAGATCCGGGTTTATTGTGTTAAACTGTAACTCGGTTAAAGCAAAAAATAAAAATAAACGAAAAATTTCAGCTAAAATTCTCTCTTTATTGAATTTATATCATTGAATATTTTATGAATTATGCGAATTTATACTAATATACATGTGTGTCTTTATTATGGGATGAATAATGTCGAAATTGTTTACTGTATATAGGATGATTAAAAGATTTTTAAATCTTATCTACTAATACGTGCTTGTGGTGGAATTAATTAAATTTTTGTAAGATTTTTAAATACTCTGCTCTTGTCAATAATATAATATGGAAATACTTAATGCTCATTCAAAAGGGCTGTATTAAGAAATTATGGTTATAAAATTCGCGCAAGCACAAAACTACTAGTACCTATACCAGCATAAAATGTTAGTTGTTAAACCAAATTACCTCTCTGTGACGAAAGGCAAAAATAAAAAGAGATTTCCTTCAAAATCTATATTAATACAATAGCAATACGTCATATATCGTAAACGCTTCGGTTTAACGTTCGTTCTTCGTTCAGATTGTGTGTTGTGTATGCGATATGAAAATATCAGACAAAGTATTTTTTTATAAACTATTCTCTTCTCTTTTTAAAAAATGTTAATGTATTAGTAATATTGCTGTTTATTACCGTAGCAGCATACCAGTGACGCACTTTTTCTTTATAAAAGTACATTGGAAAAATATCATTTTTAGTAAAATAACATACTTTTTGCTACGAATAAACTTTACCGCCCAGAGTAATTAAACTATTAGCTCTTCTGAAAATAAAGTAAACCATATCGTTAAAAATTTTAAAATATATTTGTTAGTGACGCCAATGTATTTTTTTTTTATTTAATATAAAGAGATGTGTATGTGAACATATATTTGTTAATGTAATATGGAAATTATTCCACTTCCCTTCATATTCCTAAAACATAATTTTCAACATACAAGTTTGTAGGTTAACTGTGATAATAAGTAAATTTCACAATTAATTAAAAAGTTCTTTCGAATAGAAATTCCAAAGCTCGTACAGTGTTTACATTTAGAAAATGTAAAATTGTTTTCCCAATATTAATAAGACTGTTACCATAGTAGATGTGTTGAACTAGTGTGTTAAATATATATGTATATGGATATAAATTTTTAAGAGAATGGTGAGAATTTTCAAAGCTAAAATACAATAAAAAAAAAAAATTTAGTTGGAAATTTCAGAATTTCAATGTGTGGCATGTTTTTGCACAGTACAGAAATATTTTATTCCTGTATATCTTTGAATAGGAGTAATGGTTTCTCATATTAATAATAAAAAAAAAGAAGTAGGCTTACTTCTATAGTGTAAAGTTTAAAGATTCCGCCTGCGGAATTTGTGTGAAATATTTATATGTAGTTTAATTCTAAAATTAACATACAGTAACGAAAATTATAGTGACATATTACAAAAAAAAAACTTGGCGTCTCCGCTTTTATTTTATAATTTTAAGTGAAAATTACTTTTTCTTTTTTCTCGTTTAATTTTCCTGTAGTTAAAAAAATGTAAAGTTCTGTTTAGAAAAGTTAAACTAATGGTAATTAGTTGCCTTTTTTCGGTTGTTAATTTAATTTTAATACATTTTTTTCTCTTTTTTTATTTTTAGATGAGGCTTTTTGATTAGAGTGGAACTTTCAAATTTAGATTATAAGAAAAGCTTTTTTTTCATAAAAAGATAAATTTTGTTGGCGTATATATCTAAAAATAAAAACAAATATAAATTTGCATTTTAGGACGTTTTAGTATTGATTTGATTATGTTAAAACCATTTAAATCTTTTCTAACTTATTTACAAAAAAATGCAAATGGTGCTACTAGATTCGGGTATGTATTATATATTTTTTAAACTATTGATTAATGATAATAGTTTTTAATGTGGAAATTATAGTAATTATTTTGTATGTTGTGAGATGATTAGTTTTATCGAAATTTTATTAGACAACCAAAATATTTATTATAGCAAAAATGTCGCCGGTTTTTATATTCGTGTTACATGTTTTTAGAACAGCATAAATATTGATTGATATAATTCATATATTATAATTTCCATATTAATTAAAAAAAGAAGCAGTTTGACAAGTTAAAGATAATATTTACTTAAAGTTTAAGCATATGCTCACGTCTTAAAATCATCCATCATTGCCATCGTACAATTTTTTCTTAACTTCAAAACTTCTAAAATATAGAATATTGCCATTGAGTGAAATTTTATTAAGCTATCGAAAATTCGTCTAAAATCGTTATTGATAAGTTTAATAATGACTTATGATTAGAAAGTATTGTAAATGTCAAGGTTACTAAAACCATAAATAGACACATGTTATTCAAAACAATATCCTAAAAAACCGGATAATAACCAAAAAGTTGCTTCAACTATCTACGTTTAATATTAAAACCTAAGGGCGGATTTAAAGTTCATTACATTTTCTTCAGTTGACAACTAATGATGATCTATATTTTGCCATATTCATTTTATTACATAATTAATTTAACTCTTTAATTTGTTTGCTTTTAGCTTAAGAGAGTTATAAACAAATGCTCTTACTTTCGAACTTAACTTTTTAATTTACCTATCAATTAGCCCTCTCTTTTGACGAAATTCCTGTTCAAGTAATTAAAGAGACATCGTTTAGTGCCATCAACGCCGTTTTTGAAGTTGCATGTCATGCGCATGGGTTTCCTCTTTAATATCATGCATAGTTCTCGAACTAAGCAGTTAGAAACCAAACTCTAACACTCCTCCATGACAATGGATTTGATATGTTTCTAGTTCAGTTTGTCGAGATTTACAAGATATTTCGTTTTCATTAAAGGATATAGGGATCATAAAACACACCGTTACCAAAACGCCCGAATTACCAAAAACTAGTCCCTAATTATACATTTTGTTTTAGAATCGTACAATCGAAGAGGTTGGCAAGAGGTGTTATATTTTGTTATGAAAGAAGAGATCTAGCACGAGATTAAAGAGTATCAGCAAATACAGACTGCAGAAAGGTGCATAGAGAACCTATGTTACGAGGAATTCACACGGCCATGCAGACTAAAAGAAACCGTTCCCATGGGATAGATTGTATTAATTCCGAGCTCTTGAGTATGGCAAAGCGAAGTTAAGATAGAGAAAGTAGCCGCATTGTACCATATCATTAAAAAACGAGATCACTCAAAATGCGAAAACTATCGCAAGATAAGTCTGCTATTAACGGTATATAAATTACTGTCTTACATAATATTTGAGAATCACTTTGCTAGCAGAGGTAGTAGTGGGTGACTACCAAAAATGACTTTGTCTAAATCGGTCAGACACCGATCATGTTTTTTTGGCTGAGGATGATTTTTTCTAAATAATACGAAACGTCTCGTGATTAACATTAAGTGTGGATTTATAGCAAGCTTTATTGACTCAATCTATCAGAATTTTGTGTTATAAACTAAAACAAACTATCGAGAATGTTTGCAATTAGCACTGGTATACGATAAGAAGGTGCTCTGTCCTCGATACTCTTTAATCACATGTATTTATCTTTCGTAAAAGTGAAACACCTCAGGATAAAATCGTATACCGTCAGTCCATTTAGGTTCTGGCCAATACAAATAATATCTATGTAGTTGAACTGAATAGCAACAGAGTAAAAGAACTGTTGGGTCCACTTGTACGATTGTCAGCTTCCGTTTCTTAAAATCAATGTCTAATATAAAACAAATGATCATGGTTTAGAGACCAAAACGCTATGGATTTTACTAGTTGTGACCATACATTTGGAGAGAGGATCAGTTTTTTTAAACCTCGGAACCCTTGTCACTCATCTTAATTATGCAGGAGGAGATATAAAAGCGAAATTGGCCACCGACAACCGTGCTTTGTATACCCTACGTATACTTCTAAAATCTGAATACCTTGCAAATGCCTGGGGTAAATTGTATTAATTCCGAGCTCTTGAGTATGGCAAAACGAAGTTATCCCTTAAGCTTAAAATATACAGATTGTTAATCACGGACGTGGTTATTAATGGGTCTAAGAGTTGGAATCTGACATAAGACTAAAGAAGATGGCTAATGACATTCATGAGAAGTCATGCAGATGATATATGGCACAAAACGCGACCATCGCGATAATTACCAAGTTTGCTTTTGCCGCAAGACCAACAATTTTGTCCGCTGGTTCGGTTAAATTAAACAATCCTAAACTAATAGTGCAGCATACTAAGAGGAGAGCCGTCATTTGGCCGTCATATTAAGACACGGCAACGATGGCTCTTCGGGGTAAACAACGATTTATCTTCTTCTAGTTGTCTAGATCAAAACGAAAAGCAAGCGGGATCCAAACCGACTGAGCCGGGTTTTTGATTCGGCAAGGGCTGATAGTATAGCTGAATCATGTTCCTGAATCAAATAAGAATATTGCTTGTTCACGATTGCCGACACGGCTAATGCGAAGAACAGAATCATCAATAGAGCTAGGCAGGCCGTAATTATGTACTTATACCTCTTCTCGTTTACACTATTGTCTACCACCGTCTAACTTTACGTCGTCGGCAGCCAAATCAAGGACGCAAGAATACATGTTCGCTTTAAATTGCCATCCGCACATTGCATGGCTCCAGCCATCCTGTACTGGCTTGGTTCAGCCCATGAAGTCTGCTCACCAACAGGGGATCATAGTTGTGTTCATAGTCATCACCGATCGCCATTAAGTGATGAAAAATCCCTTTATATCCTGACCCAAACACCGCAGCTTTAACCGCTGCGCTAATTGCTCGGTAATCCGTCTTTTACAAAATGTTTTTGTTCTTTTCAAATTTGGTAACCGCAGAAAATTCCAGACGACACGAATGTATAAATATTGGTCCGCCAATCGTAGGATTCTATCGTGAAACCACGCATTTTAGGGTCTCGTTATGTGGGCAAACGACATTGTTGAAAGTTTAAACATTTTCTCCAAACTAGGAATGAAGCCCACGTCGAGCATACGATCTGCTTCGTCGAACACAACGAATTTAATTATCCAAACTAAATGAAAGTTTGTCGAAAGATCGACCCGGAGTGGCAAATGAGTAGAAAACAATCTTTTGTCAATTTGAATACGGGTTGATGTCCTTTACAAATGTTGGTGACACAACAGCACACTACTGTTTCCAATTTTTCCTATGTCAGAGTTATGATTTGTTAATATCAAGAACTTTAAATTTTTGCAATCTACTTTAGAGATTCTTATTAGTGAGTTTCTTATTAGTGTCTGCTTAAGTAATTTGGCACAGAAATATTACTTCTCTTGTGGCCCATCGATATAATTACGGACGGTTGAATATAGATTCCGAATTGTAACATACCTATAGTAAAAATGTATAGTAAAAAAATGTGTTAACTACTGACATTGCCGCTTTTTACGTATTCAAATTAAATTTGCTCATAGAACCGCTTTATTGAAGTTCCATGCGATTATAAAACGGTTGTGGCAGGCGTCAACTTCGCGTGTATAGCTCACATCACTGGTGATTGGTTCCTACTAGATATTTCTGACAAAATTATTACCTAATGTTAAACTAAAACGTTTAGTACGTTTTCTTGTAAGCTGACACCAATCAATGATACTGCCTATGAATTGGAAAATACTAGACCATCCTTTAGCAATTAATACATGACCGATTTTACTTTAGGACTTCTAATGTTTGAGAGTTTATGACCTATGAGATCTCGAGAGTAAAAACCATTAGGTAAAGAACCAACATTTGCTAAAGAAAGTCACTATAATTGTAAAATGATTCTTTATAATTATTTTCAGCTATAAATCTAAAGTATACATATTTCCCTGTAAATACCAACACTATACCGAGACCATCTTTTTTATAGAACAATTTATAGCCTTGAGACAAGTGACATTTGATTTTATTCTAAAGCTAGAGAAACGAAGTTCAAACGATACTCTTGAATGGTTAAAAGAATATCGTGAAACGAGAACCTATTGCTGTAAAGCGCACCAAGTCAAATAGTAAGAAATTTAATACCGACTGATTCAAAGATGTGATACAAGAGACATATTCTGCGAAGATCTCAAGCTCAAACTCCATACAAACCAATGAAGCAGCTATCAATCTAAGACAACAGTGAAAACAAGTCGAAGAACGCCGACAACTCTATTTGCAAATGTGCCAACGAAATACGTCAGAACTGAAACGTCAATACGAGAATACGATACGTGAAATCAAGAAAATAGCATGGAATGACCGTAGACAATACACTGGAAACATTCTCAAGGCTGCAGGACCCCGGAACATGCGCCCATGTACCAAGATTTGACTAGATCCATCCCTAAGGGATCTTAACAACAGATGAAACACAATTGAAAAGATGGAAGGAATATTTCGGAGAGAACACCATCAACAATATACAAATTTTTAAAATAACGATTAGCGCCATTAACGAAACTAGCAATACATACCCACCAACGGAGCAGGAAGTTAGCGGTGTCATTGCTAAAATGAAGAATAACAAGGCCTCTAGAATGGCTAACATACCAGCTAAAATATTCAAAGGGGACATATCCACAACTGCAAGTGCTTTAACACCAATAATAACATAATTATTGAATTCCGTAAAATACTTCGAAAATGGAGACATGACCATAACGATCCCCAAGAAGGGCGACCTGAGAGAATGCAAAAATTGGCGGGATATATCCCTCCTTAACACAAGTATAAAGATATTGGCAATCATCATTCTGATTAGAATTTCACTGACAATTAACTCGAAACTTCAGAACGAGCAAGCTGGCTTCAGACCAGGACGAAGTTGCACTGATCATATCAATACAACATGCATCATCATAAAGCAATACATTGAATGAAATTCACCATTGTACCTTATGTTTGTGAGCTTCGAGCGTGCATTTAACGATACACAGGAACGAAACATGGCAAGTACTTTATGAAAAAGGCACCCCAAAGAAATTCCTCGAACTTATACAAGATATGTATAGGGGTGCAGATAATCGAGTTCAAAACAAAGGCAAACAAAGTAAATCCTACAACAACAACGGAGTAAGATCCGTACTCTCGCCACTCCTGTTCCTAGTATTATTAGATAGTGGCATGATGGAAATTAGACAGCGCGTCCTACAACGGCATCTATTGAAGGTTAACGAAGAAACTCAATGATCTGGATCACGCACATGACATATGACTGCTAAGACACAAGCACGCCGCTAAGAATGTGATGGATGTAAATGGATGAACACCAAGCTAAGAATGTTCAATTCATGTGTGCAATCGAGGTTGGGCTGTGAAACCTGGGGGCATACGCGAAAGATCAACAAGCCACAGGTGTTTGTAAATAAATGCCTTAGGAGAATACTGAGGTGCTTCTGGCATTACAGCCCACATACCATAGATTAGTTAGCTTCTGGAACATAAATAATTTACATTTGTATTAAGTTAATGTTTTTAAACACCAACTCATAATGGATTTTAGTAGTGATGACCAAACATTTAAAGGAGTGTCGAATATTTGAAATCTTAAATTTCAAGCGCGTCGATGACAACCATTTTCAATTTATCTTCCATCGAGTATTTGATGAAAATAAAACAACACCGACTAAGCCACGCTGGCTTAGTCACGTGAAAATCCCTATTCCTTTGGTCATATCACCTGTTACTTGAGGCGACAGTTACATATTGGTATTCTCTCAGTCGATTGAAGCGACAATCGTCACTTGAAGTGACAGAAATAATATTCTCTTAGTCGTATGAAAAGTTTACCGTAGCATAAAATGGCATTTTTCATTACTTGATAATTTGAAGTGACAGCTCCAAAAATCATATAATGTGGAAGAATGCAAATCGTTATATTTATATTATATTATAATTTTATATTTTATTAAATGCATTTTGATAGTAAAGGACATAACAGACATTAGTAACGTGCCACTTCGATCGACTGAGGGAATACCGTTTTCCACTTGAAGTGAAGCGACAGTTGTCACGTTATGTGACGTGGTGAGCAATTGCAGGAATGGATTAAACCTACTTCGGGTGTAACGAGAGGTGTCGGGTTCAAATTCCAAATGCGTTAGTTTTCATTTGGTCTCAACATTTCTTGATTTAGATATATTACGCTATTAACCAACAGAGTTTATCGAAGTCTCCTCGCGAGGTTACTTTTCATTATTACAAAAGAAAGATCTTTTCATTGTACATATTTGACAGTGAATCTAAATTGATTTCATTGATCGATAAATTCTAAATATTAGAACCGAAACCTGGAGTGTTTGCGTCTCAAGGCAGTGTCGAATCCTTTAAAAATAGAGACAGTTCTGCCAATTTCCTTGCTGGAAAAGAAATTAACGGAATTTGACAGGAAATATATTGGTGTAATTTTCAGGAAGTTTTTATTAGTTCGTAATGTTGTTATAATTCATAACAATCCTACATTGAGTTTAGTTGTTAAATTCACCTCTTTACATCAGTGATTGTTAAAAGGGAGGCGTTTCATTTTATTGAGGGTCTTTTACTTTCCGAAGCTGAGTTATTACAAGCAAGTTTGGATAACCGTTTTTAAATTTTATGAAAACAAATCCAGAATTAACATGCTACATATGAAATAATTCTATTTCTTAAAATCTGTAACTCAGAAAATAATGCAAAGGCATTACAAACTGTAGTAGATGTGTTTTGGTAACATTATAATTCATTTAAAGCTCTAAAATTCAGGTAGCTAAATGGGATCTCTACTTGCAATTTACTATACAATTAATGAGGTAATTCACCTCTTATTCAAACGTCCTCACAAGGTATATGACAATACACTATCAATGTGCACAAAACAACAATTTTAACGTTTAAAATGTTCTTAAATTAGTTTACAAGCAAGGCACTAGTTTCTATTGTCACTAGTACCATCTATCATATTCTGAGCGTAATGTGCCATCGAAAAATTGATTCTGTAATTTAGCGGAAAAATCGGACTCGGGCACACAGTATTAATTCCATATATCTTTATAGGCTATATTTTGTAGCCTTTAGTACCAATCATTCAATTGACTGTGGTGCCTTTTTTATTGATACAATATTATAGTGACCATAAATAAAAGTGTACATAAATTCCCGACATATTTGGTGATCCCGGATCCAACGGCACCCGATATTTAAATTTAAAGCTCTTCGAAAGGCTCCCCTCGAGAATTTTAAAAGATGGTAAAAAATTTAATGTGCGACGCTAAAGCCATTTCATTTAAAATTTAGGGTATATTTGTATGTGGCATTGTATCTGTTCTCAGGTTCTTATTACATTTTTAAACTAGGCAAAGATTATTGCATATTATGACTTTGTACATCCAAATATTGAAAGGCATATTAGGAGAATATCAACTAAAGTGTATAAATGTTATAAAATAGTTAAATTAAATATATAGATTGTACCTCGTTCTCATTTTGTTGTTTTCCCCAAGCCCCATGAACGAATGTTTTCATATTGACTTTTCTTCAACATTGTTTTATCAATTCTACGATTTGGTTATATATTATATCCGTTTCAATTATTATTTTTTAGCATCAAAATTTTTTACCAATCAACAGTTATATACAACTCCACCGAAACGATTTAACAAGAAACTGAACAAAAATTTTCCAAGTTTACAGTTAATTTTTGTTTTTTACCCTAGTAGCCATTTTTAATATGTACCAACTTCGTAGATTTAACGTCGTATACACTGCAGAGCCAAAACGAAATCGTGTTTAAACTTAGCTCGATGCAACTCTGTATAAACATGGTGCATTTTTTAAGAGATGAGGTTATAGCAAATTGTTAATTGTTTAACCCAGCTCGCACAGTCAGTGTCAGATTATTACTCTGTAAAACTTCGGCTTGTTGTTATTTGCAACAAATTTAAAATTGAGTAGTGACCGTAGAGTATGTACAAAGAAAGGATGACTTTGGTATGACGCGCTATAATATCACCTCATAACAATTATTATGATTCATCACGCAATCCAATCAAACAAATCTCATTCAAAATGTCAGAACATAGTTATACTGACATATTTTACTTTTAACTACAGCCCATAGCTAGATTAGTGTCCTATTTTATCGTCCTAAATAAATTATTGACAGATGGGCTAGCGATATGCGACAACGTCACTTCACATACGATTATCGACTGCTTTAAAATCCAAAACAGCATTTTTTCATAATCGCGATCCAAATTAACATTCAAGCCAACAGTTAGCCTTCCTTGTTGGATCGTTTGTGACAGAGCTCGTCTTGACAACCAGCGTATACAGCATTTAACATATCAATTTTTATTTAATGAAGTTAGCTACGCTACAGTTATAAAAAATATTTTATTGCTATCAGGGCAATTGATAGGCAGTTCTTTGGCATTTAACAATTCTATCTGTACAAAACTAATTTTATATTTAGCTGCTAAATTTTACCATATTAGTCTGGTAAATTATATTTGTTTTAAATAAAAAATAAACTAATTAAATCATTAATGAGATTTTTTTTTCGTTCATTTACAGATTAACACCAGACATGAATATAGAAAATACACAATCAGAAGGTGTAGAGATAGATGATAGCTTGGCGTCTACGGTTCCTACAGAAAAGGATGAACCATATACAGAAATACCTATCATCAATGATATAGAAATTCCGGTAATAAATGATATTGTAATGGAACCATGCCAAGAAATTCTAATCGATCCGATAGAATTAACAAATCAACATGATGACCCTCTGTATAAAGACGACAATGATCCATTGGCACTGGACACAAGTGGCGTCAGCTTATCCCAATTAGACTCGTCGATTGAAGATGCTACGACAGAAGGTGAAATAATTTTGGTTGATGTAAATGAACTAAAAAAAGGTATGATTTACAAGTTAATATTTTATGTATATAAGTTCTAATGTCTAAACCCATTTGATTTTTATAGGATGTGATGAACATTCGTGTAGTGAAAATGAATTGGACGACTCGTTTGATAAAAATAATTGTACAATAATTTTGGAAACAAATCATGAAGGTGAGGAACGTAGTGATGGTTCAGATTCTGGTATTGGGCCAGAACCGCCACCCGAAGATCTATCGATGTTGGATGATAAAAATGCTGGAGACATATTTACTATGCCATCATCGCCCACTAGTTCGCTAGCCAAACCGAATCGTAGTAGTTTAAAACGACGTTCGGACAATAATGATATTGATAATGTAACAGATGGTGCGGTAGCAAAGCGTACGAAACGTGGTATTACATTTAACGGAGTGACGGTATATTATTTTCCCCGTATTCAAGGATTTACATGTGTACCGTCACAAGGTGGTTGTACACTTGGTATGGGTGCACATCATACACATTCGAAAAATTTCTCGTTATCAGAACATGCGGCTGAACAACGACGAGCACATCGATTACAGTTACAGGAATTAAATCCAAGAAGTTCGTCGAGCGATGATAGTGATAGTGAAGATGAAATTAGTGATAATAGTGGTTCGGAAATAGATGCCGAGTCAAATGGTTTTCTTCAGCCTGTGCCAACTAGACAAAGGCGAGCACTACTTAAAGCGGCTGGAATACGAAAAATTGACACAACCGAAAAGGATGAGTGTCGTGTGATACGCAGTTCTCGAGAGATTTGTGGGTGTACGTGCCGCGGTTATTGTGATCCAGATACATGTTTTTGTAGCCAATCCGGTATCAAATGTCAAGTAAGTTATAATTCGATCGGAGATAAATACAAAATTTACCTAACGATAAATATTTACAGGTTGATCGACCAAATTTTCCATGTGGTTGTACGCGTGACGGATGTGGCAATGTAATAGGCCGAGTTGAATTTAATCCAGGACGTGTACGTACACATTTTATACATACAATCATGCGAATTGAACTGGAAAAGAAACAAATGAGTTCGGCGGACGAATGTGATAGTACGGTTGTTACACGGGTTGGTCCAAATACCCGATCTTGGATGCCACCAATACGGCTACCAATACTTGGCCTAACACTTCCGGTTACCGAGTACCATAGCCATCATTCATTGGTATATAGTCACAATGAGCTAACGGGTAGTATTGGTGGTACAAGTAATGCTATTGGTGATTTAACCGTTCGACAGAGTACCGCATCTGCTGTTGTAACCTCGAACGAAGCACTTGATTTACATTATGCATATCGAGATGAATATCCATCGACACCAAATCCTTTAGAAAAAAGTCATTATCATCATGCCCAAAATAATTTAGTATATCAGACACATCATTACAATACGTACACGAATCCGGATTATGTCGATACATCACAAAATTTTCATACACCAGTAAATTATGAACATCACACTACAACTACACATCTTGTTGAACCTGCAAATGAATCACACGAAGGTACCACAAATTATCTGCATTCCGCGTTCGATATAAATTCGCAACAACCTATTGTAGTCGACACTTTAAATAGTGATATGCCCATAATAAATGATGTGCCCAACATCAACATAAATAATAATAATAGTAATGATACAGATGCAAGTCCAACTATTGCGGATAATTTAGGCAATAGTAGTTTTAGTAGTGACCAACTAAATAATAATTGTGAAATGGATAATGATTTGAATAGCAGCTGTAATACGATTATTACAACTTGTACTACAAATTCAACTACTATTAGTGCTACTACAACGGATAGTGACTTTATAAATTTACATCCGCCCGATACAAATTCACCGCGGATGGATGCAATAAATGATTTACTCGAAAGTAGTCGATATTCATCGACCAACGTAATTCCGATCGATGATCAATGTATCTCAAATATTATGGATACAACCCTAACTGAGGATGAGAACGGTGAGACGGTGGCAAATGAATCGTCTACAACATTATTGATAGAAGTGGCGGCGAATTGTAGTAATAGTAGCCTAGATAATAATACTACAGATTTAGATAATAAAAATAATAATAATAATAATAATACAAGTGTTACAATAAATAAAAATGAAAATAAATTATTGTTACTAAATTGTGATGATATAAATAAGAATATAGTAGTAATTAGTAGTAGTTGTGGTAGTGCTGCAGACGACAATGCACATAATAATAATGTTGGCGATACGGATCTTGATCGTACGCTTATCGCTGACGAAGACACCGACGATATCAATAATGAAAATTTAAGTGAAATTATTAAAAAGAGTATTGTTGAAACTGTGGCCTAGAGATAGGACTCGTGCCCAGGGCCCAGATTTACAAATTTTTCTTTTGTGAAATGTTAATATCCTAAATACAAATTTTGATTTTACAACTAAAAACTGTTAAAAGTTGTAATTATTGTCAAGATAACTATATTTTGTTTTTTTTTTATTTAAAATGGTTATTAAACATATTTGTTATTTATATATCATGAAACTATTATTTATAATTATAAATTTAAAAAACGAAAGAACTTTAAATGTTAAATCTTATTTTTATTTTATTATTATTATTTTTTTAAATAATTAATTAAATTATATTACAAATAATTGAATTATATATACACACAAAAATTATTATCATTATGAATATGAATAAAAAAAAAATTTAGCATAGACAGTTTAATTTCATTAAAACAATTAGAATTATTATTATTTAGTTTTTAATTAAAAAAATAAAAATGATAAAGTTTTTAAAATTAATTTTGTAAATATTAAAACAAAAAAAAAAATCAGTTATTGTATAATTCTAAAAGCAGACAAAAAATATAAATTTAAAAAAATGAAAATAAAAAAAAAAAAGGAAAAACAATTAACCGTAAGAAAAACACATACAGAATGAAAATATAGTGACCAAAAATACATATATAAAATTTTAAAAAAATTTCTTTTATTTTCATTGAATATTTTCGAACCAAATATGCTCGATTAATAATAATGATACATTGCTTTTACAGGGGCCCTATTATGAAACCGATCGCATTTCGCATTTTTTGCGATTTTGCTGATGCGAAGTGCCGCTTCTATTTGTATTATCAAATGCGATTTTCGCTTATCGTATTTCCTATAGGGACATTTTTTTGGGCAATTTTTTTAATGTCAAATCAAAACCAACACAAATGTATATACAGGCCATGAAGTTGCGATACTTATGCCAAAAATTGACTACTATACCTAAGTATTAGTGTTGTGACGTAGTATAATTTGTATATGCTTTGATGTAAATAAAAAATGAATACGAATGATGGAACAACAGTATGTTGCGCTCTTTATGACAAAGCAAAAAATAAATTTATTATTTAACGAGAGAGAAAAGTATTGTTATTATTATTTAGTTCATTATGTACTATATACTATGAATTTAGAGCAGAATGGACAGTGCAAAATATAATTTTTGTTTCGTTTTTTTTTGTAGAAATGTTATGTACTTTGAATTTAGAGGAGTATGGACAATGCGAAATATAATTTTTTGTTTCGATTTTTACTGTAGTCAAATTCTCTAACACATAGCCAAATAGTAGTCATAATATGTTTTACTTAGCCAAGCTTCATGGCTTGTATAATATACAATAGTGTTGGTTTTGGTCAAATAACAAAATCTGTCAATATTTATAACCTCAACTAGACTGGTTGCGGATGGATTGATGGGAGTTTCGATCGTTGGAATAAGATCTTGCGCAGAACTTTCGCTACTGTGTTGAGTCGAGGTTCTTAAATTACTATTGTTTACAGAGTCCGATACGTGTTGTTTAAGTGTGATTTTGATGTTAGTGTAGATAGTCATGAATCCACTATTTGTGTAGATTTCCGTTCAGGACCGAATAGGTCAATCTTACCATAGTGAGTGATTTTGATACTCCCTGCTACTGAATTGGCCATGAACGGTTTCTCGTTCCGTATAGGGTTACGAATATATTGGGGCTGAATGTAGATTTATTAGAGCCCGTATCTACTAAAAATTTTACAGTTTTATCGTTCTTCGCTCGGTGTTCTACATATGGTAGCGAAGAACTCTTTAGTCTAAAAAATGTATGTCGTCAAGTTCGAAGATTTCTCTTCCTTCATATACTTCTGTAGGGTTGTCTTCTTTTAATTCAAGGCGCTTTTATGGTTGTGTTCATTCGTTCGTTCGTTCATTCGTTCATTCGGTAATATTATTTTGATGATTTTATGGTTGATGAAAATTTACGGAACGATTTTAACACCACCTATCGATTAAAAATCTAAGCATTTGACATTTTCTTGATAGATTTATCAAACTTATTTTGTCTGTAAAGAAAATTATACCTATTTCAATTTTATTTTATGTAAAATTGATTTTAAACAACGATTTACTATTTAATTTATATACGTTTACCACGAAACTTCAACAATACTAATCAAATTATTGCTACTGTCAAAATTTGTTTATATATAGTATTGCTATCCTTTTTAAATTGTATAATTTTCTCTTTTACTCCATAATCGTTCGAACGAAAAGTTAAAAGTTGGTCATCTTAATGAACAAAATACAGAACGAAAATAAGGGAATGTGATTGGTTAAAAAAAAGTACGGAACGAATTACCGAACGAATAAACACAACCATAAAAGCGCCTTTAATGAAAAAAATACGGAACGAAAATAAGGGGAAAATAAGATAACGTGATTGGTTAAAAAAAAGTACGGAACGAATTACCGAACGAATGAACACAACCATAAAAGCGCCTTCAGGAATAGTTTCTGCGTCTGTATATTCAACTAGAGTTTGTTCATATTGCGAGTCGTATTCAGCTAATCCCTGTTGATAATGTTGGATAGTAGGTTCATGGGATTGCTCATAGTGATAGACCCTTTGAGCATTATTTGGATGATGGTATTGTTGTGACGAATCAAATAAAGGTTTTTTTATAGGATGGCGGATGTTTGGGGTCGATTCATGTAATTCACATGTCTCGATTGACCACTGCCGTCTACTGACATAGGCTTCGATTTTGGTTGTGGTTTAAGTGGATAATTCTGGTGCCCAAATTAAGGTCTGAAAGGCTGGTTTTGTAGTATTGAAACTGGTGGGCCTTGATATCCAAACTGGGGTCAGTTAGGTTGGATAATATCTTGTTCTTTCAAACGAGGTTTGGGGGCTGTGAATAAGTTGTGAGAAAAATGATGGTGGTCCATTAGAGAATATATATGCATACATATGCATATAATATATATATATATATATATATTATATATATATATATATATATATATATATATATATATATATATATATATATATATATATATATATATATATATATATATATATATATATATATATATATATATATAATATAATATATATATATATATATATATATATATATATATATATATATATATATATATATATATATATATATATATATTATAATCAATCTAAATAACAAAATTTTCACATAATACAGGGTGGCTGAGACCAAGTGTTACCAAATAAAAACGCTGTAATTTTTTAAATTTTGATTATTTTTTATTGAAATTTCGTGGAATATGTTAAAAACATATTACATTTTATGAAAAACATGTTACTGCTCGATATGACCTCCTTTGGCTCTGATTATTTGATTCAGTCTTCCATTGAAAGCATTGCATGCTGACCGAACGTGAGCTTGTGGAATTTTATTCCATTCTCGAACAAGAGCTGACTTCAATGCATCAACGTTTTCGTATTTTTTAGTGGACACCTTACACTCCAAAATGGACCATATGGAGAAATCCATGGGATTCAAGTCTGGTGAATATGGTGGCCATTCTTTCGACGAAATCAGCCGCGGAACGCTATTTTGTAAAAATTGCTGTGTCGCTCGAGCTTTGTGTGACGGTGCCGAGTCCTGTTGGAATGTCCAATGGTTCGTACCAAAGTGTTCACGTGCCCAAGGTAGCAAAGCATCGTTTAGGATCTTTTGGCGGTACACCTCTTGGTTTACCTTGACTTCATGTTCGATGAAAACCAGAGGAGTGCGTCCATCTGCAGTAACTGCAGCCCAAACCGTAACATAAGCTGGTGATTGCTTGCGCATGGCAACTCTTGTGTCCAAATTATAGTTGGACTTGTGCTCTAACCAAACACGATCATTTTGTTTATTCACATACTGTTGAATGGTGAAAGTTTTCTCACTAGAAAAGACAATTTTTGGAATCTCATCACGTTCGGCCAAGGCCTTCAATTCTCGTGTTCTTTCAAGCCTAACTTTTTTTTGTGCCTCCGTAAGATCTTGAACTTTTTGTATCTTGTAGGGCTTCAAGTGTAGTTCATTTTTCAATATGGTTTGAATGCTGTATCGTGAAACATGTAGACGTGCGGCTAATTGATTGGCACTTTGATGAGGATTTCGTTGGATTCGTTTCTTCACCTTTCGTATCATTTCTTTTGATGTTGCTGTCTTTTTAGGGCCGCCTCTGTTGCGTTTAGCGATGCTACCAGTTTCATTGTATCGAGTTATGGTTCGATACACAAACATTTTATTCACATTCAAATGCTGGAGCTGACGAACTATTGCTGTTTGTGAATTTCCACCCAAATACAGTGCAATTACACTATTACGTTTGAATTCCATTACGATTTTTTTATTAAGATATTAATTTAGAACAATTATTTGTTGACCACATGTAAACAACTAACCAAACTTCAATCTGTCAAAAAATTGACGCGCGAAAATGACAACTACACAAGTGACAGCAGAGTAAAGTCAGTAACATTTGGTCTCAGCCACCCTGTATACATAATATATTATGTATAATAATATATTTTCACATAATATTTTCACGTCATAGCATTTTATAATACGATGCGTCATTCGCATTTATGCGAGAATGTCGTTTTATAATACAATTATGCGATACCACGAAATTGCGAAATCGTATTTTTTGTCATAATAGGGCCCAGGATGTTACTGAGTCTTACTATATCAACAATCTGGCTCAAACGGCTCGTGAGTCTATTATGAAACACTAGTTCGATTTCGAAAAATTCGATTCGCGGCGTATTTTAGTATTATGATTTTTTTTGCTTTTTACGAAAGTGTGTCTCTCTGCGCTTGCCAAATGACTCTATCAGAGATCGCTGAACCATCTGTTTACGATCGGCTCGCAGAAC
This sequence comes from Tipula confusa, assembly GCA_963556175.1. Lineage (NCBI taxonomy): Eukaryota > Metazoa > Arthropoda > Insecta > Diptera > Tipulidae > Tipula > Tipula confusa. The sequence goes on from OY744475.1 coordinate 79,600,202, forward strand.
GTGACCGATCCAGCGTACTCTTTTATTTTATGAACGAGATCAGGAATTAAGTGGTAATTGTCGTCATTGTCGCGTTTGGGGCCATATATCAAGCGCATGATTCTTCTCACGTATGTCATAAACCCTCCTTCATGCTCATCCATTAGACTTCGACTCTCACGTCTAAACATGACAACGAGTATTGTTGAGGACGTAAGGCATAAAAAAACACGGGTACCAGCGACAAGACGCGCTGTAATATCCCCTCCCACACAGATGTCATGAGTGAGAAGGGACCCGAGGTATCAGAAACTTGTCACCCCGTCAAATGTGTGGTCACAACTAAAATCGTTTGCGTCATGGCCTCTAAAACCAATGATCATATATTTTGTTTTGGTTTAATTGATTTTGAGACAAACGGAAGCTGAGAATCACACAAGAGTGCGAAAAGTAGTTCTTTGATACTGATGTTGGCATTCAATCCAATTCCACAGATATCATTCGCATATGCCAGAACCTAGTTGAATTGACGGTACAAGATGTTCTTTGACATAGCATTGATGTACACACTATGTACGTCACGATTTGTTTCGCAATATTTAGAAAAATCATCCTCAGTAAAAAAACTTAATCAGTGGCTGACTGATTCGGATGAAATCCTCTTACGGCCACTTTCCATTCATCGTGAAAACTTCGCTTTGCTATACTTATCGAATAAGATCTAAAGTTTGTCTCACAAAGTATCCCCTCTGAATATCAAGAGCTCGAAATTAATGCAATCAACTCCAGGGGAATGGTTGCTTTTTAGTCTCTGCATGGCCAGTGTGAATTCCTCGTAGGATGGAGCCTCTATGCCTATGTACATCTCCGCACTTTGTATTTGACAACTTTCAAATGCTCCTTCCAAGTATCGAGCATTGCATTGATATTAACACGGAGGTTTCCATCCAGGTCCCGAATGGCGATAGACCTAGGTATGAAGGTATGGCTCAGACCGGTGACTACTTTAATGAAGTTATGAGAACTGAGCACTCTAAAAAGGACTGCTTTGTTCTTCAGTGCGAATGTAAAAATTATTCGAGCTTCTTTATAGGTTATAATCTATTGCTCGACTGTAAGACGCCACCTCTCATCAAACCAAACATTTTTAGGTTTAATTTTTAAATAATTCAATTTTGAAATGTAGCTAACTTCATTCTATTTTTGAATGAGGGAAAAGTTAAAAGATTGTTAACATTTCGAATGAGTCAACCACCAACATAACGAACACAAATTTTTTGTTTCTCAACTTATTTTCCATACAATCCTGTAAGTGAAAAGTAAAAGTTTTTGCATTGGGGATGCTCTGTTAAAGAATTTTTGACGTAGTTGGATATGATAGGGCAATTTTACAATTAGTTCTGCCGATTAACACCAGTTGTATGTGAGGATTAAACAATACGAGAAATGTCATATTCGTATGGGAAAATTACAAAAAAAGTTTTAGATTACATTTTGTTGTTTTTTACCGTCATATTTTGATTTGCAAGTGTAAACTAATTAGATATACAATTTATTTAGTTATAGCATAGAACTGATTAAATTTCAAATAATAAAAGTTTTAGTACTAAATTTTGAGTTCTTATACAAGTAGTTCTGTTCTGAAGGAAATTTAATGTGCGTTTTTAATATTACTTCGAAATAAAACAAGCACAACATTAAATATGAAACACACGTTTTATTTTCTTCAGAACAGAACTCTTTGTATAAGAACTTGAAATTCTGTATTAAATATTTCATTACTTGATGTTATATCATTTTTACGCTATAATTATTTATTACGCTATAATTGTATGTTTAATTAGTGTACACTTACTTACAAGTAGAAATATGACGGTAAAGAACAACAAAATATAATTTAAAACTTAGATTTTTAATTCTCATTTCCATTTTGTCGCGATTACATGGCCAGTATTTATAATAATAGGCATTGGACCAACAGAAAAAATGATTGAACATTTCGAAATTTGACATATTTTTATTAAATTATTTTCATTTAAACTATTTTCACGAAAAAAAACTTATCACTGATTAGTTAAATTTCCACAAATCCCTTTATAATTTTTATGTTTTTCACGTTAGGGTAACTTACTGTGTCGCATTTTGCGAAAAAATCTGTAACTAAAAAATTGCCCTCTTCTTACTTTTCGATAAGCATATTGTGTGTAGACAATATGTTCGATTTCTAATTTATTTGTCTCTTGGGAAAACCGAACAATTCTACCGATTCAACCGTAAATAAATGAAAATAAAAATATTGACATAATTTCAGCCCTGCAAGGGTGACGTGTGTCAAAAAATATATGGAAGTCATTTGGTTCATTGTTCCTTAAAATTAACGAGAAAAAAAATTTATAAAAAAATTTAAAATTATCATTTAGTTAAAACAATATTTTCATTGAATAGAAAATTTTATCTTTAAAATAATGATTCGATCAGGTTTCGAAAAAAATCTCGGTAAATTGGGCCTCCCAACAAAGATGTCTTCCACTTGTATATTTTTTTGTCATTTCATTTTCATATTTTTGATTTTGTTTAGATACTGCAACAAGCCATTTACGATTGGATATTGACTGGCCGACTACGATGAAAATTTGTGATGATATTAGGCAAAATGATGTTGTGTAAGTATAACGTAAATTGTGCACTGGAAATGTTCTCGATAATAATTAGTTCCATTACATTTATAGACCAAAAACGGCCGTTGCATCGATCAAAAAGAAAATGCAATCGCCTAATCCACATACAGCTTTGTATGCATGTTGCGTTCTAGAAAGTATTGTAAAGAATTGTGGTAAGATATCTATATAGTAGTATACGATGATAACGATGGATTAGTCATATTCATGATTCATGTTCGCTCTTTTAGGAAGTCCAATTCACGATGAAATCGCAACCACAGCGAACTGTGAGTTTTTTGCTACTCTCATCAATCAAACTAAACACGATAATGTTCGTGCCAAAATGCTGGAATTGATACAAACATGGGCATTTGCTTTTCGTTCAACTCCAAAATATACATCGATTAAGGTATCACATTTCTCTTCAAACCATAATCCAATTAAGGATTTTAACTAGGTCATCGATTCATCGTTTATTTAATTAAAATTTGTCTTGTTCTTAGGATACAATGAATATACTCAAGGCAGAAGGGCATAAATTTCCCGAGCTTAAGGAGTCTGATGCAATGTTTTCATCGGATAGTGCACCTGAGTGGGCTGACGGTGGTGTTTGTCATCGGTGTCGTGTATCTTTTTCGATCACCAATCGAAAACATCATTGTCGCAATTGTGGCCAAGTATTTTGTGGAAAATGTACGAGTAAAACGTCAACGATTCCGAAATATGGTATCGAAAAGGATGTACGTGTTTGTGATTCGTGCTACACTCAGCTACAAAGACCAACCCCAACGCCCAGTGTAACATCTAGACCACGGTCTGGAGGCGCGGCCGAAAGTGAATTACCCGTGGAATATTTGGCCAGTTCATTGGCGCAACAGAATCAAGGACCACCCCGTCGATCGGAACAAGAGCTTCAGGAAGAAGAGGAATTACAACTTGCGATTGCATTGAGTCAATCAGAAGCTGAGCACAAAACTAAATCACATACCCCTTATGCTTCAAAATCGTTTATACTAAAATCACCTAGTCCTGAAACTGTTGTAAAACAAAAAAGTCCAAGTCCAGTAGAAGAAATCAATGACCCTGAATTGGCACGCTATTTGAATCGTGGATATTGGGAAAATCGTAAAACGGCTGATTCGCCAGCTAGTCCATCGGCTCCTAGTCCCATGTCTCAACAATCGAATCAAGCATCTAATGGCAATATTAAAGAATTTCCTGAAGATTTGGAAATCGATGAGTTTACGGGCGCAATGAAAGGCCAGTTAGAAATTTTTGTAAACCGAATGAAATCGAATTCGTCTCGTGGTCGTAGCATTTCGACAGACAGCTCCGTTCAAACACTATTTATGACGATTACTTCACTGCACTCGAAATTATTGAATTACACGAAAGATATGGACGATAAGCGTTTGTGGTACGAGCAGCTTCAAGATAAATTAAACCAGATTAAGGATTCACGTGCTGCGCTCGACGTGTTGCGCCAGGAGCATCAAGAAAAATTACGTCGCCAGGCTGAGGAACAAGAGCGCTTGAGGCAGTTCCAAATGGCGCAGAAGCTTGACATTATGCGTAAAAAGAAGCAGGAATATCTTCAGTATCAGCGTCAAATTGCATTGCAGCGTATACAGGAACAAGAGCGAGAAATGCAAATGAGGCAGGAACAACAAAAAGCGCAGTATCGTATCAATGCACAAGGTTTTCCGTTTATGGGAGTTCCCGGTATGCCGGGTGCTCCAGGTATGGTCGGTGCTCCGCAAATGCCAGGCCCTCAAAATCATGGTTCGCCATTACATCAAATACCTCCGGGAGGCATGTATCCTAACTATAATTATGCTCAAGGTAATATGCCACGTTTCCTGCCTGGTCCAGGTGGTCAACCACAAATGTTTATGCCTACCATGATGCAACATCCATCTGGAATGATGATGCCGCCATCATCGCAACCTGGTGGATTACAGCAACAACCTCAACCGGGTATGCCTCCACAACAAATGCTAGGTGGGCCTCATGGCCCTATGCAGCAACCATCGCAAATGATGCAACAGCCAGGGTTACAAATGCAACAACAGCAGTCGGGGCTGCCAATACAACAACAGCAAGGATTACAAATGCAGCAACAACAACAACAGCCACCCCCACCACCAGCACCATCACAACAACAACAACAGCAGCAACAACAACAACCACAACCACATCAGTTTATCGGACAACCTATTTCTAACGTTCAATCTCAAATACAACATCCCCATACTACGGTTGGAGAGCAACAGCAGCAATTACCACAGTCTACAGTATCATCGGTCCCACCATCCCAAACGCAATTACAACTTGGTCAACAACCGATTGCTCAGTCGCCTCAACAGCAGCCTCAACCAGTTCCAATTAATCAACCGGCTGTTATTCAACCACCGGCACCACCCCAACAACAAGCACCACCTCCATCTGTCGCGGCTGTACCACCAGTAGAATCAGCCGGTGAACCAGACACTAATTCATCAGCAAATGCTATAGTAACCGCTGAACTAATTAGTTTTGATTAATTCAACTTTAATCATATTCGTATCAAACTAATCGACTTTTACAATTATTTTTTGCTTTATATTGAACAATATATTCAATCAAATAATCATTCAATACAATATATTCTAATCAAATTTAAGCATTTGTTTAATTGGTAACCAGTCCTAATTGTAATTAATTAATCTACATTTAGGTGTTACAGTAAAATACTGGAATACTAGCAATTGTTTAATTGACAAGCAACCTTAATAGTACAGTTTTTAAGCTAGATTTAGGCGTTACAAGAAAATACTGGAATACTACTAGTATTTGTTTAATTGGTAAACAGCCCTATTTGTAAAGGTATTAAATTAGATTTAGGCGTTACAATTAAATACTGGAATACTATCATTTGTTTAATTGGTAACCAGCCCTAATTGTACAATAATTAAGCTAGTTCCAGGCGTTACAATAAAACACTGGAATTCTACTACAATTATATTTGTGTAAATTTTAACTGATTTGTATTGTGTTATTTCAATGTATGTATATTTCCTCTGTGATTGGGCGGGACAGACGACAGTTGCATGTTTTGTAAAGTACTTATAGAACAAACGTAGCTGTTAACGATCCACAACTAAAAAAGAGACAATGTTTTGAAATATAGCCTTAATGAGGTCCTAATAAGAAATCTAAGTTTGGGTGCAACGATCTTATTTGCGGTTTTGATTAAAGTGGCCAATAAGAACATCTCGAGTGATCGCTCAATAATACCATCTGTAGATATGGAAAACAGCGGTCGAGCGTTCAATATAGCTTCGCATTGCTTAATTAGGATACTGAACTCCTCATAAATGTGAGCTTGGCATTTGCTATTAAAAGGCGGAGGTGGTATTTTGCAGAACTGATGCCGTTGCCGCAACTATTTTTTTTTTGGTAGGCCACGTGCAGTAACAAATCTTTTTAATGCGTACATAAATGATGCCGATAAAAGAGACGATGCTAGCTTCTGATGAACAGGTTTTGTTGCAAAGTAAACGAACACTTTCAGGTATATTTGTCCCTTAATTGAAAGAAAATGCTCGTTGCAAATGCCTGGCCTTTGAGGTAGAAAGTCTCTCATTTTTGTTGTAACATTATTGGTGTTGCTCGAGTACAGCTTACACATTGCTTAAACGCCTTCCGAGCGAGGCGACCTCCACTTATGGGCAAATAATTACATCGAACGGCTACCAACGGAAGCTCTTGAGAATCAATGTGAAAGTGGGCTCTGTGAATAATTAATGGCCGTTTCTATAAAGAAATATTTGGGTGGCAGCCAACCCAAATAATCCCATCATCACGAGTACTCATGCATCATGATAACGACTTCAATCGAATAACAGCTTGAGGCCATTTATAGCTTCTGCAGAATAAATTGGGACTGTATGATGAGCAGCAGATGTTGCCGCATTGTGTATGAACCAATTATGATAAAAATCGACCAACTGTATACCACTAGTTGAATTGAACAACTATCCTATTTAAATGTACTCCACTGGCTGTAATATCTTCCTTCATTCTAGTCCATTGCAAGTACATTTTAAAAGAACCTGCAAAAGTTTGAATGTGTTTACTATCCATTTTCTGTACAGTGCTGAGGTGGTATGGCATCCGATAAAAACATAAATAACAGAGAGCAGATCTCTCAAAGTCTTCGATTTGGGGCACGGACGCACAGTTTTTTGTCATATTGGTGGACATAAAACACAAACAGGACGACGATGTCTATACCTTCTGCAGCCGATCGAAGGTTAAGTTTCAAATGCTTGCGCACAGTTCATCATAGTTCGGTATGTAGATCTAGTTTGTACCGGGTTTGCAATAGAAGCCACTATACGCTACTGTACTTCGAATTTGAGTATCAAATCACCCATCGATTCATTTTGATCTACTCAGGGCACTAGCAAACCAAGTCACATTGCCATTTGAAGATGTGATGGTCGCCACAACAATCATCATCGCATCACACGCCAACAAAGAATTCGCCGTTTAAGCTCTGCAACGGGGAAAAACCAGTAGCAGTCAGAATTCGCGGCATCTACCTCAACGACGTTCTTATTGCGTTCAATTGTTGCGTTTCCTACCGTATAGAACGTCGGTTTTCCAAGAATTGTCAGAATTATGCTTAATTTAATAGGTTCATGCAAGAATACTTGGAATCGGCCCACATGCAGTAAATGTTAAACGACAAGAATGACTGATCAAAAACAACGACTGGCGTACCGCTAAATCAAAAGCTTTGTATTGGCCTCACACTAAAACACAGCATTTTTGAAAACTTAACCCGTTTTCAAAAACACAAATTCGTATTCATGGCAGACATCAAGCACATATTTTAATGGCTTCCGAACACAGGAATCATCAGCAAATCGTATGCAGGATTCCCTAGAAAAACCAATTCGAGATTTTCGATTGTGCACGGTCTCTTACGGCACTGCCAACGCTCTAGAAATCGCATCTAGGGACTTGAGCCAAAGCCTCGTATGTTCGCATGAACCGATTCACAAGTGGTTCGTGGTTTATCTTAAGTTCATCAATTGGAACCATGTTGACACTATACGCAGACTCCCGCCGACTGCACATATCGGGGCGTTGAACCATTATAATTGCACAACTATATATTATGGAGGTCCCGTTTGGCTGCGAAAGGATGTCAGTCAGTGGCAACGTTAGAGGAACGGTGAGGCCTACACTAACATCAATAATCGTAACGCTAGCAGAAACTGTATCTTGCCACAAAGACCTATATCATTTACTCATTTGTTGTATTCGAAAGTTTCATAACCGTATCCGTCATTTGAGTTAAGGGTCAGGTTGGTTCAAGCAATCCATTCCTCTTATGAGAGACCACGATACCAGTTAGGAGAACACCTACTAAATAGAAGCTTACTCCTGTCACTGAACTCCTTTGTTGACATAGACACGTAGAATATCCGAAGGTGGCTTAAGAAGTCGAATTTGCCAAAATAATATCCTAAAAACTACAAACTTACTCGCTTAATAATTCCACATTGCTACAAGGTTGTCCACAGCTCATCCTGATGTTCAGGATCCAGCCTTTTTAAAATGATGGCTCATTTTAAAAAGGCTGGATCCTGAACATCAAAACCTTGGTGCGCTCACACATTAATCAATGCTTAGGGTGCCTTCGTCATCGTTCAATCACAGTGGCATGAACTCTGTATTTGGAGGTGGTATTCGAGCTTACTACTAATGCATTTATATAGTATCGTTTTAGAGTTTCACTGCGCGAAGAGGTCAAATCTAAAGTCTATACAGTAATTTGCCTACCAAATTAGTAGGATCCAGTCGTTAACTGGTACTCTTACAACAGCACCACCTGGAACTTTATTTCTCCGGCTCCGTGATATTTTAGTAGATTGTGGGAAGCAGAGGTGAAATCAGTGAATCATCATTTATCATGGATGAAAATCTACTCACATTTGAGAAAATGACGGCACTGCACATTCTTCGGTAACATCGAATCGTGTTTGAGTTCGCGACATTTATGCCCCATGTCAGACTACCCTAGAGTAATTTATTGATCGGAGAGCCACCAATCTGAACCAACATTACTCAAATTGAAAACGAAACGGCTCAACCGTTTCCAGCTAGTTTAATTTAGTCGACAAAATACCTGGTAAGCACACAGTACCGCCTAAAGTGGTTGAAAACCAACGACAATCTTATCATCGGCCAAACTCATCAAAGAAGAAACCACGCCACTTTCAAAATTGTTGCTCGATAGGATCATCGATACACATCCGGACAACGACATCAGCAACTAAAGCTGTACAAACCTTTAAAACGGCCGGAAATCTCGATTCTTCCATTTTTTGAAACACTTAGGATAACAACTTTTATCAGTTCAATCAGGTCCTTAAACATGCCCAGATGATATACGTGTGATAGGAGTGAATGAAAATGGTGTAAAAGAATTTCTGGATCTATTTGTATGATGTTCAAGTGATTGCAATTTTTTTTCCTTTATCTCCAACTTAGGAGTAAAGGGCTGTCTACTTGGCATGGACTATCTTACTCTATTCGAGCTTTGCTTTCATTTTCACTTATTATTTGCCAAGTTCTTTTACTTCTGTTAGCACAGTTTTCAAGTCATTGCTGTTATGATCATCGTCTTGGCATTCTTGATGCTTTTTGAGACCAATTTTGTCAGCATCTAACAGCTGTTCAAATTTTTGCCGTATGTCAGAGTGTTTGTGTGTGAGCAAGCATATATCACCTGCGTAATCCAGATCAATGAGTTTACTTGATAATTCCCACTAAACGCCGTTAGGAGATGCGCTATCTAGTTTTCGATACATTTCTCGTATGTGCTCAATTTATTTCTTTGGGAAGCCTATTTTACAAAGTGTCTGCCGTATTGCGTTCCTATTTATGGTGCCCGTTTGAAATCAATGAAGAGCAAGTGATAGTGGAGAATTCTATTCATTATAGAGTCTTCTAAGAGTTTTCTAGATGGATCGTGATTATCAAGCCTACTTCTTTCCATGTGTGTAGTATTCAGGCAGAAACCCATACTTCTTATATTAATGGTGTTAATGCGGTTGCAGTTGTAGATATGAAGACACCTCTAACTTTCCGTTCTATTGGCGGATGGCTGTTGCTGGTCCCGTTATTTACTTACTGCTATTGTTTTTGGATTAGACTGTTAGGACTCTGCCGAATTCAGAAGCCTTGACACATTTACTGAATAAGCTGCCATCTGGTTAACGTGTCCAATTTTACTGGTATCGAATCCGATTCTGAGAAAGTGTCAATGGATCATACAAATCTGGAGGCATATATCCAATTGGACTAGAGTTAAATTACGTTTCGGTTTGTCCATATGGTATAGTGGTGCTCATATCTGACACAATTTTCAGCGATACTGCTTCTGTGGCCATACAAATGAATATGATCAGATATGCCTTTACAAATTTTAGAGCCTCGGTTGCGATGCGTTTTTAAAACGGCGGGTTCAGTAAGATCCGTTCTAACTTGAACAAGAGGTTTGACTTACCTAGTGACTCTAGAAACTGGCAATTGACCCATCAATTGCTGTTGATTTTGACTCTGTGGCGATTGCAAACGAAACATCTATGCCCGATTTGACAAACCAGGTTCTTTATTCTCTTTATCTGGAACCGTTATCATTTGGCTGTTATCATCATTTGCAATCCAGCATGGAATTACCACTGATGTATGTCCCTAGAAAATCATTTCGAAAATGGGATTTACGAGGAGACGGAAGTGCTGTAACATCATAACTTAAAACTGCGTGGCGTGTCTAATCTGAGTACATAAACCATTTCGATCGGAACTATTCTCGTTTTGGATGCAATTCGATTAGTTTTTACAATGCTGTCTTTCACCGCACGTCAGTATACCATGGCGGCGTCTTTCGATACTTCTGCGAAACAATGTAACTCTACAGATTGCGATGTATAAAGCAATCTAGGAATTTTTTTGTTGGATAATTGGTCGATTTGAATTCGTACCTGCAGCCAGAGTTGCTGTAAATACGGCGTTAACTTTTCATCCCAATTAATTCTTGTACTTCATAATTTATGGTAAAATGTTTTCAGACCTATGGTTATCGGAAACGGAAACCCTATAAAATCATAAATGCGTGATGTCTCTGATAGAAATATTCTTTTGGTGAATTGGGTATCTTCAGGTAGTTCGATCTTAAAATAAAATTAATCTTTATTTGGGTGATATTTTATATCTGACACTCAAATCATTTTGGTCCTATCGGTTATGTTCCAAAATTAATACTTCCTTCAGGGTATTCGTTTCGTAAATAAGGTCGTTCATATAAAAGTCCGATCTAAGCATGGCCGAAGTAATCGGGAATACTTCCTCCTATTTTTTTTTCTAATAGTTGAGAGCATAGGTATAGCCGGGAACCGAGTGCTTGCGGTACCGTTGGTGAAGGCACGTAAGTGATAATATTTGATATCTATATCAAAAGATTCCCTCTACAATATTCTCTGGTAGTCAATGTTTGGTTTTACTACTGGTGGCCTCATTTATATTTGGAGATTGAGTTGAAATGGTTCATTGAAGAAGCTTCTTGTTTCAGCATCTTTCAATCTGTTTGTATTAAATTTCCACTTATTGGACTGATTTGCACTGCAGCCCTCATAGTTCTGACGTCTTGACCTATAATGTGAGAGATTTCTTGTTGACAATTATATGGTCTATCTGGTTTTTACTTTTGCCACTTGGTGATGTCTATGTGCATAGTATAAATACACATAGTACTACACCATTATTAGAAAAAAACAGGTTACCCATTGACGGTCCAGATGCTGTGTTGTTAGAATATCGTCAATATTTAGAACAAATATATATGACATTTAGGCGATTATACATATAACAATATTTTGATTATTTTAAAACGATACCAGTAGCGACATCTAAAACGTCAATACACATAAATACTATGTGTATTTATATTATGCTTTGGGTAACTATGCATATTTATAATACAGAAGTTAATGAGTCTTTCTCCTTTATTATTTCAGACAGAATCCAACGCATTTCCCCATGATGGTTAATATAGGTCAGTATTGTCTCTACCAATTTCTACATTGAAAGATAGTACAATCTACAGTTTTTTCAATAATAGGTTCAATCTGTTTAATAGGAGGAAGATCAGAAATTGTATCGTTAGCAATTTTTAGCTTTGTTCAAAAAAATGCAGTCTTTCAGAATTTTATTATCAATAAATTCGTAGAATTCTATATACACCGATTAGTAATTGATACACTATTATTAGATTATTTACTGCAAAAATGTTGTTTGTACTTTTCTGTTATCTAATCTCCCCATATATTCGCTTTCTGCTTTTTATAACATAAATAACAAAACTATCATTGAATATGAGATAAGCGGCAAGTTTAACTGAAATAATATGGAGATCAAGGATGTTGCCAAGGTCCAAATGTATGTTACGCGAAGAACATATAGGAATGTCCCTTAGTTAGGTTTGTATTGTTTAGGTTAAAGTAATTTATCTATATACTTTCCCTATATACACCTAAGAAAATCTTGAAAGTACTGACCTTACAACACAGTTGATTTTTTATCCATTCAACAGTGATTACAACATATTGCGATCTCCTTATTTTAATGATGGCGTCAATGGTAAGGCCATGACAGTCAGTTGTTTATATAAACCATTTTATTTGTTCAATGACTTTGATACAAGCACTCTATTATATCATACTTTCTATACATCAAGTCGAACGCCTTGACACACCAAATTACAAATTTACATTACAAAACTGAAACGAATAAGAAGTGTCTGATATCGGTGGCAGAACATATTTTGCGAAGTCGGATTGAATGCCAGACCAAAAAAATCGTTTCATCATAATTTAGCTGTGGTAGGAATCTCAGCATGTGCGGAGATGTCGTGTATTGCCTGGCCTCGGAATTTTTTTGTGACAAACGGGCGAATGTTGCTCGTTGAGTAGTCACAAAACAGTCGCTTCGAACTGCCTGGAATGGTAATAAGTTTTGATTTAATCGAAACGTCAATATTACCTTTTTCTAGTAGTGATTTGCGTGGCATTGCAAATTCCGAATGTCATAAATCTGAACTCAAATAGAGTTCAGATTTATGGTGTCCGAATGGTGTCGGTATAGCCGTTTTTTTAATTTCTGCACCAGCGACTGAAACTTGTTGGAATGCTTTTTGTAACACGGTCTTTGAAAAAATGGTCTTAACAAGTTTCTTTACCAAGTGTAGCGGGCTTGCCCAATTACTTCTTGATGGTCGACATATTCCGGCTTCTTTCAAATATTCGAATTCTTTTCGAGCTGCCTTAAGTATCTCGGGATCGAATCGTCGAGGTCTAGCGCAGATGGGCTGTTCTGTCATGATAATTTGATGTAAAACATCGGTAGAAATTTTGGTTCCTGGCAGTGGCAATTCAGCATAAATCGAATTCAATTGGTATGCTTTCAATTCAGCAGTTTCGTTTACCACGATGCGCATAGAACTTGAATTTAAGCCGGTGAGTGGTCCGATTATCTTTTTTCCCGTCAAATCGATTCACAATCCGAAATATGTAATGACATCTTAGGGTGTTTGCTACCTAAATACGGCGCATTATTCATTCAGACAGTGAACTTCAAGTGTGATTTGCTTCGGTGATGTATGTATGATATCAAATTTCCACGACTTGCTTCAATTTGGATGCTCCGTTCGTGGTTTTGAGCGTTCTCGAGATTTGTTAAATTATTTATTTCTGCTGTGAACGATTTTGATTGTTTGCTCGAGTTATGCGATTTGGTTGCTTGGTTTCTCAAGGAAACTGATTTCGGCTGACTCTACCAGTGTATTTTAGTTTTTTCCGCATTTACCGGTAGCTGCACTTTTGCCTTTTTTACGGAAACGTTTTTGTTACGAATCGGAGTTAAATCGGACCGATTTACATTTGTAATATTTTCCATCACCGATTAATATTTTCTATTTTTGACAGTCACATTGCTGGCCTCGAACCAAAACTCCAAACTTGCGAAGTAAATTTGAACATTGTGTAAATTGTCGATAAGTTAGGGCATCGACGTACTGGGAATCGTCGCGTTCGCGTTAATATTGTTTTCTGTGTAGTAGTCGCCTTTTTGTTCACTTTATTCGGATAGCTTTTTTTTCCTAAATAGGGACGTCGAAGGTCACCAATTTAACTGTTTATATAATTTTAACTATTTAAGTATTTACTAACGTAAACAATAAACTCGTTTTTTTATGTTTTTTACAAAAATTTTTTATTAATTTTTTTTTTAAATTTTCTTTGCACGATCATCGTTGTCGATGATAGAATGATTGAATGACTTTTTTTCAAAAAAAAAAAAAAAAAAATTATTCATTTTTTGTTATTACCCGATGTGTGTTGAACCTTTTCGTGCTCGCCGCGAGTTGTCACTCACATCGGCTGGAACAATGGATCATGTTTTGTTTTTTTAACTTTTCTGATTGTTGTGTATATAGCAACTATCTATACATAAGAAGCCGTATTTATATGCGTTATTTTTTTATTTTGATGACGGACAGATACATTAGTGTGTCTACTTGGCTGCTCCTAGCAGCAGTATCTAAGGAAATAGCATCTTTTATTCAGAATGATCATAATTCCTTCTGAAATACGGTAAGTATTTTCATTTGGCCAATGAATTTGGTCCTATAACTTCCTATTGAATTTGGTCCTATGAATTTGGTCCAGATACATTAGTGTGTCTACTTGGCTGCTCCTAGCAGCAGTATCTAAGGAAATAGCATCTTTTATTCAGAATGATCATAATCCCTTCTGAAATACGGTAAGTATTTTCATTTGGCCAATGAATTTGGTCCTATAACTTCCTATTGAATTTGGTCTTATGAATTTGGTCCAGATACATTAGTGTGTCTACTTGGCTGCTCCTAGCAGCAGTATCTAAGGAAATAGCATCTTTTATTCAGAATGATCATAATCCCTTCTGAAATACGGTAAGTATTTTCATTTGGCCAATGAATTTGGTCCTATAACTTCGTACACGTTACATATCAAGTCATCAAGTCATTCAAGTCATCCTGTTGCATTGCAGGTATATCTATTCATCCAGGTATATCTAGTCATCTTATTGCAATGTTGTTCGTTTAAAACGTGCAAGATCTTTTAAATTGTAATTTATTGTATATCAATGAATTCTCTAAAGTGTGACGATGATGACCTACTTAATAAGAGGTTTGAACTTCAACATTTTATGAAGATGACCAAACAGAACTAGTTAATAAATTAAGTTGTAATCTATAAGTAATAGGTATAAGTTGTAGATACTGGTTGTAGATTTGACAGTGTTAATGTTCTGGTTTGGTTTGGTTTGCTTAAGCTCCTGTAAGAGCAACTCTTTCTTTAAACGTTATAATTTCTGTTCATAAAGATGTGCTGACAACTCGTACGATTGTTTGTACATTCTCTACAATTATTTGTCTGCTTCATCGCAATTCATTTCCTAATCGAAATTTCCACATGCACTAAATAATTTGCATAATTTTCCATATCGAACTGGTACGCTTTCTAATCGAGTTCCTATTTCTTTAAATGGTGTCACGTAACCAAACTAACAATATGTCTTTTGGGCCTCGTTACTCCAACTCTTTCTTTAATCACACCACTCTCTTTCAATCGTACATATGCATAGTTTTTTTTTGATTCTATTCTTTCATGGCATTTATATACGACGTTTGCTGAAGTATGTAACTGCTTATGCTATCGTTACATAGATGTCCTTATAGGCACGTCTTATAAATGAATTTAATGATAAAAGTATTTATTGGCCGGTCGAATAGCAATTAAGTCGCTGGGAACAGTTTTTCTGGCATCAAAGGTAGCGTTGGGTTGTCCGATCACCTCTCAACAAGATAAATGAGCATCTCAAAATTCATATCATCTTGGCCGCTGATCATTTGGACGTCATAAGAAAATGCAGATCAAACGAACATGCTATAGACAAGGTATACGATTCTCCAACTGATACTGAATAGGACAGTTCTAGGAAAGCCTATTACGGCGCTTAGACTCGTGTTTAGGAAAAAATTAGAAGCCCTGGAATTAAAGAGAAATATTAACACCTTCACATGTAAGAGAACAACACAAGTGTAGCCCAGGTTGGACTTACGCTCCAAAATCATAATATAACAAAAGTGACATCAATTCACTTCGTATTAAGATCTTCGGCTTTGCACAAAGAAGTCAAAGAAACTTCAGTAAATATGGACAACCTTTAAGATCGTACAGACATCAATGTGCGAAACATGTACACTACTATGGTATCACAATGGACCGATATAGGTTTAAGTGCACGGTATCAACCTAACCAAAAGTTAAATGTCATCCACATTATGGACGTTATTTAGAAGTAGCTGCAATATTTAAAGAGCGAATGTCTGATGAAAGATGGGGAAATATCCGGCGAAATTTCTTGCATTGGTACACATGCGAAAGTAAAGGGTATCCCAATAACCGGTTCAGATTTGACATATCGGTTATTTTGGCTCTGGCAACACTAATGTCATTCTTTCTTTGACATAAACTCAGTATAGTATTTCTAGTTGATGAAATGAGTTGTTTAACGCTTCATTAAAAGTGGAAAATGTTTTACTTCCACAACAAAGACAATTGGTTCGAAATCGCAAAAAAAATGTCGTACAAAATTTGGTCAAAACACGGGACTCACACCCAACGGTATCAAGAAGTTTGTACATAAATTGCTTGATACGGGCTATCGTTGGTATCATTGGCACCTGTTTGGTGTGGCTTGTCCCGTAACAGCATTATTGGTCCGTATTACTTCGAAGATGTGGCCGATGCGACCTTTACGGTCAACGGAATCAACTACCGCCACATGTAAACATCTTTTTTGTGGCCATCTCTTGAAGATACTGGTTTGGACGACTTTTGGTTCCAGCAAGATGGTGCGCCATGCCAGACATCGGGCGTTACAATATTGGATCTGCGTCGAAAATTCGATGGCCGCATTATTAGTCGAAATAGTGACGTGAATTAACCGGTAAGGGGCTGTGATTTGATACTTTTGGATTTTTATTTGTGGGGTGCCGTGAAGCACAAGTGTTATACGGACAATCCACAAATAATTGAGCAATTGAAAGCCAATGTTGAAGCAACCATTGCTGAAATAAATCCACACACAATCCAAAATGTGCTCAGAAATTGGACCAACCGAATGGAGTACGCCAAGGACAGCCGCGGCTCCCATTTGAATGAAATCATTTTCCATAAATAACCAGGAGGATTGGACTTTCAAACAAAAAAATAAATTTGGAACAATATTAAGCCGTTTTTGTATTATTAAATTTTTAAATCTAATCTTCTTACTGGGGCACGCTGTATTGTTTTTAGAACACCAATATTGTCCGACAGCTTGAGATGACGACGATAAAGATTACTGTCGGCGATAATCATCTCACTTATCTCTTATAGATGAAGCCGAATTGTTGGTGTGGTGCGGTGCCAGCAATGGCCTTTATAAACCGATTATAAGTATTATTAAAAACCGTTAGAAAACGGAGCTTAACGATTATATAAAAACCGGATTCCGAAACGCCTGTCTTTACTTAAGTTCGAATATGGAAATGATAGAAAATCAAGATCAATAACTTTGAAATGGTGTGCACCATAAAATGCAATTGCATAAAATAATAGTTTTAAAATTGCACAGTTATTAAAATTTAATTGATATAATATTTTAATGTTAAAGTTTAATTCGATAAATGTTTATAGTCGCGGTTTATAATCGATTTGTGTGAGCCATAATTGGTATTTGTTAAACAAATATTTAAATTGTTATGTAGATGTCTAGTAATTGATGACAGAATTCACTATGATCTTTTATCTTCTAATTATTAGATTTATTCTATTTATACAAGGTGAGTCATTTAACGTGGACAATTTAACGAGGTTGCGCTTCTCTCAGAGATCATCGCATGGGCGTCCATATTTCGAGGCGTAACATAGTAAATACAACATTTTACAACATAAATATTTGCAAAGCTGGACAACCTTGACGATCGACATGAATACTCGAACTAACGCACTAATTAATTAGAAAACTACCAATCGTGCAATAATATATAATTTATGAACGTCTCGTAAATTATCTTGCCAAAAATAATTAATTCGATGTCGCACACAACACACAAAAATATATATTTTGTACTTTCTATTAATAGTTTTTTTTATAGTTTACATATGTAATTGGTATTTAATGATGACTTTCAATAATTTGCTAATATCTTTTTTTTCTTGGTAATTGCATGGCATAATAATATTTTTAGCAAATGCTTAGGCTCTAAAAACTTTGGTAGCGCAATGGTTATCGTACTTAAAAAAAATTACGATATTCGCCAAAATAAAAACGAGCTCATAATTATCTTACGGGATCACTAATATTATAATGTCTATAAACCTTATGCATAGGGCGACCAGCTAAACTACCTAAAATAAATGTACATCCATTTTCTGGCGACTAACTTTATGGAGTGGCAGTCATTTTCGAATCTGTTCAACCAAAGCCTCCTATATATACAAAGCCGTAATCATCAAAATCGAACTTGAAATATAGGTGGTAGAAAGACGAAAAACTCTACTTTTCATAAAAATCATATAAAAAAAGATTTATTTTTAAAACGAGACATTTTAAGAAATAGTTTATTAATGATCAATCAATAAAATCCGTTCTATATATCTTTAGTTAGTGTTTTAATATAAGGGTTATAAAATACCTTCATTTACAAACACAACTTATAATAGTCCGTGATGTCAAAGTTATTGATTGATTAGAGTGTACGGCCAAAGTCGAACCAGGAACTCTCGGAATGCCGGGCACCACCGTACACCTGTGTTACATATAACAAAACCGAAGGAGTGGATGGAATGTTAGTTATGACAGATTCAACCCGGTTGCAGACATCTAAGCGATTGATACTAAGTGTTTTTTTTGTGGCGAAGAGAAAGGATAGGGTAAGTCAGTAATGACAGAATTGGTTCGGTTTCCCGATAAACAATATTCAAACTACTGTTAATTAGCACAAGACAATCACAATTATAATGAACTGCTCTGCATTTTGTTATATCTTATCAGGAACTCCAATCTGCAACCATTTTCTTTGTAATCTTGAAGTGTTTCTCTGAAAATATATCAGCCGTAGGCTGTAATAAATTGAATTAGTTTTCGATTAAAAATTATAAAAATATAAAAAATATAACAAATATAACAAATATAACAAATATAACAAATATAACAAATATAACAAATATAACAAATATAACAAATAAAAAATATTAAAATAAAATTATAACAAAATATAATAAATTTAAAAATATAAAAAATATAAAAAATATAAAAATATAAAAATATAGAAAATATAAAAATACAAAAAATATAAAAAGTATAAAAACATAACAAATATAAAAAAATAAAAAATATATAAAAAAATACAAAACATAAAAAATAAAATAATATAAAAAATATTAATTTATAAAAAATATAAAAACCTAAAAATAAAAATTATATATTTTATATATTTTTAGGTATTTTATACTTTTATATACAAAAAATACAAAAATATAAAAAAATTAAAAAACATAAAATATACAAAAATTATAAAAATAATTATACATTTTAACATTTACAAGTTAAGCTTTACATTAAGCTTAGTTAAAAATTTGTCCGATCATTGCGGCTTTGTATATATATAGGAGGCTTTGGTTCAACACAATACGATATATATTTCAATACTAAAAGTTACGAAAGTGATATGAACAAAAGAAAATTACAGTATTAACATGTATCGATGTTTTTGGAGATAAAGAGAGTAAGAGAAGTCGAACATTCAAATGTTTGTGAAGTGGTCGACATGAAGTGGTCGTATGAAGTAGATGAATCGCTTTTCAACTGTCTTATCTTATCATATACGTCATATGCAATTGTAAATTACACTTGTAAAATCTATTAACCTCGGTACGACGAATGTTCAACACATCCTTTACCAGTGACCCCAGAAGGTACAAATATTTTTAACTTGTTTAGCTTATTAGTTCCTGAATCAGTGATGCTTTGATCTACAGGAAATGCAAAAACCAACATGTGCCATAAGAAAAAAAGTCGTACTCTTTTGAATACAGAGTCTGAGTCGCAATATGTGAGAGAAGATTGCACTTAGAAATTAGATACTAAATATCTAAAGGATATCATCAGCAGATGGCAATCAACCAATGGCTCTCTATACTATTTTTATAGTTGGGTTGTTACAGGTAAAACTAAAGATCAGCTCTCTCTTAACGACATTTTGCTTGTTGGGCCTAATGTACAAAATAGCTTGTACAATATACTCACAGAATGTTCGAAAATAGCCAGTAGCGATGATATTATGGAAAATATAAAACAGCCCATCTGATACAGTCAAACCATAAAAGCTAGAAACGGTGGGCGTTGGAATTGGCCCAGAATCATTCCTTGCAACTAGAACCCTGTATCAAGTAGCACAAGATAATAAAACCAAATTTCTTGATCGGGAAAGCATATTAAAAAAGTCCTACAAGCGTGGAGTATATTATGGCAGGTGTTGAATCGATCTAAGAAGGGAAGATATTTATAGTCAACTTTAATTACACAACTTCTATACGTGTCAGGTTTTCCATTACTCAAATGAAATTTTAGCTAACCAACTTCAGCTTAATGGTTTGGCAGTGAAAAAAGGGAACTATTATCGAAGAGGGTTGAAACAAGTAACCCAGTTGTAACCAAAGGTCAAATATTGACTGAAACCTCACATGTTTTCGACCTACTATGGTGGTTAGCTCCAGTCATAGTACAGAACAAAACAACTCAAAAATATTGGTTGGGATGATCATGAATCCCTGCCAAATGAAATAAAACATTGTTAAAAACAAGGCACCAGTTAAGTAACAATAACGGCCAACAATGGGAGAGAGAGAGAGAAAGAATGAGAGAGAGAGAAAAGCGGCCTACATAGTGCTCTCAAAGAATGGTACGATATTCATCATTGTTTTGCGAATGAAGTGCAACTGTCTGAATAGTGGTGGAAACTCACTAAGTGTTTTCAGATCCACCGCCATCAGATATGGGAATAGTGAACTGAGAACAAATAAAACTAATGTTTTCTCAGTATGGACAATTCTACTTTCAAAATTTATGAAATAGGGAATGACAATCTAAATCCGATCAGACCATATAGCGCCTGGTGTATGAACTTTCGTTCCACACTCCGTAGTAGAAGACGAGGTAGTGACAGCTATCGATACGTTAAAGAATACTAAAGCCCCGGGTCTGATGGAATTCCCTCGGATAACGTTAAAAACGGAGAAGAAACACTGGCAACTCATCTCCAGTGACCTAACACTGGCAACTCATTAGGTATGACCTAATTCTTGAAATCTGGAATCAAGAAGAGCTACCGCAAGATTGGAAAACAACATTTATATGCCCACGGCATAAAAACGGAGGCCGTCTAAACAGTAGAAATTACCGATACAGGGCAACTATAACATTGAAGAACAATTTACAGATAAATATAAAAGCCCGGCTCTGCTGCTGGAGGCTTAATTTTCTACGCACAGCTAAAGCTTCTGCGATGAAAACATTTATCGCAGTCATGCAAAATCACACATTAAAAAGCAGTAATACGGCTGATACCTAAGGAAGCGAAAGCTGGAACCTGACCTCCAACGATTGCTGAATTCTCTCTAAATTTCAGATGTTATACGATCATCCCATTAAATTGACTGAAAAAACATATTAGTTTAGGTTTAATATGGAGATTAGCGAACTCCTCGGAGATTGCGACAATTGATGAATCCGATCATCAAATCCAACCGAATTAGATTGTTTGGCCACATCGAAATGGCCTGAGATGAATGATAGACTTACCTTTACATTCTCCTTCCATACAGAACTTCATATTGGTACTAAACACACACCCATACACTCATCCTACCTCACACATCACTAAAATTCCAACAAAACCAATACAAAATCCACTCACATTCTCCCAGTGCATATAAAAAAGAATAACCCCACAAGTCGCACTCACTGAACACCACTGCTACATAAATCAAATGACATAATATGGCACCACACTGCACTTCCAGCGTCGGTCCATGGTGGGAATATAGAGAAACAAAAGTAACCAAAAAAAATAAACAAATCCCCTTCTCTTTCTTTCCCTTTCCGTCCCTTTCTTATCACTCCTATACTGATCCGATGCCACCAATACAGATGGAGTGTCACACTCGTTCCTTCCTTGTGTGAGTGGCAAAGTGCATGCAAGAAAGACAACTAGAAAGCCGGTGCGAAATTACAGGAGACCCGACGCACATATGTCGCAGCAACCAGCATACATATTGAAATGCTCTGTACGTTACCTCTCTTCTGCGTAAACGCTTTGGACGCCCCGCACCATACCTACGCTGTAGGTCCCTCCAACACATAAACACATATACACAAATTAAAATGTACATAACTGTGTTGCTTGAAAAACCGTCCCACTTTTAAACACCCGTAATCACCTGTGCAACAGACGTAACTCGAGTAATTCTCTAATATTTCAATAAAACCACTTCACCCTCCACACAGCATGGTCAGACTACACAACATGGTAAATCAAAATAAATCTCCGCTTCTCATACATTATCTTCTCTCTTTTTCTCTTCCGTCCTCCTTGGTTTATTCATCAGTAACGTAAAGCAACCATATGCAAAGTTAATTTAAAATTGGTTGACCAATTGGGAACATCAATAAGGAAACGAATTCCCGGTTTCCTAGTATTCCTTATCTAGCTCCTCTGAAAACTGAGCTAGAATTCAATGAACTAAGAAACATCGACGCTCCCTTTTAATAAATAAAACAAACCCAAGATCCCGATGCAACAACGAAAGACGAGTGGTAT
The DNA here is from genome assembly GCA_963556175.1 of Tipula confusa. Classification (NCBI taxonomy): domain Eukaryota; kingdom Metazoa; phylum Arthropoda; class Insecta; order Diptera; family Tipulidae; genus Tipula; species Tipula confusa. The sequence continues at coordinate 79,622,864 of OY744475.1, forward strand.
GAGCAGCTTCAATTAATAAAAGCACGAACGCAAAAAAAACGACGTCAAAATAATACAAGAAGATTTTAATGCAAAAATTAGGCCATACAATTTATACAATAAGTGTGAAATTAAGGCAGAATACCACAAAAATGTAAATAAAGCTTGACAATTACGATCGTTAAGTTACAGATTCCTACCTGCAATCAATTCAAAATTAAGAAACGAACAAGCTGGTTTCAGTCCAGGAAGAAGTTGTACTGATCACCGCCAGGTTCCCAATTTGGAGATAAATGCAAACAAATTTCAACATTTGCACTGTATTAATTTTATTTCCTTATACTTTCCACAACTTCTTGTTGTACGCTCCCATCACCACATGTTCAAACAAAAAAGCGATTAACATTCTCCACTAGAACTTAATTTCAGCTGTTTTCAAATTCTCTCGGTTTTTTTCAAGGTAAACATAAAATGTTTTGAATAAAGAACGCAGTAAAACCAACCATAACAACAACAAAAAAAATAAAACGCACGAACCGATTAGGTATACCAAGAAAATCGTCTCGACAGTAATTTTCATTCTCATTTTCTTTTGAGTTGTTGTAGCGTGCAGTTAAAATAGTTGAGTAAACCGCGCGCAATTACAGTACACTACGCAAACTTTTTTGTTTTTATTTTGTTTTTTTTTTATTTTATTTGTATACAACTTGTAATACGGATTACGGTATATAGCTTTTCTGTAAATTTTTTGTTTTATAAAAATCAGTTGGCTTTGAACATTTGTGATATTCATCTCGTTTCGTTACAACGCGCATGATAAGTGTGGTGGTGTATTATATGAAAAATATTTATGTAGACAAAATCTCAAGTGCGAATTAATTTATTTTTTTTTTGTTTTGGTTAATTAAGTTTTATAAATTTTCTAATTAATTTTCACTAATAGATGAATTGTTTTGCTAATTTAGTGTTTTGTTTTTTTAAATGCCCGAGTGACATTTTATAGTATTAAATAGTCAAAAATGTTATTTTAATTTGTGTATAGTGGATTTTACAGTGATTTTTAATTGTGTATAGTATGTGTTTTTTTAAATTGTGTGTGTGTGAGGTTCATTTTATTTAAATTAACCGTTCAATAATTAAACCGTAATTAGTTCGACGGTAATTTATAGGCAAAACAATTTAAAAAAAAAATATATATATATATATATTCAAAGTAAGTTATTTGTACACACACAATATTTACGACGAGCTTAAAGTTCAATCGATTTAAAAACAATGACTCGAATAAATAATCGAACTGATGAGTTTTGGTTTGGTAAATATTCAATTAGCGTTGTTAAACGAAACGTCCTTGACGCACTCATAAGATCTATATACAATTTTTATTACCTCTTCCGATCTAAAATTATGTATTTGATCGAGTTAAACAATAAAATCGCATATCATCGTTGAATTTTTAAAATTTTTCTATTATTGTCTTATGTTTTTATTCGTGCTGCTGACCTAACCGCGATGGTACTCGCTCTTATACAAATATTTCTTGTAGTCAAGATGATGAAGTTCAAGGAACTTTTTTTTTTATAACTAACCTGATATTTAATGTTATGATGTTGGCTGTTTAAGTACTTTGCCTGAGTTTTTGTTTATTTTCTAATGACATTTTCGTTTTTGCAAATAATTTAATGGTAATTAGCTTTAATTAGGGAAAATGTATTCACATGTTTTCTAACCAAACTTATTAATTACTTTGGTAAATTAAAATTGTTAATTGTTTGGTTGTTTCGTATACCTTTGCGTTATCCAAAGTGAATTATTCTACATTCTGTAAGAGTGCGACAAAACTCGTTATTATATTAAAATTCTGGTATATATAAAAAAAACGATTTTAAATGCTAATTTATTTGTGGTAGTTATTTGTGGTAGTTTTACATCTTGATCGAACTTTAGCAATACATTAACTAGAATAAACAGTCTGGACATAATAAGCAGACTATCAATATTTTTTGTTGTATTAATATTTCAATATGTATCAACCTTTTGAGTAACATTTGGATTATATATTTTTTTGCGTGTTCTAATTTTAATGCTATTAAAATCTCACCTAGGGTTAAACAAACCTGCCGTTTAAAGTTTAGGGGAAGTTTGTACCGAAACAACCATTAGGCTCAAATGGTTTTGGTTCAGAGTTTTCTTTTCGTTTTATTCTAGACAACCAGAGCTAGAGTAGTTTTCTAGGAGTCTCTGCGTCAACATCGTCTGGCCGTCTATTTGCTGTTCACGATTTTAACACAACATTGCGAAATCATGAAGGTGACCTGATGTATGTCACGAGATGTTTCGTAGTATTTAGAAAGAATTATACAATTATAGAGTTATTCTCTCCAAAATACCCAATTCTCCTTCCAAGTATCGAGTATCGCAACGATGTCAGCACCGAGGTTTCCATGCTAGTCCCGACTATATTCTGTAGTTTGACAACAAGACAAACTGCTATTCAAACCAATCATTTTTGGGTTTGATTTTCGCTATACCTAGTTAGAGCGGTAGTGATAACTGAAGTTTTCACTACCTCCCATAGAGCAATCTTTACTGTTAAAATGTAAGGTTTGTTTTGTGATCCTTGCCTTGTAATACCACTGAGCCATCTTAGCTTTGCAGAAATCAATTGATGATTACTGCTTGTGAATTTAGCCGTCCGATATGATCTCACTTTTGGGATGACGCGGAAGTTCAGGACACGGATGAGTCCATGTTTCGAAGTGGATGTTTTTATAATTAAAGAGTATACAAAGATAAAATGAGATCGAGAGCGATCACAAAGTACCTCACCTCTTTCTCATTACAGTCGCTAGATTGTGTCTGAACTCCGGATTTACACTTTCACATAAGACAGTTTGATATTTGCCTGCTTAACAATTAAAGTCACTGATTACTATTCTGACGTCGTGTTCCAGTTTGGATCCTATATTCCCATCAGATCATCCCAATTGTTGTCAAATTAGTCTTTATTTTTGGGTTGGCTAGCATCCGTGGGCTCATGAATATAAAGTATTGGTATGAAATATTGGCTTGTCGGATGCCTAAACTTAGTTTAATAGTCTTCTTGGTGCATTTCTAAAGCTGAATACCGTAGGTTCATATTGGTTTTAGAATTTGCCTATATAGCAGCAGTTTATTATGTAGTGATAGCTCAGAATTCTCACCTAAAAGCCAGTACATTTTTCTATATTTGATGTTAAGCACTTTTTTTCGACATGCTCTTTCCACTTAAGCTTATCGTCAAGTGTTATGATTAGATATTTGGCTGTATTTGCATGTGGAACTTGTTGTAAATTAATTTCCACTGGTATCAAGGTAATTTATTTGTTGGTGAATTTGATTTTAGAATCTGATAAAACTGCATTTGGTAAATCTTGATGCAGTCCTCTGTGCCATACTTTATCGAAAGCTTGCACTATATCTAAGAAGATACTGGAACATATTTTTTGCTTTCCAGTGTTATTTCTGTTTAAACTTTTGACTCTTGTAAAGATCCAGGTTTTATGCTTTGATTGTCTATTTTGTTAACTTGTGTAATGTTTTAATCTGCAGTTTTTCTTGGGAAATGTCTGAATGTATCTCCAAGATATGATGCAAATTAACTTTTTCCTTTGGGCTTCTAGCCCAAGTACCATCACCACATTTGATTGCAGGTCCTTGCGTTTTAGGTCTTTTTAGACTTTTTATTGCTTTCCAGAGAGAATAATCAGTAGCTTTTTAACCAGTAGCTTTACTCCTCTGGCTTCGCCACATTTCGGCGGATTGTAGGAAGCAGTGATCTAATCAGTGAAATATCATTTGAATAATATACTTACATTTGAAAAAATAATGGCGCTGCTGTGCCAGATGGAATTGTGCTTAAATTCGCGGCATTTATGCCCAATATCGGACGACTCAGATAACTTCATGATTCTCACCTCTGGTCACATGTTGTTTGAGAAGCCACCAATCACGATACCTGAACATCTAGTTTAAATGATGTACCAGCACTGCTGGATAATTTGGTCGACAGAATACCTTGCCCGTACATAGTAATGTCCAAAATATGTTTAAACTCTGTATACAAGCGGCCAGTGACAAAACTGTGCCTGCTGCCCATACCAGACAACGAAATCTGCAACGAAAGAATTTTAAAACTTTTAGAGCGGCCAGTAATATTGGAGATAGCTAAATCAAATCCATATCAGGCGACTTAAATAAAATTGCCATTAGTTTTCCTTGACTCTTCCATTTTTTTAAACATCTCAGGACAACCATTTTTGGTAATTCAACCAGGTCCTCAAATATGCTCTGATGATATACGTGTGATGGACGTGAAAATAGTGTAAAAGAATTGCTGGATCAATGTTTGAACAAGGTTTAGCTAAAGAAATATTTCCTATTTTTCATCAGGGCTCTGCTTTCATTCCCTCACATAATTTATTAATTAGCTTCTGCTTGCACAGTTCTTTTCCAAATCATGGTGCCCCAAGTCATTTCGGGTTCCATTCCTATTACATCGTTGTTAAATCACTAGATGGTTTCCTTAGTGTCTGATCAATCGAATGATCAATCGTATGATAAATATTAGCTTTATTGTGGAACATATCCACTATTTTGATTGGAAAACTATGGTATAACTTTTCTGAAAAACTAACATAATTTTTTTTGATCAGGTAAGGTTTAAGGGGTCTTTTAGTTTTAGGCGGTGTGGAACTAAGTTATTGTTCCTATAAAAACGGAAGCTATATCATTAGGACGTTACATTGGAAAACGTTAATTTACAAGTGGAACTTGTCTAAAAAATGTATGTCTTATTTAAAGGACCTCTTTAAAAAATTAATCGTGATTATAATAAATTTAAATTTAAAAGGTAGTGGAATGTCAACGTCAATGTTACTCAAGGTTATGAACATTAATACTTTTTAATTGATAGTAAATGTGGAGAAATAAATAAAAATAATTCCAGATTAGTTTATATAATAGCAGTTATGGTATTCACTCAAGATACATAAATTCTAGAAGTATAGATATACATTTAGATGAAATTTTTGATTAAAAATTAAGGCTAACTAAGCTTGACCCAAGTAACTTTGGCATTTAGATTAGCTTCCACATTACGCAGTCTGTGTTTTATAGTTTTAACATGTATACAACTTTTTTTACAAATATATCAATATTTGACCTTTAAAAACTTATCAAGGTTATTAACTATCTAATTTTGATTTTAACTATAGACACAGAGTAATAAATCAAATTAAAACAAAACTTTTATTGCACTTAAAATTGACTAATGAGCACTTTTTATTGTACCAGTTTAAATCCGTTTTAATTCGTCTCAATAAGCTAAAGCTGACATCTACATCATTCCGACTATAAAGTTAATCTCGATTACCAAGAACAATTTTTTGGTTCTATCTAGCACTGTTTGTGACTTTACTGAATTTTCAGAAATTTAATTAAAAATTCAAGATGCATTTTTTTATTTTCAGTGACGTTTATTTTTAAGAGCGTTACGACAGTATAAACAGATCTATAGTTGTAAACATTAATCATGTTTTCTTTTCAATGTTAGGTGAAACCAGATTATATTATTATCGAAAGCCTATATAAACTGTAGAATTCAAGGTAAAATAGGCAGTTTAGTTAGACCTTAATTTGTTTTTCAACCGTATACATGGTTATTGACTAACAATGACAGATAACTTCAATGCAAATTTTAAAGGAACTTCTAAATTTAGTTAAAACTGTTACACTAAACATTAAAAAATTGGTTGACATGCAGACGAAGTGGTTAATTTTTTATAAACATATGGAGATGACGACGTATATAGGAAGTTGATAATCCGGGTCTATATATAGTATAGAAGATTATTAATTCCAGATAACATCATTAATTATTGTTTATGTGTTGTAGTTAACATATAGTTTTGAATTCCTCTGTTTTGTATAGTGGTTTACAAGGTAAGTTTTGATCAATTAAATTTAACCAATAAAAAATTTAGCTACCTTTTGTATGGAAGCACATTTTTAAGATTTAAAAAAAAATAAACATTTTTTTATCAATAATACTGGTTAACGCTAACAAAACATTATTTTATAATAATAAAATAAGCCTATGAAACATTATTTTATAAAATAGATTAATTAACATCTTTGTTCATAAAAATTATTACGTCCCACATTATTTATTATCATTTATATGGTACTTTATTTCTAGAAAAATTTCAGTACAATATATTTTCACAATAAAGCATTGCTAAATTGAACTACTATAGCGATCCAGTAACTTTTTTAATTTACGTTCCACACATAAAAAAATGTTCGTTATATTTTATTGTTTAGTAAACTTGACCACAACATATAATAGTTTAGTGAAAGGGTTTCCAAACAAGTTCCCGTTCTACATAAATATTTTGTAGTTGAAATGGTTTCATATAGAATTATGTTCCACAATAAAGTTTCAATAATATAAATAAAATAATATAATATAAAGTCTGGGTTGCGATAATAAGAGTTCAAGACAGCCAGTTTATAAAGTTCTTTAGTATTTTTTATCAATAAACTAATATTCTAGTGTAGCGTCAGCACGTCTTATTAGAATACATGATCCAGTAACTTAATTTACGTTCCACACTTAAAAAAATTCATTATATTTTATTGGGTAGTAATCTTAACTACAACATATAATAGTTTAGTAAAAGGGTTTACAAACAAGTTCCCGTTCTACATAAACATTTTTTAGTTGAAATTGTTTCACATAGATTTACGTTCCACAGTAAAGTTTCAATAATATAAAGTAACATAATATAATATAAAGTCTGGGCTGTGATAATTAGAGTTCAAGACAGCCAGTTTGAAAAGTTCTTTAGTCTTTTTTATCAATGGACTAATATTCTAGTGTAGCGTCAGCACGTCGTATTAGTATACAGTGGCTGTGCTGCAGTATGTTAAAGAAAAACGATAGACATCCTCGTGGTAACATTCTGTTTTGATATAAAGTAAAGTTAAAACAAATAAAAAATAAAACATTGTGTAATATAAATCAATTGTTTTTTTTTTTTAAATTAATATTTCGCACCAACACCCACAAAACTTTATTTTCCGACCGAGTAAGATACTTTTTTTGGTTAAGCTCATTTTTGCAAACATCAATGGTATTAGATGAGGGAGATAAAGTCATTCGCAAGATGACAGTGAAACTACCACCATTTTGGAAAAACGAAGTAAAGATTTGTTTTCAACAGATTGAAGCCCAATTCGTACTCGGCGGTATTACACAGGATGACACCAAATTTTACATGCTGCTAACAGCGGTCGATACAAGTATATTATTGCAAGTGATTGGAGTGGTAATCAAGCCATCACACCAACGGCAAAGTATGACAACTTAAAAAAGCATTGGCGATACGCAGTTTCAGAGTACACAAAATTTAGAACTTTGGTCGAAGGTGTTCAGCTTGGAGTTAAAAAGCCGTCGGTATTTTCGATGTGTTTGACGACAACCGAGAACCAACGAACAGAAATATTACCCATCGTATCATTACAAAAGTGCCACTAGTTTTTTCTCGACCGAGAAGACTCCCACTAGATAAGTTACAAATAGAAAAAAAACCGAATTTGATTATATGATGAAACAAGGCATATGCAGGCCGTCAAAGCGGAAATTAGTGTCCATGCGGCGACTTCCGGCAACTTAATTTAATCACCTCACCTGACAGATATCCCATACCGTTTATTCAGGACTTTGCATGTAATTGCACAGTAAAATAATTTTTTCAACGATCGATTTGCAAAGAGCATTTCACCTAGTTCTGGTCGAAGCCAGCAGACATGCCAAAAACGGCAAAACAACAAGGTTATTTGAGTTTGTGTATATGCCATTTGGCTTACGCAACGCTGCCCGTTAATTATAACAAATGAGTACATTGACGATATTGCGATCGCGTCATTATCTTTAGGGGGATAGAGGGGAATAGCACCGTTACCAGAAAAAGAAAATCGAAATTATCAATTAAGATTTAAAAGAGGTTTTTAGCGATGATAAATTTTTAACGTAAATGTATCCCACATGCGGTAGAAAATAAAACGATCCTCCAGAATATAGTAAAACGAAACGTGAAGCGCGATCAAACCGCCGATTAAGTGGTCTAATGAATACAGTTTGGCATTTCAACGTTGTAAAGAGGCCTTGATCAATGCTACAATTTTAGCACATCCAACGAAAGACCGTGAGTTTCAACTAGTCGTAGATGCATCAGATTTAGCCATAACAGCGGTGATTCACCAACTAACTAAAAATGGTGTGCCAGAGCCTTTCGAGTTTTTTTCTAAAGCTCTCTCACCAACAAAACAACGCTACAGTACATATGACCTTGAACTTAAGGCCATGTATTGAGCGGTAGTCCATTTCCGACATATGTTGGAAGGGCAACAATTTTGCATTTGTACGGATCACACGCCGATTTTTGCATTTTCGAAAAAGAACGATAAATGTAATTGCCAGAAATGAAATCGATTTCGAAAGTATAGCCAAGTCACAAAGTGGCGATGCCGAAATCAAAACGTAATGCCAACGGAAAAATGATTGGGTGGAACTTTTGCGAACAAGGTAGAAAGGTTGCGTCACTATTTATCGATAAAACAAAAACATTCGATACGGTAAACCATAAAATCCTTCTGAATAAGTTGGAAGTGCTTGGCGTCTCCAGGGTTCGGTGTTGGGTCCACTACTTTTTCTCATATATGTAAACTCATCGCAGTTTTCTCGTGTGGTTTGGGGTCTCATAATATGAATATGTCACTTACCTGACTTACCCTTTAAATAAGTTTAACTCAGGACCCTTTGCAAAAGCACTTCTGATTTACGCCATCATTGCGATTTACATAGCTTTTTCAATTCTACATCATCAATATCCTGCTTAGGATGCTACATACTAACAAAAATGCTTTAACCTTGTTTTTAGCTGGACGAACAAATTAATTTCGATCCAAGAACAGATTTTTCCTATTAAAACCCGGAGCACTGTGAATTTCACCGGCATGGTCGATAATCAATCCACCACTAGTCAGGTGTTTGTACATTTTTACTTGCCTAAGGAAATGATTTCCTAAGTTTCAATATAATTAATATAATTCAGAAAATTCTAGTTGTAATTCAGTAATTAGCTTAGTAAAAAGTGCAGTGGAGAAAAGAAATTCGGTTAAATCGAGGAAAACCAATGCCGTAGCCTTTTTGAGACTCCGTCGGTTGATCGAACTTAGAAATATTGAATTCAGCAAACAAAATGCAAAAAATTTTAGACTACAGTCCCCAAAATTTCAACAATATTCTGAAGGTTAACGATAAAAAGTCAATTATTTGAGGAAAACTTTACATAACCTCAAAAGTCGAATTTAATGAGTAACTATTCGAAACGAGGATCTTCCTGAGACTCGTCATTTCACTACAAAATTGTTCACATATAAAATTAGACTTTAAAAGATCCTAATTTCGAACGGCTATTCAGTTAACAGTAATAACCCAATCAATTACCCAATCATAGAGGATGCCGTTAAAGAAAATTGTTCAGCATCTTAATAGAAACCTTACCGCAATGAACGCTACTTGACCGTAACAAGTGAAATAATGGAAATAGTAATTTTCAATAGGTTTCCAGTCTTCATTAGAACAAAAAATTTTAGAAAAAAACATTCGTTGCGGACAGTTTGATTCTTAAGCAGAGGTCGTTCGACTGTTACCGGCTCAATAAACTATGCTATTTTACTTATAAAAATAGCATAGTTAAAGTATCTAATCAATAACCACATGTGTCGCATGAGGTCAATCATAGGCTTTATTATATACTTTAATCAGCGCATAAGGCCATAATGACCTTTTAGACATAACCTTAACATGTGATATAGATGATTTCATACTCATTTTACTAGACAACGACTGTTAAAATTTGACAGTTAAAATTTGAACAAAAATTACCTACGGTGATTTATTTAGAGTAGAGGTAGATAAATTATGCGAAGAAATATTTTTTTTATATTTATCGTCCTGCTTAAGGACCAGCTAAGCTCAGGAAGCTCGGTTACAAGTGACCCTTAATTACGCCGAAAAGGTTTACTAAAAACTAAACATGTGGCACAAAACATTATTGGGTAAAATTTGAAGCATATTTTTGCACTTAAATTAATTTCAGAACAATATTTTGTCATTTTCACTAACATTTTGCAACATCGGCAGACTGTACTCTGTAATACGATTAATTTATACCGGAAATTGTGCTTAGTTTATTTATGTTATCTACGCAAATTATATGCCATATTACAATATTTACACTTGCAATTAGATACGCTTAGATTACAAACAAAATTATTCATAAATGAAATCTAATATATGCTACATTGCATTTTATAAAATTAATTGTCTTTGACATTGTGCACACGATATACATATAATGCATAAGTGCAATGAAAATTATAAATATTCTTGTGTTCTTGAATTTGTGTACAAGATTTATGCTGAGTATATTAGAAATCAAGCAAAGGAAATGCCAAATTTGTGTTTTACAGTTTGAAGGTTTTATTTTAGGTTAGGAAACCCTATTGTATATACGATTTCATGAGTGAATGAACTTGAAATGTTGTCATCAAATTACAGCATTGTACAGTTACTGACCAGGTTGAGATGAAACTTGAAAAAAAACTTTGTATGTTTTCATGGAAGAATCGCCTATGGCCATGACCAAATAGACGAGTGAGCTAGTTTTTGTTCGTTGCAGTATCTTCCAGGAATTTACTGCGAGACCATTGTTCTACGTGGTCATAGTAGCAAGAATTTTCTCGCTAAAAAAACTAAGGCTCTGTGGAAAAAACTCCTTAACTATGTTTGACCGAGGAAAATCATCCTCTTCCACCAAAGTTATTCTTTGGCCACATTTTGACCTTAGATTGTCGAAATTGTTCCTCATCCATCCGCTGTGGAATGATCGGAACGTACGAATAAAAGTCATCCTGTTCTTCGGACAGAACCAAAGAATTGAATTGAGGCTTATGGGTTGGACCGTGCATCTCAATAATAAGGTCAATGACACACTCTTGTATGTTTGCTTTTTGCTCCATACTGAGAGGGTTGCCATTGAGATCATCCGGTAAGATACCTAGCCTAACAATGCCTGCTACCCGGCTGAAAGAGGCGTTAACCGTAGAAGGCCCACTTTAAGTTTATTTGGCAGGTGGTTTAGTGGGTTCCAAAGCAACTTCGAAAGAACTCTCGCGCTTACCACAATACCTACTGTCTAGGATAATTGCTTCAGGGGTGCTTTGAAATGGAGCGTGGACTTAGCAATGGCTAGAGCCTCATCTCTAGTTTTGCTTTCCTTAAGCCCCTACTTAAAACGCCTGCTTTTGAAGGACTTGAGCTTAACCCATTTACTAGCTGGAGTTTACGGACATGGTCCCAATACCAACACCAATGGTTGATATATGACACTGTTATTGTCATCACGAATGGTGCCCGTTATTGAAGATCTACCCTTGTTCGGACACCAAGATAATCTATGGAGGTGGCCCCTGAGGCATCTACCACCATATCATATCTGACAAAGTTGATGCTTCTAAAGAGGCATCACTCTCTATGTTTATATGTTTTGAGTTCATTTGAATTTTTACGAATAACCGAGAAATGAAGGTCACCCACAGCAGAGATCGGTATACTGTGGGAAGGCAACATTAATACCGGAGGTCACCTGGTACCTGGAGTTCACATATGTGTCCTTTTGATATGTGGATATCGTGGATATGTGTGCTTTTGAATATTTCAGCTAGAATATTGCCCGTTCCAGGCGGATCTGGCATATATTAAAACTCCGAACAATTTTTATTTTGTTATATCTTACGCTACTCTCTGGGTTCCCTTAATGCTACCCTCTTCTCTTCGTCGGAAGGTTTTGGAGTTAAAACACTATCAAACAGTTCCAGAAGATCGCATAAGCCATCGATTCCTAACCTCGCGAGGTTGGGAATCAATTTCACGTGATAACCGATTTCGTCCACTTTGTCATTTAGGCTCATTATAATAACATTTAGGCGCAATTCACATGAAAATTAAATTAACGCATTGAAATAAAGTAGAACCTCACAATAAAAAATTTGTACTTCCCACACGTTAAAATTGCAAAAAAAAAAAAAAACACAAAATCGGAGTACAGATAAAAACTGTTAATGACTCAATTAAGGCTTATGAAATTCAGGTTTACAACGTTATTTTATAGGTCATCAATGAAAGCATGAACCAACCGAATATAAAGACTAAATGCCTTCAGTTGTTTGTCTTACATCAGTTAAGTAAATTATTGCATACGTTTGATGATTCAGCTACGGTGGAAAATTGAAGACCTGAACTCATCAATCTAGCTTTACATTGGGAATTGGGATAAATAAAAGGGTTCCGCCCTACATGAATATGCAATCAATTATGATCCATAGATGATAGAATTAGTTGAACTATCGACGCTGAAGGAAGAGGTAGATCATATGTATGATCATCTGTATGTGTATCATATGTATGATCATTTGTTTATGTATTTAAACTGCACTTATACGCAAATATATCTTAAAGACCACACGACATCTTCAACGAGCCGGTTGCTTTTAAAATGGCCGGGATGAATTCACATCACAGTCCACTGTTTTGAAACAACTTTACTAGCGAAGATTGCTGACGATTCAATCATAATTTGCACAGAATCAAATACATGAAGATAAGAAGAAATGAATATATGAAGATATGAAGATATGAAGATATGAAGATATGAAGATATGAAGATATGAAGATATGAAGATATGAAGATATGAAGATATGAAGATATGAAGATATGAAGATATGAAGATATGAAGATATGAAGATATGAAGATATGAAGATATGAAGATATGAAGATATGAAGATATGAAGATATGAAGATATGAAGATATGAAGATATGAAGATATGAAGATATGAAGATATGAAGATATGAAGATATGAAGATATGAAGATATGAAGATATGAAGATATGAAGATATGAAGATATGAAGATATGAAGATATGAAGATATGAAGATATTAAGATATGAAGATATGAAGATATGAAGATATGAAGATATGAAGATATGAAGATATGAAGATATGAAGATATGAAGATATGAAGATATGAAGATATGAAGATATGAAGATATGAAGATATGAAGATATGAAGATATGAAGATATGAAGATATGAAGATATGAAGATATGAAGATATGAAGATATGAAGATATGAAGATATGGAGATATGAAGATATGAAGATATGAAGATATGAAGATATGAAGATATGGAGATATGGAGATATAAAGATATGAAGATATGAAGATATGAAGATATGAAGATATGAAGATATGAAGATATGAAGATATGAAGATATGAAGATATGAAGATATGAAGATATGAAGATATGAAGATATGAAGATATGAAGATATGAAGATATGAAGATATGAAGATATGAAGATATGAAGATATGAAGATATGAAGATATGAAGATATGAAGATATGAAGATATGAAGATATGAAGATATGAAGATATGAAGATATGAAGATATGAAGATATGAAGATATGAAGATATGAAGATATGAAGATATGAAGATATGAAGATATGAAGATATGAAGATATGAAGATATGTAATTAAACTATAGTTAAAATGTAATTCTCGCTTCATCAAATCTGATGACACAGCCTTTTAAAACTTTAAATGTTTTTTTGCGCAGTTTAATTACCATAATTTTATTGTTTTTTATGTTTTTCACGGTGATAAAATTTATTAATAATTATCCCAGATATTAACTGCTAACTGACATATGTCATTGTTAACCACCGTGTAAAAAGTCACGACTGACTTTTGATATCACTTTTTTAGTCAACCAATTACAGTTCTCCCTCCTTAAAAATATAATCACATTGTTTTCAAAATAGAATACAGGTAATTGGCAAGGTCACACTAAATTTAAATAAAACACTAAATATTTTTAAAACCTTAAAGTTAATTTAGGTAATCAAACAATTTACATATTTGAGATAATCAGTCGATCAATGTTAAAATAATAAATTTGTCTTGCTTTTGTATGGTAAAAATTTCCGCGTTAATTTTTGCGAAGTTAACAAAAAACTGGATCTTAGAGTCTCTGAATTGATGTATAATTTTGTTAGTCATAAAAATACCTGCGAAAAATCAAATTGTGCTGAATCATCGGAATTGATACAATTATTGGTGTGCAACAATGTTATCAATATAATATATTGGCAATTATTTAAGTGGTTTGTTGTTGCTGTTATTAAGATAGATGATAAATATGTGTTGTCGTGCCTGTCAATCATATCAAGCATTATTACATTTATAATTGTTATCACCTTGTGCTAACAATTAAAAAAATCTTAAGTTTGTCCATATAAGAATCTGTTATAACTCTGAGTTACATTTACGTTTAAAAATTAACTCAGCCATGTTTTTCTGAATAAGTATTTGCAATTTAATTTAGGAACTTAAAATACCATTAATGCGTAGTTGTCGATGGTATCAGAATTTGCATATTTATATACTTGATTCCAAGGTTAAGTTGCTATAAATTAACTCAAATTAACAAGATAACTCATTAGTAATTTTTTGACTAATGTTTTGGTTGCTGTTCCAGCCTAAGCTGTCCTTAGTCGAAGCTAAGGTTTGAATGTCTTCCGATTAACCAGTTTATTTTAATACATTTTCAAATGATTTGTTTCGATGTGGTTTTCCCAAGTCAGCGTTATCTTTAAGAAGGAGGTATTGTACGTTTTTGTGCTGTGGTAAGACTGCATTATTTCGTTTAAATGAGCTTGCAAATGTTTTAAAGCTATCGTGGGATATTAGTGCGTTGCTAGTATTGCTGTATCATCCGAAAATGTTAAAACTTACACATTCCTTGATGTTGGTAGGTCTGCTGTATAAATCAAATATAGTACTATACCCAGCACGCGGCTTTGTGGAGCCCCCGAATGGTTTTCGTATAAATTGCTGGTTGTACAGTTATGTTTCACCAGGAATTTTCTGCCAACCAAATAGCTTTGTATGATTGCATAAAAACTTGGCGGTAATAATGTTTTAGCTTTTTGTTTAGGTCCAACCGTTCGTGTTATTATCTAAACCCGAATTGATGATCTGGTATTACCGTTTTGTAATTCAGAATTGGGTTGTGTTTTTTAAATAACATTTTTTCAGGAGTTTGGTAGTAAACTTATTGCGCGGTAAAATAGGTCTACCTTTATTTCATCTTTACCAGATTCATCATAGTGATCTGTGAAATTTTCCAGGTTATGGAAAAGCATCCCGTTTTCATTCTAGTATTGAAAATGTACGTTATTAATTTGATAAATTTATCAGGAAGTTGTTTTTGGCACTTTTTTTGGATCAATGCACTTTCTTTAATCATTTTTTAAAAGCTTTGTCATTTAATTTTGTTTGGTTAGATTTCTGAAGTATCTACTCCATCATTCAGTAATTTTTGGGTTTTAATTAGTTCGTTAAGTGTAAATACCTTGCCTAGATGTTTGGTAAAAATATGCTTGCTTGCGTTACATCACTTCTTGTTCAGTTTCTTTCAGGGAGGTGGATCGCTCGGCAAGGAAGTCTAGGCTGTTTCAGCTTCTTCGGGGATTTCCACAGTGTGGTCCTGAATTGAGTCCAACTAGTAAGTTAGTTGGTCAAAAATTTCGATCTTTATTATAATGTTCCCTCATGCAATTTTCCACTTGATTTGAGACAGCTCATATTTGTAAAATGGGATTCAGAAATTAGCATAATGCCAAAATTTCTTTCAGTTAGAAATTGTTGTAGTTCTAGTTTATGCTGAGCTGGCCCATTGGTATTCCATTTAGCAAGTTTAAGTTGATTCATTTCTGATTTAGGAGTAAGAGCTGCTTCAGGGTTGTCACTTTTTGCATGAGCTTCACATCTGGGATTTGTTATAGGTTTTTATCATTTTATAAAGTCCCTGATCGTCGTTTCAGTTCGAGAGTGATTTACTTTTGACTCCCGCATAAGATATTTTTGTTGCTTGATATTTGTAAGTTTAAAGAATATATTTTTTGCTTGAAAGGCGACTAAATTTATTTTTTTACCCATCAGTTTTTTAACTTAAATCCGTGTTTCGTAGATATTCCGCCAAAATTTGATTTGGGTAATAAAGCAACCTTTGCAATTATTTTCGACATAGTCTTCATTTAGCTCTAGAGAATAAAAGAAATTTTTAATGAACCTGGGAAAACTTTTATCTAAATGCTTTCATTGAAAATAATGGTTAATGGTATTGTTAGCTTATTAGGTACAGTTAGTGCTTTAACTCGAGACAAACAATCGAGAATTTTAGCATAAAACTCTCTCCGATATTATATTCCGACATCGATTTATAAATTTCAGGGAAAATGATTTAAAAGAAATAAGCAGGTGGTAAAAGAGGGACACTTTAGTCATCACAACAATGTTTCCTTATTATTGGATCGAATAAAAATTACACAAAGATCGAATAAAAATATTGTTAAGAGTTTTGAGCAATTTTGCACTATAAAAAAAGTGAAATTTAAACCATGCTTGAAGTGCTAATAAGTAATAAAGTCAAAGTGCTCAAAGTAAAGTGCTAAAGTGAATTATAAAGCTTAGTAATGAAATAACTTATTAAAGAAAAAATTGTGTTTCAATTGAGAAATTCAGTATGAATCCGAGCTTAGAGTTTCTATTTCGTAACAATTGGTGACAGACGTGGGATTTCTCAAGAAATGAGTAACACTACGTGGACCACACTGATAAAAAGTGAGCAAAATATTGTGCAGACTATACAATGAGAATGGTGGAAAAGTGTAATATCTACCAAGGTCCCACCAGTGGTAATAATGGAGGAAAATAAACTTTTGAGGTCCACAATATGACGATAATATGACGACTGTACTCAAAAAATGCTACAGCTCAAAGGGAAGATAAAAACGATAGAGGATGACGTGAAGGGTCGCGTTGATCTGGTGGAATCAGATGAAAAGAATCGGAACTTTAAAAGAATTCCTGAAACTGTCATATTTTGCTGGCGATAGACAGTTTGAACATTTTAAGGTGCTGTTTCAAGCTGCGATACTACGAAATGGGTGGATTAACGAAGAACAATCCAAAGGACTAATCTTGGCCCTACGAGGAAAAGCAGCAGAATTGATGAAATATTATCCTCAATCTGCAAAATATAACTATTATAAAGGAACCAATATAACGTCTTAAACTCTTTTCAAGCCATATGTCAAATCCGAATAATACTGAAGAACGTAGCGCTTATTATCGTTATTATACCAAGGTTCCGGAAAGTGATGTTAATTTCTAACTAATAGCGCAAATCTTTTAGTAACCTGACCATGTCGTTGGTTAAGCAGTGAAACCATTTCATGCAGGTCCTCACCAAGATGCAGAGAGTTCCAATTACAGTTGTCTAGCAATTCATTTAAGGAATTATAATCGGCAAACCGAAACTCGAAGAAAAGCTAGTGTATAGGTTTTTATGTTAACAATAAGGTCTAAATTGATCTTTTCCTTTATCTTAAATATTGGATTCAAACGGTACCGGACGTCCGAGTTAAGATTGTAGCCGTCAAATTGCGTCTAATTCGCTTTGGTTAACGAGCCACTCTCCGTTAAAAAACTAAAGTTAATTAAAGAGTTAGTGTCTAACATACACAATTGTGTATATTGATTTTTGAAGATATTAACACATTTGTGTGGATTGAACTTACGATATAATTATTATTTTTTATTTTGTTTTGGAAGTGTTAAAAAGACCACACTACTCCGGATCTTAGAGCATCAGCCAGCTCGATAACATTTCCCCCTACTTAATTACGATGTAACTCTCAATTTATCTCCTACTGGCGGATTTTTTTGTTGATCCCTTATCAGCGTAATGCTTTTGTTTATCTCTACTGATTTTTATTTCTTGTTGATGTCATTCCCCATTATCAGTTTCAATATTTCGACATTGAAAGTTCTAGGATTGTTAGTTTTCCGATTAAATAATCTTTGGTTTGGAGGGCACAATTCTTCTGAATGACATTTCCTTAACAAGTTATTTACTGTTTAAACAAATCGTTTCGCTGGACCATTTAATCTCGAAAACAGGGCTTGATGTACAATGCTTTAATTTCCAATTTTTGGATAATTTTGTGACCACCTGCGATGCGTACTAGAGACCGTTGTCCAATTCGAATAATCTTCTGGGGCTGAAGTTCGCTCAATTCTTTAGCGGTGTATTTGTAACGTCCTAACTTACGCCGTCATCAGCCAAATCGAGGATGCGAATACAGGTTCGTTTTAAATCCATCTGCATATTGAATTGCTCCAGCCAGCCTGTACTGACATGGACGATGGTTCGGCCCATGGACCCTGCGCTCCAACAGGGGTTCATAGTGGCGCTCACCATCATCACTGATCCTAATCAGGTGATAAAAACTCTCTTTTTTAACCCTCCTCCGTTAAGATTCGAACCCGGTACCTCCCGTCCCAAACACCACAGCTTTAAACACAGCGCCAATTGCTTAGCAAATTACAAGCAATTTCGGAGAAAATGAAAGTCCCGAGATTTATCATGGGACTCCCCGACCAAATAAGGAATTTCGAAAAGATTCATCGAAAAGGATCACTTAAATCGTGCATGGAAGCAGCTGTCCAAGCAAGACTCATGATATCTGAATGAAGAACAGAAATGAGGAACGACTCTCGAAACTCAAATTATTCGTTCAATCAGGAGGAACCCCTGGTAACTATAATTCACAACAGTTTCTCAGCGCACACAACACACAGATGAACTTTGATCTAATAGACAATATTTTCCACCACCTTTCCGTAAACCGCAATACCACAGAATGTGCAATCAATCTAATCCTCACCAAATAAAGAATCACAATTCCGGCATTTGCCTTAAGACCACAATTCGGTTGAGCAAATTACAGATTCACTTAGACGACTAGAGGTACCTAATCAGCCAGGTTACTGTCACTTAAGAGCAAATTATTATACGACAAACAATGAGCCACCGGAAAACTCCACTGGACTAAGCGACGAGCAAAAATGGATCGATGTCAACCTTTAATTTTATACAGCACACTATTAAATGTCCCATATTTTATTAAAGAACTGACTGTTGCAATACAACTAAAAATCTTAGCGATCCCAATCTGAAATTTAAGCATAATATCGAGCAATCAAGTTAATAAGAAAATTTCAAATTTCACAATTTCAATTCTAGCATCAAAAAGCATATCTTAGTCAATAAGTCAATCAATCGTTCTGTTGAATCCAAACCTTGAACGTAGCACCAAGCAATCACAACACTCTAGCTATAAATATTTCTCTGTTCGAGATTCTCAAAAACAAAACTCAAAACTTCTGCAACAAAAGTTCAATACCTCACATTTCTACTCAGGTATAGATCTATCTTTAGTTAACCAAGCATGCCTCACTAATCCTGCCTAATCAACACAGAAGATCTACCTGCATGAAATAGGTTCCGATACAACCTTGACATTAGGCTTATATGACATCAAATTCGAATTTAACAATCGAATCAAAATCTCATAAAAATTACACGTTGTTTAGCGTGACTTTCCTGCATTAACCAAGAAAGTATCATGAACAGAGACATGATGAACAATCTGAAAGTCGATATCCTGTAAAGTTAAAACCTACTGGTAATCACCTGCAACGATGCAGATTCAGCAAGTATGAACTTAGAAAATATAGCGCGAATGTAATGATCATCCACACTAGAACCGAGACTTTCATTCAAATCTTCTCAGCCACCAATTGTGAGAACATAAGTCATGCTGAAGAGATACTACCAGATCTTTCCGTGGAAAATAGCGCCACAATAGCGCATAATAATAAAACAATCATCCCAATAGTCACTCAAGTGACAACAAAGTTAAAGTGCTTACTTTCTCACTAAAAATTGACGCAGTACACAAGGGACGAGACTTACTGGATAAAATTGAAGGAAATTTAGATTCCGATTTAAACTTGGAAGAACGAGGCTCCATTCTCGAATGGCTTCCATTCAATCATAAAAATGAGCAATTAACATGCAATCCTGGAATGGAACACACCATTTTAGACTATAGCTTTTGCTAGTCGTTCTATAGCTATAGCTTTTGCTAGAAGAGAACGATTTCTCTATTAAATACAAATCCAGGTTCAAAAACACAAACGCTGATGCACTCTCTAAAATCAAATACATGAACGAGCGCAACAACGGATGAGTGAAGTCGGAAATGTGATAATACTGGGCTAAACAACATTTAATAAGACCAGCACCAAACAGCAAGTCAATACAAAAGTAACTACCACCCTACGCCACATCAATATTATTTTAAAAGAACCTACATTCGATCACCAAGCAAAGCCAAATATGGGAAATCCTGAAAAAGTTTCACAACCTTGCGAGGGTTAATCGGGAATATATAGGATAATTAAGAGAATTCGAATGTTATACCTTTCACCGAAAATGCTAAGTGGCTCCCGATTCAATAACAATTGCACACTATACAAGCAGAACAAGATTCTCAGAAACACCCGAGTCCCTTTAAAATTAACCACCACGTCCAAACTGGTTGAGCTTCCCAAATTTATTGAGTATCTTTATTCAGTAACAATCTTTATGGTTTCGCCAGCTTTGATAGATCCTCTGATTTATGTTTTCCCGCTTGTATAATCCGTCTTTCGATAAAATATGGCCCAGAAAATTGACAGATTATGCCTTAAACAACTTTTTTGTTGGTTTAATACCAAGCCTGTTTCTTTAATACGTTTCATTACTGTATTTGTGATTTCTCTGTTTGTGCAGAAACTTATGTCAGACCCAATCTTTTGTTGCAATCAAGTTTGAAAAAAATTTGGCATATTTTATTTTAGCTGCTGTGAATTCTAAGGTCATCAGAGGAGAATGCCTTCGCTTTAGATTTTTGTTGACATATATTGGATCCATACATATTCTTAGACTGTATCTGAAACCCATGATAAATATTTGTGAATACAAATGTTTGACATTTATTTGATAAAATCAAAGACAGTCAAATTATTACGGTTAGTTGCTATGATAATTTTTGACAAATAGCACACTCGGATATTTACAATAAAACATATAAAATTCACTACTGGGTTTTGTCATAGTATTCAAAAACCATATAAGAAAAATTTTAAAATTTTTGTTGCTATGACAATTTCTATAAACAATGCACACAATTAAATGTAATTTTTTTTCATAGTTTTTATACATCATTCATTTAAGGCGGAGAAATACTTCAATCAATTATTATACTTTTCGGCCAGCGTAGTAAACATTTTGGGAATGTAGGGGAATATTTTTTAAATAAATGTCAAAAATTGTATTCACAAATATTTATCATGGGTTTCGGACACAGTCTTATTTTGGAATTTTTCCTTACAATTCGGTTATTTTTATGTTGACTTTGTCGATGTCGTATTCAATGTTTTTCACTGCTCGAAACCTTTAAACATCTGTGGATTTTCTTTTACAACATTTATTTGGACCACTTGTCTTAAGAACTCTAAGGTTTTATTATCTTTTAACCTGACTATAGGCGTTGATTGTGAACCATTTTAAACACTATTAGTACGATGGTTTTGCTACTAGCTTCTACGTTTAAATACAGATAACTATACCAGATGAACATCTTTATGGATACAATTTAACCAAACGAAAAATAGATGTATTTACATATACAAACGCATATTTCCATCCTTTTTTTTTGGCACACGATGATTTTATTTTATAAAAAATAAAACAAAAATTTTCGTGTTTTTCGTATATTTTGGTTTGGTTTTATATTATTTTTTTTTTTATATATAATCAAATTTAATCCATACAAGATGTTCATCTTGTATAATTATCTGTGGTTTAACGTAAAATCACCCGAAAGTTTAATTCCGTGATTTAAAAACGATAGCAAATATTTGATTTCGGATAATTTTTGTTTTTGGAAGAAACAGAACATATCTGTTTTCGTACATGAGGTTTTTTTTACTGGTGTTGGTTTCCCAACATACCATTGTTCCAAAAACAATAAGTGTTGCCTTATATCATTACAGTTATGGTGCAATCGCATCAACTTTTTACTTGAATTTGATAGATGATATTTATGAACGAGAGGGTCCCATGTTTACGTTTATGGATAGTTTTAAGCAAAGTGATTTTATTTTAGTGGTCCATCTTTGGTCGAAGCTAGGATACATTAATTTGATTAATTTGCTGCAGACCCTATTCTCCGAAAAATTATAATAATTTTTTATCGGCTATGATTAAAAGTTTCATTTTGTCCAGAACAACTATTCTAAAGTACGCATATTTAGCACATTTTTGTTAGATTGTTATATGAACTATGCTGATCTTTGATGATGCACCATGTTTATAGTTGCAAGGAATCATGTGATTTCTTATCTCTATGATAATACATTGACTAGGCTTGTTCCAAGTTGAAACATCATTTGTTGAGTGATTTTTAAGAACCGTATTTAATAGTAAAACCGTTTTGTTGGTTACGCCTATTTATGAATTTCACTCAAAACAATTACATCAACAATTAATATTTTTGAGAGAAATATTTACTATACAATCGAAACGGTTTGTTTAAGTAGGTTGCATCATGATACTCGTGTTTTGTCATCAAATTGAAGGTACAAGGCGATCGAACATAATTAAACTGTTGAAAAAGTGCTTTAAATGATTGAGAGTCACGCCACATTTACTGCACTTATAACAAAATACGTTAATGATCTGCAATTTTGCACATGCAATTTTCTATGCATAATATTAGATTATCGTCGTATATTTATTGTAAATATACACCACAAACACTTAATACAGTGATTCAGCGCATTATGATAAATAATTTCCATGTATTTTCGTGATCAACCATCCGACAACTTTTAAATATCACGCATAGTTAGTGGAGGCCATAGGAAAAAGCACTTAAAGTTATAACGTGATCGCAAAATGATCATACGTCAAACTGATATTTCAATTTTGTGGTGTACGATCTTATAAGTCTCGTAAAAAGGTCTTGTTAGCGTTACTGTATGCAAAGCGAAACGGGGTAATATGATTGCACAATAAACTGTTCTTATCATATACAAATATCGCAATGATACAATTTGTTTATTTTCAAATACTATGATGGTGGCCACTGGGGTCGAGGGGCACCTATATGTTTCGTAAAAAACCTATAAACGGTCATGTTATCCTTAAATTCTATCACAGCAACCGTGGCTTATCGTGGGAGGCGATTAAACAAAAGTTGGATCATTGCAATGACTACCACCATCCTTAAAAAACTACTTTTTAAAAATATCAATAAAAATAAATATGGATACGGCTAAAATGTAACCACACCCTTGCTTACCTTAGTATTGACAAGCAGTTTAGGACCATTATGTAACTGATCATTTCAAATGCAAACACTTTCGCGGATAAGCTCACCTTTGCACAGCATACAAATTAGATTACAACCATGGGGGATTTTCGTTAAATCGGTTAGTGATAAGTTTGCTAAGATCAAATTGTTAAATCCAATATCTGTAGTAGTAGTCTGATTGGGTTCAAGGATGCCTCTAAGAATCGGTTTTGTTATTTCAATCAAATTTTTATTTCGTAGTTGCTAAGATCAAACTCAGTTAGTTACTGATCCAGCTTTTCCAGCAACTGCCACTTCCATGAATCTTAAAAACTCAGACTTCGTTATACCGTTTAATTCGGAAAACTCCGTCATCATTGGAAACAGTTATTCCCTCAACTGAGTTTTCATTTTTAAAGCCAATACTATTGATAATATAAACAGCATCACTTGATTGTCAACAGCCTGAGGTAGTTATTTAATCATCAGCCAATTTACCAAATACTGAGGCTGCTACAAGAAATCCTCTTATCGGTAACTTTTAAGATACTAACATTTCACCGGCCGCAATAATAAATCTCAAATCAATTTCAGTGCAAGACGCGAGAAACAATTCAGTAATATCCTAAATTTCAAGATATAGCTACGTGGACTTCTGATTAAAAAATTTGAATGGAGATCATGTTGTCAACATTTTTGGAAGATTTGTACAGCCAAAACCTCTTTCTAACCAATGATAACTCGCATGTAATTTCTATTCCTCCCATTCTCAAAACTAGTAGTTCCGCTTAGAGGGTTTTCACATTTTACTATATCAGAAGGTTAAAACGATATGAAAATAACAAATTTTGATACTTATATGATCTTTTAAACTTCATTTGTTACCGACATCCTAAGCACAGAGTTGGTCCTTATATGCCAGCAATAAAACTACAGAAGAAGGAGTGGTTATTAAAGTTCAATCATCATTGGAATTGCGATCCTGATATCTCCAATGATCTTGATATTTTTGATTTTAAAGAATTCCTGTTACCATCCATTATAAATGACGAGCATCATAAAGTAATGGAAATATCTTTGAAGTTTGCATTACTTTCGCCATGAATATATCATAAAACCCTATTCTGAGTAGAAGTTCAGAAGGCATGAATATATCATAAAGCCTTATTCTGAGTAGAAGTTCAGAAATTGGTGGAAACTCGCTTTAACTTTGCCAACCTATCAGAATTAAAAAAAAACTCGCCCAATAATCATCTGGCCTTTCTTAATGTGGTCTAGACGTGAAAACAAAATTTTTTGTGATGAAAGTGATAGATGTTGTCCCGATAAAATACAATCATCAATTTTAAAAACATTAGGAGCTGAACTAGCTTAATCTATATATTTGCTCTTCAATCAATCAGTCGGAAGTGGTGAGTTTCCAATCCACTGGAAGTTAACTAAAATAAACCCTATTTTTAATGCTTAAAAAAAAAAATACAATGGATCTCAACTGCGAGTTGATTAAAACAGAGTTAGTAGCTGGTGCGCATCCAATCAATTGCGGCTAAATGCAAATAATTGTAAAACTATGTCTTACATGGTGTAGCATCTGTGGTTGGGGCTCACTCTCCCAAGCCTCGTAAAAGACTTCTAAACGAGCATATTATCCTTAGAATTCCATTAGTTATTCCATTAGTTATTCCATCACAGCCTCTTTAGGTTATCGTAGGAGGCGACTAAGCAAAGGCTGGATCGCTGGGCAGACTATCCGCAAAAAACCTAATTGTTAAAAAGCTCAACAAAAGAAAATTTGGATACCGCCAAAAAAATACCAGATCCACGCTTATGATTTCGGATTACGCTGCTTAGAATCGGTACGTGGAACGTGCAGTCACTAAGAAAACCAGGCTTGGAACTCGTAACGCTTGGAACTCGTGGCTCTCCAGTAAGCTCGATGGTCAAAGAGTAGAGGCCATGTGTCCCAATGCTATACATTGCTTCACAGTGAAGATGCCCCATCAATCTTAGTATTAGTTTTCTCCTTGGGCCCTAGATAAAAAAGGCTGTTTAGATTTCAAAGCAGTTGATAATCATTTCGTGACGTACATCAGGTGTTCATGGATTTCCAGCAAGCCTATGACTCATTCCATCGGGATGGCTTATGGTTTGTTTGCGATGTATACGGAAAAGAGCGGCTCTGTTCCCAATACTCTTTAATCTCATGTTAGAATTCATCTTTCATGGTCAAACGGTGTAAGAAAACTACTGGATCTACTTGGACAAATTTCATTTTCTACAGTTGGTCTCAAAATCAATGAGTCCAAAACAAAATTATGATCACTGGTTTAGAGACCAAGAGGCAATGGATTTTAGTGGTGACCACATATTTGAAGGAGTGACAAATTTCTGATACCTCGGATCCCTGGTCACACATGCTAATTGTACGGGAGGAGATATTAAAGCTCGTCTTATCGTTGGTAACCGTGCTTTGTATGCCTTATGCTCACTGCTAAAGTCAAAATACCTTGCAAATGTCAACAAACTAAAGTTGTACATGGTATTGATCAGACCCGTTGTCGTTTATGGGTGTGAGAGTTGGACCCTAATGGATGAGTATGAAAGATGGTTAATGTCATTTGAGAAAATAATCATGCGCATGATAAATGGTCCCAAACTCGACTATAACGACACTTACCAAGATTTATTGAACCACGAGATCAGGAATTTAATGAAAATTCCTGATTTCGTTCACGAAATAAAATTACAATGAAAACGTTGGCTCGGTCATGTTCTGCGAGCCAATCCTAAGCAGATGAGGCTGTGACCTCGCCAATGTCACTTTTGAGGGCTTTTTGGGATAGAAAATGACTAAAACAATGGCCCTTGTCCTCCAATTGTCCCTGTCCGGCAACAAAGCACAGAAAACCTTATCGAAATCCAGTTTGGAACTATCGAAACCATTCTAATGGAATGGTTTGCCTTAAATTTTCTAAAGGATTTCTAAGTGGCCAACCATATTGTTTGGCTGAAAATTTTCTTTCGCTTGTATCCTCAAGGCCACAATTGCAGCTTTCCTTTTGACATGCAGGTGCAATGGAGCCAGTCCTAGAAGCATCTCCATTGCTTCCGTAATACCGAAGCAAACCAAACATTGAACCTTACTTAGTAATATTTGTGTTGCTTTCTCCCCAGTTTTAGGCCACCCTACTATTAAAGAGTATGTAACCATGGGTCCAATGATTGTTAGAAATGAACAATGGATCATTTTTGGTAGTAAACCCCAGATTCGTCTATAGAGCCTATGTTAGGCCCAGAGTGTCTTAGTTGTTTCCAGTTTAGTTTTTGATCCAGAATTGCACCTAGATATTTAACTTCACTGGAGAAATTAACAGTAACACCATCTATCAAGAGAGCTGAATGTGCAAGCTTTCTTCTCTTGGTAAAGGGCACAATATCCGTTTTATTCGGATTGATACTAAGTCCTTCCTGACTACACCATTGCCATATCAGCCCTAGTGCATTTTGCATAAGAAATGATAATTTCAAATTTCCCTCTTCCTTGGGGATGAGGGCTTTTACAGATTCCCTACTTAATTGAGCTGTAATAATTCTATTTTTCAGCATCAAACCAATCCACTTAATTGTGGAAACCTCAATTATCTTGTCGCGTGCTGCCCTGTCTATTAACTCATAGGAGGTATTGTCAAAAGTACCTTTAATGTCAACAAAGGTGCAAAGACCGATTTCTTTAACTTCAAAAGTGCTTGCGATTTTAGTGATCAGACTACTAAGAGCCGTTACCATAGATTTGCCAGCTTGATAAGCTGATTTCAATTAAGTGGGTTCCTTTTTAGAGCCTTACTTCTTATATGGTAATCCAAAACTTTCTCCATCGTTTTCAATAGAAACGACGTGAGACTAATGGGACGATATGCCTTGGGCTGGGTATCTGGATGACCCCACCTTTTGGTATAAATACCACATTTACTTTCCTTCACAGTTCAAGAATGATATGGACCAAGCTAGGAAGAATCTCTTCAATACCCCTCTGCAGGAGAGCTGGAAAAATACCATCACCTCCAGCGGGTTTGAAGGGTTTAAATGAGCTAACTGACCATCCAACCTTGCTCGGCGTGAATTTCTTGTTTGAGAGACTCCATGTCCTGTTATGAGGGATATAGACCAACTCACCAGAACCTTCGTAGGCGTCTTCAAGTGATGCCGCCATCATGGAGTCTGGAAAGTGGGTTTCTAAAAACAAAGTTAAAACTTTATGGTTTCCCTCTGGTTCTCAGTAAAAAATCGTTTATTCCCTAAAAAAACTTCTCCAAGTTGCCTTCTATAACCTCCTTAACTAGAGTTTGTACTCTGTCAAGGCCCTTTTATAATCGCCCCATTCACTGGTGCATTTGGCCTTGTTAAATAAAAGACGCTTTTTTCTTAAGTTTTTTATAGTGTCCCGTTTCACCAAGGGAAGTATGGGTGGCAAAGACTCTTTATATTATTTGGTTTCTGCTATTACATTTTGATTACCATAACTAACAGCACAATTCTTTAAAGAACCAATGAAATACGAGATTTGGGAACATTTGTAGAAAATATGACCTTCAACAAGCATATTGACATAATAGTCGCCAAAGTCAACGTTATGGCTTATTAAACGTTAAAAGATGGATGGAATTATGACAGAAGTTTAGCGTACTAAGAAATGTTACTAAGGTGTCGCCTTTACGAAACGCTTTTACAGCAACAGTCTGTTTGTTGGGTGCCAGCAATAGCCTATAAAAACTGTTATTATTTTTATTATTATAATTATGACGTCTGGAAGCTTCTCATATGCATTTTTGTCTTATTATACATTTATATAAGGTTTATATTGCATTGATCTTGCGATAACTTAAAGTTATTAAGATCAACATTTTCATGACCACGTGTGTTATTAACTACGAGTAAATTATGTTTGTGATCGAGAAAATAAATTTCACTTTCAAATTAAAATCATAAACAATAATTGTGCAATGAGATATATGAATGATGAAGGTTTAAGTGCCATAAAATAACTATATAAAAAACAAATGATCAACTATCTACTTGTTGTTGTCTGTCTATGTTAGATTATAATATTGAAAGATCAGCATATTAAAACTATATTACAATGGTAATAAAAATGTTGACCTTGACCAAGACATTTAAGTAGCGATCGCTTAGGTACTTAATATGCCAATGATTTATTGCGATATTAATCGTTTTTTTTTTTTTATATTTCAGATCGTAAAAAACCATTAGCATCGTAAAAATATATAGGTGAAACCACGAACGACGTTTTATCACCAAATACGTCGAAATGGAAAATAATAATGCGGGTTCGATGGATGTAAAATTCAAAAATATTGTTTACACCGTAACAGTTCCAAAACAAAAAGGTAAGTGGTCCAAAATTGTTCGATCATATGTACATAATATGATCTCATCGAATTTTGTTTGATTTACATTATTTATTATTCTAATTAATTAAGACAATGACCATAATATTTGTTTAGTTTAAAGACTTGATTAGTAATATGTTTATAAATACTTAGCGTATATATATATATATATATTTATTATGTTTGACAGTTTTATTGATATAAAAAATTAACGATCATGTTAAAAACGATGTCTTTTGAAACAGAAAAATGGATTTTTTTTAGTGTTATCATGCGCGCATTTGATAACATTTTAACCTCACGTTTTTTTGTGTACTACATATATAAAAAATATGCTAGACATTGTCTAGGTTTTAAATTGAAATTAAGTCTTTTTTGCACAATATCAATAATAGGTCGATCCAACGTAACAATGACTCATTTAAGATTAATCGATGACGGCCAAATTTATCAACTTATTTTTGTGAACTATGCTCAAGATGATTAACGTTGTTTTTACTACTTTTACTACTTTGGAAGATTTAAGATACGTGTTCTTGATAACTTATTGTATAAAGCATCAGCTTGCCTAGTTCTAATTATTTTATACATACAAACAGAGAAAAAAATTTCAATTCATTATAAACGACAGCCAATAACAGATTTTATGAGCGATTTATATAGGTTCATCCAACTTCTTACAGAAAATAAAACTTACGTAAGATTTATAGTGCTATATGCAGTTTGCTTAACAAAGGTTTAGAACAACCTGATAATATTTGCACAGTAAGAGTTATCCTTCTACAAACCATATTTATGTGATATTCTCAGTTTGAAGTATTTTTTATAGTTATTTATAGCTTTAAGCTCCAAAATTCGAGGAGTAAAATTGCCAGATTTATTTTTTACATCTTTGTACAATATATTATCCCTGTTGAAGTTTCGAATATATTGAAGTTAGGTGAAATATTTTGTCCTCCAGCCTCCAATAAATCTGTTTCTTTTGTTCAGATCATAGCGGTTATTGAAGGGAACTTAATAAATACTGCAGATGACCTAGTTGACAAACCTTTGCTTCGTAATAATTTAGTAAATATTTTAACAAAAATATATAACTGAATTTACAGAAATCTCGTTCGTATCATTTCCATTGCTAGGAGTTTTGTGAAGGAAGGATATCAGGATATTTTAGTTATTAAAGCGGATAAAGGTAACACCACAGTGATAGTGAATCGTGCCGATTATATAGAAAAAATAGAGTTGATGTTGGAAGACACTAATGTTTATAAATTGGTGAAAAGATGCAATATTTTGTCTGTACAAGGTATGCTTAACGTTATGGTAACGTGTTGGCAGAATGAAGGTAGGATCTCTGAGAGTGTGCGTAGAGTATTGAGATGTCATCACGGTGTGGTTGCTAAAATTTATGGTCTACCTAAGATACTTAAAGTAAATACGCCATATCGTCCAATTATTACTTCAATTGGAACACTTTTATATACCTTATCTTCATTTTTATCCGAGATTTTAAATTGCACTGTTTGTAAATCTAAGTGGTCAGTAAACAATTCTATTGATTTTAAAAGAAAGATCCAACATATCATTTTGCCAGATGACCACGTAGTTATATCACTACATGTAGTGTCCCTTGTCACTAATATAGACAGTAATTTAGCTTTAATTTTGTTAAGTGAGAGGTGGCAAGAAATCAAGCGAAATTCAAAAACTAAACTAAAGAAATCACAGTTTATAGAAGGTATGAAACTTGTACTTCTTAATGGTGAATTTTCTTTCAATACTAAAATATATAAACAACTTTTTAGTTGTCCCATGGGTCCCTCTGTAAATCCAACTGTTGCTGATTAGTGATAGAATTAGTGAAAATAAATGTCTTGGATTTGCTTGATTTTACTCCTGCTTTTTATTTCCGATATGTCGATGATATCGTGACAGCAGTGCCAAAACATAAGCTTAATGTTATTTTGTCAAACATTTAATGCCCTTAATGATCATAATGATAATTCGAAATTATGATGGCCCCCTTTCCACTGATTGGTTCCATTACCTTGGTCTGGCAGATACCTAAATTTCAACTCTCTTTTACCCTTGTCATATAAAAGAAATACTGAAAGTTTACTTTCTAACAAAATTCTCCAATTATCTAATAAGAATTTTCATAGGATATATTCCGTTATATCATGAGTTCTAATAAACTTATACAACAACTTGTATACATTCGTACTAATTCAGTCGAATTCCTGGCATTCTTAAGGTCATCGAACATTTATCTGTCTGCTACAAACTTTTATGGTTTTGATTATTAAATTCTCTTTAGCAAAAACTTTCAGCTAAACGACGTTAATTTTTCAATTACTATGATCCAATCTCATTCGTTCCATTGCTTGTATCATTGTAGTGCATTCTTTGATTTACATCTCAAAGTAATTCTTGCATTTCCCCCACAGATTTAACTGACACATACGAAGTACGCCTCTATAGTATCCATCTTACCATATTCTGTTATTCTCTAAACCGCATAACCCCGTTTGGCAACCATATCGTCTTTTTCGTCTCTTTTCGTAAGTGGACGGTATCTATTGAAGGAAGGATCACTTAAAGATGAAAACACATTTCGCTGAGTACCCCGACTCTTCTTTGAAAGATTTAAACCACTCAGAGAATACATATTAACTAATAACTATTCTCATTCTTTTTTCAAAGGTGCCATCAGCTATTCTCATCATTCTCTATTTTTTATTGAGGGAATGAAAATACCAACATCCACATGGTTCTCACTTAAGATCTGTGTAAACTCCAACGTGTGCAAAAAAAATTCATTTGCATTATTTTCATTTCACACTTAATCGTAAACTCATTCATCATCGATTTGTTTTTTCTTTAAATTTCAAACATGCCACAGGATTGATTGGAGGAAGTGGACTCCACATCTTTAATTTTGGAAAATATTTCCAAAATTATTTTGGTTCTTTGTGTATTTTTATAAACCACTTCTCCTCGCAACCCTGCTATATCATGGATAAGAACATTATCTTTTGTCAACATTCGCACAGCCTCTCGCACAGTTAGCTAGTGCCTCTTATAATTAATTAATTAATTTATTTATTTATTTCCCAACTAAGAATCTCCCATACCTAAGGCTATAGAGTGTGAACTGAGATCGTCCCCAATACACTCTAGAATACACATTCTCAATTTTCATAAATTTCTCGAAATGAGTCTTTTACCCATTACTATAAACGCTCGACCCATACACAATTTTTCTTTCGCATCATATCTGTCACTCTAAGACGAGCCTTCGACTTCGGTTTGGTTATGGGTTTGATCACATTCAATCTAAATGCCATACTACAACATTTTCTCGAATTAACACCCAAATGAATTAACACCCATGAACACGCCTCACTCACTTTTTTTCCTTTTCCCTCAATGATAGTAAAGTCATACTCAAATTACAGAACGACCTTGTTATTGGAATTAAAATCATGCACAGATTGAAGAGGATCGCTTGTATTTTACTTCCTTGTGCCTGTTTTAATTCCTTGTAATTTCTTTCTGTCATAAAATTATATACCCATTTACCAATTTTTATGGGGAAACCCAAGTTAAGAACCTGATATCGTTTTCCCGAAACCAAATAATCTAATGCTCTCTTAATATCTAAAAATATTGCCACAACATAGGTTTGGTTAGATTTAGGTAGCCGTCATTCAGGGGCGTAGCATAGACACAGAAAAGGTCCGTAGCCCAAGCATAACGAATTTTCTTCTCCACCTCTCGCTACTGAAACCAATTCGAGCTCCTGACGAACCAATAAATATCCCTAACACTCACTCTGCTGAGGTCTGTAAGATCACACGGGATACGATCTCCTATTAGAAACGCCTGTACAGAGCTAGGCTAGGACAGATGCAGAGATAGTGGAGAATAGTTTCCTCCTCCTCTTCATCCAGGCAACCATGACAGTAATGAGAGAGAACACCAAGTCTACTTGCATGCTTATCAATGACACAGTGTCCAGTGATGACAACCACAATTTTATCTTTACTGCAACGGTTTATAGATATTAGTTGGTTAGACCTGAATAAATCGAGTATAGGCCAAATCATGAACTTTGTTAAAACCCGCATTAAGTGAAGGAGGCTCGTGCATCGTTTCATGTACTTTCATGTTTCTTGGCTTATTGACAAATTTTACCGTTAAGCTAGACAAATCCTGAAATGTGCTGATATGAGCACATGTGCTGATATGCCGGTAGATACCTTTCGTTTTGCTGCTTGTTCTTAGACCAAAAAAAAAAATACTATGGATCGTACATATTTTGCTCTTTGGAAATTTTAACTACCTATTTTGGGATTGATGCTTTAGCGAATATGACTTCTTCACGTTCGTCAATTAGGTAGGTCAATTGTGTTTTTCTGGTCTTCTGCCGACTGGTCTAGTAATATCCTATGCTTAATGTTGGTGTCTGTTATGGTGTCCAAGTTCCTGACAAATAAAACCAGTTAAACAACTTAAATTATAAATTAAGTTATACTTCTCTGTTGACCGAATTCTAATAACCATCATCTGAAACCAGACTATGAATTTAAATCAAAAGCCTTGAATGTATTAGTTATAATAATGATTTGCACATATTTAAATTTAATTAATGTACTTACTCCAAAGCCGTCTTCAATTTCTTTTAAGAAGCCTGCATGTTCGCGCCGTGCGCAGATACCTAGGCAAAAATCCATATGAAATTTTTTTAAATTTTGTTTCGAATGGTTTAAAATAACCCCCACTACTATAACATCATATAAATTTGAGCATATTATAACACTCGTAGTGAGAGCGTATTATTTCATATTCTCTATATAAAAACAAACAGTTGAAATAAAACAAAAAACCTTACAAGTTCGCTCATCTTTTTTTATTTCCGATTTAGTTTGCTGTTTTGTTTTTATTTTCCACACTGTATTCATAATCGTGTATATTAGCAGTATTCCATACAAAATAAAAAAAATTTTTCAAAATAAAAAAGAGACAAGAATAAAAAAATCTGTGTTTGTGAGAATGATACTTCCAATTTTTTTATTTTTATTGTGTTGTTATAATTTCTAATGAAAAATTCAATAAAAACAAAAAATCGGAACTACTATTCTCATAAATAGAGATTTTTTTATTCTTGTCCCTTTTTTATTTTGAAAAAAGTTTTTTTATTTTATATGGAATACTGCTATAAACGACGACATAATCTCACAAATACATCGATCAGTGATGTCATTCGATCAGTGACATTCGATCAGTGATGTCATCCTACTCCAAATGTAGCAAATCTGCAGCTCTAAAATTTTATGTGCGTACTTTTTAGTTTCTACTACTATTGTAACCCATCAGCATAAAATAAATATCTCATCATTAAAAAAATAGTATTGCATTTTAACGCTTTTTGGATTTCCCATTCTATCTCAAATCATTATTTCTTGATGATTGGTTTTTCTTATTTGTCAAATCAATCAAAGATCATTTGATGCGTGTGGTTAATATTTCTGGTAGAGCTATTCTAATTCTAATATAATTATATGATTTTGGTTATTTCGGTTTGAAACAACTATTTTATAAATAATAACTATTATAAATAACTTATAAATATTAAACTGTCTTAATATTATATATTGTATAAGTTTTTATTGTAATTTAATTTAATTTGAAATCTGTTGTGATACAATGAGCAATAGCATTTTTGAATTTTTAAAAACTTACAGTTTTTGAAATATTTTTATTCGAATCAGCCTAATAATAATAATATTATTATTAAAAAATAGTACCTGTAATAAAATGAAAAAGTCGTATTTTCAAATATATTGAATATTTTATTAACCCACTACTATTTTTTCGAAAATGTAGTGATCTACTACAATTTTTTAAACAAAAGGAAGCATATTTGCTACAAATATCATGTCAAAAGATGGCTTCACTGCATTCAATGGGTTACATTTTTCTCATTTTTTTACTGTTTATATAGAGTACATTTGGGCTTCCTGTAAGGTATTAAAGATGGCTTTGACTTACTCTATAGTTATAAGTGTATTATGGTAATTAGATATACTTACTTGAATGTATTTTATATTTTATTCCTTATCAATTCTCTGTTATTTTATACTCACAACCTCACATGCATTCTCGTATATCACTGTATTAATATTGTCCGTTCTCGTTTTTTGGTAATGAGTAAAATTTATATAAAAACAAAATTATGTAAAAATTTTTTAAAGTTGGGTCGATATGGAAAAAACTATCATAGTGTAAATTTCATGTGAAAGTGAGTGCGTCATAAGTAATATGACCGATAGACTCACGCGATTACGGGGTGGATCTCATAATCAAATATTCGCAATAAAACGTTTTGCGTATATGATACCAGAGGATATCGATATCAGCGACATAACAGCACGACTCGAATGCTCAAAATCAAAATAAGTTGATTTCAATGAGCTGAAAGCACAACTATTCGAAGATGCAGATAACAACTCAATAACGAACGCAGTAGATGACCTTTATTTAAGCACACTTGCTTTATTAAGCAAGGCCAACAGTAATAAAAGGTATGTTAAGATAATCCCTGATTTCAGTACCACATTAGGGCCTTTCATTGACCAGCAATATACATTTTACGAAGGAGTGAATATGTCGCAACACACATGGTTACCGAAAGGTAATATTAAACAGTTTTTGGGTAACTATAAATACTGGGCATCATTAAAAAACATAAGTGAAGTGCACAACAATAAAAACATAAGTGAAGTGCACAAACTGCAGATTTTGAAAGGATTATTGTCCGGAGGAGCAGCTGCTCTTGTACGGCACATTTCAGTAACAGCAACCAACTACGAAGAAGCATGGGGAACACTCTGCAATAGATATGACAAAAAAATTCTATTGTAACATCAACACATCTCATCAACACATTTTTTGAGCAAAAGGGGCGTGGTCAAGCAAATGTAAGATAATTGCGACGCCTTACTGATACGTTGGACGAAATAGTTCCTGAGTTACTTGCATTAGGACCGAGCACTGAAAAACGTGATCCATGGGCCCTACACGTACTGCTTAGTAAGTTAGACAACGAGACAAAGCAAATGGTGGCGAGCGAATCAGTCGAAGGAGATAAATTTCTAAATAAAGATACAGATTTGCAATGTAACAAATAAAGTCTATAAACTAAAATCGCAAAGTCATTTATCCAAATAAAGTGCACAATTTGTAATCAGGCAAATCTATTATTCCGATGTCCTATATTCTAAAACCAATATCTAGAAGCTAGTTTAAAACAAATAAGAGAGTTTCCATAATATACCTTGTAAAATAGAGTACTTCTTGGAGTAGATGTTTTTTTTTGAAGTACTACAGCCCGAAAAACATTAAATTGAAGGATTTCCAGTATTACAGTCATCAAAACTTGGCTGGTTAGTAGCTGGATCATGCAACAATTCATTTTGAACTCAAACAAGCTAACACACCATTAAAAATTCACAGTTACAAGTTTAACCATAGATGTACACCAGACATTACAGAAATTTTGGGAAGTGGAAGAACGGTGAAATTTTGGGAAGTGGGAAACCACCACAAGAATGGAGTCTGACCAATTTTTAGTGAGGCTTCCGTTCAAAAAACCAATCCATCTATTGGGTAGCTCATACAACGCAGGTTACCATCGCTTGCTAGGCATGGAACAAAAATTTTACAAAAGCACGGGAATTCTATTAATCATACAAGTCATAAAGGAAATATATTCAGTAGGCGAAACCATGCAGTTGCCGCAGATATAGAGAAAATGTATTGCCAAATTTGGGTAAACTCTAGTGACGCCAATTACCAATTAATATTATGGCAAGACAATCCAAGTAAACCAATAAGTGTATATAGATTAAATACAGTTACTTATGGCACAGCATGTTCCCTATATCTGGCAGTAAAGTCACTCAAGAAAGCGACTGATAATTTTACGTCTGTATATTCTAGAGTTAGACATGATGCAATAATGTAGCAGAAGCGATTTTATTCAAACAACAAATTATTGAGATCTTGGGCAAATCCAGCTTTAACATGAGAAAATGGAAATCTAATTCTACCACATTTTTGCACTCATTTTCGACACAAGAAATTCAATCCATTTAAAGCAAATGGAATTATATTCAATTAAAATGCAATTCAGCTGATGTAATATACAGAGAGGTCAACCCACACATATTAGCAAAACTATCACTCTGGTGGCACGGTCCTTTTTGGTTGAGGGAACTTGAGTGAAACTGGCCAAAATCAATCAAGATAAGAGTAATAAAATTAGGCGGTAAATCGTTAGAAGAACATTCTAAGTATGTTAACGTGTTGACAGAGGTCAGGCGTGCAGAAGATGTTATTGAGTTGCTACTATCCAAATTATCATCATGTTTCAAAATTCGGAATGTAATAGTTTATGTTTTGAGGTTTGGTAACACAGAAATGCGAAGAAACTATGTGAACAGTC
Organism: Tipula confusa; assembly: GCA_963556175.1. NCBI lineage: Eukaryota > Metazoa > Arthropoda > Insecta > Diptera > Tipulidae > Tipula > Tipula confusa. The sequence goes on from OY744475.1 coordinate 79,660,240, forward strand.
AAAACCAGTCAATGACTCCAAAGAAATCGTAATCCTACGCAAGGTCCAATAAGACGAGAAGCAAAGTTGTTGTTTCTTTATATACCACTGAAACTGAACTTTTTATTTTCAATATGGGTGATCATATAAGCCGTGTATTGGTTCTTCATCTGCGCAGTGCAGTAAGTAAATATTTGAAGGTTAGTTAGTTCTTTTTATGTTTTCTTCATGCTGCTTCAATTTGTTTTATTGCGGGATCGAATGTTCGGTACCTTGGAAAGCACGGTTGGTTGCTTAGGAGTTCGTAAAATCAATATCAATTTGGTTGAAAGAACTTAATTAACCTGCAGCTTTAGCTAATGCATTCCATACATTGTAAATGGAATTTTTATAAATCAGTTAGACTCAGTTTTTATTTGCGAAACAATATAATTGACATTTGACATGAGTTAAATAATTAATTTGTAACCAGCATGTGAATTGTGTATATACGAGTATGTTGTTTGTATCAATTAAGTTTTAGTACGTGTAATAAATTATTAGTTATGGGTACAAATACTATAAATAAACTATAAATATTATTTTAATTGCATTTGCTTTCAAGAAGTGTGAAAAATGTTCATTAAATGAGGTCAGTGTTCGTGTGGTGATTAAAAAACCAGGTGGTAACTAACTTAAATTATTTTAATTTTAAAAACTCGTATAATCCTTTTACGGAACCTTTGCTTTGCTGGGCACAATTATTCATATCATATTTTTATGGAGATGATTCGCATTCTCTTAAAACGATAAGACCATTTGCGTTTTGATGTGCCTTGCTGATACTTTTAATTATATCCAATCGGACGAAGCACACCGATAGTATTATTAAAGAAATTGAAAAATATAGCCAGGTTGATGTGGTATACGGACTTGGCTATGTCCTTCAATTCTGTCATACCCATACCCGTTCATATTATACCGACATAGGGGAAAAAGGGGTTGCAATTATTTAATTTTTTCTGGTCTACCTAAAAGTTTCTTGGCGTCTGCCAACTAACAGTTCTCTATATGCATCATTGCTTTTAATCGAAATGACGTTTACTCAATGTTCTGCACAACCGGGCATATGTAATGAATTTATAAGAAAAGTGCAATTGAGGCATTACAAATTCAACATCTTCGGATTTGTTAAAGTGCTTCTTACTAAGGAAGTACTTCTTCATGGCTAATAGTTTTAAAATTAATTTTTATGATAAATCCATGTGTTTTTGTTACCTGTTCTTAAAACATAAACGACAGAATAAAACGTTTACCTAACCGCTTGTGTAACTTGTCGAAGGTCTCTTTTAGAAATATATTTAGAAGAAATTTGCGGTGATTATCGAATTAATTAAGCATAACAAGTTTTTCATTGTGTTTCACTGTACCTATACGATTTTGAAGGAAGTCTTTCTAATATAATATACTTGTTGTCATTGATACTTTTTATTAACCGAAATCGTAGAATTTTTTATTTTATTTTTTATGTAAGCATAAGATTTTTTTATTTTTTTTACGATAAATTAAAAATATAAAATAGTGACCATGATCTTGGTCATTGCATGTGATTTTTATTTATTTTATAATTAGCAGTTAAAAATCAAAATATTGATAAAAGTCATTATTGCGCGATTCGATGCATTTGGAAATTTACCAAAGTATTTAAATTATAATATGGGTGTAAGTGGCTTAAGCTAATGTGATCTTCGATATTAAATAAGGTTGACGTCGTTTAGGGTTTTAAAAGTTTAAGCCTAATCATATGTTGTAGAACCAATGCCTTGAGTAGTAATTGTATTTTCATTTTATTACAAGATATTTGAACGCACTTCCTATGTATGTGTATTTTTTCGATATTTATAAATTTAGCTTAAGTTAAGTCATACACATAAGATTCAGTCTGAATTAACGGTTTTATAATTTAATAAAATTCTATTAGTTTTTAAGCAAATCTTTAAATACAAAACGTAAGCATTAAAAGTTTGGAATTAAATACTGTATTTACTAAACTTAAGTCACTTAAGCTCACATGGCTTAAATTACTAAATTCATAGAAGTTTAAGCCAATCAAATCAATTTTAAATATTAACACTGCACTGTTTATTCGAACTATTGTTTTGTAAACCCCTTGCCTCTTGGTCAATGTAACCGCTGCACATCGATGTCCGGCGAGAGACTTACAATTATCTTTTTTTTATTTGGGGTTAGTTTACCACATGCAATTGTGTTCTCACTAAGGAGTCTTACTTGTCTTATTAGGCGGCTGTTTCGTTTTTTATTTTTTTTATTTCTTTATTACAATGTTGTGCCCGTTTCTTTGTCCTTGTTCGACTTCTTTCTTTCCCTTGTTTTAAAATTCAATTTTTTATCACGTTTTTTCTACTCTACTACTTTTTTTTTGTTACAAAATAATAATACAAGGTGCGTTCATATCACAAACAAAAAGAAAGGGTGCGTTCCTCAAATGAACGGACTATTTTTTTTACATTGAGGGCGTTACAATCTCCCCCTTGAAATTCACATTTAAATATACATTTTAAATTTAGATTTTACATGTTAATTTTCATATTCTAGGCTATATCTACTATATAATGCTTGTTTGTATTGATAAAATAAAAAAATGAGAAACAAAAAAAAATAAAAAATACAAACAAACATGATATTGCTCCACCACGGTGTCCTCACACTAGTACATTATACAAGCAAATCAACTTAAACTAATAAACTAATCCATTTCTATAATACGAGTGGAAGGGGTCCGAGGAACTCATTGGAGTTGAAGTGGTATTCTAACCTGTCTTGTTGCGTACGTTGAGGTACTGGTTCCTGTAGTGACGAATCATTTTGATTTATAGTATATCGCCGAGGGAGTAATCCGATACTTCTTGACTCCCCGTCATGGCTGAGTTTGAAGCTTCCGCAGACAATGAGGGCTCCAGGCTCAGCGTCCTTCGCCATCTCGGTTGAACGGTAAGGTCATCGCTTCGTGTCTGCAGGCTGTTTTCGTTGATCCTATTGTTTCTCATTATTCTCCCTGGCTCTGAACATATATAAGGTGAGCTTTAGCAAATATGGGGTAAATTCGGGTATAAAATTGTCTTCTTGAACTATGGAGGGAAAATCATCAGATACATCTGCAAAACTTCTCAGTTCACATCCAAATGTTAGGAATGCTGGTGAGTAATTTGTTGAAGATCATTTCGTCGTGTTCATAGCGTAACAAATGGAGCTTAAATGTTGATACAAGGTTCTGTGATCTTGTTCTACGAGTGTGGATAAGTATGCGTCGTGGTATTCCGTATTTCAGGAGAATCTCGTTGATGAGCATCTTCACACACGTTTCTGCTGTGGAGTTTTGTAATGCAAATAGTTCGCCCACCTTGTAGCGGTATCTTCTATAATCAAAATTTATTTGTTATGTGCCTCAGTGGGTAAGTGGGTACCAACGGTCCAACTAGGTTCAAAAATAGAATCTCAAAGCGCCATAGTATGTGTTCTTAACAGTCCGGCGGGTGTGAAAGTGTGTCAGCTATATCACGAAAGTGAGCTAATCTCCCACTTTATGATTGTAATGTCATAAGCAATTTTAGAGGTCGATGCTCCGAACATACAGTTCCTTCGCATCCTTCGATATATAATGCCTCTGAACTTTTCCAATGTCCAAACCAAGGCCAGAGCCCCTCTCTCTGATAGTATGATAGTTTTTTCGGCATCTATTAGAAGTCGACTTGGGTACTCGACGGGAAATTGCTGACTCTCCTTGGTCTGCATCAAAACCGCTCCCAAACCATTATTGCTAGCATCAGTTCTAATCACGAATAGTTGAGTTTGATCCGCTTGCTTCAGGATCGGTGCGTTGACTAAGGCTGTTTTCAGTCGTTCGTAAGCTTCGAGTTCCTCGCTACCCCACTTCCAAGAAAAATTGTTAATAAATTTTCGAAACCACTAAGCCGTTTAAATAAATGTTCCAACTTATTTTAAATTAATAGGTGGTTTCATACCCGTAAGAGCAGACACCTTTTCTGGGTCTGTCTCTATTTCTTTACTTAAAATAATATGATTCATCTTTATCAGTAATTGCCATTAGGTTCAGCATCAAACCTTTTACCACGGTGTATAATTTGTTAACAATTTAGCATGATTATGTTAATTTTACTTAAGTTTTCACAGCACTAATATAAATAATAAACTTTTGGTTATGTCCGAATAACCTAAGCTCTAAGCTTAAGTCACAACAATCATCAATTGTTAAACCAATGTCTTGTGTAGTAATTGTATTTTCATCTTAATTCAAGATAATTGAAAATTTTTATGGAACTTGTTTACTATATTTCAAATTTAGCTTAAGTTAAGTCACATACATAAGCTTAAGTCTGAATTAATAGTTTTATATTCCAGTAAAGTACTCTTTAGACATAAAACGTAAACATTAATAAGTTTTGTCTTAAATACTGTTTTCATCAAACTTAAGTCACTTAAGTGGCTTAAGTTATTAGTTTCATAAGCTTACGCCAATCAAATCAATTTAAAATATCAACACTGTTCTGTCGAACCGTTGTAATAGTTTATCTGAATTCCAATTTTAAATATTAAACCAAACAAATTTTTAAGTAATATTTTATGACTTAACTTTAAAATTATGACTTATTTTTAATTTTTTGACAGTTAGTCAAGCCTTTTTCATAGAACTCTTGAAATTTACATTAGTTATCATTAGTTAGCTTTAGTTTTTCAATTTTTTTGCAACCATAGTCAAAATATATTCATAAAATAAATCTTAGGTTTAAGTTAGTAACTAAAGTTTGATTTAAGTCATAGTTACTTTTATTTAATAACCTTTTACAGTTAGATGAATATTATTATTTCATTGATAGAAATTTAGTTAAAATGCAAAAATTATTGACTCAAATTCAAAAGTTGTAAGCTACAAATCAACTCTACGTTGTCAAACTGTTAGCCTTTAATCACCGTAATCATGATTAAATTTAAATAAAAAGACTTTAACAGTATTTGTATTTAATGAAAGCTATTTGATAACCGTATTCTATAAGAAAAATAATTATGATTTTTTTTACTAAATTTAAGGCGGAAAAAAGTTAAGTCACATAACTAAAATTAAGTCTGTATGTTTTTAGTATATAACATACAGTAATCTAAGCTTAATATACATGTCTATAGGCTAATTCTATAGAGTAATAATATGTAAGTGTTATAAAGTTTTAATTTAAGTATAGTACACTCCAAGCTTAAGTCACTGAAACACAGTGTTACTTAATTCATATAGTGCTATATAGTGCTGAATATTGGCGATAAGTTAAACATTTATAGCTTAGCCCAAAGTTTAATTCAAAATATTTAAGTTGCTTGACTTAAGTCGAAATATATAAAATGTTTATTTAAGTTAAACCTCGATTGATATCTTTATTTATTTTCATTTTTATCAATTTAAAGTCTATATTTCAATAAAGAGATTAGCGAAAAGTTATAATTTTTAGGTTTAAGTAAATAGGCTTAAGCTCAAGGATTTTGGTTATTTTGGATCAAAATCAAGCTTCCAGTTTTGTATCTTATATGACCTGTTTAGTTATTCTATAACTGATCAAGTTTAGTTAATAAGCCACATTATAAAGTTAATCATGTAAAGTGCAATAATTTAAGCTTAAGTTCGATGATGATGTTTAGTGGGCTTATGTTTATTGTTTACAGCATATTTTTAAATCACAGTTCATATTAAATAGTTACAATTTAATGGTTGAACTAATGTAGTCTAGAGGTCTAGTAAAATAATCAAGCATAAATCTAGTTGTCTGACAGATGTTGCAATTTTTTGAAGAAGGATTCTGCTAAGTTGACTATGGGCACTTAATGGTATCAGTTTAAGTATTTCGTCACCATTAGTCACAATTAAGTTCAATATCGTACCTTTTGCCATCGTGTATACTTTGTAAACAATCTGGCATAGTTTACGATAGTTTCATTTGAGTCACCATTTTTATCTATTTAAAAATTTAACTTAAGTAAAGTCACGTTCATAAGATAAGTCTGAGTTAACAGTTGTATAATTCAGTAAAATACTATTAGTTTTTAAGTTAATATATTTAGGCACAAAATGAAAATATCAGTAAGTTTTGAATGAAACACTGTATTCATCAAACTTGAGTCACTTAAGGTCTTTGTGGTTTAAATTACTAGTTTCAGAAAAGTTTAAGCCATCCAAATACCAATACAATTTAAAATTTTACAACTTGAACTATTTTATAACTTCCAATTATAAATATTTGAACAAAACAAACGTTTAAGTGATATTTTATAAAGTTATGACTTAATTTTAATTTTTATTTTACTGTAGAAGCCTTTTTCAAAGGATACTGAGACTTTGATTTCCTAACAGTTTTTATATTTTTTGCTTAGCCAAAATATAGTGATAACATAATTCTTAGGTTAAAGTTATTAACTACAGTTTAGTTTAAGTCATAGTTATAGAGTTAAGTTCAAATGTAAAAGTTATTGACTCGATTACAAATTTTTTTAACTATACAAATAATAAACTCCCAGTTTAATTCCAAGTAAACATGATCAAATTTAAGTAGGAAGGCTTAAACCGCATTTATATTTTTTAAAAACTGCCTGATGAAGCTATTTTATATAAAAGATAATCTTCACATTTTTTTCATTTACTTTAAGCTGAAAAATTTACTTAAGCTAAGTCACATAAACAAAACTAAGTCTGATTATTTTTAGTTCGTGTAATCTAAGCTTAAAATACAGGTAAGAGTTTTAAGGTTTTAATTTAAGTATAGCACTCTTCAAGCTTAAGTCACTGTAGCACAATGTGACTTAAGTCATATAGTGGTATATAAAGGTATTGTCACATGCACACAATACAATTTCAGACTAAATTATCCTATGTACATTATTAAAATTGATAAAAATTGATAAAAACTAGTTTAGATTTACAAAACCTATTTTATTAATTAAAAATTTTATAAATATTAGTATAGTTTCATTCAAAATTATGCATTTTAAGGTTTCGTCGACCGAAAAAATAAAATTCGGTCAACAAAATCTAAAATGGTATAATTTTTGTCGTTTTACGAACTTTTTTTTGTCGAAAAGTTCAAATGGTATAATTTTGTTCGGTTTCCGAAAACGAAATGATTTTTTTTGTCGAGTATAACATAACCTCACTCCAATGTGTTTTTAGCTTGGATTTTGTTTTTTCTGTGTATGTTGAGCTGATGTAAAATGAAAAAACTATAATTTGTATGTAATTTATAAATATTAATATGCATTAACTTAATTATATTTATATTTATTTACATAAATATGTATCTATTTATATAAAATAAATATTTAAGGAATAATTTGAGTCCAAATTAATAATTTAAGTCGAAACGCAATTTTGACATAATAATTATTTTTACCCAAATGTCAAATTTTATAATTTTTATTTTACTGTGACATCATTTGACGACCGGCATTTTCTGTTTCCATGTGGCGTCAAAATCGACCATCAGACCGAATTGTTCGGTTTTGTATCTTCATGTGGCAATGCATTAAGGGTTATCCAATCATATCAAACATTTTAAATAACAAAATATTGGTCATAAGTCAAACATTTATGACTTAACTCCAAGTTTAATTCAAAATATTTAAGATGTTCGACTTAAGTCGAAATATAAATAATTTTTTTAAGCCAAACGTCAATTAAACTTTTTATTTATAGCTGTGTATAGTCATATTAAAATAGAGATTAGCAACAGGTCATAATTTGTAGGTTTAAGCTAATAGCTTTAATTTAAGGATGTAATTTTGTTGCATCAACATTTTTGCATTTGCGGCTTAAGTTGCCTGTGACCAAAGATTATGAGCTGATTTAAAATTATATTTTCCTTTTAAGTGTCGCCCTTCAAACGTTACTCCATTTACTATAGTTTGACAGGCATCGAAAGCAAAAGGATTTTATATTTTGAGTGCAGCAATTGTCCTTGGTTTAAATATGGGCCTTCCGATAAATTTTTTTAGCTTCCTTCTGCAAGTAACTCCCGGCCATTCCTAAAATGTGCTAATACAGTTGCATAATTTAAAAGTAAGCTGTGAGTATTGTGAACCATTTTGTGTCAAAAGGAGTGTTATACCAGATGTTATTTTTTATAAATGAGGCAGAAAATTGTAGAAGTGCATATGCATTGAGTACATGAGCTTGCAAAACAGAAGGTGCTGTTTTATATTTGAATATCAAATCATTAACCATCAGCTATTATTAACGTTGGCATTAAACTTTTCAACTGTTTTTTCCTGAATATAGTTATCAAATTTCTGTTGTCACAAAGTTTGCGCCTGTAACAAACTTTATTTCACTTACAACTTTTTGGTCGGCCAAGAGAGAGTTGTACCAAAGCAGAGTTGTTCGAAAATATCTCTGATCAAATATCAAACCCATTATTTGATAGTACAAAAAGTAGAATATAAATGTAATGATTTAGTACACTAACTAAACTACATTTTTGGAAACAGTATCAATAAATTATCTGCGTTTGACTCTTAATGTTTCAATTCTTTCAAATTAGCGTTTGTTTATTTACAATATTCTCATTGGTGTATGCAATATTAACTTATATGACCATAGACAAATATGAAATGGCTAGGGATTAATGCTAATATAATTAAGGCAAACAAAATCAAAAATATTGAAAAAAATACGTCAAACCCTACCTAAACGTAGTTACAAAACACTATGGTATTTGATGACGTTATAATACTTGAATTCAAATAAATAACAAAAAAAAAAAGTACCGATCAGTATTTGATGTATTACAAATCAACTTAACAAATCAAACTCACAAATTTTATTTTAATTAGATTCCCACATTGTTGAGTAATGCTAATTTAATTGAGTGAAATTATATTCGCGTATAGGTATATACAGTGCTTTAGAAATTATTGCTATTATTTTTCATATTGTGTTAAATGTCAAATTTGTTGTGCCTATTTTTTTGTACATATTTGCATTAAAATGCCAACAATATTTCAATCCGTGTGCTCGTTTAACTCGATTGGACCAGATAACGTAGTAAAATGTCTAAGCATTTTGAAATTTACGTTTAGTACATGGTTAATGATTGACAACGATCATGAAACTAGTCGACATATTTCACGGAATTAAGAGTGTCAACGCTCTAATCATTGAAGTAAACATTTAATAAATTGTATGTTTTTTAATTATATCGTAATATGGTAATAATAATAATAATACTCGTGTATTACGATTTACGCACTTAGGCAAAGTTAATTATTGTAAATTACAATGTTTAGTACGTTACAGGAAATAATTACAACTTTGGTAGGCATGTGGTTGGCATTGATCAAATATTGTATTCTGATTCTATATCGTATATATAGAAAATATATATATATATATATATATATATATATATATATATATATATATATATATATATATATATATATATAATATTTATATATATATATATATATATATATATATATATATATATATATATATATATATATATATATATATATATATATATATATATATATATATATATATATATATATATATATATATATATTAGTAGAGCGGTCCACATTCAACTGTTCTGCCAATAACTTTTCGGTCTAACATGGATCTTCATCCAGCAATGCTTCCAATTCTGCATCTTCAAACTTTTTTGGTCCGCCTTCACGTTTCTTGTCTCCTACTTCGAAATCACCATCTTTGAATCGTCGGAACCAGTCTCTACATGTTGTATTCGATGAAGCATGCTTACCATAAGCTTCTACGAGCAACCGATGCGTTTCCGTTGCACTTTTCTTTAACAAAATAATGAAGTTAAACTTCCCGCAAATGCTGTGTTTATGGCACAAAATTCGACATTTTTAATGAGACGCAAAAAATTGTTGTTTATGTTCTAAACAAATGTCACTAGTGATTATGGAAGCTTGACATCTAACCTTCAAAGAACATGTATTGCCCGATTAAATAAAATGAAGAAGGCAGAGCTACTAACAACATCTAAGTAAAAACAGCGGGAACTCATTCTCACACCCAATATATATATATATATATATATATATATATATATATATATATATATATATATATATATATATATATATATATTTATATATATATATATATATATATATATATATATATATATATATATATATATATATATATATATATATATATTTACATATATATGGGTGGTCCTAATAGTTTTCTGGTCCTCAAGGTCCTATGAACCTATATACAAAAATATTAGGTCAATCGAAGTTTAGAGGTGTTGAGGTTGCAAATAGAGCAAATGGAGATAAAAAAAAAAGAATTTGCCTCCTTGGCAAAGAGTACTTTCAAATTATTGGTGCTAAATTAATTAACACACCCTCTACTGTTAAATTAACAAGTCGCGAAAGTGCATCTCTGCTAATTTAGGAAGGGTATATTTTTAATGACGAATTTAAGGTAAAGAGAGAACAATATTCCATTGAAAAATTGGAAAAATTAAATGAAGAGCAGAAAAAACTTCAAAATTCAACAAGCTATACTCTTGCCACAGCGTGAGAAAAGGCGACCTGTATATTTTTCTGATGTCATTCAATATTAAACTAAAAAAGAAAATGGTTTACAGGTGATTATTTCCCATATAGATATAGAGAATAATTATTAGGAGTTACAAAAAATTGCACGATCAACTGGGTTGGAAGCAGCGGAGTAGTATGGCTTTCTTCGATGCAACATATTCTTATTCTGTTAGATTAAATGGATCAGTTATGGAACGAAATTTATGGAACGAAGTTTACTATGTCTTCTTTTTCGACATCACGTGAAATCACATTGCACCCTACATTTGAATATAAAATGGGCAGTAAATCTAGAACAATTGTTCGATAATTTGTTAGATTTAAGATTGATTATAGAATTCATTGAATTATTGATTTTGCCGCAGCTTTTATTGCCATTTGACTTAAAGCTTGGTATACAAATTTCCTTCGGCTACTTGCAGGTTCATCTCCTTTAAAAAAAAGTAAATTTGCTCAGGACATATGACCAAATGATGAAACCCACCGTAATCTGTTTATCATTTAGATCCCAAATAAATGGGCAGGTTTGTACAGGTTTACTGTGGTAAAAATTGGTAATTAAAAGGAACCCGATGGATATTGAAATTCGGGGTTTATTGTTGAGTTACATTACATCTCCGCTTAATATACCATGGTACAGGCCATAAAAAAAAAATGTTGATGCTGTTTAAAAAAAATGTTGATTGTACTAGCAGAACAATTTCTAGATTAACTTTTTGCTAATGATTATTATTTCTTGGACGAATTTCTTAGAACTTTACTAATTGGAATTTCATTTGGGAAACTTTCGGGAGCCTTGATATAATGAATAGTTAGGGTGAATCCAGAGAGATGTCAAAACATGTAACTTAACTTATATAAAACACGGGAACCGCTCAGAACTGGAAGTTTTAAAACTGGATATTTCAAAATAGGATTTGACAAAACGAGATAAGGTACAAAACTGGATATTTCAAAATTGGATATTTCAATACGGGATAAGGTACAAAACGAGATATGATACAAAACTGGATATTTGAAAACTGGATATTTTAAAACGAGATAACGTACAAAACGAGATATGGTACAAAACTGGATATTGCAAAACACGATATTTCGACATGTGATCAAAACTTAAAATGATTTTTTAGGAAAGTTCTGGAATATGGCCAATTAGGGAGGAACTCGGCGAGTTCATAACCGATTTTGATGAAATTCGATACGTAGGAAGAAAATAGGATTTTAAAATGATTTTTTGGGAAAGTTCTGGAGTATGGCCAGTTAGGCAGGAACTCGGCGAGTTCTTAACCGATTATGATGAAATTCGATATGTAGGATGAAAATGGGATTTTAAAATGATTTGTTGGGAAAGTTATGGATAAAGGCCAGTAAGGTTCCATACTTGAATATTTCTAAGGAGAGAAATAGAATTTTCCTTCACTTAATGTTTTTTTCTTTAATTGTATAATTAAATTTGATTTTTAAACCTTTTTTGGGAAAACCTCTGGAATATGGCCAGTAAGGTTTCATACTTGAATAATTTTAAGCAGAGAGATAGAATTTTCCTTCACTTAATGGTTTTTTTTAATTGCTGCTTTTCTCATCTTATTAAAGTAATCATTGACTTGATCGAGTTTACTGTCAGTAAAATTTTTCTTCATCTATTTTTTATTCTTCTACTTAATATAACTTTAGAGAATCTATGTGAGAAAAATTAATTAATTATCATCAACATTTTCATACTACATATCAAATTTCATCATAATCGGTTAAGAACTTACCGAGTTCCTTCCTAACTAGCCATATTCCAGAACTTTCCCAAAAAATCATTTTAAAATCACATTCCCATCCTAAATATAGAATTTTATCATAATCGGTTAAGAACTCACCGAGTTCCTTCCTTACTGGCCATATTCCAGAACTTTCCTAAAAAATCATTTTAAGTTTTAATCACATGTCGAAATATCCTGTTTTGAAATATCCAGTTTTGTACCATATCTCGTTTTAAAATATCCAGTTTTGAATTATCCTGTTTTCTCAAATCCAGTTGTAAAATATCCTGTTTCGACCGGTACCCATAAAATACATGGCGTAGATTACTGTTCTGATTTTAAACTGAATGAATAAAAACAAAAAATTGCAATTGATATTAATAAAATGGCCGGTCCTGATGGTTTTCTTTCAATCCTTATTAAGAATTGTGCGGAAAGTTTTTGTACACCGATTTCCTTCAATTTTCAATTATATCGAATACGTGTTAAGTTCCCTTTCAAAACCACTTATCTGATAGACCCGACATGGTTTATAACCGGGCAGGTTCACCCTTACCTATCTTATTTCTTTTGTGGTAGCTTATTTAAAAGCTTAAATTAGGATAAAGTCATGAGAGTGGCTCCATATCGTGATAGCACTCATACTTGTCAGACCTCTGGTAAACTATTAGACTTTAAGGTCTCTTTTTTCCAACTATCTGGCTTCTTGCAAGGTAGTCATATAAGCCTGTTGGTTTTTCATTATTTATCAACGATATCATCGTCTGCTTTAAGTTTGCCCACTGTCTTCTTTTCGTTAACAACATAAAAAATTGTAACAGCCGGCAATCAGTTTCGTTAGCGATTGGAGCGAAAATTACTCTCAAAACATTTAACTATATCATTCACGATTAAAATCAATAACAGTGAGTACCAATGTGATTGCCCTGAGGAATATCAGATGTTGCATAAAAGCAGTGTTTAAACAAACTGTAGTCTGTAGAAAAGAGAGGATAGCAATCACCAGATCGGGATAAACCCACAATGAAAGTTTGGAAACTATCTAACTTAGCGATAAGAAATGCGGGATCGATTTTATCAAAAGTTCTAGCAAAATCGGTGTAAATAACATCGCACTGTAGTTTGAAATTATAGTGCTGTTAAAAAGATCACCGCAGAATGAGACTAGATTTTTAACTGTTAACCTACCCAAAAATTAACCATTTTGCTCATTGGAAAGAACATGTACTTATGCACCATAGATTTAAAAAGTTTAGGTACAACGGATAAAATGGCTATATTACGGTAGTGGTGATAAGATAGCTTATTCCTTATGCTTGACTTAAAAACCGGATGTATAACGGAAATTTTCCAGGGGTCCGGAAAAATTACTCTTCGAAGACCTTCATTAAATATGATAGAAATCATCGAGCGCCGACAACGATGAATCTGCTGCCGTTATTTGCATTTCTGGTATGGACGCCGTCGATGTGCCTATCAGAAAGTGTGCTGGGGTTAGTAATTCGTAATAATCATTGTTGGATGTTACCCTCAGTGGTTCTGAGTAAGGAATGTTTTCAATCTGATAAAAGAGCGTTACCATTTCTACGTAAGTCGGATTAACATTATGCATTGATCTCATTAGGTGAGTTAACAGACTTGACCGCGGATTCCCATAATCCGCTGAAATAACTAAGAAATTCTGAAATGATATAATTCTTGTTAATATTAAGGATGAGTTCACACGCTTCGTTTAAAGTTCTCTTCGCTCCAATGAAGTTTGATCCATTATCGGTATAAACCTTTTTTGGAATACACAGCAAGACAAACAAATACACACAGATAACCTTTGACTGGGTTTGTTTCACCTCGTTCCTTCTTTAAAATAGATTGGTCCAGCAAAATCAATGCCACAATTTGTAAAGGGACGGGTAGACGTTTTACTGGCAGATTCCCCAGAGTTGTGTAGTAGTTCGTTGTGCGTATTTTGTACAAACCACACAAGATTTAAGGTGCGACCTTATTTTCGAACGCCTATTGAGGACCCAATATTTTTTTATTTAATATATTGTTTGTAAGTGTTGGACCAGAGTGTAGATTATCGCAGTGCATCTCTCATATTAATCTTTCAGTAAATACATGAATTGCAGGTAGTATCACATGATATTTATTGTTATATTCACAGTCTGCATTAAATAAACGACCACCAACTCTCAGTAGCTCTGCCTTATCTATAAAATGGAGCTAGAGATTGACTCCGCCCTTACTGAAATAAAAATCTCTTTTCTTTATTACAATTCCGACTCGTTTGGTCGTCTTTTATTAACTGATTTCATTTTGTCTTTTTTTTGCTCACACTCATCCGTGCGTTAAATAATGGAACTACGGATAAATGTGTTTTAAGCTACTTATCTTCCACCACTCTTTCATAGATGGCACTATTGAATTAACAATAATTTACAATTATTTACAATAATCACCGTAACAAAGATAACAACTTTGAATTATTCTTTACCTTTTTATATTTTTGTAGCTCGGTGATGTCTTCACTGAGTGCATTGTGCCTTGTACCCAGATGATACACTTTATCCAAGCCCTTTAAATTTCGTCTGGTTTTAATCCGAAGTACTCAATTCTGATTATTTTATTGAGCTTCGATCTTTTTTCAATAATTGTGTTTAACAAATCATTATTTGCGCTTGCTTGCTGTGTATAAATGATTGGCCATATGACCTTTCCTAACTTCTTCTCAACCACAGTTTTGTTTGATTTTATGTTCGATGTTATTTTAGGCCAACACGTGTCTTGTTATGGTAACCATTCGGGGCCTTACCACCATTAAAGCAAATCTAATAGTTTACTTAGTGACATTTCTCTGGACTCATGATTTGCAGGGTTATCAGCAGCTTTCACATAGTTTCAATGCTGTCTCGAGAATTTCTCTAATATTTTGCTAGTAGAGTTTGCGACGAATGTTTCCACCGGGCTGGTTAACAAGATAGCCAGGCGAGCACAATAGCAGAATCTGTCAAGGAGCAATATTTTGCAGCAGCCGTTACTGTTGTTTCCACGGCATCCATTGATTTTGCGAACAAATTAGCCGCACTTAGCTAGATCTGTACTGGAATTGAATAGTGATCCCAGCATTACAGTCGTTTTCCCTTTTTGACTTCACTAAACTCGCTGTTATGCCTCATCCGTTGTAATTGAAGCAGTTGGACGCAGTTTTCAGAGATAAAACATGATCCTGGGCCAAGCAAGGCCCGACATCTGTGTAGTTTACCAAATCGATATTTTACTACAACACATGAATTAGGCAAAATAACTCGCATTTGATGATTCGCTGGTAATTTGTGTTCCAAAATGGCATTGCAATTGATCGTCTCTGGTCTATCAGTTGAATTAGGGACTATAGTAAACAAGTCAGTTGCATCTTCTATGTCAGTTGCAGCTTCAGGTTCTGGATGTAATGTCACATGATATCTTCTTTTTCATATTTCACAATTGTACCTTGATTTGTACACAATATATTGATGATTGGATGACAAGCAATTGAAATACAGTTTCACCCTAAATTTCTCCCTGAATAGTGACTGCCTGAACATAGTGGGTAAATATTGAAGTTGTATTGAGATGTCATTGATGTAACTTTTCTCACTTGATTATTTCTTGTCTTTTGTGTTGAATTTAGAATTTTAAGGGGGCATTGCTTCTTTTATTTAAAAATTTAAATAGTTGATTTAGAGTAGGAAAATCTACTAACGGTTTTAGCTCTCACTTTTATTTAACCCGGACATTTGTTGAATGAAGTTGCTTTGATTCAGCATTAATTCATCTATTGAGTAATTATTATGCTGAGCATTATTCTCCTCATATAACTTTTTCCATTTTAATAATTTTTGTTTTTTATCAAAATGGAGTCCTTCAATTTTATCAACTGATTCTGAATTAGCATCGTCGAATTTTCTTTTAACTGGTTTTTCGAGATTTTGTAACTGTTTCCATTCATAACTTAACAGAGCCAAGCAGGTTTTGATATCACTAATTCTAGTAGCATCAGAAAATGTTGCTACATGAATTTTAAACACTTCTAAGCTTTTTAGAAGGCGCTTAGTAGCTGGCGTTTCCGTAATTTCTCGTAATTCACAAATTGTTTTAGTGAAAGAAAAAATGCAAATTACATAGGCCAAATTGATTCCGAGTAAAAACTGTAAAAAAAAAATCACTGTTTAATAAATCACTGTTTGTTTTTTTTTTATTTATCACCGTAGCTCATCGAGGTTCGATTTAGACTGACTTTACTATAGGTCTTTCTATAATATTTCATTCGATCGCGTCCCCCTCAATATTTAGTTGCTATTACGTAGTGTACAATGATAGATGTCTCCCAAAAAATATAGAGAATAGGATCAAACAAAACATCATAGAAAAAAAATTACAATTTTAAATGATTAGCATTAAACACCATTTTGGACCGAGATACTTAGCTCGTGCAAAAAGCAAATCACAATCAATTAAAAGATTTACTGGAAAAAATTTGCTAAAAACTTTCACGATTACAGTATCACATTTTTCCTTTGATATTCCATCTGAATTGTATCAAAACTATCATTCTTCACGTCTAAACACTTATATCGCGCGCTTGATTCTCCAAAAATGTGGGATTTTAATTATAAGAAATTTTTCTTGATTGTAATAAACTCTCGGCATCCTATTACGTGTACTTTATTGTTCAGCGTCTTGATAAAAACTAAAACAAAATCCTCTCTCGTAAAACAAAAATGGTTGTCCACTATACCTGATTAAACAAAAATTTTTGCTAGTTTTTTGTGATTGTCATGTGAACTGCGAAAATCTTTAAGGGTGCTTAATATTTTATTTTATTCTATTCCGACCGATTTAACATTGTAGAGCTATTAAAGTGATATTAACTTATAGATTTAGCATCATTGTTCTATGGTAATTTATAATGTACTAAACTACATTTAAGACAGGTTTTATGTATTTAATTACAATACATTTAGTTAATTAATTAAATAATTAAAATATATTTTTATTTATATGCATAAATTTCGCGCCTCAACTTTATTATTCGAAGCCGAGACATTGATCGGCATCGGAATGTACCTCAAATTAAAGCAGTAGATTTAAAAATAAAAACGGGTTTTTAGTGTCTGTTATAGAAACTAATGAGAAACTAGTATTTTAATAATATTTAATATTGTTTACGTCTACACATTTCTTTGAACTGTAAAATTGCAATAATTATATTTTATCCGCATGTAACCATTATCTGACCGAAAAAATTATACGTCGTAGGAGTGTTATAACTAAAATACCTATCCAATACCAGTTGACACCTTAGCGATCGATAGTTAGTTTTTTTTCGTGGGGTAAGGAAAGGAAAGATATGCCAGTAATGACAGAATGGGTCTGGTTTCCCGGTACCCAATATTTAAACTACTATTAACACTAGGCAATCACATTTATAATAAACTGCTCAGCGTTCTGCAATCTCTTATCAGCAACTTTAGTCTGCAACCATTCATCTGCAATCTGTAATATTTCTCCGAAAAAAAATCTATTGATGGACCAATTTTTCCAAATCGTACACTGTCATAAATTGAATTGAGTTTTCGCATGTAAATTATAAATTAACTAACTGACCCGGCGAACCCCGTTCCGCCCCAAATTACTTCGTTCCGAGCAAATACTTTTGTTCTTCACGAAAATTTATTTTGATGAGGAAAAAATCGAACAATTCAACTCAATTCTCAATAGACGATTGAGTTGAGTGAACATTTCATTTATTTTTTTTTTCTATCAGAGGCATCTATTGAAATTTGAGTTGTTTTTTGGATTTTTCCCTCATTGTGGAAATGAATTGGAGTCAGTTGAATTGATCTCATTGAAATCTCAGATTTATTCCGCACACTTCTAACAATTGACCTTGCGATTTGTTTGTCGTCATAGCGAACGCCAAACGAACGGAGAACTGAATGTGCTTGATGTTGAACAAAATGTTAATTAGAATCAGATGAATTCTCGGAATTAGAACATCCTCTCCTTTGAGTTTGCCCTTGATGATCATCGCTTGAATCACGTTCTTCATCAGTATCTTCACAGCCAATCGTGTTCCGTTACACAAACACGATGTTCGAAAAATCTGCAGTTGATGGGTCATTCTGTAACGTGACTCATGTTCGTGGTTAACTGCAACTTCTTTACATAGCGCCATAAGCTGTCGATCTCGGAATGACAAGTAGTATTTGATGAAAATCGCCGGCCAGCAGAATCATCGCTCCACGCAAAACGTCTTGAGTCACTTCGTAAATCCTTCATCGTTCGATTGAATTCCAATGATCGTTTCTGTGCCATTATGCACACGCTCCAGTTGATGACTTTGCATTCTTGCAATACCTTGGCATTCGCCGAGTTCTTGGCAATTGAACACATTAGCATGTTGTTCGAGTGGATATTGATCGGCAACTTCAATGCAGAATGTGCCATCTGGTAGCCGTTCAGCAATGTGAGATCTCGGGCGCATTGTGACTAAAACATTGAAATCAGAAAGGTTTTGCCTATTCCACCGGGACCATCGAATTTTCAACCCGAATAGCAACGAGGGAATAATGGTGCAGGACTGGAAAGGGGCAATAAAGAAACTGATGAAAACATACGAAGTGGGTGAAAAATGGTATGTTCAGCGATACGATTAAGATGGAAGGGAAGCGCTATGAAGTGGTTTGAGGGGCGACAAGGGAAATGGGCATTGTTAAAGGAAGCAACGACAAGTAGTTATTATAATAGGGAATGAATCCTAGGAAAGGATGTGGTTGTAGGACCTGGTCCTATATGTGGATGTATGAGAGAGCCACACGCAATCAGCGTGTGAAGCAGCAGAAAGAATTCACTGAATTGAAATCCTGATTTACTAAAGATGTCGAGGAAAGGGACACATACAAGTGCACTGGACTATGATAGGTAGTAATCGAGAAGTAGGATGGTTGAACGTATTAAGTGGGCCAGGGTCGCAGGAGAACTAAAGACATGAGGAATCAAGACCAGAATGAGGACATAGATAGTAGATGGATGAGAGGAGCGAGGTGACAGCATAAGTAGAAATCATTTGATTCTCGACAGATTAGTATATACTGGAAGTACGGTATTTTGATCTTGATACTCGGCTGTTATTTATTTTTAAAGCTAATGAATCAGCAAAATCGACTCCTGCTTGAACAAAAGATTGATCGTGACACGAATGACAGGTAGATTTTCCATTGATTGTTTTGTGGTTTCAGCCTTGTTACGACAGCAGGTAATAAAGTAGAATGTTACTTGGTGTCCTTGAATCCGCCCATTGTGAATCTAATAACTTTGTCGCAATAAATTCAACCGCAATGAAGTGGGATGCAAATGTTTAAGGTGGTAATTTTCAATAACTTTGGTTTTTTGCGGTAGAATAATAGAATGTTTTGTATCACACTGCAAATTAGAATGTGCAATCTATGTTCCAAATCATATGGATGTGCAATTTTATGTTGGCTTGCACAGAGCTCCAATGATGCAACGGAATCTGTTTTAATGGGACTTAACTTGTTTTATGTAACATTTGTGTGTCCCGTTGAGTTACGAGATCAATAGTAAACAATTGCTGCATAATTCTGCTCAAATTGATATCAACTAGAACATGATGTTATTTGTGTGTCACTTTGTTGAAACTAGTACTAGTAACTTTAGGTTAGGTTAGGTTAGGTTGAGGTAGACGTCCAAAATGACGAGGCATAGATATTTATGGTACATAGCCCTACCACAGAAATTGCTACTCCGCACTACCTTACTGAAACCAATTTGAGGCCCTCACGAAGCGGTCTCACGAGAGTCTCTAACTCTCAATTTACTAAATTCCGTTAGATCGCATAGGAGGAGAGCTCCTAAAAACTTGAGGACAGGTGCATAACAAATGAAGTATTGTTTCCTCCTCTTCTTCGTCTTTGCAACTTGGACAGTAATCATGAAAGAAAACACCAAGTCTACTGGTATATGCTTACTAATAAGACAGTGTCCAGTAATAACACCCACAACTGTGCTAATATTACGCCGTTGCATAGATATTAATTGGGTAGATCTTTTTAAGTCCAGACTAGGCCAAATCTGCGTAGTAACTACAAATGAGTTGGAATTTGCCCATCTATTGTTTGTAATTTTATAAGTTTCATCTCTAAGGAGCAGTTTGCACGTAGCAAGTGAAACTTCAATGTCCCCCTTATATGGTATGATGAGGCAAGTGATACCTTGTCGCGCGAGCCCATCGATTTACATATTCGCCGTAATATTTACCACTAATACACAAGGCGGCAGTTCATTGCACTTTCATCAGCAACGTTTGGTTCGCCACTGTATTTAAGGCGGGCCACCAAACTGTAACTCCCTATATTAAAACTGGTAAAGCCAATGTATGATGTGAGGCTTAAGCCTCTTATCCTTTTCCAATGGCATTTTTACAAAAATAGAGTGCTATAGTAGCCTTTTTGACTCTTTCCAGAATATTTGTCTTCCAGCTTAGTTTCCTATCCAAAATGAGACCCAAGAATTTCTTATTTTTTGTCTACGATATTCAGAACAACTCTATTGAGAGTTCGAGGGTCAAAACGAGGAAGTTTATACTCCCTGGAAAAAAGAACCAATCCAGTTTTCAGTGGATAACAGTAAGACCACGACTATTGATCCATTGAGTTAGGATGCCAATTATGATATTTACTGAAATGTCCAATTGCAACATCATCCGCATAAGCCACCACTTTAAAGCCAGTCCCTTCCAGGTTTAGTAACAGGTCATTTATGACCAAATTCGAAAGGAGGGGGAATAATACACCCCCTTGCGATGTACCGGGACACATCCACCCCAAATTTGAAAGTGCCTGTGTGATCGCCTCTGGTTTGATTAAAGTCATCCTCAATATCACAAAAGGTCACCAACGAGAATTCCTTTTATTCGAGAGACTTCTCAAAAGGACATAAAAGATAATGGAGACCAGTTTCCATCGATTTCCCCTTACAATATGCATGCTGAGACGTTGACAGCTTTACAGGGTCGATTGAGCTTTTGAGGTAAACCTCTATTTGTCTTTCTAGAGTTGTCAAGAAATAAGAAGATAAGCTAATAGGCTTAAAGTCTTTGGGGTTGCAATGAGAGCGTTTTCCCGCCTTTGCATTTTTTTGAATATCGAAGGGGAATAATGCCATCCAGACCTGCAGATTTGAAAGGCTTACAACTGCTTATTGCCAACAAGTTAGTTCTCCGGTTGACAATTTTCCCCGCGAGGCCAGTAGCCTTATATTAGCCTTTGGCAAATTAGAAGGAGAATTAGAATAACCCAGAAAATGAGTTTCCAGTAGAAGCTCCAAGGATTCCTTACCGATTGTAGTCCATTGGCCATTCGGTCGTTGGAGATAACATGGCATGAGAGACCAAGTGGATAATATCTTACGCAGCCTAGCTGCCTCAGAAGACTTTTGTATTTTATCACAAAAGAGTCTCCAGGAATTGCTTTTGGCACTTCTTAGTTCATATTTATAAGCTTTGGAGATATTCTTATACGAATCCCAGTCCATGTAATTTTTTGTTCTATTCGCGATTTTGAAGAGTCGCTTGCATTTTAAGTGCGTTACTTGTTGTTCCTTCGACCACCATGGTGTACAAGGTTTACTATTTGGTCTAAATCAAGACGACATCAATGTCATCTTTTAATATTTGGAGCAACAAAGCAATAGACGATGCCTTACAGTGATGAAGGGTGATTTAAATAAATGTAAGCATTTAAATGCTTAGTTTTAACCTCCATCACAGTGAAATCAGATTCTGTAGAATCAGAGTCCAAACCAAGTTCGCAAAGTGGCTTCATTTATAAGGACGACTCAGAGCCCAAAGTCGTCTCATTTGTCCTGTCAGGATACGACTGTTTATCAATTGGGCAACCATCTTCAGACGACCTTCCGTGCATTGCAGAAGTACCCTTATCTGGTTCTGGTGCCTCTGACTTAGTAGCCCCATCCTTTTTATAGACTTTTAAAGTAACTGCACTAAAACCATAGCTTACCACACCACCTGTCCTAGTACCACCAACGACGGTATGTTGATGATGATGACAACTGATCTGTGGTCCTCTTTAGCTTTCTCCACCCTGGCTATCCTCCAGTTAGAAGTTAGCAAATCAGGATTGGTGATCTGCAAAATTCCAAAATAGTCTTTGGATCACTCGGCCCGCGGGAATCCCTGCTCGAGCTGTCGGCCTCCTAGGAATATCTTCCAACAAAATAACATCAAGCCTGGCTTCAGGCCAAACCTCTTCAAGGCTGCTAATCGCCTTTTGTAGAGATTAGAGATCTCTGATTAGTACAGGCTGCCAAATTGACATGGTTCCTATACCATTCTCCATTTCGGCATATAGGAGCCACTCCAGGGTTCTTCCTCATAACTTTAAGGAACTAGGAGGCCAAAGCCTTTTCCGCCTTCCTTCAATTAGAGGGAGTAGTGGTACTATCCTCCTGAGCTTTTTAGATCCATGTTTCGCCCCACGAGTAGCGGAAAAAAATAGTGTCCATCCTTGAAAAGATTCGCAATACATGGATAAGGCTAAGAACAACAGGAGGTTGCTTAGTATTCAGAAGCTGGGCTATTTGAAAGGCCCCCAGCCAGGTTGATCATCGGCACGAGCCGAATGACACCTTAATCCGCCCCTTATTTTATAGTGCTGGCACTACTCTATTATTTTATAGTCCGTAGCTCAAAAATGAAGTTCAAATTTGTCCACAGTAAGCTAAGACGAAAATAAAATAAAATCATGATTTCTGGATTTTCTAGGATCCCTAATATTCCTTTAAACTACTTTGAATCTTAATTCCAAAAAAAAGCCTTCCTTTTTTCGACTGATGTTTTGCGTGACATCGATATGTTTTCTCACTTCTTTGACACATTAGGTGGGGTCCCGCGTGTATGTATTAAACTTGTTTTTTGACATGCATCATTGTTGACCCTTATGACTTAACATTGGTAAAATATTTTTATTTATTTTTTAATTACTTAATTTTGTCAACAATGACAAAGAGTTTAAAGTTGTAAATTTTTATTGGTGCCTTGACTCTAGGTTTATTTTAATGTTGTGCAACTGATTTTGGTCATAACTATTTATTTACATGACTTTTGACTTGCAATAACTTTACTATCATATTTTATATTGTGTCTTGAATTTTAATTGATTTATTGTTCACTTCGTCGTTGACATTGTCATGAACTTTAAAATGTGTCTTTTTGACACGACTTGCATTTTTATTCCACTTACGGTTTTGTTTATTTATTTTCACATATTATCGAGCAACTGGATATTTCTACATATCATCTCTGGTTACACACAAGTGGTCTGTTTTCGATTTGTTTGAATGAAATGTGTTCATTATAGGCTAACGACCTTCAAGTATAAGCCGAGCTTGTCTACAATCATTTAAAGTGACATAGCAAATTCTGCAAAAAATTAGTGGATATACCGGATATGATATGTTTCGAGTTTTACACAGAGTTTATAAAATGATCTTCAACTAATAACTTTGTAAATGTGTACCGAAGATAAATTATTCCGCATTCACTATATCGAGTTATGTGGGTTTTGCACTATAAAGGTGATCTTTCTTAACATTATTTTAGAATCAACCGAACATGTTTTCCATTGTGTAGATTTTTCGTGTGATCATTTGAAAAGATGATCATTTAATTGCGACCATGAATTAACTTTAATAAAATTTTCAACACATCATCATTTACTATAAAGTTCATTCATCTTGCACATATTCACACGATCAATATGTTTTAATCCATCGCATAGTATGAGGTACTTATAGTAAATTTCGTAATTTCAAGACGTGCATATAGTAATATGGTTAAACAATAATTCATTAAAATTAACCATAAATTAATGTCACTTAAATAAGGTCCATGTGGTCGGAGAGCAGTCACACGACCTGGACAGTTTAGCATAATTTTAGAATGCTACCACATGGCGGTGCCTTGACATAGTAGATCTTTTCGTAGCTGGACCTTAATCGATGTTGGCCAGTCTAAAATTTTTTGAAGTTTTTTGACTGTATATAACGCAATGGTTTAGCAGTTAGTTATTCGATATTATAGATACTAGATAAAACGAGTCCATGGTAAAACCATTAAACGTGAAATATATGCGATCGACTGGCTACTTCTTTTTTTTTACCATCCGTATTCTCTCTCATCACATACAGTAAGAGATGAATGCCCAGCAAACGTAGAACTACTTCCAGATGTGGTGCAAAAGTAATGAAAAAAAAAATACTTTTTTTCTACTGAAAAAAAAAATACAGTGGGAAAAAATTCACGTTTTAATTTTTTTTGGATATAGCTTACTCTTTTACCCTTATTATTTGAAAATCATGCTGTCTCTTTTACACCGTATAATTCTACGGCCTTACTTTTGAAGTAGTTTTTTTATCGAATTTTCTATTATATATATATATATATATATATATATATATATATATATATATATATATATATATATATATATATATATATATATATATATATATATATATATATATATATATATATATATATATATATATATATTTATATATATTTAAAATATCAAATTCTCTTATTCAATTTATCCTTTAGTTCAGCAAAACTCCGTTCTAATTTCGTGTCCTTAATTAGATTATTACAGTTCATCCATAATCCATAACCTTTTTCTTGATAATTTTCATTTCCACCATCGCTGCTGTTTTTTCGGCTTTCTAAAAGATCTAATAAATTTCTATTTTAGTTTGGGGTAATGAAACCATCTTGTCTAATAAGATTCAACTAATTAAATTGTACTTAAATATTTAAATATAAATATTTTTATTTTTTATTTTACGGAAGAAACATAATTCGCGTATTTATTTCAAATGTCATTACACAAACAATACATATATCCAATCAAACGTGGAATACGCATGAGTAAGAACGAGATGTAACTACATTTTTAAAAAACTATATTTTTGTTTCTTTTTTTTTTTGTTTTATTTTGGTTGCATACAAAAAAAAGTTAAAAGTTATGAACTCACGTTTGCTGGGTGATTACTTCAATTTTGCGCAGTCAGCAATTTATTTTCATTATATTGATAATAATTGGTTTGTTATTTAAAGTTTGACAGTTATAAAATTAGTATTAAATTAATTGATTCGTGGGCCAAGAGCACCACAAGCTCTCCTCTCTTGAATCGATCAATGGATATGTTAACGACGCGACTGATTTTAATGGTGTAAAATTTATTATATCTTTTTAATACTTTAAAGGCTCTTCATAGGGTGGTGATACCGATGGTCTGATTGCGTCGGTGCGGACTAAGAAATGAATACTCGATTTCAACTCCTTGTTGATGTAAGAAGTTGTCCTAGTATGGAATGATGAGTTGCTGGGCTTTATGCTCATCATTGATTTACACAGAGTTTTTACTACCTCGTTCTGACTATCGGTAGATTTATTTATGTCGTAGAATTCTCCTGGTATGCGTGATGTGGTGCCATAGACTAATTCAGCTGTCATCGTTAGAGGTACCTCTTAAACGAAACTCGTAGACTTAACATGATAACTGGTAAATTTTCAACCCAAACATCTTGTCCCAATGCAAAGATTGATGATTTCAGCATTCTATGCCACCTCCATATTAATTCGCTCGATTGGGGATGATATGACGTGGTTCGGATTGACGACTTTGGTCAGATGTGATATATTCTGGGCATCCTAAACGAGCGACCCAATAACTCAAAAACCATCGTGCTACTGATTCAGCTGTCATATCACTTATTGGAATCGCCTCTGGCCAGCGGGTAAAACGGTCAATAATCTTCAAACAGTATCGGAACCCCTGTTGCAATAGTAAGAGCCCAATAAGATCCATTTTTATGTGGATAAAACGTTAAATGACTCGGCGGTTTATATTTACTAACAGTTACACGATTTTTCGCATATTTGGCCATACATATCGATCGGTTTCCAGTTTGATGCTTGTTTTAATACCTGGATGTAATATTTTGTGAGTTGATGTCATGCTGTGGTGCCGAAATTTACGTATTATGTATGGTCGAATTTTTTTCGTTGATATATCGCACCAGAGCATCCATCTGCTTGCTGGAATAGAAAACTCCTTGAAAATTAACGAAATTGTATTACATTAACGAATTTGAATAAATTCGTCGTCCATTTCTAGATCGACTGTTAGGTTTTGTCGGCCAGTGATAAATCGAATATTGATGGTAAATTGACCCACAAGGTCTAAATGTCGGATTTGCCGAGGGGAAGCCTTGTCCAATTGCTGTTGGAATGCGAAGACAAACGGGTTATTATCCGTGTAGATTCGGCTTATTCTTCCCTCAAGCAAATACCGGAAATGTTTGACCGACAATTTGATGTAATATCGCTCCTACTGCGAAATTTAATGCATCGACGTTGAGAGAAAATTCAGCGTTTTTCTTCGGAAAGGTGAGTAAAGTTGCAGTGGCGAGTTCATTTTTGCATATGTTGAATGCTTCGGCCGCTTCATCGGTTCAGATCAATAACGCCTTATCATTTTTAATGTTTCGCACAAATGAAGTTTCATTTGTGAGTTTATTGCATTTGGAATAAATTTCCGGTAATAGTTGGTCACCGATAGAGATGTGTTGATCTCTTTAGCCAGTGAAGGTTTACAATAATTTCGGATGACTTCAACGTTACTAAGGAAGAGCGATATTTACGGAGGAGTTCGAACACCAATCGTAAGTGTTTTTCATGCTACTTGATGTCTTCGGATACAATCAAAATATCTCCAAGTACGGGAAAAGAAACCGCAACCCTCAATGCCTCATGAATCAGTCGTTTTAATGTTTGGGGTGCATTACTTAAACGTCATGAATTCGGAATGTCGTCTGATTGGATTGGCACCTGATGACCTTTTTGGAGGCCTTTTTTACTAAATAATATTTTTCCGCTCAAAATAGAGGTGCAACCGTGAATATAAGGTATCGTATACCGATTAGGCACTGTCTGTGCATTTAACTGGTTCTGGAATTTCTGTTTTCTGACCATATGCAAGCGGCTGGCCCAGTTTGCTTAATAAGTTGTGGCATAAGTCTTTATTTAATTGGGTTGATCTATAACTCGTTACTGGTGTTTCTGGCTCAACTAGCTCACTGGCGATGATTTTGCCTTTTTTTCTGGGCTTGGATTTATTTAATATTAAATCAGGTATTCTCGTAATTGTGGATTTCTTTAGGTCAATGGTCCATTGAAAGTTGCTTTCAGATTTACCTTCCATGCAAATTTCAAGGCGTCATTTGTTCGATGAAGAACCGATAAAATTTCGCATGATCTGTCCTCAAAACTAAAGAATGCCCTGAATGAACGTTAAACTATTTAGATTAATTCGGGCATACCATATACTGTCGATAAATGGATTTCCTATAAATTTGTGAGTAACTATGATCAAATTTCTCATTTTTATTTTTTTATTTTCCTGAAATCTTTTCTAGGACCTTCCTAACACTTTCGCAGTTAACTTAAGGTCCTAATTTACGCCGTCGTCAGCTAAATTTAGGACGCACCACTATAGGTTTACTTTAAATATGCGTATCTGCACATTACGCTATCCCAGCCATCCAGTACTGGCAAGACCGATGGTTTAACTCATGGATTTAGCTCTCCAACAGGGTGTGTACATCGTTATCACCAATTGTAATCAAGTAAAAGAAAATCCCTTTTTCATCCCTCCTCCGTTGGTATTGAAACCCACTACCGCCTAATCATGCACAGCAACATTGGATTTAATCCGACCTATCGCATTTACAGCATCAGAACCATTAAGGCACTTAAATAGCTATTTCGAGAACTAAATTCTGGCGGTTAATGTAAGTCGGTGAAAGGAAGCACCACAGGGTTTATTCACTGAGAGTTTCTCAGGGTACTGTCGCTTCATAGTTACCTTAGTGTTTTCGAAGTAATATTTTTATTTAAAGTCCCAAACTAGTTTACACTACCTAATGCTAGTTGCCTGTAATGGCTAGGTACAGTATTGGCGTCACCTGTTCTTTTCCATAATTGGTACATTCCATCTTTTACCTCACTCATTTTTATAATTTTAGTGTTATCCACGGAGCTGCAATGGTTATAATCAAGAACTTTCTTAACTGGAACGCAATTTAATTGAATGATGTCAATGAAATTGTAAAACAAATCACATAGGTCATCCAGATTACTGATACATTTTAACATTTCAAAGTTTAATCCGGAAGAGACACTCTCGATTTGTTTTGAACTAACATTAAAATAGATGGAAATTTGAGAATATGTTAGCTTAGACCTTTTGAATTCTATAAACCATAAATTAACTATTTCTAAACAACTAATCGGTTCGGGCCATTGAAATTAATATAAAAATCACCCAAAATTATTACATGGGTGTGTAATATTCGTATAGTCAAAAATGACCTTCAAAATGTCTTTAATATCATTGGGCCTGTAAGCTGAAGGACAATTCTTGCATATTGACAATCGTTAATGGGTTATTCTAAGATTAAAAACTCTGGCTTTCCCAAAAAGTAGAAGTCAACACATTTCAATTTAAAATGACGCCTAAAATAAACGGCAATCCTTTCGTAAAAGTTTGTATTCTGGTATTGCAACAATAGCCGATGAAATGTTGGAATGGATCATGTCCTACTTAGGCGTTTTGTGATTGTGATATAAACATGCTAAAAATGAAAATTTTGACAACTAAAGTTAAATCTTTTTTTTTATTCATCACAAAAAATTTATAAAAAATTTAACGGGATAGAGACCGTCTATAAATTTTGACAAGCATGAATTTAAATGAATTCAAAAAATCATAACCTCATTTTTGACAAAATCACTGTGGTTAGTTATAAAATAATAAAGTTAAAATCATAGTTGGCGTATATCGTTATACCGATGCGATTCATTTTGTGTTTATATTTGAACGATTTACAGCTGTCAAAATTTTAACTATTCCACACTGCAAATTTAAATTTATTATTAGAAGTGTTACCAACTTCACGGTGCTGTAAAAACGAAACAGCGCATGACAGTGCGCTAATTTTTCGACAAACGTCAGTCTGTTATATTGCTTACAGGTCTAACGTCGCAGTTAAAAAAAGTTATCTAAATGGAATTCAACTCTGTAGTTGCTTTGTATTTGGCTGGAAAATCAACCAGCCCTTGTTAATGAGCTACGACATTTTCATGTGCACAAATCGTTTGTATGTTGTACTATTACACATTACAATAAAACTGGTGGACAATCAAAAACAGCAACATTGCCTGAAATGGTTCGAAAAGTGACGGCCAGAATTCAATGTAATCCACGATAAAGTGCAGTTCAACTGGCGAAAAATCTCAATGTGTCTGCTCGTATCATGGGGCGCATATTAAAAAACGAACTACACTATTGAAGTCCTACAAAATACAAAAAGTGCGCAGGATTTAACACTTGCACAAAAGGGAGTTTGCCTAGCAAGAGCAAAGGCGTTAAAACACTTTTACGGTTCAGCAATATGTAACCAAACAAAACGATCGTGTAGGTTAGTGTCCAAATCAAAAGGCAATTTAGATCAGCAAATTGAATCAGTGAGTATTGGTTTAGGCCGCGGTATCTGCCACAGGACCACTCATTTTCATTGAAGAGAGCGTAAAGGTACAAATCAACAAATCTACAGTGAAATGATTTTAAACGATGGTCTGTTACTTTGGGCTCGTTGAAAGTTCGGTAAAAATCATTGGACGTTTCCACAAGACTCGGCACCATCCCATAAAGCAGAGCGCGCTGAAGTAGAGCCTGTAAATTTTAAGACCCCCACAAATTTGCCTCAAAGTTTTAAATATTAAATATGTTAACCAATGTTAGTTCTTAATATTAATATGCACTTAGTAATTTACTCTCAATTCGCTAACTAGATCCAAAGGATATTTTTTAAGTCGCCAATATGTGGGCTTTTTTAAGATTTTCTTGGCTAAAGCATTGGGATATTGTTTTAATTTCAACCGGTAGTGTGCGCAATGTGTTTTAAATACCATATGGAAACATTTATTCAAGCTTCCGCTATTGCATCATAGGTAGTAGCTGAAATGTTTTCGAGGTAACTTTTCGGTGACTTTTTACAAAAAAGTATAAAATAACTATAATAATTTTAAACTATAAATAAATTATAATACTTTTTGGTAGTTTAGTGTCAAGTTGAGGCACGTGGTTAGCGATTTTTGTCTACTTTTGTGTAGTTTCATCTATTTAGAAATAGCTTGAACTATCTCGTTATAATTTGAGGATTTCAATTTTTTGAGAAGCTTTTGTAAATTAGTTCTAACAAGTGGATTTTCTAACAAAATTTTGCATACCTTCCAACACCAGATGGTGTTCAATAGTGCGATTGTAATAGAATTTAAGCATGTAATCAATGAGAATACACTTGGTTTGATTGTACACTTCTTTCACCATCATTAAAACTTTGTCCGCTATGATGACACAAACAGTCCTTTGGCAATCAACATCCAATTTTTAGACCCGTAGAATATAAAACCGTTTTTGCACATGCATCTGGATGACGTTTGGCTGGTGTTGTATCTTCGGGTGGTAAATGCACTACATTTATTACGAATAATAGCTGCTGGTGGATATTCCTGAGTATCTTAGCTTTATGCCTCTTTCCAGGCCCATAAAAAAGTTTATTATTATTACTATTTTAAAATCCGGATTTAAATCCATTCTATGTTCGATTACCGGTTATAACTGGATTTTGGACAATATTTTTCGAAAATTGATCTCATAACTCTTTAATTGTCAATAATATCCCAATAATATCCCAATAATTTATCGTTTACCGGCCACTTGTTGTTCACTCCAAACCATAGCTTATTTGAATTACTTATTGTGTTATTGTATACAAATTCTACAATCTCAAACACCTTATCCCACTCGATCCCTCGTTCAACATCAAATAACTTTGAAACCATTGGACTCGACTTTCGGTTAAATCTCAATTTGCCCATTTGCTCGAGGTGTAGTACTGGCTGCGAGAATATACTGAATGTTATTTTCCTTTATACAATTCTTGTAATTATACAGGAAGTATAATTACTTCCATGTTCCGTAATCGTATTTATCGTTCATGGTACGAAATCGAGACTAATTTTAAAACATTGTTTTATAGAATAATAAAACAATTCAATGCTAATTCTTCAACTCCAAAATATTTAAAACTTAATACTACAAAGCATTAATTTTAAACATAAAAAGTTTTAATTTAAAATAAAACCAAAAAATACTTGAAATAACCCCTCTTTGTTTTGGCAACTACTAATAAAGAAAACTCTAAGAGTTTGATTTTAAGTACAAAAATTATATATTTGGTTATACTAAATTTAAACATAAAAGGTTTAAGAAATCCAAAATTGTTTCTTAAATATTAAAATTGAAAACTTAACAGTTTTAAAATTGTCCATAATAGTTCTCAAATAAAAAAAAAACATAAGAGTAAGGTTAACTTTTACATATTAAAAAAGTTGAACGCATCAAAGTTGTAATAAATGAAATTTCTTATAATCTTATAATTCACTAGAACAACGTGATAATAAGAAGTATATAAACCTACTAGTATGAATCACGACAGTATATAATAGATGATAAAGTTTAGGCTAAGAATCTTAGTTAAGGAAATTTATGTAAATATTAACTAAAAAAATTTTTTAATTAAAAAAAAAAAAAACCACGACAGTTAAATAATTTTGAAATTAAAGTAAAAAAACGACAGTTAAATGATAGATGATAAAGTTTAGGCTTAGAAATTAAGAATATTAACTAAAAAACTTATGTAAATATTGTCAAAATAAAAATTTGGACGACAATTTTGTAGATTGGTCGCTGCAGCCTGATAAGAGAATTTTTTAATTTGTATTTTACTATAATTAAAGCGTTATGAATAAAAATAAGTAAAATTAAAAGGTTTTAACTAAATTTTAGGATTCATAAATAAAATTAAATAAATAAGAGTCTAATATTTCTTGGACTAGAACAAAAAATTTAAATAAGAAAAAAAAAATAAGTTTATAAATATTAACTTTAATAAATAATATTTACTAATAAATAATACCATTATTTATTAACTACACACAATAAAAAGCTAAACCAAATATTAATAAACTTAATGCAAACTACTAATTTTTTGTCCATGTCAATTATTGTCAACAAAGAAAATGATAAAAAACACACAAATACATTTTTGCTGTATTTTTTTGTTTGGATATACTTTTGTTCCTCTAGCAACAAGAAATGATCAATACAGTAAAAATGTATTTGTTCCTCTCAAAAAAATTTAATAGTAAGACAAGAACAAAAAATCAATTAGACATGAATAAAAATGAGGCAGCATGATTATTTTCATCCATATTTACAAGCTGATATGTTCCTTTTCTAACTCTTGCCATTTTCTAAATATAAGTACAACTATCTCACTTTAATTTATATAACTTTACTTTATGTCAAACAAGTAACTACTCAATTATGGATTGATAGAGCTGTTCAACAACAACCAATACCTAATTGATCAGATCATGGAATTACTGACTTTTTATTTTAAATAAAAAATTATTTTGCCACAATTTCATATTTATTGTAATATTGGTATTAGTGCACCAGCAATGTTGCGCCTTTGAATATTTCAGTGGTTATGTTGTCTCCAGTTTCTTCATGGTTCTTTAGCTTCTCTATGATACTTTAACTTCACATTGTGTTTCCATTATTCTTGCCATCTTCTTAGTTGCTTTTTTGATGGAATATTATATATGTATCATCACTAATCCAAGGTTTCTTATTATATTCTTAGTAGCCAAATTCGTTATAGTAAACTTCTTCAGTTTGGTAGCATCATGGTTTTAAACTGGTGGCTTTGTTCTATAGAGAATATCATTAAAGACTCACGGTCACTTTTAAAAAAATATTTGGAAGTGCTAAATAGAGCAAAAAATCATCGGTGAACATCTTTGATCAAGATCAATTAGATCAATTTGAACATATCATGATCAAGATAGATCGCTGATACAGTACAGGCCAACAATGGTCTGTATAAACCGTATTTATATGATTTAGATAGTATCATCGTAGATTTAGTGTTACCTTGACACGATCTGTGTAAATACAACAATCAAGCACGATATGTATATAAGAAATGATCGAAAGTCTCTCGACCCATTACATTGCGGTCATTTTTCAATATCGCGTTGATTATGACATTCGGCTTGATGGTATATAGTATTATGCGATCGTCGAGACATGAATTTATGTTATATCATTTCATAATTACATTTTTTTTATGCCAATCAATTTAATTTTACTTTCGTTTTAATAATTTTTGAGTTCATTGTTTCCATTTAAATAATTTGTGCTGTAACGTCTTTTGAGGTGGTGTGCGTCTGTGAAAGATTCAAGATAATGTTTTATATTTCTGTTTTTTCGAGGTCACCACCGACCGATACATTTATATTCATATTTTGATTACTCATGATCGCACAATACACATATCAAATATCAATACAATTTAAACGGTTGAATCGAACGATTACGACATATTAAACCTTGACATAGACGCGTTATTTCATTACCAGCTGTTTAAATTAGCATACATAATATATCGATCGATCGATCGATTGTGTTTTGTCGTGTTTTAATAATTACAAAATTGCGATCGTACAATGTATCGTATACATATGCGTGTATATTTAGATAATTCGACGATTCGAAAGAATGTTACCGTATTATAGTGAAGAAAATTAGCATAAACTTTTAATTGCGGTAATTAGTTGCTGTACAGCGTGTCGATTATTACAAAGGTATCTACAATGTTTCAAAATCAATGGGCTGTTGCCACTGGAATGTGTATTATACTGAATAAATGTTGATATTTGTTTAGGAAAAAATTTTATTCTTCCAAAATACGATCTCTTCATATTTACAACTCTTGACGATATTATCACTTTGTTAAATTGATTTGAGAAGCATTGCAATTTTTCTCTGCAAAACTGATAATAATAAAATGGCTTTTACTGACCCATACTGCATCAACTACATGCAAGTACTTCGTATTATTTTAGACATCCCGAAGAAGACAAGCCGTTCTTTATCCCGAGGAACCATCGTCAAAGACAGCGACCTCTGCGCCAGCCAATCAGAGGCTTTCCTATCAGAGATCGCTGCACCATCCGCTTAAAATCGGCTCGCAGAATGTGACCGAGCCAGCATACTCGCTGTCCTTTTATTTCATGAACGTGATCAGTAATTTTCATTAAAGCCCTGATCTTGTGGTTGAATACAACTTGGTAAGTGTCGTCATCGTCGCATTCGGGGCCATAGATCATGTGCATGATTCTTCTCTCAAATGTCATTAAACAACTTTTATACTTATCCGTCAGAAACCAACTCTCACACCTATACATGACAACGAGTCTGATCAACACCTTATACAACTTCGTTTTTCGGCTTTTGCAATTTATTTTGACTTTAGCAGTGGATGATGTAAGGCATGTATACAAAGCACGGTTGCCATACAATTATCATGAGTGACAAGGGACCCAAGGCAGTGAAAACCTGTTACTGCTTCAAATGTGTGGTTACCAGAATACTAAAACCCATTGCATCTTGGTTTCTACATCAGAGATCATATATTTCTTGCTAGACTCATTCATGCCAGAACCTGGTTGGACAGACTGTATAAGATATTGTCCTGAGTTATTTCACTATTACTAAAGATAAATTCTAACACCAAATTAAAGATTATCGGGGACATAGCATCTCCTTGCCTTACACCAGAGCTAATTGCAAAAATCCTAACAGCTTATTCTCAGCTCTGACACAACATTGTGATCGTGTGACTGCCTTACTGTTATTTTATAAAAACGCACATATTTGTCAGGTATTTCCAGAAATCGCATAGCAAACCATAAGCTATCGCGATGGATTGAGTAATAGGCTTGTTGGAAATCCACAAACACCTGATGTACGTCACGAGTTGTTTCATAATATTTAGAAAGCATTATCCTCAACGAAAAATCTTAACTAGTGACTGACCGATTTGGACGAAATCCTCATTCGTATAGTCACCAACAATTTCCTCCGTCAGGGGTTTGAGTTTTGATCTAAACATGTTGTGCTTTCTTGTCTTCGTTTATCAAACCTCCCAGTTGATATGCAAGTTACGTTTTCTAGCGACCTCTAGCTTGTATACAAAAACGGCCGTCTTAGCTTTGCAGTGACCAATGATGATCATAATTATACAGCCATAATTCACAGAATGATTCAATATTGTTGGAGGTAGGCTAAATTAAAATCTCGCCATATGAAGCAAGTAACAAAATTTGTATTAGGTGTTCAAAAACGGCCACGTAGTGCGTCAGTCGATCGATTAGAAAATGATCATTCACATAACATAACATAAAGCATTGCTTAGAAACAAAAGACCTACCTAACTTGTGAATGACGTTGGTTGGTGCCTGACAAAAAGGCAAAAGCGCATTTAGAAACAACGCTAGTACAGGGTATTTGTCGGCCTAGTTGCGGTTTCTGGTTTAGCCTACTGAATTTAGTCTGGAAGATGATTGGTGAGGGGTGACCGTGCCTTAACTATTCTGTGACAGTTTCAGAATGATATTCCAATCCACACATGCAGGATTTACCGTTTCAATTAGCAAGATGTACGGTTTTTGCAACTCCAGATTTAACTCGTGCATACCACCAGATCCTGGTAGAACCACAGGATATTCCGAAAAAAATAAATGGAATGCCTTCTGGCTTTTACAAATTCTGTCGTTTGACTTTTAGGCTGTAACGCCGCACTATCGTTCCAATGTCTAAGGAATTTGGAAATGGTGGAACTGCTCTACTATTTCACATATCTCGATGACAATTTAATCGCGCCTAAGTTGCAAAAAGAAACAACACTTCACAATTTTTTGGCGTTTAGAATGCAGGATTTATCTGCATTTACATTTATCTAAAATCTAATGATCTAATCCGTTCGTTGGTTGTATATTATCCGATCACAAAACACTGACTTCTGCATTTAGACAACATCTCGATAAGGCATCACCGCAACATCGTAGGCACTTGATCTTCGTACAGTATTCGATACAGTACAATTCAAATAAAATGCTACACTGTGATATTCCAACTGGACTGCTTCTGGCAGTTTGCGTAAACTAATGTTTGAAACTTTTCACAATTTTTCAATCAAGTTATTAACAGAGCATGTGATCTGGCAGTTTATTAATAGAGATGTCAGATTACTAGTTCAAATATCTTGTGTAAGGCATGGCAGAAGCCTGTAAGATCACACGACATACCAAATCAGTAACAGGTTCATCGAAAGCCCTACAAAGTAGAAATTCACTTGAATATTATCGGGCCATTGTTAATATCCGAAGGAATTCGTTTTTGGGTGACCATGATTGATAGATGTACGCTTTGAACAGAAACTATTCAAATTCATTGGGATTTAAACGAAAACTTGGTAATTTTGCCATCAGTTCTGAAGGACTTGAGAATCACGTACCGGGACGAATTAGAATCGACGTGATATAGAGCATTGCCTCAAACAACTCTGACTCATTACCATATGTCAGTGTACTGACAAATTTCGAACTGTATTTTGTTTTTGGGTAAGGTAACGAGTTCACGAAAACTTAAATTTTTGGACAGCTATTTTTAGTTTAGCTTGTTGAACCTCAACATCAGCAATACCATTTTGAAGGTAAAAGAGCGCTGCCAGCGGTTTATTTTTTATTTAAGCCTGCAAAATTTCAATAGTTTTCAATTTCCAGCCTTCTGCTAGTCATAATGAATATATACCGCTACGAGCATTCCTTTCAACTGCTGTTCTATTATCTACGGCTTGATAATGACATAAAAATGTGCAATTATTTATAATAGTGCAATTAACTACAAAGTAAAAAGTTGTTTTTATTTAATTTTTTTTAAATAAAAACAACTCTATGGTGTTACAAAAAAATACTTTATGGTGTTAAATAAAAACAACTCTATGGTGTCTATGGTGTAACCCCTCTATGGTGCAATTCCGGTTCGATGATAATGATAACTGATAAACTTATATCATCGATAAGAAAAATTACTGTCTTTACGCCTAAATTTATGTGTTTCGAGTGTTGTATAATTGTATGTATTATATATGTGTGTATTCTATATGTTTGTTGTGTGTATTATGTTAATGTCAAATTTAAAAAAAAACAACCTTGTAGTGTCAATTTTACAAAATAATACATAAATTTATACAAATTTGTGTATACAAAAAATTTATTTCATATTTTGACATAACACTGAACTGAAAATGTATAACAGTTTTCACTGACATCATGCGTAAAAACTTAGAACTAATGTATTTTATCAATTTAGTAAACCGGAATCGCCTTTTCGATGTTGATGATGAAAGAAACTGATAAAAGCAAATGAAAACATCAACCCTGGTGGTTTAACTAGTTCAGAATCTTATACAGTTTTACAGTTTTCTAAAAGTTTGGAAAGTTAAATATTAAATGTACTTAAGGTATAAAGAAATTGTGGTGGTGGATGTGCCTTTAAGCATCAAAATAATTACTACAGAGCTATAGTTCGTTTTGGCCGAAAACTTGTTGCGGAACTATGTGTGAACTGTTGGCAAAATTGTGATTGTGTAAGTTTTTATTGGTCGCTGCATATTGGACGCAATAGATTTAAAGGTTGCAAAATATAAACAAGCAATGTTTTGAGA
Source organism: Tipula confusa (assembly GCA_963556175.1). Lineage (NCBI taxonomy): Eukaryota > Metazoa > Arthropoda > Insecta > Diptera > Tipulidae > Tipula > Tipula confusa. The sequence continues at coordinate 79,698,445 of OY744475.1, forward strand.
AACCTGAAAAAATACATTTTAGCATTTATATTTTTATTAGGCAGAAATTAAAGATGATATCACTTTGCTTAATGTTTTTTTTTTAATATAATCGTTTTAAAATAAACAATTTGGCATGATAAACCGATTTATCAAAAAAACAATTTTTTGCTAAAGTGTTAATATTTGAAAATAACCAACAGATTTGATTTTTACTTGCATAAATATGGTTGATAAATACGAATTGCTGTAACTATCGTGCCACAATGTGACACATATTTCATTTTTTTCTTATATCAGGGACAACATTTTACGATACAGCTTGGTTTTTTTGTAATAAAAAACTGTCAAAACTATAAAACGGTCTTCTTACTTTATACTATCCATATAGTGTATTTACGGTGTGAAAAAGGTAAATATTTTATTGTGTATTGCAAAAATTTTATTACTTCTTGTGTTTTGGATAATGTATGCAAATACAGACTTAAAAACCCAACCAATGACCAAGATCATGGTCATTAATAAAAGTAAATCTATCGTTTTAGGTATTGCATTCAAATTGTTTTATGTATATTTAGTTGCACAACATTTGTTAATTGAGAAATGCGGTTAATGTAATACTTTGTAAAATTTACGTCACTTACTACATTACAGGCAAATTAAAGAAAAAAACTGGTTTAATCAAACGCAATTATCGACAAGTATTTATCACTTATGACCAAATATTAATCTTTTATATAGTATTACAATTATAAAATACTTATTGACTAATATTGTGCAAAACTATTTAACAGCACAAAGTAAACGATACATAGTTTATATCTTCTAACATCTACATTCAGCAATTATCTACTTTGTAATTATTTAAATGATCTCGAATCATCACAAATAACTCGTAAATGCGTCTTATGATTTAAAGTACACAACTTCTTGCTGTTGAGCAACATAATATTTCGCTAGGAGAACCTCTAAGTGACGTTGTGGGTGGGAAAATCGGGGAAAACCCGTGAATAGTAGAAGGCAGACGTTTTAATATTATAACAACTTAACAATAAGCGTAGTTCACAAAACTTTTTTAAATAAGTCACCAGGTACAGGATATCGCGGGAACCGCCAGGCCCACCGTACACCCGTTTTACATATAAACTTGGAAGTATAAGGCAGGATACTATGTTAAATTATTGAGATCGACCCGGTTCCAGACACTTTGGCGGCCAATAGTTAGGAAATTTTTTGTGTAGTAGGGAAACGAAAGGTATATCACTAATGACAGAATTGGTCTCGTTTACCGGTAGCCAATATTCAAACTACTGTAAGCATAAGACAATCACAATGATAATAAACTGCTCTGCATTTTGTCATCTCTTCTCAGTATCACCAATCAACTGCAATCTGCAATGTTACTCTGAAAAAAAAAAATCTATTAATGGGCTAATTTCTCAAAGCCGTAGTCTGTACACTTTATTTTAAACAAAACTTTAAAATTAATACAAATTTAATTTTAAAACAATTGAATAAACATTACAAATCAATTGAATTAACCGTTGTATGACTAAAACGTCATATAATTGCACTAAATTAACTACAACAATTGGGAAATAATTAGAGCAATTTCACAAGGTAAAACACATACTTAGAAGGAAGTGATCGCAGAAAGACTATTTGCTGAAAAAACAACGCGACTACCAGAAGGGACATATAGGGTACACTTACCGTTTAAAATAACACCAGATATGCTCGGAAAATCCAGGAAAAAGGCAGTAGCACGATTACTACAGATCGAAAGAAACTTTCTGAGGGATAAACCATTTGCCAAATTATATCACGAATTTATGAAAGACTATTTAGCATAAAGCCACAAACAAGTAGTGAAAGATGGCCACGTGATAGTTCAACATACTATATACCACATCATGGAGTGATCAACCACGAAAGTACTACCACAATGCTGAGAGTAGTATTCGATGTATTGAGCAAAACCACTTCAGGACTATTTTTGAATGACATAATGATGAACGGTCGCAAAATTGAAAGTGACCTAGTTGACATCATCCTGAGGCGATGAACACACAAATTCCTGCTAATAGCAGATGCGAAAAAAATATTTCGGCAAATCTGGATGCATCATAATATCACCAAAACGTTTAAAGAGAACAAACTAAAAACGGTCACCTATGGTACAACAGCAGCGGTGGCTCTCGCTATCAGAACACTAATGCAAATGGCGGAAAATGAAATGAACAACTATCTGATAGCAGCAAAGATCATTGAAAAAGATTTTTACGTTGAAGAGGTTGTAACCATTCAACAACAGATGGCAAGACTCGCAGGAATTGGGGATGATTTCCCATGTACAAATGAGCATCAAATTCTGCTAAATGCAGCTCATCAGTTATACAAACTTCTAGCTGACGTCACAAAACTAAAACCTTTATAGCTAATCGAGACCCTCAGTTTTATGATAATTGACCTCGACCGATAAAAACTCAGCCAATTTTGCAACATTTAGTGAATGGGACCACCCTTTCTACAGAAAAATTCAAGTACACAGCCATCAATACCCTCATACAAGGGTGGAGAAACACAAAGTGCCCATGGCCAGACAATACAACTTTTGGAAAATATGGTCAAGAGACTGCCTGCAGCAGTTACAACAACGCATTAAACGGAGGAAACTTGAGCCCAATTAAGCTGTAACAGATGTTGTTCTGATAAAGGAGGAAGTACTTTTACCAGCGCGTTAGAAAATGGGAAGACTATAGGGTGTGCAAACTGGCTCGGACAATAAAATGCCATAATATTTATGAACAACCAATCACCAAATTAGGCAAACTATACCAAATGAAGACGATAATTCATGGCCGCAACAAATATGCGACGCAAATAAAACTCCAAGTGTACAACTAACAACATCTACCAGTAACAGCAACTCACTAAGACGCCAACCACGGAGACAGGTGAAAGGCGGAATAAAGATTAATCTGGCATTATCAACCTTAATGAGCATCTGCTGTCCCATTGGCAGCGCTGAAGAACCTATGCAGATTGAGGACTTCAAATATTCAACTGCTGAAGTCCATGTTCATTTCATCGCCCAAATTAAAATTTGGTATTAAGGAGTGTTTCATCGTCAAAGTGAATGTGTGTCTCCTTTCAACAAACAGGTTGGATCTAGTTAGGACCCCCTCTCCTTCAATGAATATGATTGTTGTTTCGATTGTTCCACTGTCACTTTCGCAAATCACATTTTAAAGATCCTTTGACTTAATTACGAAGGTCCATGCGTTGTATCGGCGTAGCGGAATCCATAATGACGTGGTGTCCATTCTGTGAATGGTGCAACTATTTGGCACGTTACCAGTCTGCTGAAAAAGTTGCATCTTACAACTGCTTGTGTTTGAGTGATACGCATTATTCAATGGTTGCTGTATATCACAAATATATTCGTCATTGAGGTTGGTACAGGTATTCAGTTCGTCTGAAGAGACCCGTATATATTGATTTTCTTGTATATAGCAATCAATAAATAATTTGCTGATGTATTCTTGCTGGTGGATCGTTGGCACAAGCATAACGTGGTATATGTTATATCGAGTCCTCTGTACTAAAGAAATTTTGATCTCGAATATGACAGTTGCTTCAATTTTTATGGTTTTGACTGTGGCTGTTTTATAAATGGCGGCTATATCCTCTCTTCGGTATGGGATGACCTAATTTAATTTTAAGTTTGGGATCATTTGATTGATTAGTTTCTGAAGTTGGTGTGGAGTTAGAATCAACCGATCGAGGATACCTTGATGGACTTCTATAATGGTGATTCATTATTCTATGCCTTAAATTTCTGCGTTGTTTCTTCATGGGTGTGTTTCATGACGTTGATAGTTGACTCTAGTATCGACATCTGGGTTTGTAATAATTCCTAGTGAAGCTGCTGGTGTGCATTTAAATTGTCTATGCTTTCTCTGTAAGCCTTTCCTTCCCTTTGATCTAGTACTCCGAATGATTCGTTGGCAATCGTATCGACAAAATCGAAAGGTGCTCTTCTTTTGCGTATGATTTTATTCCCGCCTAGAATGTTTAGAATATCATTTATTCCCTTTAATTCTTTGTGGAGTGATTTTATCTGTGGTGCAATAGCTTCACAGTATTTAAACGGGTCAGTCTGTGCTGGTGTTGTAAGTGAGCCGTTTGAACATAAGTTGCTTAGTTGACGAGCAACGTTCCCAAGGTGATCTAGCTCTGTCCATTAGAAAGTGAGGTTATAGTAAGTTATTATTCTCCATTCTCCGTTAAGTAGACCTTGCCCAATTTTATCAAAGTGGATCCCGGGATGGGGAGTGAATCTCGTTATATTGCATCTTGTCGGTGGCCTTGCTACTACTACTCTTAATACGCAGAATATTACGAGCGTATGAATTAGCAGATTGGAACTTTATTCTTGCTTTTGTCACTCGCTTTTGTTGTGTTGCGCTATCGTTGGCTGCTGCTGCATCTTTTTGTGTTTTCTCCGGCAAAGGTATCAGCTTGCATTGTTTATTATCCTAAATATTCCCTTGCTAGTTTTAACCGTTATCGTTCTAACAAAACCATCTTTACCACTGTGAACTTCATGAATTCTTCCTAGAGGGCATTTTCCATGAGGTAGCTCATCTTCTTTAATGAGTACAAGCTCTATTTTTGCTATATTTCGTTCCTTTTTATCCCATTTACTTCGCTTCTCTAACAATACTACGTATTCGTTTAGCCAGATCTTCCAGAACTCTTGAGTTATTTTCTGCAAGAGTCTCGTGATCGTGAACCAGTTGATTTTTTGATTTAGATGGGTTGGTTCTGTGGTATAATTCGGTGCGGCTCTCCTTTCAGAAAATGTCCCGGTGTTAGTGTTGAAAAGTTATTGGGGTCTGATGATAGTAGAAGAAGCGGTCGTGAGTTTAGGCATGCTTCTATTTGACAAAATATTGTTGTCATCTTTTCAAATGTTAGATGTTGGTCTCCAATTATCCTGCGTAGATGATACTTTACGGACTTAACTGCCGCTTCCCATAGTCCATCTATGTGTGATGCCTTTGGCGGTATATAATGCCAATGTGTGTCATCCTTTGCAAGCTGTACCGTTAGGTTTTAAAGCTCCTGTAAAGTTGGAAACGTTTAAACGCCGTTAGAAAAGCCTCAGATGACAGGTTGCTTATTACTTGTAAGTGAACGGCCTTAATTGCAAAACAGACGAACACTGCTAAATAACCCTTATAGTTTTTATTACCTCGTTCTGGCGGATGTCGGTAGGTGAAATTGTGCAGCATAATCCACTCCTGTGTGTGTGAATGGTCTGGTTTGAGTAACTTTTGCGGCTGGATGATTACCCATTAATTGTTTTAAAGGCCGTTGTTGCTGTTTGTAGCATATTACACATTTATTGATGAAAGGTTCTACTGCTAACGGACCCTTTATTATCCAATACTTTTAGCAGATGAAAGCTAGCGTAAGTGGTTTGCTTCCGTGCAGCGTCATCTTATGCGCGTAGACCATTATAAGTGTTGTTAAATGACACTTATAGGGAATTATTATTGGATGTTGAATGTCGCAACTAACTTTGGCATTAGGCAGTCTTCCTCCGACTTGCAGTAATCCGTGATTGTCTATTTTCGGATTATATGTTCGAAGTTTCAACACGCTTTGTTTCCCCAGCTGTTTGTCGAATCCTCCAAAAAAAACTTCTTGTGTTATCTTTAAGGAAAATTTGAAGTTTTCTGATTGTAAGATAGCTTAGTGATGATTTAGCTGTTCTTTTGGCAAATCTTAAAACGTAAGCATTAATCCTTAATGCGTTTGTGAACGATGAACACCGCTCGATCAAATTCAGTATGTTGTTCTCATCTTCACGTTTGTTGTAGTGAATGCGCATACTGATTTCTTGACTCTTCAGTGGTTTCTTCAATTTGTGGTTGTTGGGCATATTCGAACGTGTCTCCGAGCCACATTTTGTTCGAAACAAAAACAACCAGCGAAAAAACAAAAAAAAAAAATTGTTTTAAAAGCCATCGGCAAAAGCGTTAATATAATCTTCGTCACAGCGTTTTAAAACAACCTAATCCAACCAAACTCTCAGCCAAAGTCAAGAACTACACACCAACCAGCAAAACGCAGTATCGTCAGTAAAAAACAACCGACCATAATGGTTGAACTAATTGCTCAACAAACCATACTTAAGGACAAAATTGTTTAATTCGAGAGCAATTACAATAAAGATGGCAAGAGCCGCAAGACAAAGAGACATTTGAAAACGAAGATAGAGCTACTAAAAGAGCTATACACTGAGTTAGTAAAAACAGATGAACAAATTTACAACTTTGTTCCACCAATCAACAAATATCATCCATACACCAATGAAAGAACCACGGTGGCAACGACGTACAAAAAGCTTATAGAGGAAATACGCCAGCTATTAAACACTGGGCCACCACTAACACCGACACTGTCAGGTAGCCAAAATTATACACATCCAGAAGAAGTCGAGTCCAATAAAAACCCCGAATCAAAAAAACAAAATACCAAAGGATCAAAGTAGCAACAGGACGCTTAACCAGTTGCTACGAAGACAAGACTTTAAAATGAGAGAATTATACAGGGACATAGCGAAGGCCAAAGACGTGTTGGAAGGAAATCAGTAAGATGGAGGTAGTTGCCATCAGATAAACGGATGCATACTCCAGATACCATGGGATACCTTGAATTGCTGTGATGTCTGGCTGGGATGGTTTGGTTTCATTGGAAAAAAAGCTCATTAATTCTTTCAAAAGTTTTGTGACACATCGTTACTTCTATAGCATTAGAACAGATAATGTACTGTTTCGATGATTCAATGGGGACACTTTTTTTTGTGCAAGCCGACTTGCTAGTGCCTAGTCTAACATCTACTCAGTCAACTGTAGAGCAATTAATTGCAGCCATTGGTGGATCATATACGTATGGGTTTATTACAAATCCAGATTATCACCTTCCTGTACCTTTTTAATAGCGGCTGGGTACCGTTGAACTCAAGTTGCTGAGGTTAGCATTTCCTATAGTCTGGTAGAAAAGTTAAGTATAAGTCGTATCATGCGTTTTGATGTGTGGCTCATTGTCGTCGTTAATGTTAATATAATATCGCGATCAACACCAATGGCGCTCGTTTGTAGAATAATTCATAGCAAGTAAGCGGCTGGAATGCTGATAATTACCATACGAAATAGGCGCCTACGCAATCAAAGAAAAATAAATACACTATATTCACTCTAAATCTCTAGGTCGTGTATATACAAAATTATAATCTTGATAAATGTGTAAATCAATTGCACCTTTGCAAAATTAAAACCTTGAGGTTACCGTACTGTGTAAGGCAATAGCTTAAATCAAATTTTATTACAGACGAGAAAATAATAAAAATCTCAGTGTTCGAGTTCATTCGCCGTGAACAAGGTGATAAGATTTAAATCCGATTAGATGACGGAAGTCATTCTACTATTCACTTTGCCGTCACATGTTAGATGCCACTAGTATCAATCAAATCGAATGGTGTTTGTTTTTTATTTAATTGATTTGAATATCAATTATTCCAGACTAGCCGTAAGATTGTATTATTTATTTCTTATAATTAATTTAAGTCTATAATTGTTTATTGTTGTTACGTCATTACGAATAGAATATAATCGATGTGGTTAAATAAATCATTTAAATTAAATCGTATCGAAACGATATTATGCAATTATTTATAGACATTTTTTTTTTATTTTTTTTATTATAAATATTTAATTCTGGAAATTAGGCCATTTGTTCTTTATCGATTGTGTTTTGCAATTGTAGAACTTAATTGTTTTATAAAATATTAGAGCGCTGCTTATGTTCTGTCGAATTTTTATCTTTAAAGTAACATGGTCACTAATGCGATCATTTCAAAATTTAAGTGCCAGTTTTAAAATATTGCGTATAGTTTGGAATGATATCAATAGAAGATCCAATTTAAATACTTTGTCATTATTTTCTCTCAGAAATCACTGAACCACATCATAAAGAAAAGACATTGTTTGATCGTATATTGTTATGGTGTATAGTTTATATTGTGGCTTACCGATGATGAGGGCTCACAATTATAAATACGATATGATGAGTCAATTACGGTTTCTTTAAACATTTTATGAATCGCTCCGAAGCAGAACGCAAAGCTGTGCCAGCAGCGGACCTTGTCAACAAAGACCACCCACATGTAATTGAGATTTGAAATTTAGTTTTTATGCAATATAACCGACAAGTCTCTGGCAAGCTGGTAAATATAACCAATTTTCAATTTCAGGAATGTCTAATACAAAGGTAGTAAGATGGCTGCTTTAAAACTTAAAAACTTCCGTCACTTAAAATGTTATTACTTGATAATTTAAAATGTTTATAAGTTTAAATGTTCTTAGATATTAAAATCTTAAATCATTTATAGATCAACATTTTAGTTTAGATATCAATGATAATTTTGTTAACATTATAACAATAATGATTTGTTCGTATGACAACCACCATTCCTTAATAATTAACTTTTAAAACTTTCTTTACATTAATTTATTTTAATAACTTTAAAACGAATCTTCGATAGGAGGATGAGTCTAAAGGGATCGACGTATGACGGCTGCTCTACCCTTTACAGCGCCTCCACCGATAACAATGTCGTTTGCAATTGATTCTGGGCTCAAAAATTGTTAATACCAATAATTTAATTGAATAAAACCGATGACTTCTATAAGCATGATAATAGCTAATAGATATCTTTGATTAAACAATTGCAGTGGCATCAATTGAACCATAAAGTGTCGAACTGTAGGTAAACCTACAATTCTAGTTAATAGTTTAAGCCTAACAATGTAATTAATGCCCCATTTCTATTGTTGCAGACTACCTTGGATACGACCTTAGAGGCGTTCAGGCATAATCCAACGGACGTTGCATCATACCACTGTTCTCTCGAACAAGTATTGAACCATGGGTCCGTACCTACGGTTCCTCTCGTACTACGCAGGAATGCTATCGCAACAACGACTCATCAGTAGGGTAAAACTAACCTGTCTCACGACGGTATGAGTTTTTAAAAAGATTGACCCTTCCTTTAAGGTATATCCATTTTTAAGGAAAATTATTCCGTTACGGGGTAATTGCACTGCTAAAAAGTCTCCATCAAAAGCTGTACTACCTCGCCGTTCTTGTCTAATTGAGAAAATCCATTTATTGTTTTTTAACTTGATCCATGTATCTAATGAGTTTTCTGATTCTTATTTCACAATATGGCATTTTGATGGTTGAATGAAGATTCTTTCGGTTGTAGGAAGAGTTACAGGTTTATGAATTAGGTACCTCGCGTTGTTAATTATTGGAAGTTTTAATCCAAATATCAAATATGGTCCAGACAGTTTTCATGCATGATATATGATTTGATTTAAACTTAATAGTTCATGATTTTCATTTTGTCCTGGTAGGAAAGCATCAGGTGGCATATGAGTTTTTATACCTTGAAGTGCCTTTTTAAGTTGATGTGGTGGTAAAATTGATGTGTTAATTGCTTTATTCTGTGAATTTCAGAAAGCGTCGATTAGTTTTTGTTGTGTATCTTTAAAATCCAGAAAAAAACAAGCGCGTGAAACGATAAAGATATTCATTTTTGATTGTTATTAATGTCGTCCACTTGAGAATTTATTTGCTGCTTTAGGCTTACTAAAGCAGTCTATTTGCTCCTTCTGTTCTTTTAAAAATGTTCAGAGTAGAATCGGCAATCGATGTTTGATTTTTGACTGAAGTGAACAGATGTGCTTGGTTAAGATTTATTCGGTTTATTTCTTCTTCATAGTGTTTCGCATCACGATCACCAAGGGCACCAAATAAGTCACTCGCTAAATTGCATACGATGTTAGGAATACCGCGTTTGTGTATATATCTGTCTTTAGTGAAGAATTTCGTTTTTCTTTTCGATGCTGGTTAATAGGTGGGTAAGTTGACTATTGATTACAGAGCACATTCCATGTTTCTCTACAGATATTTCCATGCAAAGCTGATCTATGTTTTTCACCAAGGTTCTGTATTGTGATAAATCAGAGAATCACAACTATCTTCCATTGCTGGTTGGTAAACTTGAGACTTCCTGTGTTCTCCAAATAAATACCCGGTTGATGGATAAACTTAGTGATATTAAAAAGGGTGTGATTTGTTAATGATACTGGATTAATAACTGCTGCCATAATAACTAAGCTTAGTAGACGAATTTTACTAGACTCAATTTCTGGTGCCTTTTGTTTGGAGTTGACAGACTCTAGAGGGAGAGCACTTAGTTTTGTTATGGGTTTCTTAAATGTGGCACCATTACTCCTCTTTATTGTAACTACTCTAGTTAGGTTATCTTTACCTGGTTGTAGCTCTATAATCCTTCCCAAAGGCCAGTTAGTGGGCGGCAGGTTGTTGTCTTTTATTAAAACGATATTACCTACCTTTACTTCTGGTTGTTTGCATGACCAATTATTTCTTTGTTGTAATCGAGTTAAATAATCATTTGACCAATGTTTCCAGAAATCTTGAACCATTTTTTGGATTAGTCTCCATCGATGGTTAGCAGAAATGTTTTCATTCAGCAAATTTGATTCTGGAGTTGTAATTAGTGAATCCCCAGTTAAGAAGTGTCCATGGGTTAGTATTATCCATTTTTGAACAACTTTGTGAAGTTATGTTTTGGTTTTTTAACAAGTCGTTTTTCTACTTGTAACAGACGTGCCATTGCGCTCTCTTTTGAGCATACCAGGAGTTTGGCAGAATACAAGTTAATTTCAAAGGGATTTTTGACTGCGTAATGGCCATTTTGAGACGTCCTGGCTGGTTGCAAACGTTTTTTTACATTCTAGTTCTTCTTTGGTGAATGTTCGTTTATGAGGAACATCTTTCTTTCCTAGAAGCTTTTCAATTAAGTATATAGTTCAGCAGTTCTTGTTGTCATTGATTGTATCACTGTTAAATTATGACAATAGTCTGAAACACGGTCTAATAATATCCAGCCCAATTTGGTTTCTTGAGCAACTGGTTCGTCGGATGAGGCTTTTACTATTTTATTCATCAAAATGTCTCCATAATAATCTGCACCAAATAATAAGTCGATTGGACCAGGAGTATAAAATGATGAATCAGCCCATAGCAGATTTCTGGCATGTTTCCATTTCCAGGGGTCTAGAGGCTGTTCTGGCATATCCCACGTAAAGTTTTTGAATACTAATGCCTTTACGGTTAAGTTATATCTGAAAGGAAATCTGAAAGGAATGTGAAAGGAATATCTGAAAGGAATGTGAACTCCTGCATAGTTCACAACTTTTATTACATGGGAGTTTATGTTCCGGAAGTAAGCATCTTCGGCAAAGTGGTTTATAATATACTACCTTACTTCTTTCGATTTGTGAAAGATTTTGAAACTTTTTACATTCAGGTAGATTGTGCTCTCCATACCAGAAACTACATTTAACGGTTTTTTTTAGTAACCGCTAATTTTGCAGCTTTACTGGTTGAGGTTGTTTGTTGGTATGTCTCCTTTTTTATATAGCCTATTATTGGATATGTCCCCTGCTGATATCTCAAATGATGAATTTGCATGAGCGGTTGCCTAGGCGAAACCGTATAGTAATTACATTCAGTTCAGGCAGATTTGTCGGAAATTCGGGATATTGAAATTTATTTGAACTTGATAAATGTGAAATTTCCTTATTTAAAATAAAACATTTACACGTTCCGGTCACCATCATAGCTTTAACAATCTGCAATGTTACGAGATTTTTTGTTGCATTGATGCCAAATGATTTTGCCTGGACGTGCGACATATTTTTTTTTTGAACCACACACAATAGCATATATTTTCTTTGACCGAACTTTTTAAGAATGACAGCAATATATATTTTTCTTTTTCTCCCAACGTTTTAAAAGCCTCTTGTATTAATACTGTTTTTGGGAATTAAAGTTGGCCTTTTTCTTACTATTTAAAAAAATGTGTGTGTTGCTAAGGTACACTTTTAGTCCTTGGTGTAAAAGTAAGTAGTTTTAATACTAGGAGAAAAATATTATAGTGAAGACCCAATAATATGTATAGTGTATATGAAATAAGTATTTTTTTTACTTTTTATTTTGGAAAAACTTTTTTTAATCACTAACCAAAACTAACACAAATGTATTACAAGCCTGATTGTTGCATCGAGTATGCAGAAACATTCTTAATTTGTCCAGCTATACTTGAAAGTGTTTGTGAGAAAACAGAAAAAAAATACTTTCATTTAAGTATTAGTGACTTTGAAGATAGAATATAAAATCAACCAATGAAATTTATTGAAATATTGTACGGTACGTTTGTATAATTCTTTTATTTTCACTCTCTCTCTTCGAAATAAATCTTGTTAGTACGGTTGCAAGTAGCACGTAGCAACAACGATGCTACAACTATCTGTTTCGAACTATGTGGTATGTAAGGAAATTTTAAGGATTCAGCAGAGATATTGGAGTAACAATGGTAGCTCACACAAACTTTCTTTGGAAATTTTTTTATAAACTAAAAAAATAAAGTATTATCAAAAATGTACTAACGGCGGCAAATATATAAAAACTGTCAGTTAGAAGAGAATATTTCATTTTTTTTTACATTTCTGTTTTCTATAATATATTTTCTCTGCACAATTGTTTTTTTTTATTTTAAATTTTTATGTTAATTCTCTCTGTACCGATAGTGTACCGATTACCAATACTTTCAAGTATAGATGGACAAGAAAATGAAATAATTTTGGTGACAATCTTGTACAGTAGAGACGGTTTTGTCACTAACAAAAAAAACTCATTATTTACATACTCATTTAAAGAAATTATTTGTCCTGGATATTAATGTTAAAAGTACAGTTTATACAACTTTGATAAAAATTGAGCAAACCGGATTTGTCAACATTATTATCGTTTGTAACCATATTGCCAACAATATTGGTAACTATTGGACAGGTACTGCGATCTTCGGTGCGTAATATTTCTGCAGCAATAGTTTCCTTATTTTTAAAGAATCATGAGCGGTTGTATTTTCATGATTATTACTTTAACTAGTACTATTACTGTAGTTGGTACTATGTTCATCGGGTCATAATATTCTTATAACAGGGTTTCTTTTATTTGTTGTGGTATCTTCTAAGTGTTCCTCGGCTACAGTATCAGATTTCATTGATTTTCACAACCACCATTCCTTTTAAGGCAAGTAAGGTCACCGTCAGAATTTAGAAGGAGTGTAGCTGAAGTCCAACGCAAGCAATGGCCGGTATACTCACTTGCATTTTTTAAATTTAAATGCAATGCCACTTCGTTTGCAACGCTACTAATTTTGTGAATTTCAACCTCCTCCTTGGTATTTTATAAAAAAAACTTTATACCTCGAAATTTTCTGGGCGAAGAGCAAAGTATTTTCTTCAAATCTCCAAATACTTTTCTCCCAAAACCGTAAAGAGTCGCGATTTGTTAGTTTTAGAGTTGGAAATGTTTACCAACAAAGCTGATTGAACATCTTCGATGTCAGCTATCACTAAATGGACTGGTTCATTGCAATGTAATGCTCCCGCTTCTCCCAGTATTAAAACAACCTGCAAGAAAAATACCAAAAAATAAGTATATATATTATCTTTAAGTTTTAAAGCTTACGTTCATCATTAAATATGTCTTATCGGGAGCAAAATTTAAAAACAAGACGATTTGTGCTTTATCGGAATTCCTGGATTATTTTGCTGTGTAACTAATACTCTGTTTTTTTAAAAATGCTCGCAATTTGGAATATTTTTCGATATCTACGCCATTTTTATAATTCAATGTGATCTGAACCATTGAATACTGCGCCCAAAGAGTCGAACTTTTCACCTTCGTCAACAAATTGGCAAAGTATGTCAATAGAACACTTTCTGAATATAATCCAGATTGTACATTTTTTTCAGTACACCACTGCAAAAACCGTTTATATTCGCACTCATAAATCTTATGTGATTTTGATAGCAATAGGTTTAGCACAATCTCTGCTGTTTGAACCACATCCGGTGGTAAATTGGATAAATCTTGTGAACCAAAAATTTTGTTCGCAAGAAGGAAAATATTGTAATTATAGCCTTGCAATTTGACGCATACAATAGCCAAAACAAGCAAAAGTCATGATCTTCTTAGTTTTACAAAATATTAGAACAAAATTAGTTTCAATTTTGAAGCTTTAATTACATAACTTGTTCTTACTCGTATAATTAGTTTCTTCGTTGGAGAAAAAAACAATATGTGTTATTCGGATTAAAAGTAATTTTGTTTGACTCGCAATCTTTGCTTTTGCTTGGCTACGCTACGCTTCGCCTCGCATGCAAATATACTTGCTCATCAAACAAAGTTTCATTTTAAATTCTAATGACTCAATGTACTATTTTCATTTACCGAAGAACAAAACGGTTAATGTGTACTATTTTGTACGAATATAATTTTTTTGTAGGGCCGCCTTGTTTATTTTTTATTTTAGGAAATCAAGAATTATCCCTTCAAAAATATAAGTCTTGCTCGATTTATGTCCTTAACGATACAATACGATACAATATATTGAAATTTTACTGTGAATTCATAACTTCAAGAGGATGTTACAAAATGCAGCACATGGCATAAAACCACAAAATCTCTAAAAATAAAAAAATATTAAATAAATTCAATTTGTTTACCACGGTAAGATTCACAAAGCGAAATAGAAAACCAGAATTTTAAAATTTAAATCGTCAATCGCACGAAAAAATTCCTAATAAGAAACAAAAATAGAAAACAAAAAAAAATTCTACCTTCATGATTTTTATAACGTTTATTTACTTTCTTTATATACCAAAATATAACAACTTCGCTGGGTTCCATTGTTTTACTATGATACCAAATCGATCGAAGACGTAAGTCACTATATGGGGTTTGGACATCTATATGTATTTTAATTTATGACCACATGTGTTTAAACAAAAACGTCTCTATAGAAAGACCAACTCTTCAAAAATTGAAAGGGACAAAGTGCCTCTTTGATGGAGTATTGGTTGTGTACAGATTTAGCGTAAAATAAAAACAAAAAAATATTTTTTTACTAATATAGTTATTTTTGCTTTATTATGGTACCAATACTACTTTAGTGAGGCGGATATGTAGTAGTATTAGTGTACGAAAAAATGAGTTGGTCTTTCTATAGAGGCGTTTTTTATATAAACCACATGTATCACAATTTTGATCATGTGATTTTGGGAAATTCTGATATTTTTAATTTTTCTAAAATTGTTCACAATTTTGAGAAGCTATTTATCATATGGTTTTGAAAATTTATGGCTCGAAGAACCTATGCTTGTGTATATATTAGTGCACTTACCTGATACTATATCAGCCATGAAAAAGTATCGCTTGGAACTCGGTGCTCTCTAAATAACTCGATAACCAAAGAGCAGATACCATGTGTCGCAGGGTTTTACGATGCTATACTCATGTAATTTCTTTAAAAGAGTCACCGAGCTACACTATCCCTTCAAACCTAGATCTTTTTCCATTCGGGACTAAAGAACGGCTTGCCTTCTTCATGTTGTCTAAAACAAAACGAAGAGCTAGTTTGGGATCGAAACCGATGGAGCCAGACTGTTGATTCGGTATGGACCAGCAAAGGCCTGTTAAATCTAATTGTTATTGTTAAATTACAAGCAAAAGTTGATAAATTGTACTTTTATTTCAAATAACTGACTAAAAGACTTTTCAGTTATCATTTTAATTAGGTATTCTTGATAATTAAGACACTTAGATGACTAAAATTCAAAAAAAGTAATTTGACGAAAAGGTCATTGATAGATTGACAGCTCATTTTTGTATATCTATAGTTGGCGTTAAAAACTCTACTTTTTTGCTTATATCAAATAATTGAACTTCTGTTTCTCTCGTTCTAGAAAAAAAAGATGTCCTAAAGAATATTTCGGGAACATTTAAATGTGGTGAGCTCACCGCAATTATGGGACCATCGGGTGCTGGCAAATCATCTCTTTTAAATATATTAACAGGATTCACGTGAGTTTTTAACATTTTTAAAAATTTTAATCTTCTATCAATAACACAGAAAGACTCATCTTCTTCTTTTTCTTCCTAAATCCATTTATATGTTATAGTAATCAAGGTATTAAGGGATCGGTACGGATGGGTGATCGTATGGCAAATAAAAAATCACGAAAATTGTGTAGCTATATATTACAGGATGATAATTTATTTCCATGGTTTACGGTAAATGAAACAATGGAAATTGCAGCCAGATTAAAATTAACCGATGATCAGCTGAAAAATGATAATTTGAGGGTAATTGTAAGTATATACTATTTCTGTCCATTTAATGAATGAATTATAATTATTAGATAATTAATAGTTTTCGTTTTAATTTCGTTATTTTAATTAAAAATTCATTGACCTTCATTTTCTCGTAATTTATAATCGTCACACTATAATATGTGCAGGGTGACGCATTTTAGTTGGGACAACCAAAATCGGGGAAACATACTTTCAAGATGCAAATAGCATGGTTTAATTTATTTTTGATTTGGATGACCTTTTCAAAATCGTTTTAAGGTCAATTGTTTTTAAACGACAGGGATTATAAACGACAGGGCTTGTTTATAAGGCTTTATATACAAACCATAATAATGCATGGGTAGTATGAAGATAGGCTCTGCCATTTTGTCACAGTTTGTTGGTGATTACTTTATTTTTCTAGAATGCCTACAAGCAATTTAAAAATTTTACAACTAAATAAAAGGATGCTCGAGAGCGAATGATGCATTGTTAGACGTTTAGGAACCTGGAGAGTTTTGCAGCCACCCAGTATTCAGTGGGGACTGGATCTGGAGAATATGGAGGATAGAGAAGTAATTCGAAACTATTAGTGTAGTTTAGCCATCGTTTCAACGACGTGTAGCACGGTGTCTTGGTGTCTTGGTGAATAATCATTTTTTTTTGATTCTGTGGTCGTTGTTAAGCGATTTCATCCTTTGAACGCACCAATAATGCCATTTAATATTCGCCATTGATGGTATGGTTTTCCATTTTCAAGGTAGTCAATAAATATTATGTCTTGCATATCCCAGAATTCAGAGGCCATTACCATGCCAGTTGGCTGCCGATTTGATTTTGGAGTTTACTGGTAAATATATGTTTCATTCATTGTTACATACCAATTAAAAATAAAATCTTTTTATTTCGAGTAAACAGCTGTTTGTATTGTTTCATTGTGAGTAAAATGGCATCCATTAGGGAAAAAAATTTCACAGCCAAATTAAAGGCGCCATCTCTGGATTAGTATCACGACTTATTGCAAGATCGTGTATATCGCACGAAATATATTGTTTTTTTTTTTGCAAATACCATTGTTTATTTGTAAGAAGATTACTTAGAGATTACATAGAGCATTACATTGATGCGCCAAATCTGCTAATACAATTATTCATAATAGTATAAGCCATCGTTGTTGTATTGTGATTTGTTATGGAATATACTTTTCGCAATATCCCATTGACTACAAGGACACATCTCTTTTCGCTTTGAGTAGTCGTTTCAGCTTCAATTATTGCTATTTTCTCGAATGCTGCCCCAAGTTAAATTGATTAGCTTTTCTGTTTTTGCGTGCAGAAACCGTCGTACACAGACATTTTTTATTCCTGCTCCTCCACCGACGATTACATAGTAGACTTTTTGACGTATTTTCGTTAATTTTCTGTAGGTTTCATGGTTTGAGATGACATGTCCCTCAAAGATAGGTTGATTTTTAATTCTTCTCCTTATACACAGATATGGTCTTAAGCCATTGGCTTATACGATTCATATTTGATGTTTGATTTTGAAGATATAACGTTGTGGATGGTAATCTTTTCCATTTTCACTTTATTTTCTAAAATGCCCATGATAGTAAGGTATATTGAGGTGATGTGAGCGGTAACGTTTAAGCCAAATAAAAAAAAACTAGGAAAACAAATTTATTTTTAAACATCAATAACTTTAGAGCTTTATTGAAACCATCGATTTTTAATCTTTCAATATAATCGGCAGACATATTTGAATGTGGAAGGTGCACTGTATATTTTATGCCCCGTTGCAAATCTCACTTTAGTGATTTTCCTTTATTTTGATAGCGTTTGTTCAATTCCATCAGCCTTTGGCCACAACATTTTTAAAAGTGGAGTGGTTCCGCTCTCACGCTACTGTTCTGTTTGCGGACAATTCCTGACCTTCGTTACGATATATATATATATATATATATATATATATATATATATATATATATATATATATATACCGGGTGTTTTTTTTAAGCTGAACTTTCAAAAACTCGTATCTCGGAAAAAAAGCACCCTATGAAAACAATTGTCTGAATTAAAATTAATCATTCCAAAGGGGGAATACATTAGTGTTAAAATTAATACCCTCCTTCCCTTCGTTGTAGGTGGGGCGAGGGCAACTTTGAAATTAAAATAGGAACTCCTATTTTTTATTGCAGATTCAGATTTCCCAACTACAAATAAAGACGTAAAAAAGTTTACTTTGGCGGAAGTCGGCTAGCTGAAAGCGACAGTATTTAAATATTTTTTAAAACTTTTTTTAATTTTTTTGTTTATTTTTTTAATACTACATTTTTTCATTTAACAGTTTTCTCACTCTTCAATGAAAGCAGCCACTTCCGGTTAGCTGATTTTAGCCAAAATTAACTAACCTCTTTACTTATTTTTAGCCGGAGAATCCAAATAAAAAATAGGGGTTCCTATTTCAATTTCAAAGTTACGCCCACCCCACCTACAACGAAGGGAAGAGGGTATTAATTTTAACACTAATGTATTTCCCTTTTGGAAAGATTAAATTTTGCTTTAGACTTTTTTTTTGTAGAGTGCTTATTTTCCGAGATACGAGTATTTCAAAGTTTCAGTTTAAAAAACTTACTTTGTTGTCATTGATAGTTCTTATAATATTACAAAACTGCATAGGAATTAAGCACGACTTTTAGTGATTAAAAAAAATCACTAACGAAAAATAATTATTAAAACTACTACAATAAGGTTACATGATACCAACTCAAACCACGGAGGATTTACATGATACCAAAAAAAAAATCACTACACAAAATTTATTTTATGAGTACATCCATACCAGTCGATAAAAAAAAATCATTATAGAATTGATAACAAATATGCAATATTTAAAATAAATAAAAGATATTATGAATTACAAATACATATCATACAATGTTTTATTTTATTTTCATTTATTTATTGTATATAATATATGAACTTTGCCGACTAAAAATGAATTTGATCAATAAATTTGTACATAACCGCCGAACAATATTTAAAAAACGGAAAACTAAATTTCTTTTTGTAATAGACTATGTGATAACCGTAAATCGTCTATCACATAGTCTGTTACAAAAAAAATTTATGGTTTTATACAACATAGAGAATAAAATACCAAAATTTAAATATTTAGATGTTATTATATTATATTTATTTTTGTATATTTTTAATATTTAAAGGCAAATAAATATATCAAATTTAAATTTTTAGCAAAGCAAAAAATAATTATTTTTATATTGACAACAACATATGTAAATGTCAAAAAGAAGCATAAAAACAATAAACAAAAGTGTTTTTAGACATACGTTTTTCTAGCAAAGTACAAGAAATTATTTCGTAGTGTTTTTAGACATACGTGTTTCTAGCAAATTACAAGAAATTATATGGATTTTTTTTAATCACTAAAAGTCGTGCTTAATTCCTATGCAGGTCTGGCTATGCTATTACTCTTTATGATGTCCACTTTATAAAGCCGCAGTCAGACGATTGCTTATAAACTACAAATGTGATTTACAAATGTTTGACAATTATTCGTAATTCAAATCGCTTATAGGGTACGAATGTAACCTTGATTGCATATTCGTCATTTGTTTTGTGTCCACACGATTTGATATTTAACAAATCACGAACATTCGTCATATAAGTATTTGCAATCGTCTGGCTGCGGCCTTACACATTCGAAATATAAAACAAATAAACACTTCAAAAGATGGTGACAGTCTTATACGATATAAATATTATTATGATTTATGGACACGTAGGCACAAAAAAAAACAAAATAACAAACATGAGGTTTCATTATTTTTAATGTCGCAGCTTACTTCGATTTTGATTTTAATAAATTTCACTATAATATGTTATTCGAATCCCACTTCTGAATTGTAAAGACATGCCCAAAACCACTGTAACTGTGTTTTTAATAAATACAGAACACACAATGCTATACATAACGTTCTAAATATCTCTCTGGACTGATTTACATTTGTATGTGCATGATGTATTTCATCTAATTCTAACTATCTCTTTCTAACTCTTGGGGTTTTTTAAAATTGTTTTATACCAAGAACAATTCCTGAAATAAATGCCCAGATTGATGTAATTGTGCCATTGATAACATGGAGTTGCTGTAGAGTAGACCTACATGTCTACACTCTTTATTACAGTAAAAACATCCGATCTTAATAACCACGGCATCTTTTTGATCTCTGCTAGTGGATCTGTAAAAAAACATAAATAAAAGCAAGGATAACTTGGACTAATGCTTTCCGATGTTGCTCAAGTGTTCAATAAATGATAACAATGTACACTGTCAACAATAATCAGACTTCGGGGTTCACAATGGCAGTCGGATGAATCATATAAACCACCAGATGGAATGCACTATAAAAGGGAAAGTCCATCCGATGAATCAACGAGGATCAACCGATAGCTATCAAGAGATGTTTAGTATTATGTACTCAGAAATTATTACTTCAAGAAATTATTAACTTCAAGAACTGGAACCCAAATGTTATTTTGAGCGGGCTGGAGCTGATTTTACTTTTATTCACACTGTCTTGAAATATTCCTGCAAATTTCGGTCATTTTAGTCAGTCGATGTTTAAAAATCGATTGTATAGGGTTTTCCAATAAGAGGTTTCATTTTGATATTAAAAAACGAGTATTTTTTAAGAGAAATCAATGAATGTTTATTTCATTGTAAAGAGGAAGTTATGCCATTAACTTTTGAAAATAATATCAGCTAAATCGCCACCACGGCTACGCACCATATCCTTTTCATGAAATTTTCCATGACCAATTCGCACATTTGCTGTATGTCCTCAATAACTTCACGAATTCCATTTTTAAGGTCCTGAATCGATTGTGGAGCATTGACATAGATCTTATCTTTCACGTGGCCTCAAAGAAAAAGGTCTAAAGTAGTTAAATCACAAGAACTCGGTGGCCAATTGTGATCACCCCTTCGATAAATAACACGGTCAGGAAACTTGCTGAAAATAAACGTCGTCCAAATCAATATCTTCCTATTCCGGCCATAAAAAATCAATAATCATAGCTCGGTAGTGCAATCCATTCACCGTAACAGTTACACCAGCCTCATTTTTGAATAAGTACGGACCAATCACACCGCCAGCCCAAAAACCGCACCAAACAGTGACACGTTGGGGATGGAAAGGCTTTTCAACAAACTTTCTTAGATTTTCTGAGCCCCAAATCTGACAATTCTGCTTATTAACGTAGCCTCCAAGGTAAAAATAGGCTGCATCACTGAAGATAATTTTTCGATGAAAATCCTGATCATTTTGATGCATTTGAACGACACAATCAGCGAAGATACGGCGTTTATGGTGATCGACCGGCTTGAATTCTTGTGTTAACTGAACTTTAAAAGCCTTAAAACCTAAGTCTTTATGCAAAATACGGTGTAATGTCGTTTGTGGAATGTCTAATTCTAAAGATCGACGAGGAATCGGCAAACCTGGGTTTTTTTCAACACTGCGGGCTACAGCAGCAATATTCTCATAGTTGTTCTTGAGCGACGCACACGGTGTCGATTCTTTGCATCACTAACTTGTCTCAATAGCTCAAATTTTTCCACCAGTTTCACTATTTCCAGCCGAGAGGGTGCTTCACGACGACCAAAACCAATTTATTTCCTATGAGTTTTTGTGAAAATTCTGGAGAGATGAAGAACATAACTTTCTTGGTAAACTCATATTTTTAAGTCGGTCTCAATTTAGATTTAGAGCAAAATTTAGTATTGAAGACGCTTTCTTAGAAGTGTTTCTTCCAATGATGAGGATTTTAATAACAATAGCAAAACGTTACTTGGGATGGTATATACACCGTGGTTCACTTGATTAGACGCACTTGCATTTTTGTCTTTAAAATGCAAACTTGTTGGTCACATTTCGCTTAACAAAAAATTATTGGCATCGAGAAGAGAGAGGAATTAGTACTTTGTAAAGCTAAAGCAAAACGAATTTTAGAGTCAGTTTCCACCAACAGCATCATTGGTATATCCTAGAATGTGACTAAGCTAAGGTTGGATCACTGGGCTGACCACTTGCATCCGTAAAAAACCTTACTGTTAAAAATATCAACAAAAAAAAAAAATGGAAAACCCCAAAATCCAAACTGATCCTCGTTTATGTTAACTGTTCCGCAGTTTAGAATCGGATCGTAGTTTGTAATACTTTACAAAAAGTAAAGATCATGTGTCCAAAGGCTGATTTTTTTGGCCCAAGATGAAAAAGGTTGTTTTGGATTCCAAAGCAATTAATAATCGTATGTCTACGCTACATTTACGCATGCAACTAGCCAACTAGTCAATAATTGTGTGCATGTGCTCACTGATTATAAGCCAACCTAAAGATAGAGACATAATTCACAACAGTTGGGATGATTTGATGGGCTCCATACCAAAGCACAACGTCAGAATAGTGATTGGTGACTTTAATTCTAGAGCGGGCAAAAACAAGACTGACTTATGTGAAAATATATTTCAGTATGGCAACACGAACTAGGGACCAATAATAGGGAAAAATGATGTACTTTGTGGTCGCCATGACCTTTTTCTGGCTACCACATTTTTTCTCATAAAAATATCTAATTGGAAACCCTCGTAAGATGTCCCAAAGTCAAATTGATCATGTGTTAATTTCTAAGTCTCGGTTGATCCAAGATGTGAGATCTTGTTGGCCGGCTGCTAAATTTGTCAATTGATCACTGCAAAGCTAAGATGGCGGTTTTCATACAAGTTAGGTATCGCAGGAAAACGTTAAACGTTCGTTCTATGGGAGATATGAAAACTTCGGATGTAGGTGCTGCCCAAGCGACTCTAGGTATGGGCAAAATTAAACTAAAAAATGATGGGTTTGATCCGAAGTGTCGTCTTGCTGTCGAGTAACCGAATTAAAGGAGTCACCGTATACTGTAACCATATATTCAGCCCTAGGTCTATCACCATTCAGGACCAGGATGGAAATCTCCATGATAACATCGATCCAGTGTTCGACACTTGGAAGGAGCATTTGTTGGTATGAGCCAGTGGTCGATCGGTTGGGACGAAAACCACATTGATAGTCGCCAATAGTGTTTTCGGCGAGAGGCATGAGTCTGGCAAGTACAACATTAGCCAACATTTTGTAAGCAGTGCTCAACAGAGCGATACCACGATAGTTTCCACGATCAAGGCGGTCTCCGTTTTTGTGCTGCAGACATATGAGTGCGGCCTTCCAATTCTCCGGCAACTCTTCTTGGTCCCAAATAGAGACGATGAGATCGTATAGATTTGTTGCAAGAGTAGCGCTTCCGAGCTTAATCAATTCTGCTGGGATTCCATCGAGACCGGGTGCCTTTCCATTTTCCAATCTACTAATAGCTGAATCTACTTCCTCTACTGTGGGATATTCAACAAGGACCTCTTCACCTGGAGGAGCTATTGCTCTAATGGGGGTCACTTCGTCGTTCCGATTTAGCAGATTTTTGAAAGTAGGTTTGTCGTACTCAGAGAACATCAGCCAAGTTTGTTCTCAGCTCTCCATTTCCGTCTTTGATGGCTATACTTCTTGGGTGGAAGTCTTTAGTTAGATTTCTGGCGTTAGCAAACTAGTCCCTTGAGTTTCTTATTTCCGCTTGGAAGTTTATTTTGTCAAAGGTATTTAGTCGTAGCTTTCCTAGCGCGGAGATATTCTGCTAGAGTACTTCTAGTGTTGCGAGCCAACCATTTTTCACGAAGCTTTCGGTTATTTTCGATGACCCTTCGGCATTGATCATCGAACCAAACCTTTGGGACCTCGGAGGTGTTCTTGCGATGGAACTTGTGCCGTGGTGGTTATGGCTGACTGTATAGCGTGTCACTGCTCCTGGATGTTAGGAGGAGCTTCTTCGTTGGAAGCTGTTGAACGTAGATGACAGTTTTCAATTGTACTTAAATATGACAAGCACATGATCGCTGTCCATGTCTGCACCTCTGTAAGATCTGACGTCGGATATGCTGGTGGAGTATCTCTTAGAGACCATGACGTGATCGATTCGGTTTTTCGTCATTCGATCTCCACGTTACTTTGTGGATTCTCTTGTGTGGGAAAAACGTACTTGATACAACTAATAACGTTGTACGTTATTGCCAAGTCGGGGACGCGTTGGCCGTTGTTGTTACTAGTTAGGTTCAGGCTGCTAGGACCGATGTAAGATGTATTTTCTGCACGTTTACCGATTTTTGCGTTAAAGTCACCGACGATGGTTTTAATGCCGTGTTGCGGTATGTTATTGATGACTTCCTCCAGCTCGACAAAGAAGAGATCTTTTATATCATCAGATTTATATTCGGTGGTTGCATGTACATTAACGATCGTGATGTTGAATTTCTTAGTGCGGAGCCTGACCGTGCATATCCTCATGTTGATAGGGCGGAAGTCCTAGCAAAAAGTTACACATTAGACGTGCTTGTAGTGCAAGCACGTCTAATGTGTAACTCTTTGCTTGGTTCGAAAGGATCTGGAGATCTCCAGGTCTTAAGAGGCTAAGCACGTTCCATGTTCCCATTTTTAAAGCATTGTGCGTGTACAATTTCTGAGGTCGATTTTGTGATAAATCGGATATGGTAATCCGAGGCAATTGATTATAGTTCATAACTTTAATTATTTTTATGAGAGCAAGTGGTTGGCCTGCTGTTCAACCCGCTTGTTACGTGTGTGGGCACGAACTGGAGAAAATCTTAAAGCATCCAGTCCTACCTTGAACACATTTATATAGCGGGCCGCTTGATACAAGACAGACGCCCGCTTAAGCCGCACCCAACCTGAGGAACAGACCCTGATTTGGTATTGGTTTTGAGGTGCCAATGAATCTAGGACTTCGCCCTCCCCCCGGCCTTCTATTTATATAGTAATCATTCATAATATATCGAAAATGAATGCAAAAGATCCGAACATCAGTATTTTTATCGATTTATTTGCTTGTCACAATTTAAATGTCTCACCCGGCCTAGTGACAGAGACACATTCATTATTATGATTAATGATTAAAATTATCGCTCTAGGTTGTCTTTGAATATTGTTCCCTATATATGCGTCTATACTATTCTTTAGCGCACACAATGCAGTTATATGTCTTTATATGTCTGAAACTTCACTGAATATTTATTCATTATTTCCTGGTCATTAGTGGTTTTAGGAAAATTTCAAGGTGCCACCACATACGTGTTCGGTGACCTCGTATAATTTCTTTCGACGGTATTACGCATAAATGATGAGTTATCTATACTTTAATATGCACTTAACTCGTTACATGTTTACATCGTCATTATATGAAGATATAAATTTATATGGTCCATAGCCATAATCATTAAACTTAGAGGTTTACGCAATTTTTAAAAATTTTAATCGTTTGCGATTGTTATTAGCTTAAGTAACTTAAGTTATGTGCCGTGTGTGTACAAAGGAAATTGTTAAAATGGTTAAGTTATTTGATTCATTGTTTTGTTACATTATGTCGATTAGGATTGGTTTCATACGAAATGTAAAGTTATTGTCGGTACTTCTGATGGTAGTAATTAAAAATTACGTACACAATTTTACAACATCATTAACGCTGGATTTAAAGTTTTAATAGCTAATTGTGAATTTTTGGGGTTATTAAACGGTGACATGGCAATATACCAGCCTCGTGGTATTACTGCCACCACACCCGAAAATCAATGCGATAACTACGCTTAAATATATTTTATTACTTTATTTTTTATTTACTATAGTATTGGAACCTTTACTTTTTACTTAAATTTTACAACAACAAAAAATTATTTACACATTTATTCGCCATACGACCTTTCAAGTTTTTAATGCGTGTGATTCGCGTGAAAGAATCTAAACAACGGACGCCTTCAACATGGCCGTTTTTTTCTTATTACACGAAGAAGACGTCCGACCCACTATCTGACGGTCTGTTCTGATTGTAATACAAACGAAAACGGCTAATAAGGGTATGCGTATCCAACTTATTAATTTTGTTCGGAATACGGAAGAACCTCCTCGGAAGCCTTATTGGTCGACCTGATTTTGGTTTTTTCCTTTACTGAGTTAAAGAAGTTACTGGGTAATTTTAAGCACTCCCCATACACCAACTCCGCTGCGGAGGTCTTTAATTCTTTTTTGAATGCTGTGCAAAATCACAACAAAACGATTGGTAAATACTTTGTCCATATTGGGCATCGTTATGGCACATAATCGCGGTCTTCAACGTGCGATGGAACCTTGCAATAATACCGTTGCAAGGCGGATTATTAGCGGTCGTGCGTTTGTGCTTGAAACCAAGGAGGTTGGTAAGTTCGGCGAGAAGTGCTGATTCAAACTACGCATCCTGATCTATAGTGATTCTGTTTGGTATTCCGCAAAACGACACATTCAGTCCTTGAGTAGTGCGATTGCTACGGTTTCGCCTATATGTATACCACCGGTCGATTAACGTTAGATAATATTTGTTTCCTTCCGACGGTGGCAATGGGCCTATAATACCAAATACATCCCATTGAATCGTTTATTGGGTAAGGGATATGTAGCTATTGGTGATTGAACATGTCTGGACATGTTCAATCACCAATAGCTACATATCCCTTACCCAATACATGCCCTGGCCATTTTACCGATATCTTTGTTCATCTCATGCCAAACAAATTTTTTCGCCACCAATTTGATAGAGGCACGAATGCCAGGATGTGATAAGTTTTGAGCCATGTTAAAAATGTTTCGCCTAAATCTATCTGGAATGTACGGTCTTGATGCACCCGGTAGATACGTCACAGGAAGTCATGTTATTAGGTTCGACTATGGGGAATTTCTGGAAAATAAGGGACTAATTCGATTCTCTTAATTCCACCAATTTGGGATCTGATGCTTGCTCCATTGCTATAGCATTATAATCCATTGCACCATCTAAGGTGATATCATTGATTCTTGATAGGGCGTCCGCTACTACATTATCTATCCCCACGATGTCTTGTAAATCCAAAGTGAATTGCGCAATGAAGTCTAAGTGACGGCGTTGCCGTAGAGACGCCTTATCGAGATTTTGTTTCAAAGCGTAAGCAAGTGGTTTATGGTCAGTAAACAACGTAAATGACCACCACTGTAGAATTTGTTTAAAATGTTTAACCACGCTGTAAGCTGCAAAGAGCTCACGGTCGTAAGCGCTATTTTCCCGTTGAGTGTCATTTAACTTCGCCTAGAGGAGTCCAGACGTCTGTTACTCGCTGTAGAATCACCGCGCCGATAGCAGTATCGGATGCGTCCATCATAAGTGCCAATTCCGCTTTCGAAGAAGGGTGTGGCACAATTGCAGCATCTCTTAGCTTCGTTTTACACAGTTCGAAAGTGCTATTACCGTCCTCGGTTCAAAGTACTTTTTGCTTGTCGTTTTTTTGCTTCCACTAAGAAATTTGTCTAAAATCGCCTGATCTTCAGCTGAGTTCGGAGTAAACTTCCTATAGAAATTTAACTACGTAATTCTTCGATTGTGTCTGGTCTGGGAATATTGGAAATTACTTCGATTTTAGTGGACGATGTCTTCATGCCCTCGCACGAAATTTCATGATCCAGAAATATAACTTCAGGTACCGCAAACAAAACTACTAACATTTATATATAAACCTGTGTGAATGCATCTTTGGAAGGTTTGGGCCGCATTTCGAAGGCCGAAAGTCATCTTTATGAATTCGAATAATCGAACGGTGTGCAAATCGCCATTTTAGGAATATCTTCTTAATTCACAGGTATCTGATGGTAAGCCCAAGTCATTCGTGGAAAATATACGACCAGGTCTCGTTTGAGCAATTAAAGCTTGATAATCGCCGCATGGTCGCCATGCACCGTCTTTTTTCTTGACCAGTTGTAACGGACAGGACCATTCCGACTCGGAAGGTTGACCAATACCCTGACCTAACAACAAGTCAAACTCTTTATTAGCAATCTCTTGTTTTTTAGGTGATAGGCACCTGACTTTTGCTGCGCACGGTTGACCCTTTGATCCTTAAAAATTTCGGGTTCAAAGTTTTGAAAGAAATCATCTTCAATTCTGAAGATGGACCGATTATCGTACTTGACGAATGCACAAACATGGAAGAGAGTGGGTCAATTCATTTTTTATTTTTGAAGCCTACTATTTTTCATTTTGCTACCATACGTACTGATTTCGGTAGAGCTTGCAGCGAATAATTTGATGTCTTGTTTATTTTGTTTATCTAATGCGTAACGGGGAACCACCGAAACATCCACCCCTGCATCGACTAGAAATTGCCATTTACTTGCTAGGTCTACTACTATAAGACGACTTTGGCACCCAACGCTTGTAGTCATCAACGAAGTCCATACTTGTTTTCCGGATTAGCCTCAGAATCGTTTTGGGCGTTGTACACGAGCTTTATTGTTAAACCTATAATGGAACCAACACAACGCATACCGCGGAGCAAGTTTCCGTGACGCTTTGAACTTTCAAAATCTTGTGTGCCGTAGATGTCAAAACATCTAAACTTCGTTCATCTAAACTATAGGCAATTTGAACTGTAAAGGCAATCGCTGAAACCACAAATTCTGCAAGACTGTATCTTGAATTTGGCTTCCAGTGAGACCCTGCATTTCCCTAAGTAGCTGGGATAGCTTTCGGTCACCTAATTGAAGGCCTTTCAGAAGCTTCTCTAGCTTGATTTTTGCGGATTTGCTCAACTGATCTTTAATAGCCTGTTTGAAGTCGTCGTACTTGTCTTTTTCTGGTGGATTATGAAGTTTCTCTTCAATTCAATCACAAAGTAAAAGGACCAAATATCGTCGCAATGTGACATCGTCTGCATTCACCTGTTAATCTTATCAATACCGTTGGTTTACACCAATTATTTTGTTGTTGGTAGAATTTTGCAAATTTTATTCAATGCCATTAATTGTATGCTTTTCTCTTTGTTACATTTCAGATCGACAGTATACTCGAGTCATTGAATTTGCTGCACACAAAACAAATAAAATGTTCAACACTTTCGGGTGGCCAAAGTAAACGATTGTCGATAGCGCTCGAAATGTTGGACGATCCACCGATTTTATTTTTAGATGAACCAACAACGTGAGTATTCATTCCATTGTAATCAATATATGGCCTTTGTACCAAAAACAAAATATATGTCAGCTTATCAGCAGAAAAATTTATTGTTGCTGTCTTACATTTTTTGTTTTATTGTTTTTCCATTTCAGTGGACTTGATAGCTCTTCATCCACATACTGTGTCAAATTGTTACATAAATTATCGCGCGAAGGCCGTACAATTGTTTGTACAATACATCAACCATCAGCGGCAATTTACGAAATGTTCGATCATATTTACGTGCTAGCGGCCGGCCAATGCATATATCAAGGTTCATCTTTAAACACGGTGCCATACTTAAGTGCAAACGGGCTACAATGTCCCACCTATCATAGTTGTGCTGATTATTTACTGGAGGTGGCGAACGGCGAGTATGGTGATTTTACCGAACGTTTGGCAATGTCGGCTAAAAATTTAACGTGGCGTGAAAATATTTTATCCAATAATAACGATACGAATATGAATTATATGATGAGCGAAATGACTGAGGAAAATGGTACGATGTACGAGATGGGCGCGCTTACGGATGGGGATGATATGGTAAAACAATCGAGTACGAGTTTTAGTGTGGTTGGGCCAAGCGAACGGAAAAAACTTTTCGTGTTGATTGGACGCGGTTTTAGTCAATGTTTACGAGATTGGGTATGTACTGTAAAAAAAAATTGCTTTGGTAAACAACCTTAACAATTTGATGGTTTTAAACGGGCACAGCCCCATCTATCAACGAATAGTAAAACTAATTTATTTTTTTGTAGACAGTAACGTATCTAAAATTAGGACTTCATTTTGTATGTGCAGTATTGATTGGTCTGCTATTCAATGATGCGGGGAAAAATCCAACAAAAACAATATCTAATCTTGGCCTACTACTTATCGGGCTTGCCTATTTATGGTATACAACATTTATGCCCGCGGTATTACGATGTAAGTCGATGCAAATCTATATATGGAAGTGGCTGGACTAAATGTTTTTTTTGTTGGCAGATCCATTTGAAATATCGGTG
The DNA here is from genome assembly GCA_963556175.1 of Tipula confusa. NCBI lineage: Eukaryota > Metazoa > Arthropoda > Insecta > Diptera > Tipulidae > Tipula > Tipula confusa. Next base: position 79,728,968 of record OY744475.1, read on the forward strand.
CTCAAGAAGGAAATATTCAATAATTGGTATAAATTACGAACGTATTATGTTTCGACTCAAATAACGGCCACCCCAATACATATAATATTTGCTTCAGTTTATGCAACGGTCGTTTACTTAATGACGTATCAGCCACTGGAAATCGAACGTTATGTTAAATTTCTTATCGTACATATTTTGTGTACATTGGTGGCGGATGGATATGGAATATTTTTTGGAACGGTATTCAATCCAATAGTAAGTATATAGGTCATCGGATGGTTTTGGTTCGAAACGGAATTTAATGCTATTTTGTGTTTGGTTTTCTTCTAATTTTAGAATGGAACATTTACTGGCGCGATCATGTCCTGTTTTCATATTGTTTTTGGTGGATGTTTAGTGTTGTTGTCGCACATGTCACCTATCATGTATTACATTAGTTACTTCTCTGCAGTTCGTTATTCGCTCGAAGCAGTAGTTATATCGGTGTTGGGAAACAATCGAAAAGATTTGGAATGCCCTCCACAAGAAGTGTATTGCCACTTGAAGTAAGTATATCTGCGATTTTTTTTTTTTTAATTTAAGGCTATCGAACTTCAATTTTCTAATTAATGTTTTTCACATTGTTTCCAATTTTTTGACTGTCAATCATTTAGTCACGATGATGTAAAAATTGAAAAGCTTTTTCCTTCTCTTTTTCCTCTACCGCTCGTTCAAAACTATGTACGTACATATATGGAAAAGTTTTTTATTTTATTTTTTGTGTAGCACTAAAATTGAAAAATTGATGAAAACATCGAAAAATGTTTTGATTTTTGTCAAAACCAAATGTAGCAAGTTCGATTTGTTCGTTAGATGAAAATTTCGATTGAAATTGATTGTTGTTGTTGTTTTTGAGATACGAGTGAAAATGAATTTAACGGTTTAATGAATTAGTCTTATTCATGAATTATTTATGTGATAAGGGATTTGATTTTCTGGATGAATGGAAAATGATAGAGGATGGATGTTCTTTTGATAGTTGCGGTCTGTTTGATGTAGTTATCACATCTCGTATTTGTGGATTTGTGTTGAAAACATCATTTAACCGACAAGCAATGCGATAATTGAAATCTGATTCTTAGGCAACTTCAAAGGGTAATCCAGAATCCATCGTTCAATTAGATTGGTTTGTCTCCTATCATGTCTTCTATCATTCGACCAATATTATTATCCAACCTTTGATTTTACTCGCCGGCTAGGAAACTTTGGAGTTACCTGTTGCCATTTCGAGCGTTGTTGCAAACGATGCAAATAGTCTGCTACGCATTTTGTATACTAGAACTGAGTCCGTATGTTTTGTACTGCCTTCTTTCGTGTCAAGAGGTTTTCTCAGAGCAGAGGTGTTCTTTTTCCGGTGGTGCTATTAGCGCAAAATAAATTTCTGTGTTTTCGGTTAAAGGACACATTATTTTAGAACTCAAGCACACTTGTATTTAGATTAATAATGTGGCCATTTCTTGGAAGGAAAGCTCCGTATCTCCAATACATTTTTAACTGTTTTAATCGATTTTACACCGGCTTCCCAAAGTCCACCGAAATGTGGTTGGAAAAATGAAGCGCCAGTTTATTGGCTGTCGTAATTTACTGGCACCTACAAAATTTGTCTCAATCCTTAAGATGATATATTGAAAGTAGCCTCGATGTAGATAGCCTTGATGGTCAGGCAGTTGAATATGTACATGTAGCTTTTGTATGACTTGATTCCACATCATAATTAAAAGTGGGCACGACTTTAGATTTTGAATAATCAGGAGACGTACTACTACTGTAGACTCAGCTGCGTAAGCAGGTTGTGAGGCGTCGCAAAATCCAATGAAATCCAAAGACGCAGTTGTTCTTGGAATAGTGGATGTATCGTGGGATTGGCCTTAACTAAGTAGGCCTGAGCTCTATAGTTTAATTTGATCTCAATTATCACCAAGTTATTCCACCCTACGACTAGACTCCACATTTTTTCATGCACTATCTTTTCGTGAACTTTAAAGTGGTGTCAGCCAATAATGCACTAGTTGACACTTTAAAATCCCGTTACTGTCAAGTGGAAGGTTTACTTAAAAAAAAGGTAGTATCCGATTGGGCTGTATCAAATGGATGGATCGTTTCTGGTCTATTTCGTTAATTCCATGATCCCTTGAGTTTTGAGAATGGCTGTCTTTACCATTATTAAAGATTTCATCGTCAGCTAACTGATGCAATGCTCGGATGACTAAATATGGTGCAGCCGATATTCCCTAAATGACGTTAGTGAGTTGGCACTTGTGTAAAGGGAAATGTTTCCTCCATTGGGTTGTGTGGTATTTTTGACGTTCCTCATGCATCTTAATTTGTCGATACTTTTTGTCTATATCCACGGTGAAGACTATTTGTTCTTCATTTTTCTAATATGGTCCACATACCATTTTTAGTGACAGCCCAATGTGCATCGTGCATAATATAAATACATATAGTACTACCATCATAAGAAAAAATAGTTAACCAATTGATGTCCCAGATGTCGGGTCGATAGAAAATCGTTAAAATTTAGAATAAATGACATTTAGGCGATTATACATATAAAATATTTCCATTATTTTCAAACGATACCAGTGGCGACATCTATTTATAGTATGCATCGTGCCGTTCAAATGTATCCCCTTCGAGGTTTTCATTGATGCGCCGAAAACTAGCTGGATGTGGTTGACTCTGGCGTTCTCTTTACCACGGCATGTAGATAGTATAAATACTCGAATTAAATGCTTAGCATACTTTCAAAGCAGCCTCCCTGAGACCACTGAATCCAGCGTAATCGATCTTTTTGGCACCATTGTTGGAAATTATCATGGTGTGTTTGAGACTTGAGCATGCCGTATAATTCTCGGAGCTCTAGATTTACAGCTCGTGTCGTGATGTATATGAATATGACCATAAAAGCCTTTGTTGACGGCCTCGGACCAATTAGGTAGTTTATGCGTATCGGCCCACCGGCTGTCGTTATCCATTATGTTGATATGAACCTCGCGTTTATCTTTTGGTATAGATGTTAGAAAATCAGGAATCCTTCCTTATCTAAAAATATGGTTAACTCATCTCGTATTTTGATACAGTCTTCAATGGTGTTGGAGCCGGTCATCATATCATCCACGTAAAATTTTCGTTAATAAACTTAGAATGTAATTCCTGATATCCTGCCTTTTCGATCAAGATTTCGATCTAGATGGTGGAAACTATAAGCTGCATTTTGAAAGCTTCCGAAATTATTTGATTGGTTAATAAAAGTGTTGGTTTGCTTTGACATTTAATTAAATTTTAGGTAGAATTTTAAATCAAATTTGAGTCAAACTTTTACGAGTTGATAAGATTTCCTAACAATGATTTCCTAACAACGAGCGGAGTAAAATTTGAAATATTTGAAAATGATAGCATCGAATTTTTGAATTTTGAATAGCAATCAAATTTTGGTTTTTGTCAAAGTCATGTCAAATGTAAATCATTTAAAATTTACAGTCACATTTGAATAAAATTTGAATGTACTTTGCTTAAATATTTAGTTATATCTAAAACTGTCTAAGCTCAAAACTGTAAAACTGTTTTAAGCTTAGTTTGAATACTAGAAAATAAGTTAAATCAAAATTTGAGCAATATTTGAAATAACTAGACCAATTTAAATTTAAAACTTGAAAGTGTTTGAAACATATAAGCCTTTTACAGTAAATGAAAAATTTCTTAATGACTTGATTGCTATAAAATTTAAAAATATGATAGAATTTAACCAAAACTTAAATGTATAAACTGTACCTTCACTTAACGAATTATTTGATTCAAACTTCATTCAAACTTTCGAATAATGTTATTTTTATAATCAACCTTTGTAACCGATGTGCAAAATGTCACAAGTTTAACAATTTGACTAGACATTTAAATAAAAAGTCACCCAAATGTATCGAGCAATTATTTATGAGATGGTGCTCATTCAGTAAAACCCACAAAGTTATTCGATGGATATCGGCTTCATAATTTGCCGATATAGGAATATAGTTTGTTGTAAATTGTAAGATCAGAACCTCATGAGCCAGAACATTTTGCCGAACTTTATCTTGAGTTATTCTGTTTCATTTTTTGCCTCGGCAATACCATTTAATTCAATTCATTTAAAAAATCTTTAAGGATTTGGCGTTTAATGATTTGGCCTTTTTTGTTTTCTTTTTAGAGGTGGAATAATAATCTTTTCTCCCATATGATGCATCCAACGAAAAAAATAGATTCATCGGTCCATGAGCTGATTTATTTTTTTCTATATATGGAGCTTATTTTGGGTGAATGTAATTTTTTTTCTCTCTCCCTTCGGTATTTTTAAGCACTCCTTTGTCTGATTTTTGTTTTTTTTACTTAGTATGAAATCGTATTTCGATGTGAATCATAATTCTTGGCCAGGTTAACAATCAAAATTTCACAATAATTGTATTCCGAAAAAATGGCTGCTCTTGTTTTGACGGTAAGTTCTGATTTTTTCAGCATTTTCGGACTTTTATGTTTGTAAGAAAACAAAACAACTATTTTAAACAATTGGAGAACAGCTGAAGTTAATTATAGGCAACTTGATGTTCGAAAAAAAGAGTACATAATGCACAAATAATTTTGAAATAGAAATATAGAATATATATAATAGTATATATATATATATATATATATATATATATATATATATATATATATATATATATATATATATATATATATATATATATATATATATATAAATGTTATATATATATTTATATATATATATATATATATATATATATATATATATATAAATATTATATATATATATATATATATATATATATATATATTTATATATATATATATATATATATATATATATATATATATATATTATATATATATTTATATAAATATATATATAATATATATATATATATATATATATATATATATATATATATATATATATATATATATATATATATATATATATATATATATATATATATTTATATAAATATATATAAATATATATTTATATATTTATATATATTTATATATACCCTTTTTTTTAAGCTGAAACTTTCAAATATCTCGGAAAATAAGCACTCTACGAAATAAATGTACATGATCAAAATTAATTTAATTATTCCGAAACATAAGTGTTAAAATAAGTACCCCGTTCCTCTTTTTGTAGGTGGTGCAGGGGGTAACTTTGAAATTTAAATAGAAACCCCTATTTTTTATTGTAGATTCGGATTTTACGGCTTAAAGTACTTAGGATTTCCTTGAAACTGTTTTATCGATTAATGATAGATGGCGCTGTAATAGACGATATTAAATTTTTTCAATTTCTCCTACTGAGAACGTATGCATATGATTCTGCAATATGTTTGCATTAAAATTAACACGTTTTCAATGTAAATACTCGAAATTAGTAATTACTGAAAAATGACTTTTCAAGAAACTACTATTATCGTAACCCAGGAACATGCGACTCAATTTGTTTTCAAATAAATGATTTTTTTGTATTTTGTTTTAAAAATATCTGAACAACTGGGAAATTGTTAGCTGAAGAAATTTAGTTGGATGGTGAATAAACAACTTTTAGCGTAACCCAGCAACAACGACGTGGACGTAGTAGTTTTCTGTTCCCTTTGGGTGATTGATTAACGTGAGTCCCCTCGCCTTATAATCTTTCAATTAAATTAAGTTCTCAAAATGATGGCATTCGACTTCAATGCACATATTAATCCGCATTTCAAATGAATGTACACCACTGAGAATCGTGTCTGCTTGAATTTCGGCACAAAAATTTCTTATTCGCTCAATCATATTCTCACGTGTTGTTGGTATTTGTTGGTAAACTTTGTGTTTAAGACAGACCCACAAAAAGAAATCTGGCGAAGTAAAATCTGGTGATCTGGCAGGTTAATTTACCGAAACACCTCTTCCAATCCAGCGCTATTGAAATTACGATCAAGTACTTTACGTGCTACCGACGAATAGTATGCTGGAGAACCATCATGTTGAAACCACATATGTTCTGTCGCAATTCTAAGGTCAAGTCTTCAAATAATGGCGGTTTATTTTCCAAAATGTTTCGGTACATTTGACCATTCAAGTTGCCTTCAATAATATGGGGGAGTTAGTTGCCAATTATTCCACATACCACACGTTGACAGTCCAAGGGCGCTGATGTTCAACTTGGCGAAGCCAGTGTGAGTTTTCAACACTCCAGTAATGCATGTTGAGTCGATTAACCGTTCCATGATTAGTAAGAGACGACTCATCGGAAAACAATACGTAGCGAAAAAATTGGAAATCAATGCCATGAAGATCTTGATGTAAAGACACAAGATACGGATGATACTTATGTCGGTTTAAAATTTTCAAAACCCTGTTATAGGATAATCTGGATTCGCTAGCTATTTCCCGTGTACTTATGTGAGGATTATGAGCTACTGCAGCATTATTTTCATTATTTTTATTATTTTCCTTAGTGTCTGTTGCTCGACGAGTCCTTTTCTTCGATCAAACACTTCTATCGGAAGTAAATTGTTTCATATTCCGGTAAAATGAGGCTCGTGACCGAATCCTATCTGGAAAACGCAAAGCGTAGAGATTGACCGCATTATCCAGACTTCGACCAGCTTCTCCATAAACCAGGACTTTCAATTTTTTTTACACAGTTACAAACTCCATTTTGTATTGTGATAGCCAAACGCAAACAGGTCTCGTTGTTTTCGACATAATCTTCGAACTGTACCTATATTTTTAAAACAAAATACAATCATTTATTTGTAAGCAAATTTAGTCGCGTGTTGCTGGGTTACGATAATAGTAGTTTCTTGACAAGTCATTTTTCAGTAAATAAAAATTTAAGAAATACAATTTGTTTAAGACTAATTTCGAGTATTTACCTTGAACACGCGATAATTTTAATGCAAACATATTGCAGTATCGTATGCATATATTCTCAGTAGGAGAAATCGAAAAAAATTTAATATCGTCTATTACAGCGCCATCTATCATGAATCGAAAAAAATGTTTCAAGGAAATCCTACGTATTTTAGCCATAAAATCCAAATCTGCAATAAAAAATAGGCGTTTCTATTTTAATTTCAAAGTTACCCCCTGCCTCTCCTACAGAAAGGGGAAGGGGGTACTAATTTTAGCACTAGCTTAAAATTTCAGGTTAAAAAAACACTCGGTATATAGACCTGTCCAAACACCAACATGTAATGATTTTTTTCCGGCGGTTTTTATTTGATTGCAAGCAGTACTTGTACTGTTATTGCGACCCGCTGCCAATAGATTCACATTTTTAGTAAGTCCGTGTATTACTTTCATCCCAGTAAGTGATAACTGAACTCTAGTTCTGGCACCTGGATGAACGTCTTATCTGTACTACGTCTCGACCGCGTTTGCTATTGAACTGAATATGGAAGGGATTCTATTATATGGATGGCTAAATGTCTTTTTTTATTAATTAACTTAGTAGAGCAGACTTGACCCGAAGGGTTTAAATCTGTTTATCGAGATATTCGTATCGTTACCATTCACCTTGACCAACAAATAAGGTACGCTGTGCTTCATGACAGGACACAGCTCTTTGTTTGGGCACGGCAAAGCTGTCTTGAGTAAGTCTATTCTAATGAAGTCATGAGTACACACACTCAGATCTTTGAAAACGAAAATACTATTTGTGCTGTGCCTCGGTGCTGGAGTGGGTTGAATATTACTGAAATGCTTTCGTAACTGCACTATGAAATTTGATAGACTTGAATTTGAGAACTTGTAATTTGTTTTCGAACGCTGGCCGGAGATCTAATGATATTAAAGAAAGTTATAAGGCTAGTCTGGACACTTAAACGACAAATCCTTTAATTATTGCCATTCATTTAATTAATGACAGTTAACGGAATAATATCTGGTCAACGCGTATACCTGTCTATCAGCGTCATGCATTTGTTCCCTTGCGACGATTGTAAGAAGACCAATGATATCTAAATGGACCTCGCCTAAATGATTGCTTGTTCCCGGGTACCCCACTATAAGCAGCTTAGCATTCCCAGCCATCTCTTTAATGTTTTTGTTCATTTCAGGCCAAATGTAGTTTTTTGCTACTATTTTAGTGGAAGTGCGACCACCTGGATGTGATAAATTATGCACGTCACAAAAAATTGTCTAATCAAATCTTTCTAGAATGTATACTCTTCGTGAACCTGTAGATTGAATTTTGCAAAATACTTATATGAAATGGGAATTTGGGAAGGGACTTTATGATTTAATTAATTCTGCTAATTTGAGAGATGTTGCTCGCTCTTTTGTTATTATTGGTGTCGTTATATCCAGATTTTGTTGTAAGACGCATAAACTATCGGTTTGTGGTCTGTAAATAGTGTAAATGCATGGTCCTTCAGGATAGAGCTCGTTTAGAACTGCTTGATCCTGTGCGGCATTTAGAATAAACATTCTGTGAAAGTCAATCATGCCTATGAATCTGTTTTTTTTCGGTAGAGGGAGGAATCTTGCAGGACCTTACAAGAGACAATCGTAATCTTATATAGGCTCGTGGAACTACCAATAAGTATTACTTCACGAAGCTGGATCAGCTCCAGGTGTCATCATTTTTAATTATAAGTATTCCTTATGTTCCTTCGGACCTCAACATAAGTCAATATTATTTGCTTATGCTAGGCTAACTTCCACAGGCCTAAAAAGGTTAGATCTTTTGTTGCCAAAGCGCGGACACTCAAAAAAATATTTGTCCTACATTCTCAGGTTTATTTTTGCTTCAATAGTATATTCTTGAAAGGATAACTTCCCACAGACCCGACAACAACATATCCGATCATATTCGAGGCACTTGAAATATTTTAAAGGCTTGTTAATTTCTCGAATACTGCTAATCACCTAACCAATTTTTATTTTCCTTTTGGATATGATATTCGCTGCTATTTGGTTTAGAAGGCTAATCACTGCCAATTTAGTCTTCCGATAAGATGTTTTTAGCGTTTTTTTAGAGACAATATCTTTAGTTTCTCCCACCAGGAAAATGTCATTAATTTTTAACATTTCCTTTTTGGCCGATACTTTTTTCGAATGGCATTGGCAAAAAGTTGTTTCCAGTGATTTCCAGCTCTAGCAAAAGACCTCTCTACGTAGTTTGACAAATGTGGATAACTTTTTCACCCAGACCATTTTTCATTCAAAAAATTCGTTTCCGATTTCTTTTTCGCGTTCTTGTTAAAACTTTTTGCAGTTCTGGTTTATCCCCTACCGCTTTTTCTTCAGATTTATTTCTGGTTCTAAGGCTGGCTCTAGATTTGTCAGAGTAAGTTCATTTGCTGTAATGTATTTCTTTTTTCCCAACGGAAGACCACTCTGGGACGTTTTGGGTTGCTAATCCGTATCTTCATGATCCTCCTTCAGAACCCAATTTTCCACTGAGTTCTTCAAACTCCTTTTCCACCTAATTACAGGAAAGCTTAATCAACCGAACCATCTTCTTTATTTCACCATGCACATTGTTCCTATTCTTCACATATTTGAAACCTGTTTATCTGCTTTTAATGGTAGATAATTTCGAAACACTAGGATGTTCGAACTCAATTCTTTTACCTCCTTTTACTTGGTCGTCGTTAAGATCAGAAAGTGAGACTCCCCAGATATATGTATTTCCGTAGGCGATCTCATGAGCCTTTTACTATTCTTGAACGGGTCCACCCAATAAGTTGAGGACCAATTCCTAGAGGTTGATCCAAATTTGGACGTTTTGGTCCTGCAGTGTTTATCCCTCTTCAGAACCCATAGGGCTAGTCTCAAAAGTAATGGATTGTCTAGCCGATTTACTTTAGTACTGGGTTACTCAATTTTTGAATTGTGTGCATTGCATATGGTCTTGTTGGTCCATGGGGTGTATTTTGTTTCCCTTCTACCCAGCCCAATGGCAATTTCAAGTTCCCCTCACTAACCAATAACAAAAGTTAAACTTATAGTTTTTTTTGACAGTTGTCAAATCAAAAAACATGTCATTAGTTCTTACACGCTTTAAATAGTACTCGTATCGTGCCCAAACAGGTGTTTTTATTTCGCGCGGTTAAATTTTTTCAATTGAACTTCTATATACATTACGTATCTAGATAGACATTACAGCCTCAACCTCAATTCATTTGTATTTGAGTGTCAACGACATAGGACAGAGGAGGCTAGAAGGGTAGCTGGGGTGAGCAAACAAATCAGAAAAATCTGTACGATTGCCACGAAACGATGGCATGGGGAAGAGGCCTTGCACCATACAGAAAAATCTATCATACATAAATATTTATTGACTTTTTTCATCTCGATATACGTACCAACGTACGTACGTACGTATAGTAAAAATACAATAGAAGAGGAAAATCTATCTCGGTAAGTAAATAATATTTTGGGTTTTTCCGATTTTCCGATTATTTTTTTTTTGTTATATTTTCATTTTGAATTGAAAACGTGAGTTGTACGTTTTGATTGTGATTGAGATGTATGATTGTTTTTATATTCGAATATATAATCAATCTTGCTGTTGGTGTTGTTGTTGTTGTTTTTGTATTTTCGGGTTTGATTTATTTGATTTTGATTTATCGAAAAGGATTTTTATTATTATATGATTTCACCTTCACTAGACCAAAACAAATATACGACCAAATATTATATTTGGATATATATTACATACCAGGATATCTAAGCTCGTTATAGTTTATGACAGTCGTACTAAATCGAAACTCAGAATACTTCGTTTCTCATCGATTCGTCAATAGACATTCTAAGGTGTCGTGTCTAAATCATTATTTGGTTTGCTGCCAGACCATATCTTGCAAAACAGATGGTATATTTAAGTAAACATAAGATGTATAAGATGTTCCGTGACATATCTATTATGTTGGCCAAAACTTCGCTGATTTACCAAATGGTAAAAAATATAGTTTCAGAATTGGCCACTATAACTGGTCGAATAACGCCCTGCATAAGATTGTGCCAAAAGAATTTTAGGGGTAGCACATCAGCATAAAAATCATTTGTTGATTACTTCAATATCAAAATCATTCACGATAAGGCCAAAAACAATTTAAATCTTGGGAGTTCCAGATTTTTTGATTGAAACACCGCATATATATGCAATTTTTTTATACTTGCACCAGTGTGCAACATACCAATATTACGCCGTTCATGTATTATTCATAATTCATGGTTTTCTGGTGTTATATTGATGGCTAAATATATATTGATAGCACTGCTGTTTGATTTCTTTTCATATTTTATCGATTGTTTTGATGTTTGCAGTGAATACGTTCCAAATCTGATGTTTGCAGTGATACGTTCCTTGATACGTTCCAAATCTGAACCCAGAACATTTCCGTTAATGGTTTCTGTTCTATTTGGATTCAATTTCAGTTACAGAATCCATAATATAAATCCACATAGTACTAAACCATCTTATAAAAAAACAGCTTACCCATTGATGTTCCAGATCAACATTTAGTATAAATATATGACATTTAGGCGATTATACATATACAAATATTTTGATAATTTTAAAACGATACCAGTAACGACATCTAGCATGTCAATGGGCTAACATACAATGGTAGAACTATGTGGATTTATGTTATGCAGAATCGCATGTACGTTCCCAAATTTAATTCCAAAACACTTTTGACCCTAGTTCCAATTCGCCTTTGAGGTTTGATTTTGCATTCGGAATCGAATAAACTATGATTGCAGTTCCATTTAAGCTTCTTAAACGAGTCTTTTGAAGATTGAAAAAAAACTTTTCAAAAAAAAAAATTAAATAAATGCGACATAACCCACCCATAAGGCAACGCGGATAATTCACAAACGGCCGAATCTAAATTCCTGGAGATCATAATTAGGATTGGTTGAGCAAAGTAAATTGACAATCAGTAAGGCTAACTTTGCAAAACACGAATCCCCTATATAAGGGAAGTACTGAACTTTTTTTTTGTATGTCCACATCAGTATAGCGTAAATGTATGAACCGATCGTTCATGCAATGTAATTGATATAATCCTAAGCCAATAAAAATCAGTCGCGCATAGTCCCTCCGTAGAGTTATAACTTTTGAACACACATTTTAGTTACAAACACAAGTATTGTTGTTTGACCTTGGCAAAAATTGGCTCAATTACTAGCGGCACAGCATACTAGTGAAAGTCAGCATACTAGCGAAAGGCCATCGGAGGTACTAAGAAACATTAGAGCTCTGACCGGAAATAATATGACAGTAATCGTATTAAGAACATTTTGGGTACAAATAATGCTAGAATTAATAAAAATGGCGTTGCGGCACACCCAGCAGATGCTGAATCAGATAACATGTCGGATACAGCTGACCCCACGTATAGCGATTTGAATATAGGTCGGATATCAGAGGTAGAACGCCGCATTAGGACAGGCGTCCCTCACCCTTCCCGGCCAATACATAGGGAAAATTTAAATAATCGATTACAACGACTGCTGCCACAACTTAAAACAGTTGAAGAGCGATTTAGTAATATCGAGCGTACACTTAGTATGATGTCGTAAAGCTCAAGGTCGGAATCGTCGGGGCACTACCGAAATAGTTCCGAAAATAGACGGCGTTTTAGGCTTAGTACTTCTAAGCCAAAACAAAATAATAGATTATGTTATGCGCATGTCAGGTATGGTACACTGGCGTATAAATGTTACCCACCATGCAGCTGGAGTGGTCTATCACCTGCAAAGAAATTGGAAATAGTGCATTTCACGCAAAATTAGAGTCCTAGACCTGACCAAGAAAATAATATGGAAAACTAATGTATAGTCCCTCGGTCTTTAAGGCACAGACCTTGACAAAAAACAAGCCGACCTGTCGGTGCTCCCAGTCGAACGATTTAAGTTGTACAAATCGAATTTTTTTTAATGATAATGAAAGTAGTGATAAGAATTTAAAGCCACATATTTTGAAATATAGTAAGGCCGATCCCGAGTTATCGCATTTATACTTGCTGAAGTGAGTCATCCAATTTTAGGTGCCAATTTGTTGGTTAATTGATTGAGTGACCCAGTATCATGCCCATTGCACATGGTCAAAAAAATGATCTTGACCATGTGGCGATTATCGCAGATTGAATGCGATTACAATTCCGAATAGACATCCGATTCCGCATATCCAAAATTTTTCCATGAATTTGCATAAGATGGCAATAACTACCCCATTTGGGTTATTTGAATTTCTGGGTATACCATTTGGTTTGCGAAATGCCGCACAAACCTTTCAACGGTTTATGAAATAGGTAGGAATTTAGACTTCTTGTTCGTCTTTATTGCCGATATATTTTAGAAGCATGGTCCGATGATGCTCAGCACAAATTACCTTTAGAACAGCTATTTAAAAGCTTAGCTGAATTTGGTGTGCATATTGAGATTTCTAACTGCGTATTTGGTGTAAATTCCTTAGGCTTTTTAAGCCATAAAATTACAGCTAATGGTATTCTACCCTCAGAAGAGAGAATTTATGCCATTAGAAAAATCGCGCTCCTGAATCAATCAAGAAGATTCAACAATTTATCGGCAAGGGTTATTTATTGCCACAGGTTCATCCCGAACCTGGCCGAATCGAGCAATTTACAACCGTAATTTGCTGGTAGCAAAAACTAGAATAGCCCTAATCAAAACAAAACTGACAGTTCCAAAGCTGGAACTAAATGCAGCTCATCTGGTATTCAGGCTTCTAGGGTACGCCAAAAAAACCATGATGTCATTCCCAGATGTGAAGATTTTCGATTGGCCGGACTCCACCATAGTTTGTTTTCACCATAGTATTTATTTGGGAATATACCCTATGGTCATATAGCCTCAACGTTCGTTACCAATTACATTTCAAGATTTGGAGTACCGTAAAAGATTACGGCTGACCAGGGTAGTCAATTTGAATCAAAACTATTTGCTGAGCTAACCAAGTTGTTAAGCTCACACCGAATCCATATACTTCGACATATCACTCACAACCTAATGGGATGGTCGAATGATTTCACCGGCAACTAAAAGCCCCATTAATGGCCCGTGAAAGTACAAATAATTGGAGCACTGAAGTTTCACTAGTTCGTTTAGGGATTCAAGCAACAGTTGAGGAAGATATAAAGTATTCACCGGCATAGCTTGTCTACGGACAAACTCGGAAATTACAGGGTGATCACGAATGGCCCACGCGTAAGTGGGTCACGGTGATAATTAAAAAATAAAATTTATTATAATAAACAAACCCGAACGTATCCTATTTTGCAACAATACCGCAAACAATGGCTCATTATCATTGGTATAACGAAGTTGCTTAAAAATAGCTGTGTTATTTCCGTTAAATACTTATCGTGCCATAAACAGGTGAAAACAACTTCACGTATAAAAACATACAAACATATTCTTGAACATGACCAGGTGGCAGTGATCACTAATTGGTGTAAGCAACATTTAAAATCAAAAACTGTGAAAGTCACAAAAACTGGCCGGAGGAAATTCAATAACGATTAAACATTTAGACAAATAGAAGAAGTCAGCACTACTACCAGTGTAGTTGGCGATTCTTGAGAATGTCACCTAGGCTCAGCCTATAAACTTTCTCACGTCGTTGTGATTGGTCTTAGTTTTTGTTCTAAGTATGCTTAGCGTTAAATAATCTGCTACCTTTCCTGCATACATATTTTAGTGTCAGAGTTTTGTAGGAACTACCTACACTATCTTTAGTTCAGAGTCAGATAACCTCTTAAAAGTTTGCCTCTTTGCGCTCATCTGCATCATTATCTGTTTTCTTTTGTTTTTACAAGATTGCAGATGTAAAGCTAGTAGTCCAGCTGTCCACTACTTTAACTGGGACCTTTCCAGTTGGGATTCTATTTTTCCATGCTCAGCCTTTTCCATTCTTTCTTCGATGTTTGGAAGAAAACTATAAGTGGTCTTGCCATCCATCGAACTGTTCCTTCTTTCTTGCCATATTTGCAATAAATGTCTGTTGATCGAACCAATAAGGTTTGTGTCTATTTGTCCTGCTTGTAATACCACGTTCCCATAGGTCTAACTTAGCCGTTTTCTAAGTTTATGTACCTAGCAACTCTTTCTTACCCAGCAATTGGCGCAGTGGTTAAAGCTGCGGTGTTTGGGACGGGAGGTACCGGGTTCGAATCCCAACGGGGGAGGGTTGCAAAAGAGATTTTTAATCACCTGATTTCGATCGGTGATGACGATGAACACAACTATGACCCCCTGTTGGAGTGCATGGGCCGAACCATCTTCCATGTCAGTGCAGGCTGGCTGGAGCAATGCAATGTGCAGATGGATTTAAAATCGAACCTATATTCGTGCGTCCTCAATTTGGCTGGTGAGGACGTTAAAAATAAACTGCGAAAGAGTTGGGAGAGCTTCGGCCCCAGAACAGATTGCAGAGTTCAGAAACAAAAAAAAAAAAAAAAAAAAACTCTTTCTTCCAGCAATATTTCAGTTGGTATTTCACGCCGGCTAAAATATGAACTGTATCTGATGGTTTAGTTCTGTAAGCTTTAATAGCAAGATGGATGTTCCTTTGTGCATTGATCACTATGTCGATCATTTTTGCCATATCATCCTCTGTTATTCACTTCCCCTGAATCCGAACTACTTGTTACTGTATTTCCTACTACCTTGGGAAAATCACATCAACCTGCCAATTATCAGTTACTTGACTAATTTACTCAAAATTGGAAGTAGCATGATTGGCCTACAAGATTTTGGGTTGGTGGCATCTCGTTCATTCATCTCCATCCCTAACGATAATTACTTTGCCATTTTACCATACCTTCGGAAAACTCCACTTTTTAGACAGTCGTTCAGGAAGCGCGTGATATACCATGCCCTATATTATCGGCCATCCTCTTTGTATCACTTTGACTTCAATACTATCAACACTGGGTGTGCTTTGCCCGATTTCGTTGGTATTATTCGCATCGCAAGATCTTGGTGTTACATATCTATGCCCCCTTACTTTTTTAGGTGCTTCTGTGTGCATTTGTCTTGATGTCATTAAGAAGTATACTTCTCAACCAACAAACAGTATGTGGTATCCTTTCAATACGTAGTTGTCAGGTCCTCTCTATTTGTTAGGGTGCTCAGTATTTCAGTATTTTTAAGCCTTCTTGCGCTGAATTTAAACATGAACCCCATGGTTCTGCATTACCATGCAGAACCAATAGACTATCTCTCGCGACCAATGATGACTTTTGTCGATGTCGCTACCTTTAACCATATAAGGTTTCTGCATGCAGAGTATATCGTTTTTTGGCAGTCCTCAGTTTTGCGATTGATTAGGTTCGATGCCTGTTTATATGCTGTGCATATTCTACTTTTCGAGAAGTAGATGAAGGCATTGTTAGATTTTTTTACAGCTAGTACACTTACTTTGACTTTCTTGGGACACAATTTGAGGTCATGTCTGTTCTCTGAGCAGTGTTCGCAAATTTTCTTCTTGAAATTGCAGGACTT
Source organism: Tipula confusa (assembly GCA_963556175.1). NCBI lineage: Eukaryota > Metazoa > Arthropoda > Insecta > Diptera > Tipulidae > Tipula > Tipula confusa. The sequence goes on from OY744475.1 coordinate 79,745,507, forward strand.
GGCAATATGCCCCAACTTTGCTATTGCATGCTTTTGGTGACACCTTAATGACCCAAAGCGCCACCTTGTTATTATTTGGATGAACTGTAAGCTTAAGGTCCTCTTCATTAATTCCATTTTTTTGGATCACTATATCAATTTTGATGTCTCTAGCTTTTCTAAGATGTCCACTACACCGATGTGTAAAAAAAGGACACCAAACAATTCAACAAGTAGGGCTGTACCTACTCTTAGAAAATTACAATCTGGCATGCATGTACAAAATGGCTACTAAAGTATATATGGTTGTGAAACATGGAAGTACACATACTGAGATTACTAGAAAACTTCATTCAAACTGGGAAAGCCACCTAGGAGTCTAGGACATAATCAAAATGGCACTGAAACGGAGTTTATATATAGGGCAAATAAAAAGTATGAAGTCTTGCAGTGACAGTATAACTTAAGCGAAAGACATTGGCAAAACATGAATGGAAATAAAGGCATAACATCCTTTGTTGTTCTGCTAAAATACAACCCGAATGCAAGGTTGGATACCTCAGTAATTTGAGTCAGGACGGCTTTGGTTTTATTTATAGCTGTCTGAAACTCATGGGTAATCGTAGTCCTTCTTCCTTACAATTACGGATTCCATCCTTAGTGATCTTCACCTTAATTTAAGGAGTTTAAAAAAAATAACAGCATTACAGACCAAAGTTGATCCTTTACTGAGATCTTTTACACGGTCTATTAGGCCATATTTTTTATAATTGGTGATCGTTGCATACAATTAGTCGTGACTAATTACGTTGAAGTCTCACAATCGTGGTGTAACCATCACTATATGACCGGTGACAAGGAGTTTAAAAGGTTGCTGAAATCTATGAGGCGTTAGAATATTGTGCGAAGATGATCTAAATGTTCAAAATCTGATCGACTTCCCACCAAAATATCATCAATATCGGTGTAAACAAAATCCAACCAATTTGAGTTTGTCCATGAAACTATGTAAGTTTAGCTGCGTTTTGCAACCCGTCTGATATTCTTATGGATTCTATAAGAATGGCTACATTATGTTTTTTGGAACTTTTAAGGCTTAATGGGCTAATATCCTTTACTTCAGTTCATTTGTTTGGAACATGACATAGTTTCAGGCTACTTTTAAAAATCACTTCTAGCCAGGGAACCATTAAGTTACTGGTTTATTGGATGTCGGCAGGAATAATGCCATCTAGACCTGCTGACTCAAAAGGCTTAAAACTGTTTACTGACAACAAAATATTCCACCTGTTGACTATTTTTTCAGCGAGACTCGTAGCCTTATTTGTTCTAGGCAAAACAGTCGGAGATTTGGAACATCCTGGGAAATAAGTTTCCAGTAGGAGCTCCAAAGATTCTGCTTTCGTTGTAGTCCAGATGCCAACCGGTCGTTGTAGATAACTTAAAATGGAAGGATAAGTAAATAGAACATACAGGACTTCTTTATGTTATCACAGAATAGTCTCTAAGCTTTGCTTTTGGCACTTCTTAATTTGTATTTATATGATTTGAGGATTTCCTTATAGAAGTCTCAGTCCACGCCAGCCTTTGTTATCTTCGCGATTTTGAGCAGCTTCTTGCATTTCAGCCGTGTTACTTGTAGCTCTCTCGGTCACCATGGCGGACGAGATTTGACTTTAGGCCTACTAATAGGACACGAGTCTAAGATAGCTTCATTGAAAGCATTGGTCTATATATGATTCCATTTCTGATGTTGGCTTCCGTTATTTTCCATTAATGCACATGTTCATCAGCTCTTTTGCCGTAAGAGAAGAAAGTTTTTGTTCGTCCTCTTTTTCTATGAGAGTTGTGTTGGCCTCAGATATGATGTGTGCAGTGTTTTTGTAGACATTCGATAGATGCTCCGCCATTATATCAGCTTTTGATTTCGGGTTTCCAATGCAATTACCATGTCGCATTTTTAGTGACAAGTCATTGGGTCTACTTAATAGTTTGACTGCTTTCCAAAGAGAGTAATCTGTGTTTGTATCAGTGATTAAACTGCCGAAAAAGCTTTTCTTTTCCATCACTGTTTCACTTATAACGTTAGCATTTTTGGTATTCGATCAGATGAGAGGTCTTCTGAATTTTCTAGATTTAAATTGATATCCCGCAAAACAAGTTAATAAGGTCGGGCACTTTCATCCGGTCACTAGGTCATTAGGTTGGTGGACGAAATGAAAAAAACTTTTGTGCGAACCTTTGCTACTCGAAAAAAACCATTCTTTCCGGGATGTATTTCGACTGTGTATCCCATGAGCCAGTTTAGAGGTCTTTTATGAAGACGAGGATGTTGATTTTTAGATTTTGTTGCGTGGTAAGCCATTTAGGTCAATACTGTATTGACTCAAGTATTCGTTGTGCCACTGATGCCAGAATATTTTAAAAATATTTTACACTTGCCTTTCATATATTACCAAAATGTGGTGAGGCTGGCGGGATGAAGTGCCAGGTAATGGCCCACTAACAAGCTAGGGCTGTATTTCTTTGTTTATTTATTGTATCCACATTATTTTTTAAGCTTTTAGTTGATTGTTCGTTACAACAAACGTCGTTCCACGCAGTCTCTCTAAATATCTGAAAACACATTTCATCTGGCTAGGTACCTTTTCAATCCAGATAGCAAATAAACCAGATTTCAAACTACCAATTCTGAATGAATTTCAGAAACAGTCCAAGCAAACACAAGCTGCAGCGTACGCATTTTGTAATGTACCATAAAACCCTGGTAATTCTAGTACAGTCGACTCGGAATTCGTTAAAACTCATCGTGGTATTTTTAAAAGTGGTGGTTGTTGCAAATTTTTAACGAATTTAATCCATCAGTTTGCTTAATCCATCACTTCTCAGATACATTGTCATTTCAATCCAGGTTTTCGATCCATAAATCTCGCAATAATCATTTTACTAATCATTTTATAACAGGTGTGATGAAGTCCAATTGAGTAAAGAGCCGAGCTCAAAATGTAGCTGAACCGTCATGTTTCATGAATCGGCTACTACGCCACTTATACTAGTGACTGTATCTTGACTGGAAGTTTTGGTTGGTTTAAACACGTTCAGCGATCAATGAAGCAACACTACATTTATTGCTTAAATTTCTATAACTTCCATTAAATTAATCCAAGTTTTTCTTTTGCAATTTCAGAAATCCTGACTTCATTATCAAAGAATTAGGTATGAAAGACACCAATTACTTATTTGACGTCCTACTATTGGTCGTGCAATTGTTTTTTGTCAAAATTTTGGCATATTTTACACTGCGCAAACGTATGCAAATGAACTAAAAGCGTGCTGAAGAGTTTTAGTATTTTTTTTTCGAATTTTATTACAAGATATGTGATTTGTACTGATCATCATAGATTAACTTGTCGAACATAAAAAACACAGGCAAATGCAAAAAAAAAATTAAAAAATAAAATTCCATTACCAATCAATATGGGAAAAAAGCAGAGGCAGCAGTAGGCAAAAAAAATATAAAAAAATTTAATAATTTATTGGTCCATGACATGATGATGCCAATGATATATGTTCGCTTCATTTTCATACAAATATCCATCAGAAATATATAAAACATCCCAAAAAAAAAAAAAATCTGAAAAATCGAATCAATACATCGTGATTTCGATCATTTTTCACATTGATGTCAAATGCAGTCAGGTAAAAATACATCGATGCTAGGTAATATCCGTTCGTTTATATATATATATATATATATATATATATATATATATATATATATATATATATATATAAACTTCCTAGCCACCAAATATTTAGTTTTAAGTTTTCGTAACTAAAAGTGTGCATAGTAAATAAATTGTTGGTGATATTATTGTTAAATAATTTTAAGTCAAATTTTTAAAATGTTAATAAGGTATTTTAGCTTTTGTTTTAAACAATAACTTTGGAAAATTAATGAATAAATAAGTTTTAATAAAATAATATCTTTTATGTATTTGTGTAAAATTTTGCTGGAAATGCTGACTTTTCAATAAATATTTAGGGCAGAGCTCCTAGACCATTGGTGCCCGCACCCTGTCACTCGTTCAAAGAGGTATAGCCGCAACACTTTTGTTTAAAGCAATGACCTGCAAAGGAAATAAAAATTAATATACCTAGGATAACTCGTCAACTAAGGATGTATTCCAAAATTTATTCCTTGCCCTCCTATAAATAAAGGAATTAAAAGAATGGAAGGTGTTAGCGGTCATTTAAAAAGTCGATAGCACACGTAATAATGGTCCGATTTTGATGAATGATACCTTTAAGAAAATCTAATGGCACCTGTATAAATACTGCCACAAAAAATTGATACATGTTCACCAATCATTTGGAAGTGTAAAAATCCGGACAGTGGTACCCCTTTGCGAATTTCCGAAAATCAATTAATAGTCGATAGCACACGTAAAATGGTCCGATTTTGATGAATGATACCTTTATGAAAATCTCATGACACCTGTATAAATACTGCCACACAAAATTGATACATTTTCACCAATCATTTGAAAGCGTAAAAATCCGGACAGTGGTACCCCTTTGCGAATTTCCGAAAATCAATTAATAGTCGATAGCACACGTAAAATGGTCCGATTTTGATGAATGATACCTTTATGAAAATCTCGTGACACCTGTATAAATACTGCCACACAAAATTGATACATTTTCACCAATCATTTGAAATCGTAAAAATCCGGACAGTGTTACCCCTTTGCGAATTTCCGAAAATCAATTAATAGTCGATAGCACACGTAATAATGGTCCGATTTTGATGAATGATACCTTTATGAAAATCTAATGACACCTGTATAAATACTGCCACAAAAAATTGATATATTTTCACCAATCATTTGGAAGCATAAAAATCCGGACAGTGGTACCCCTTTGCGAATTTCCGAAAATCATTCAATAGTCGATAGCACACGTAATAATGGTCCGGTTTTGATGAATGATACCTTTATGAAAATCTAATGACACCTGTATAAATACTGCCACAAAAAATTGATACATTTTCACCAATCATTTGGAAGCGTAAAAATTTGGACAGTGGTACCCCTTTGCGAATTTCCGAAAATTATTCAATAGTCGATAGCACACGTAATAATGGTCCGATTTTGATGAATGATACCTTTATGAAAATCTAATGACACCTGTATAAATACTGCCACAAAATATTGATACATTTTCACCAATCATTTGGAAGTGTAAAAATCTGGACAGTGGTACCCCTTTGCGATTTCTCAATATCAATTAATAGTCGATAGCACACGTAATAATGGTCCGATTTTGATGAATGTTACCTTTATGAAAATCTCATGACACCTGTATAAATACTGCCACAAAAAATTGATACATTTTCACCAATCATTTGGAAGCATAAAAATCCGGACAGTGGTACCCCTTTGCGAATTTCCGAAAATCATTTAATAGTCGATAGCACACGTAATAATGGTCCGATTTTGATGAATGACACCTTTATGAAAATCTCATGACACCTGTATAACTACTACCACAAAAAATTGATACATTTTCTCCAATCATTTGGAAGCATAAAATTCCGGACAGTGGTACCCCTTTGCGATTTCCCAATATCAATTAATAGTCGATAGCACACGTAATAATGGTCCGATTTTGATGAATGTTACCTTTATGAAAATCTCATGACACCTGTATAAATACTGCTACAAAAAATTGATACATTTTCACCAATCATTTGGAAGTGTAAAAATCTGGACAGTGGTACCCCTTTGCGATTTCTCAATATCAATTAATAGTCGATAGCACACGTAATAATGGTCCGATTTTGATGAATGTTACCTTTATGAAAATCTCATGACACCTGTATAAATACTGCCACATAAAATTGATACATTTTCACCAATCATTTGGAAGCATAAAAATCCGGACAGTGGTACCCCTTTGCGAATTTCCGAAAATCAATTAATAGTCGATAGCACACGTAAAATGGTCCGATTTTGATGAATGATACCTTTATGAAAATCTCATGACACCTGTATAAATACTGCCACACAAAATTGATACATTTTCACCAATCATTTGGAAGCATAAAAATCCGGACAGTGGTACCCCTTTGCGAATTTCCGAAAATCAATTAATAGTCGATAGCACACGTAAAATGGTCCGATTTTGATGAATGATACCTTTATGAAAATCTAATGACACCTGTATAAATACTGCCACAAAAAATTGATACATTTTCACCAATCATTTGGAAGTGTAAAAATCTGGACAGTGGTACCCCTTTGCGATTTCTCAATATCAATTAATAGTCGATAGCACACGTAATAATGGTCCGATTTTGATGAATGTTACCTTTATGAAAATCTCATGACACCTGTATAAATACTGCCACATAAAATTGATACATTTTCACCAATCATTTGGAAGCATAAAAATCCGGACAGTGGTACCCCTTTGCGAATTTCCGAAAATCAATTAATAGTCGATAGCACACGTAAAATGGTCCGATTTTGATGAATGATACCTTTATGAAAATCTCATGACACCTGTATAAATACTGCCACACAAAATTGATACATTTTCACCAATCATTTGAAAGCGTAAAAATCCGGACAGTGGTACCCCTTTGCGAATTTCCGAAAATCAATTAATAGTCGATAGCACACGTAAAATGGTCCGATTTTGATGAATGATACCTTTATGAAAATCTCGTGACACCTGTATAAATACTGCCACACAAAATTGATACATTTTCACCAATCATTTGAAATCGTAAAAATCCGGACAGTGTTACCCCTTTGCGAATTTCCGAAAATCAATTAATAGTCGATAGCACACGTAATAATGGTCCGATTTTGATGAATGATACCTTTATGAAAATCTAATGACACCTGTATAAATACTGCCACAAAAAATTGATATATTTTCACCAATCATTTGGAAGCATAAAAATCCGGACAGTGGTACCCCTTTGCGAATTTCCGAAAATCATTCAATAGTCGATAGCACACGTAATAATGGTCCGGTTTTGATGAATGATACCTTTATGAAAATCTAATGACACCTGTATAAATACTGCCACAAAAAATTGATACATTTTCACCAATCATTTGGAAGCGTAAAAATTTGGACAGTGGTACCCCTTTGCGAATTTCCGAAAATTATTCAATAGTCGATAGCACACGTAATAATGGTCCGATTTTGATGAATGATACCTTTATGAAAATCTAATGACACCTGTATAAATACTGCCACAAAATATTGATACATTTTCACCAATCATTTGGAAGTGTAAAAATCTGGACAGTGGTACCCCTTTGCGATTTCTCAATATCAATTAATAGTCGATAGCACACGTAATAATGGTCCGATTTTGATGAATGTTACCTTTATGAAAATCTCATGACACCTGTATAAATACTGCCACAAAAAATTGATACATTTTCACCAATCATTTGGAAGCATAAAAATCCGGACAGTGGTACCCCTTTGCGAATTTCCGAAAATCATTTAATAGTCGATAGCACACGTAATAATGGTCCGATTTTGATGAATGATACCTTTATGAAAATCTCGTGACACCTGTAAACATACTGCCACAAAAAATTGATACATTTTCACCAATCATTTGGAAGCATAAAAATCCGGACAGTGGTACCCCTTTGCGAATTTCCGAAAATCATTTAATAGTCGATAGCACACGTAATAATGGTCCGATTTTGATGAATGATACCTTTATGAAAATCTCGTGACACCTGTATACATACTGACACAAAAAATTGATTTATTTTCACCAATCATTTGGAAGCATAAAAATCCGGACCCCTTTGCGAATTTCCGAAAATCAATTAATAGTCGATAGCACACGTAATAATGGTCCGATTTTGATGAATGACACCTTTATGAAAATCTCATGACACCTGTATAACTACTACCACAAAAAATTGATACATTTTCTCCAATCATTTGGAAGCATAAAATTCCGGACAGTGGTACCCCTTTGCGATTTCCCAATATCAATTAATAGTCGATAGCACACGTAATAATGGTCCGATTTTGATGAATGTTACCTTTATGAAAATCTCATGACACCTGTATAAATACTGCTACAAAAAATTGATATATTTTCACCAATCATTTGGAAGCATAAAAGTCCGGACAGTGGTACCCCTTTGCGAATTTCCGAAAATCATTTAATAGTCGATAGCACACGTAATAATGGTCCGATTTTGATGAATGATACCTTTATCAAAAGCTCGTGACATCACTGTTGTATAGTGAGTAAAAAATATTGCAATCTTTTATGTATGACTTTTACCTACTTCTGGTGGTACATAGTCGATGGTGTATAATATAAAAAATTCCACAGAACCATGTTAGTACATTAATCATCCGAAACCAATTAGGACACATAAATAAGATAAAATAACAAACCAATAATAACAACAGCAACAGTTTATGGTAAAATTGAACAACAAGTTGGACAGCTTAAAAAATCAATGACTTTACGAGATTGCACAGTTTATTTGCGATTTTGTTTTTGATGCTTTGCACAACGGTCCCAAAACGAATCCCAATTCAATTGATTCACTTTCGCAAATGGTAATCCAACCAAATATTTTTATTTCGTAATTCTTTTAAATTCCTATAACAGTTGTGCTATGTACACAAAAAAGTGCATGGTAAATATAAATAAATAAAATTAGAATAAATATTTAGTCACAAATCACAGCCAATTTTTGTCGAAAGGATGGTGGGAACACAAAACCCAAAACCATTCACTGTAACATGAGAGAATATTTTTCAGGATTATCTAACGACATTGATGGTTAGTATTTTTTATACGTATCCCTGATTTAAATTTTTTCGTTCGGTTTGGTCTGTCATACATTTTACATACGAGTATATAGGTGTACCAATTGTGGCCTCTTCATTTTCATGTAAAAACGATATAAAATAAAAGCAAAATTTCCATCTCTATCTCTTTATAGTATGTACACAATCAGCATGAAAGGTGTTGAAATCTCACAGCCAAAAAATATTTTAGACCTTTGAGGTTTTCAAAATATTTTGAATTTTATTTCCTCATAGAGTATATACAAAAAAGGGTTTTCCGTTTCGAAGGTAAAGATTACCAAAAAAATATTTTTACCTGTGAACGGACAATGATTTTCAATTAAAGCGATGCTAGAATGTCGCAAAGTTTAACAAGAGTAGAAGTTTGTGTCCTGACACTTTTGATACATTAGATCATTTATCTCTTGTGCTTATTGTAGGGCATTTTAAGTTAATTACGGCATTCGTATTTAGAAACCCGCCGTATATATAATATGACGACATTAATGGAAATTTGAAAAAAGAACGAACAAAAATTAAAAATTACTTTTAAAGTTTTGTCAACTTTGTTTCAACTGTCAGTGTACCGGGTATCTAAAAATTTCCGTCACGGTTTGTTAAATTAAGGATTACAGTATAAATTGTTTGTAAAAGAATTCTACGAACAATCAGTAAAAACATTGAGATATACATTTATTGCCATTTTATTTAATGGACAGTTCCAGGGACCATATAACAGTGTGCGACCCTTTCAGAATTTCTTCCAAAATTAAACGAATTTGAAAAATTGCTTAAATGTTAAAGTTAGTGTCTTTAAAAATATATAGGACCATCACCTCTAAAATAAGTATACACGTTATATAAGATTTAATTTATTGTGGTATTTCAGCAATTTGTGTTTTCACTGTCGTAAACATACCGGCCGCCTTGAATCGGTTGATTTAATTAATGGGTAGTAGGCAAAGCTTATGTATTGGCCGTTTCATAATGCCGTGTGGTGTTTTTAACATGACTACTCGAATGACGGCATCTCCGGGGTGAACCTCTATAATTTTAGTAATTAACCACTTTTCTGGAAGAAGGTCGTTTTCTCTGACGATCACAATATCGCCAATCTAAACTTTTTCTCCATTTTTGTGCCATTTGCTTCTGTGTTGCATATTGGTAGGGTACTCTAGAAGCCACCTCTTCCAAATGTCCTGGTTCATTTTTTGCATTAATTGCCACTTGGAATCTTTGGAAATTTTATCATCTATTAAATCATCACTTGGCAGCTGGGTTGTGGGACGGCCGACAAGAAAATGTGCTGGCGTTAGATAATCCAAATCGTCGTTTAACAATACATAAATTAGTCGGGAGATAAAAATTGATTCAATATCGCGCTCCGATGAAGTTGGTACCATAATCACTAATGTATTTCTTTGCATATGTCCCTTCTGGCTATAAATCTTTGAAGCGCAGAATTGTAGCGTTCGATGGTGAGTTCCGATACTAATTCTATGTGGATAGCTTTTGTTGCAAGACAAACGAAAATACATATATAACTTTGTACGTTATTCTTTCTCGTCCTTTAACTAGACGGGTTTGAAAAGGACCTGCATAGTCGACTCCAACCTTGTAGAACGGCCTCACAAGTTCTACTCTAGGGAGTGGAAGGTTACCCATTATTTGATTCTAGTTTTTTCCTTTGTATCGCAAGCATTTTACACAGCAATTAACGATCTTCCTTACTAGTTGTCGGCCACCTAAAATCCAATATTTATGGCGCAGTGTAGAGATTATTAATGTTTGCCTTGCATGGAAAACGTAAGTGGTGCTCAGCTGGTAGTATGAACGGATGTTTTATTTTGTGGGTAATTGATGCATTTGTAATTCTTTCTCCGACGCGGAGGACGCCTGATTTGTCAAGAAATGGTTTGAGTTTTATTAATTTACTTGGCTTTGTTTCTTGCTATCATTTCCAACTCGAAATGTCTCGACTGGACATGTTTGAATATCAATTGTTCTGCCCTTTGTATTTCTTGACTGAGTAGGTAGGTTGGTATTAAGTCTTTCGAGATGCGTTTTAGTCTAACTTCGATAAATCGAATGACGTAAGCAAGTATTCAGATAATTTTGCAGAATTTTGAGGTTCCTTTGATCAAATCGCCTAGCATGTTTGGTTGATAAATTTGAACAAGTATTGATTCGAATTTCGTCGGTTATGTTCGGTTGATTTTCAGGATTTTTGGCCAATTTGCTCTGTCTGATATCTATACTGGACCACTCCACCACAAACTAAAATTCAGTAATTTTTCTGAATCCTATTGATGCGCAGTCAGCTCGATTACCATTGGAATCTACATGCCTTCATTGTGATCGGTTCATGTTGGTGAGTATTTTCCCAGTTCTGTAGCCCACAAATGCAGTGATTTTATTGATTTCAATTTTTAAAGATTGTTTGACTGTTAATAGTAATTTATTGAGGAGTAATGCGCCACAGAGTTCCAATCGATGGATGGTAATTTGTTTGATTGGCGCTAGTTTTGTTTTTGCCGATAATAATTTGATAATCGATTAACCATTTGGTTTGGTTATGTGGCCATATTCTACTGCTGAAAATAGCGTCTGAAAATGCATGCAAAGATAATTTGGTATGGTTATTAGTTTGTAAATATCTTTCTATTTCAATTTGTTGGATTTTGGGTAAACTCGCATAATTTTTGCCATTGAGTTTCTAAATCAGGGGGTAATTGATCATCCCAATTTAGATTTTTAGTCCATGTTATCTGGAACAAGATTTGAATGCTAATGGTGATTGGTGCTAGCCATTCCAACGGATCAAACAGACGGCTTGCTTCTGATGACATTCCTCGTTTTGTAAATATAGGACGTTTGTTGAGATTCACTTTAAATTGAAAGCAGTCTTTCGTCGGATTCCAGTGCAAACCTAATACTTACACTGAGGTGGTTTCATCTATTTCTAAGTTATTGTTTTCTTTGGTGGATTGATATCGCTTCGTTTACTGAGTGCGCTCCTGTCATCAGGTCATCAACGTAGAAGTTATTTTTGATGTAGTCTACTGCCTCTGGGCATTCATTTTAGAATTTAGAAGCTGCCTCGTTCAGTAACGGCTTTCATGTGCCCCAAACTGATATATTCCGACATGAAATCTTTCTACATTGCAGTAAATTCTTCGTCGTTTCTGTACTTTTTTCCATAGAATGCATTCGTTTTACCGCCATGCGAAAGGAACTTTCTAGACTCGATGGAGGACCTTTAAATGGAAGACACACCTTGAATCTGCCAGTGTCATCTGTAGTTGTGGTTTTTTCACAGTGTCTCTCGCAAAACTCTTCATCTGGTGATTGTTGGTGATTTGGGTTTTCTGTGTTCTCAATTTCCCAGAACTTTCTTAATAGCTGGTCTAAGGTGTTTTCTGGGTAGCAGAGGTATCAGTAATTGCCCGACTGGTATATGGTTCATTAAATCTACTTGCTACAACCCATCCTAGTATGTTTTTTTGCATAGTAAAATGATTTTGGGGTAATCACTTTTCCTTCAACTAACAACTCAAAAAATACATCTGCTCCCATAATGATGTCGATTTCTTTACCCTTATGAAAGTCGGGATCTGGGAGTTCAAAGATATAAAGAAACTCAATATCGATATTTTGTGGAATTGGTGGTTAATGGTGGCCAATTGGTGGAATTGGCGGTTAATTTCGGAAGAATATATGCTTCAAGCAGCATTTTTGGGTCGTTCTTATTCCATGGCATTATTTTTAGTGTTTGTGATCCCTTAGCACATTCAGCTGAAGTAGATCCAATGCCCGTAATGGTAATTTTAGCTCTTTTTCATGGTAATCGTAGTCTTTGTGCACAGTTTTCGGTGATGAAGGATACTTGTGATCCGGAATCTAGAAGTGCTCTGCATAATGCGTGTGAAGTTTTTCCTAACTTTTACTAAACCTACAAAAACAACATTATATATGCACTAGTATTAGTAAGAATTAGTAAAAAAGATCAACATTTAGGCGAAATTCAATTTTAAATTAAATCAAAAATTTTACAAAAATAAAAGTAGAACTATAGTTAATAATTACTTCATTATTGCACAAAAAATTAAAAATACAAATGTAAGAACATTTGCTTCGATGTGTTGTTATTAATAAACTTGTCTCCATACTAAACATTTAAGTAAATATGAATTTTAAACTAGCTCAATGTATTGGCCTAAGATGCATTCCCAGGCTTTACTAACTACCTCGTAGGTGTTTAGCACCATATTCACTAATATTGCTAGATTGGTAATAGTTCATGGAACATCTTGGCCAGGTTTCATCAACTTCTAATGGGGACCTCGTAGTGTACCATGACATTGAAAATAAAAAAATTGTATATGGGCCGAATATGTACTTCTAGCTAGGCTTTACTAACTACCTCGTTGGTGTTTAGCACCATATTCACTAACAAAAATGTGGAGACTATGTATCTTAATGTTATACATTGCTTTATAGTGGAGATGATCTCGGCAATCGTTGTGTTGGTTTCTTTAGTGTTCCAGGTGACATAGGATGTTATGATTTCAAAGCTGTTGATAATCGTTTGTATAAGCTTCGTTTACGCATGCGGTTAGCTAACATTTCAATCATTTGTGGTCATGCACCCATTGATGTAAGCCACCCAAAGATAAAAACTGATTTTACAATAATTTGGATAATGTTATGGGATCCAAAATTGTATTAAAATTTTAAAATTGTCATTGGTGTCTTAAATGCAAGAGTTTACCGAGCAAACGGTGCAGTGGTTGGGTCGGGAGGTACCGGGCTCGAATCCCAACAGGGGATGGTTGCAAAAGAAGTTTTTCATCATCTGATTTCAATCGGTAATGACGATGAATACAACTATGACCCCCTGTTGAAGTGCAGAATCCATGGGCGGAACCATCGTCCATGCCAGTGCAGGCTGGCTGGAGCAATGCGATGTGCAGATGGTATTCAAAGCGAACCTGTATTCGTACGTCCTCCATTTGGCTGGAGACCATATAAGGTAAGACATCAAAAACTAACCGCGAAAAAGTTGGGTGTTCTTCGGCCCCATAACAGGTGGCATAGATATGCACAAAGAAATAAAAATGCTAGAGCTGGCAAAACTCAGGACTTATGTGGAAAAATAGGTCTTCACGCTTATCATCAACTAGCGACTAATAATAGGGAAAGACTGGTGTACTTTGCGATCGCGCATGACTTCATTGTGGCTATCACATTCTTATCTCATAAAAATATATATTTCGAAATATGGACATACCCTTGTAATAGTCCCGAAGTCAAGCAGGCGACTCTAGGTATGGTAAAAATTAAACCAGCAACAATGATTGGTTTGATGAGGAGTGTCGTCGTGCTGTCGAGCAACAGTCATTTAACCTATAAAGAAGCGAGAGTACGTTTCATATTCGCACAGGAGAACAAAGCGGTCGTTGCTAAGAGAACCGTCACGCGAACTTGTTGACGGAAAAAGCGTGAATGCTGGAAGGCCAAGGTCTTAAGAGTACAACAACTCACCTATGAGTACAGTTCTCATAACTTTTTTATAGAAGTCACTGATCTGCACCATACCATCAGACCTAGGTCCATCGCCATTTGGGACTAGGATGGACATATCCGTGTTATTATCAATGCAGTGATCGATACTGAAAGGGACATTTCTCTGATTTACTCAATGTTCAACACGTGTCAAATGCTGTTATTTAAAATTGTCAAATTCAGACTGCGGAGATGTTCATAGATGACCCATCATACGTGGAGTTTACACTGGCCATGTAAAAAAAAGAAAAGTTCCGCTGTGGTTGATTGTATTAATTCCGAGCTCTTAATATTTGATTTGTATGGCAAAGCGAAGTTAAATGTCTGATGAATGGAAAGTGGCTGCGTTGTGAAGTTACTTATAAAAAGGGAACCACTCAAAATGTGAAAACTATTGCAACGTAGCTCTCCTTTGCACAGCATACAAATTACTGTCTTACATATAGTATTGAAAAGTATCACTCCTCTGGAGGAAGAAATTATAGGTGACTACCAAGGAGGATTTTGTCCTAATCGATCAGTCACTAATCAAGTTTTTTCACTAAGGATGATTCTTAATATTACGAAACATCTCGTGACGTACACCTGGTGTTCTCAGATTTCTACTAGATTTATGACTCAATTCATCTGGATAGCTTATGTTTTGCTTTGCAATTTCTGGGAATACCTGACAAATATGTGCGTTTATGTAAATGACAGCAACGCAATCACAATGTTGTGTCAAAGTTGTAAACAAGCTAACAGGATTTTTTACAATTAGCTCTGGGGTACGGCATGAAAACGTTGTCCCCGATATTTTTAATGTCATGTTAGAATTTATCTTTCGTAAAAGTGGAGCTTCTTGTATTGTAGGTCCAACCACTGTCAGTGTAATTGGGCTGAATGGCAACGGTGTCAAAGAACTACTGGAAAATCAATGAGTTCAAAACAAAATTCATGATCACTGGTTTTAGAAACCAAGACGCAATGAAGTTTTGTAACTACAAAACTTCAAAACCGTGTACTGAAAAAGTTAAATATTTTCTGTAAAATAAAATTATGTTTATGATCAGAAAATTGTTCCTCTACATTCAAATATATTTATCATCATATAGCTATGGGCCAAAATTTCGAAATTGGAGATATATAAAAAAATTGCTATCTGAATTTTAAGCGAATCATCTATATTGAACGAACAAATAATATTTTGTTCTTGTTAAATTATGTTACTACATACATAGTTAGTAAAGACTAGGTGTGCATATTCGGTCCATATAAAATTTGTTGATATTCAAAGTCATGGTACACTACGAGGTCCCCATTAGAAGTTGATGAAACCTGGCCAAAATGTTCCATGAACTATTATCAATCTAGCAATATTAGTGAATATGGAGCTAAACACCTACGAGGTAGTTAGTAAAGCCTGGGAATGCATCTTAGGCCAATACATTGAGCTAGTTTAAAATTCATATTTACTTAAATGTTTAGTATGGAGACAAGTTTATTAATAACAACACATCGAAGCAAATGTTCTTACATTTGTATTTTTAATTTTTTGTGCAATAATGAAGTAATTATTAACTATAGTTCTACTTTTATTTTTGTAAAATTTTTGATTTAATTTAAAATTGAATTTCGCCTAAATGTTGATCTTTTTTACTAATTCTTACTAATACTAGTGCATATATAATGTTGTTTTTGTAGGTTTAGTAAAAGTTAGGAAAAACTTCACACGCATTCTGCATAGGCATATTTGGTTTTGTCCATTTGTTACCCGTACGAGAGCAGTTGGTAAAATGTAGGACGTTTGGTTTGGGACTTTATTGACTCTAATGCGTCTACTCTTTTTGCAAGAAAGTTAAAAAATTGGTTCAAATTTGGTAGACCATACTCTGACGAGGCTTGTAAGCCATAAGCTATTAGTCTCACTGTCTAGCTTGCTTATTAAAATATGTATCAACCAATGGTATCTGGTTTTCGCTTCCTTGCCAAGTGTCTTTAGTCCACGAATGATTACATCTGATTTGTTTAATAGAACTCGGGCGTTTGTGCTGTTTGCTATCGTTACTTTTGGTTGAAACATACAATTTTTTAATAAATGCGTAGATTGTATGCTTTTGGCGATCATATCTATCTCTTAGTTTTTCTAGCGCTTCGATATAACTTGCATCCGTGATGCTGCAGCATATTAATAACCCTGCTGCTTCTCCTATTAAAGCGCCTTTTAAGTATTGCATCTTTTGTGATGGTTTCAGTCTATGGTTGTCATGAATAGTTGAGAAATATCATTTGTGAAACGATTGCCATTCGATGGAGTTGTGGAATAAAATTGTTGTTGTAATTTTGTTGATAACAATTCACTTTGATAGTTGGTTTAAGAAGAAATTATTTTAATGTTTACAATAATTATTACAATAAATTTTAATTGGTCAAGTTGATGGTAGATGGCCATTATTTGGAATATTATTAAACGCATTCATTATGCACTAAGTCTAACATTTATAAGGTTTTATATGTCAAATTACCAAAATACTATATAGTGGTGTAGTGTTGTTGGACCATCACCTCTAAGATACTTATACCTGTTATACATATAAGATTTAATTTATTGTGGAATTTCAGCAATTTGTGTTTTCACTGTCGTAAACAAGTACAAAACATCATTGATCCATGGTTTAAATTGGTTGTGCACTGAAAAACTGTTGACCACGTATATGGACATTTGATTATTCATTTTGAAATCATCCACCTTACATTTAACAGTAAAACATTTTTTGGAGGGTGCGAATGGAAGTCATAGTGGTTAGTGTATATAGTGGGATGAGGTAAAACGAATATAAAATTCCGGGTTTCGTATAAATTATTGCAAAACTACAAAAATTAATTGAATATTTTAAGTCTGAGGTTAAGTAATAAATAGAAAAATATTATGGAAATTTCTCTCTTTTATTTGTTTGTGTGTGTGTTCCATTTTTTAATACTTTACATATTTTCACCTACCAAAAAAAAAAAAACAATTGCAACCAACAAACGATTCGGTAGAATGGGAAAAGGTGACAATTTCCCAAAATATATACATATATATAAAGAGAACATACGGTAGTTCTAGACTTGAATACGTATATAGTAGATGCCCTTCCATTAAAACCGAAATAAATTGTGGATACCCAAATATTAGACCACGATTTGTTCCGGGGAGTTATAAAATAATGTGAAAATTTTAATTTTTTTATATATTTTGCAACCCTCGAAATTTTGTTAGTATTCTTTCGAGTAAAAACCAGGTTGGTGCTGTACCTACGATTACAGTGTCGGTAACATATAATGAAAAACTATTATTACCGAGTTATAAAAATGTAAATCGTGCGGTTTAGCGATGGGGTTTTTATCTAAGAACAATTAAAAATAATAAAAAAATCTCATTACTATTGTAATTATTACCGTTACCGATTTAAATGGTTCGAAATATTTGTTGTTGTTATTGGTGTTGTCTCACCTCATTTATATAAATATTGTATGAAAATTGTGAAAATAACTTCCGTGTATATAGAATTTTGTAATTATATTTTATAAAAAATGTAGAAAATTTTTATGGTTTGAGAAAATTATATGGGATAATCAGGTGACTAAAGTATACACAGGATATATAAAGGTAATGTGACTGTGTTGTGCTCTGAGGAATGGAATTGCACAAATAATGTAAATATTTCCGAAAGCTTCTTAATGGCTTTTAGGGCCTAATCACTAATGATAAGCATTATTGCCCTATAATAAGAGCACCTACTAACCTCCTATAAGTAATCATACAATTTCTAATAGTATCAATAATAACAAGCCATCGATCTTATGGTATCGATCTTAAACTGCTCGCAGGAATTAAACTAGCTGATCTTCAATTTTTTTTTTCAAAAAATTCAGTTCGTCTCCAATATCTAATATCATTGTCTGTACTCAATCAAATAGTCAAATAGATTTTGGGAGTAAAAATTAGTGGATCAGGAACAAAAGTTGCTTTCACCAGAAAAATCATTTTGCGTTGCAAAAATCAATTTTTTTTTTATTTTTATTTATTGAAACTAGTCTTTTCAGACTAACCATCAATTTACAGCAGAATTCTTAAAAACTAAACTATAATGAGGTCACTGTTGATCCAACGATGCTTCAATGCCTGTTCGTTAATAGGTAGCTGCTCACATACTGACGAGCTCGAAGGGTTTGGTTCTATTTAGTCTTCTAACCTAATGTTCATTATCCAGTAGCTGAGAGGCTTCCGTATTAATATGTTGTAATAGCCTCGATTCATGCTTCGTTGCAAATCTTTTTATTTCGTATTTTACATCCGGTATCCTTAAATCTCGAAGCAAATCCTTATTACGAATGTACCAGGGTACATTGACTATACTCCTAAGTACCTTATTATGGAAGTTTTGTATAGGTTTGATGTTAGCATTTTTAGTACAGCCCCAAAGCTGAATACCATTTAGCCAGATCGGTTTTAGGATTTGATTTTAAATCAATATTTTGTTGTCTGTGCTTAATTTTGAACTTCGTGCAATTAGTCAGTACAATTGTCTATATTTAAGATCAAGCTCCTTTCTTTTCTTCTTCACATGCTCTTTTCATTTGAGCTTAACGTCCAGTGTCATATTCAAGTATTTGGTGGAGTTCTCGTATGACACCACGGCATCGTTTATGCTGATTGGCGGCGAATTAACCAATAGTTTGTTCGTAAAGTTGACATGCGCAGATTTTAATTCATTAAGTTTGATTTTCCATCGCTTGGTTCACTGGTGAATTTCTTCACTTGCATATTGAGGTTTATTCAGCGGTGTCGTCAGCAAACGTTGCTATGCTTACATGATCGGACTGTGGTAAATCACTTGTATAAAGTAGATATAGAAGTGGACCCAGAACACTGCCTTGTAGGACTCCTGCCCTTACCTCTCTCAGTTCAGAATACTCATCTTCATGTCTTACTCTGAAAAGTCTTTCAGATAAGTACGACTCCAGAAGGTCAACAGATGGTCCCGGAAGCATAACTTTTAGTTTATGTATTAATCCCTCTTACATTATCGAAAGCTGCTGCCACGTCCAGAAATAAGGTAGAACAAATTTGTTTATCTTCTAACGCCTTTTCTATAATGTCTGTAATTATGTGAACCTGGTCAATTGTTGAATGTTTACATCTGAATCCAAATTGGTGATCCGGTATTAGGTCCCTACTTTCTATTATTGGTGTCATTCTTCTCAGAAGAAGTCTCTCCATTAGCTTTGAAATGATAGGAAGCAGGGATATCGGACGACATGATTGAGTTTCATTTGCCGGTTTACCTGGTTTGGGTAGTATTATAACATCTGCAAGTTTCCAGGCAGAAGGAACATGCCGTAATCTGATAACAGCATTAAACAAATGGGTTAGTTGAACAATAGCTTTCTTTGGTAGTTGCTTTAAAATTTCTCCTTTTAAAAAATCATATCCAGGAGCCTTTCCGGTCTTCAGACTGAATTTTATTTCCCTGTTAACTTCTTTCTGGGTTATTAGAGGGATTCTACCCTCATAGTCGTTGCTTCCATTTTCGATTATAATATCCGATTCGGTGTCATTTGGTTGGAAAATACCAGCCAGGTGATCAGCAAACACTTCAGCTTTTGATTTGTTATCCCTGGCCCGCGAGCCATCACTTCGCTTAATAGGAGGGATCTGCATGATTACATGATGATTACATGTTTTTAATCAGACCTGAAGCTAACCCAGTCAGTTGTTTTATTGACAAGAGTTGGTCTTGCTTCCTTCCTAATTATCTTGTCGCTTATGGTAAGTATCACTGCAGAATGATCAGAGACCATATCTGAATTATCCTCTCCTTCAATAAAATTTGATGAAACTTGTTTTGATATAAAGAAATCCAGTAGAGCAGGAGTTTTAACTGCGTCCGTAGGCCAATATGTCGGCTTGTTAGTGGAATGTATCCATTTCATTTATTGCATTTTTTAGTTCGTTACCGTTGGTTGTTGTAAGCCTAGGTCCAAAGTTAACATGTTTTGCATTAAAATCACCTCCTAATATAAATCTACCATTGAAATGTTGTGGGATATTCAAGTAGTTTGATTTCTTCAGGTTGTATCTAGGTGAAAAATATACCGCTCTTATCTGAAGGCGTTGCTTGGTAGATGTAATTTCTACTACAGTAAGCTGGATTTCAGGTGATTGATAATGCTGGCATTCATGGTGTTTAATATAGTTTTTTACTATAACAGCGGTTCCACCTCTTGCTTGGTTATCCGGATGAGTTGTTTCGTAAAGTTGGTAACCCTGAATTTTTAAGTAAGATTGTCTTGTTGAGTGGGTCTCAGATATCAGACACACATCGATATTTTGCATTTTTAAAAAGGCTTCAAGTTCATGTTTTTTTATTTTTAATACCGTTAGCATTCCATGTAACAATTCTCAATTTTTCTTGGTACATCATTTTGGGAGAAATAATTAGAATAATAAAGCAGAATTGCCCTGCTCCAATCTTTGTAGCCTTTCAGAAAGGTTGCTTATGGCATTCGAAACATTCTGCATCATTTCCATCAGAGTACTTGAATGTGTAGGGGTCAACACTGGTCCTGAGCTGACCTTTCCTGTCGCAGCATCCTTTGCATAAGATATACCACCTGACTAAAAGATTCTGTTGGTTGACTCTTTTATAAACTCATTGGTTTATTTTGATTGTTTCTTCTTTTTTGGAGTTCTTTCGCTACCAGACATCCTCGGTAGCTTGCAGGGTGGGCCTATGCCCAGTTAGAACACTTTGCCACGGTGGTCCTGGGTTTCTCACAAGCAATAGTTAAATGTTTCTCAGCACATTTAACACATCTAGGTTCGTGTTGGCAGAACTTTTGAGTGTGGCCATATCGCTGACAACGTTTACATTGCGGAATTATACGATTACTTCTATCCGCCTCGATCTTTATTCCCATATGGCACATATGTTTTATTTCGTAAATTTTTCTTATATCTTCTTTGTTATCGAAGGTTAGCTTGAATAGTGGAAGAGAAATTCTTATTTCTTCATCCCTTTTCTCAGACTTTTTAATTTTACTAACCATAACCCTTATCGGTCGCGTATGTTTATTTTCATAAGAATGCCACTGTTGCTGCGAACCGTTTAAATATTCTGTTAGATTTCTATAATCTGACTCGGTGTCTACATTTATTTTCAGTTGATTGTTGTTATCATTCTAGCTTGAAAATTGATGCTGTTATCCTGTAATGACTTGTTAATGACTGAATAGTTTGTCACATTGCTAAGTATTACGGGGGGAGGATTTTGTTTGCTTTTTTTAGGTTCTTTAGTTTTTCGAAAAGTTGTATGCTTTCCTGGTGTGTTATTTTTTTAAGGCTGGGATTTTGTTTTTGAATTTAAATGGTTATCCGTTTTGCGTCATGCAGTACCTGCTTATCAAGTTACAACTTCATGCGCGAACGTATTCCCTCATATTTGGGGTTTTGACTAGTGCGTTTGGTTAAATGTAGTTGCAAGAGAGAAATTATAAAATATCAAGCTAAACTGCAAAGTATTAAATCAATGGTACAAAAGATTGATACGGAGTTCAAGGACGTTATCTTCTAATTAATTGCCGGCTTTTATATAATCCTCCAGAAAATATAGACGACTTAGAAAATTAAAATCGTTAAAACAAGCTATCACGGATCGTATAAAAACTTTTGGAAATCCACTAATAGATTCTAAGTCACAAGTGGAGACAGGATTATCCAACCATTTAGATCTAGCAGCTTCTTACTTGTGTCATGGACATAGTCATACAAATATTCTCCATAATCCAGCATCGACTGTTCCCAACGCTAATGTTTGGTTTGAAATTCCCCCAGTAAACTCTGCTGATTTCCACGGAGGAAATCCTTCTGTAAAATTAATCTTTAAATGGAACTTGAGCTATGATGGATCAGCTTCAGAAAAAATCGACATAGAACGGTTTCTGTATCGAGTACAACGCTGTGCTAGTCGTTACCAGCTATCACAGACTGGTTTAGTTGAAGAACTGAGTGCACTTTTTAAAGGAGAGGCTTTGGAGTGGTATTGATTATTCTTGAAACGAAATGGTTTAGTTTCGTGGGCACAATTACGATTGGAGCTGATTAGACGATTTCAACGACATTTAACGGAAGAAGTACTATTCCAGGAATTAGAACATCGAAAGCAACGAATACCAAAAGAATCCTTTTATGATCTTTACAGTGCCTTGTTGAAAATTACTATGAAGCCTCCTACCATGATATCCGAAAATGATTTAATGCGTTACGTTAAAAATAATATGCACCCAGGTCTTCAGTGTTATCTGCAGATGTCTGAAAAAAAATTAAATTCCATGGATCAATTCGTTGCTCAGTGCGTTAGTTAGGAGCAAACATGGTCTCGAAATGGATATTGCCCAGAATTATTCTTGCAAATGCCACGTAAATCAGTTTACGAATTAGTACCTTTAAGGAATGAATGATCGTCGCGTACTCAATATCCATCTCAACAGAAACTTCACGAACAACCAGTAACCACTGGTAGTGCAATAACAATACCTCCTCCGGAATGTCATGATACCTTAATTATTTGTTGGAACTGTAAAGATATGGGTCAACGATACCAAAACTGCCCTATTCTTCCAACTCACATATTTTATTATGGTTGAGGAAAAGATCAGGTAATCAAACCACATTGTCCGCAATGCAACAGTAAAAGTTCCGGAAACTTAGCTACGGAAATGAGACCTACTAGGAGATTTCATTAGACCTAGATTTATTTCTAGCCTCGATCTTAAAGATGCCTTCTGGCAAATTCCTTTAGAAGAAAATTCCAGACCATATACTGCTTTCACTGTTCAAGGGCGTCCGTTAGACCAATTTCGTGTCATGCCCTTTGGGCTATGTAACGCGCCTCAGTGAATGTGTAGGTTAATGCGCACAAAGTTATCCCTTTTCATCTGCAGGATAGAATTCTCGTATTGCTAATTGTTTGCTAATTACCTCGGCTAGTATTCAAGAGCATTTTTCCTTGCTTCGTGAAGTTTCTAAATTATTAAAAGAAGCCGGTCTTACCATAAACACAGCCAAAAGTCATTTCATGTTAAAACACTTAAAATATCTAGGATATGTTATTGATGATGGTTGTTTGAAAGTCGACCAAGAAAAAAACTCTGCTATTGAATTCTATCCAGTTCCAGTTCCATATAACTGGATGGTATAGACATTTCATTACTGAATATGCATCTATTCGTTCTCCTATTACTGACTTATTGAAAAAGGGGAAATGTGTATGGAATGAGGATGCCCAACGAGCTTCTGTACTATTAAAAACCGCTTTAATTTCAGCCCCGGTCTTACGTAACCCGGATTTTAGTAAAACTTTTTATGCGCAGTGTGATTTCCATTTCTTTTTAAAAAAATCAGTTCGCCAAAGTCCAATACCTAATATCATTGTCTGTGCTCAATCAAATAGTCAAATAGATTTTGGGAGTAAAAATCAGTGGATCAGGAATAAAAGTTGCTCTCACCAAAAGATACATATTTCGAAAATTATTTTTCTAAAAATCTGCAAAGATTTCAAGATGAAATTATCTTTCAAAAAGATACCTACTCAACCAGGGGACTCTTTAGCATTGGCAGTGCAAAGACTTTAAAGAATGGAATGCCACTTTGCTCGAGATCCACCCTTTGGAAATTTATACCACGATTTCATTTACCTCAAACATTTGCCAACTGTCCAAGAACCGGGAATCAGTCATTCTTACATGCCACACCATATTTAGAGTGACATTTGATGGACCCGCAAAATCAACTTCAGTGTGTATTGTTATATCAGAACAATAAAACAAATAGCGGATGATTGCTAACATTCAGTACAGCATGCATCTGATATCATTTCTAATGATATTCACGTTGACGATTTCATGACTAGTGTTGAAACCAAAGAAGAAGCCGAAGAACTAAAAGAAAGGGTCTCAGAACTATTTCATTCCTAAGTTGTTTACCGCAGAAAGTGAAAATCAAACAATATAAAGCTATTGAACCACGCTTCTGGCTATCAAGTCAATTTTTCAATCTGTTTGGATCGCAGTGGTCATAAAGGGTATTAAAAAAATAGCAGTCTAGTTTTTGGTATCGTTCCTTCATGATTTCGGAATAATTCGTACGTTTTGGATTTTACTAAATCCTCAATAATTTTCAGTATGAATTCGAGAAAAGCTACTTCCGAAAAAATCACATCAATAAAAAGCATCTGGGGCCAACACTCCTGTTTTACATAACCCACCACCAATATTTGATACCAAATGGTAAAGTTAACCAAACAAAACCTTGCATATCATGTACAAAATTTGAATACAACCATTCCTAAAAACAGTAAATGTTGGTTATGTTGACGCCATACGAGTCTTGCCAAATGACGAGGACAGAAAACCTAAAAAGCATATAAATGCCATTTTATATATTTAAGCACGAAAGCTATTCTATTTCGTCTGCTAAAAGGTACATCGAACGACGAGGTGTTCAAATTGCAAACTAAATCGATCACAAACAACCAAATTTTTAATGGATGACATTGTACTAGAACCTTTGCTGGTTCTAGTACAATGTCATCCATGTTATATTACAGTAGTTTGTTTGCTGATTTTTTTCGATATTTTCTGATTTTTTATGTCTTCCTCCCAGCATATCAAAGTTTATTAAACATTCTGCCACCAGCCACTCGCGATAACAGTACCATATAATTAATTCAATTCTTTATACAAATTTATATGTGCTATGCTATTTTCCCAGAATTAAAATATATGATTGCAACCAGAATATTATTAAAAATTTTTGCCAAGTGAAAAATAACTATGTTGTATGTTGTTTGTTTATAAATAAAAAAACAAAAACAATGTCGCAATTGTTTGTTCGTTCGTTTGTATGCAGAAAATTGAAAAGCTTACAAAAGCAACATTTTACTGATTTTTTTAAAAGCTTTTTATTTTATATAAATACACTATGTACATGTATACAAGGTAGTGTACATAATTTTCTAGTTCTCATCATCAGCTTATCACCAGCATCAGTACAATGTATATACAGGGTAAAAATGTTAAATTGGTTATGATAAAGTTGATTGGAATTGAAATTTTTATTCGATGAAATGTTGCAAGAGGTCAACAATGTTAAAGATTACAGCGTTGGACTAGTCCGAATAACATTTTTATCCGAATATGTACATATCATTTAAAACAAACAATATATATATATAACAAAAACAAATCGACATCAATATGTTAAATGGTAAGCTGCTTTTTTTAGATATCGAATATAAATATCTGCAAATGGAAGCTTTTCTAAAAATAACATTATAAAAACACAAAATTATAATATTATAACACTTAAGGAATATTATAGACTTATGTGATAGTCTCATGTACACTCTAAAAAGGAGTCAAATATTTAAATTGTCCATATAAATAAATAACCAACATAACATACCAAGAATATGCATTAAAATATAAATAATTTTATAAGATGTAGCAAAAACAATAAAAGCGCCATGGTCGAGGGGTACTCAATTGAACCCTGGTAAAAAAAACGCTCGTTGCTTTATTTCCATTTAAGGTGCCTAGCTTCGTTGATGAGTGAGGCTGTATTTTTCGTTTACAATTTTGGTGTGATGGCTGAGACTCTTCTACCGTGTGTAATGTAATACTGTTAGCTTGTGTTGATGCCAAACAAATACTATCTTGTATTTCATTTTACTTTTTAGTGAAATTTTTTTTCTCTAACTTTATTAATTTATTTTATTTTATTTTAATAATAAATAATTACAAATTGCATCAAACGATTCTTTTTTTAATTTCGAAATTCCGTACTGTTCTGTCATAATGAGCTGCATAGAGAACGATTCTTGTATTTCACTGAAATCAGTGAAATCATAAGTGACATCTGTTATAAATAATATGTACTACTTTTTATTTATTTTATTCGACATTATTTTTATGAAATTCGCCTCAATGTATGCATGATTATAATATTTGACTACGTAAAACAATTTTGTAATATGAGAATTCGTGAGACATTTAGGCGAATTTCTTTCGATTAATTACTTGAATCATGCGGACCAGTTTACCAGTTTTAAACTTATGTCGGCTCTCTCGCTTTTTTGAACCAAGTTGTATAATATTTGAAGACTTACTTACCGTATGTCTTACAAACTACTTAAATTAGAATACTCACATAAACTTTTCAACACAATGGCTTTCAGCACGACGAAAGACCATTATGCGGTGAGCACAAGGCGAGACTTTTAAAGTGTCTTAACAAAACTGAAGTTGTTTAAGAAATATGTGGCTTAAAAAATATTTAAAAGTGGCACTTCTACAACTTCAATAATATAAGAAATGTGAAATTCTGATAAAATAACTCAAAATAAAAATAACGCCTGCTCATTACGATCTTGAAGACAGGTGGCCTAGATATTTTAGATATTGGTGAACACTTTTCGCTACAAAATAATTATAAAGGTATTATAGGTATGGGTATTCTCGCCGAATCTCATCTGCAATCAATAGAAAACTATAAGAAACAAGCAAGCTGGATTTAAAACAGTGTTTGTAGCCACCAGTAACTTTTCTGTGGTATTATTTTACGCTTACGACTACGGCCTTGGAAATTGGAGCTATGACCTTTGTGAGTTGCTATTCAGAGCCCTCTGCATGCTAAACATCTTCGACGCGCATCTATGTATGCGACTGTGGTAAGTGCTGATACTAGCTCAATATAAGCAATACTTAGCTGTTATTTGTTTTATGTCCTCTTCTACTTCTTTAATATGTCTGGAAGGGTCAAGCATAACCAACTCCAACTTTGTACGAGTTCCACTCTAGGATTCGAAAGATCAGTCTTAATTTCATTTAATACTTTTACCCTATATTTTGTACATCTGACGCAATTATTGCTACTGTAGTGTTGCCATCATAAGTGTTGGTTCAACACTTATGATGGCAACACTACATGTAGATATTTTTCGTGGTGTTTTTATTCCATGATTTCAGTTAATTTGTCTTGCGGCATTTTGCACAATTTGTTTGTGTTTATTTCTAATGAATCGCAGAAATCAAAATATTTTGAAATATTTTCAAAATATGTATAATCGCCTAAATGTCATATATTTATACTAAATTTAGATGATATTCTATCGACCCGACATCTAGAACATCAATGAGTAAACTGTTTTTCTTATGATGGTAGTACTATGTTTCTTTATATTATGCTAAATTCCGAAAAAAATTTTCTATACTTCGCTGCGAAGTCAGGATCCTTATTAAATTTTCCAATGACTGCATACATTCCTTACAAGACGAGTCTTCTTTATTGGTAGTAGGTAATTTCAATGGTAAATCCATTCAGTGAATCTCCCAGTATTATTTACTCCTTCAGTGTTAGCGAAATTGTTTTCAAAAAAAATTTCTTCCACCGATAAACTGTGATTATTTACCTCAATAGATCCAATTTCCAAGAATTTTTGTATTTTGTAACAAATCATCTAGAATTTCTGATGCTCGACTGACGGTAACTGTAATAGCTTGCTGTGATTGTGGTTTACTGGATTGCTTTGCAACTACCAATTATAACAACGTTTTCTGTAAAGGTACATTTAGATGGACTGTGCATAATATAAATACCATATAGTACTACCATCATAAGAAAAAAACAGTTTACCCCTTGATGTTCCAGATGTCGGGTCGACAGAATATCGTTTAAATATAGAATAAATATATGACATTTAGGCGAGTATACATATAAAATAAAAATATTTTGATTATTTTAAAACTAAACCAGTAGCGACATCTAGCACGTAAATGACCTAACATACCACAGTAGTAGCTGGCTAATTAGCCACAGCTTGAAAATCCAGGAATGGGGCTAGTCAAATAGAAGTTTGGCAAAGAAAACAAGAGAAAGCTAACAGTTCATATTCTGATCTATATATCGAAAACAAAAAAAATTAAATTGCTGATACACTATGAACCAGCAATGGCCCGAAAAAAACCCGATTATCAAAAACAATAAAAATACAAAATATATTTAACTACTCTACAGTAGTTAAATATTTTCAGGCTACATGCATTTATGTTAAAGTGTTAATCGATATTTTTATGTAAATTTTTAAATCGTAACATAGTATAAGCAACAACAACAACTACAACGACATGAAAACTGCAAAAAACTTATTAAAAGTTTTGATAAATTAAAATATCAATTTTCTTATGTACATATATGGATGTACACAATACGTACATGGTACATATACAAAAATTGAACAGCAATAACTTTATGAAATCTTTCTGGAATTTTTTTACAGTTGGAAATTCGATTTTGGACCGTGGCGCGTAAAGCAAACACTTGACACTTTGACTTGATTTGAATTCCTTGGAATGACTTCAGTTTCCTTTGGCAGTAAAATTCCAGTTTCCTCAAGGTCAAAACGATTTTTTACGAAAATGATGTGAAGGACATCATAAGCATGTGAAGTTATCCCAGAGTTTCATCCCAGAAAAAATAAAAATGTTTATCAGGCAACACTATCTCAACCCATCCCAGTTTTTTCTATATAAACATACAAAATTGAAGAAATTAAAATAACTTTTTTTTAACTCTGACCAAGTCTATCTAAAAGAGCCATTCTCCTAAGAATATGGTTTGCCGGAAATGAACTTTAATGCACCATACGGCTAGTACTAACGACTTGGTCAGAGATAGTACATACTATTCTTAATACAAAACATTAAAGTTCATTTCCGGCAAACCATATTCCTTGGACGATGTTGGATAAATATATGACATTTAGGCGATTATACATATAATAATATTTTGATTATTTTAAAACGATACCAGTAGCGACATCTAGCACGTCAATGGGCTAACATACCATGGTAGTACTATGTGTATTTATATTATGCATGCAGTGAAATATTTAAATAACTGTTCAAAAAACTGTCGGTCTCAACTGTTTTGACTCATCAAATGTTAATAAAAATTAAACATTGTTTTTCTTCAAATTATCAATTTTCAAAATTAGAGCCTTTTTTTTATTAGTATAATAATTTATAATATGTTTATGGTGACAGTAATAGCACTGGTAAAAATTTGATATCATTTGTTCCCAACATATTTCCGATAGCAGCTCTAGATTTCATAACTGCGTGTATTGAAATTTTATCATGTACGACACAACGTGCCAACATTTCTTCCAATTATTACTTTTTAAGGAACTTCGATAAATCGCAAGAATCAATTTTTGTTTTCTTTAAAGTATTTAAGCTATAGCAATTTGATCCTGGTTTTCGTTAATATCAGAAATTATTTTTTTTATAATTTTTTTTTTATAATAGTTCATTAAGTTTGAATAAATTTTTTTAGTTGTGGTTCCATAAGATTTAAACAGTCATTGGAATTTATTGACACTGTAGCAGGCAAAGTACCTTTAGTTGAAATGATGTTTCTACCTCAAGTTTTATTTGAAGATGAGCCACTTTTTAATGAGAACTGGAATGTATTTAAAATAGAAGAGCCCACTTTAGGCACCTTGAAACGGGTGCGATCGGTATCGTTCCGTTTCGGACAATTTTATTCAGACAATTTATTTCCTAAAATACTTTTAATGTTGGAAAGTTTTGTTTTGTTTTTTTGCAAGTATTGGTAAATAAACTGAAATGTACATAGATATAAATATAATATATATATATATATATATATATATATATATATATATATATATATATATATATATATATATATATATATGTATATATATATATATATATTTATATAATAATTGGAAATTCAATATTTAAATTGATAAATAAGTAAATATTTTTAAACATCTATCTATAATTGTTTGTAAATAAATACAACAAATATTTATTTAAATTTCCTTATTTAATTTTGAGAGATAAAATTTAATTAATTTACATCTTAGATGTACTTATCATGTTTCGTATTGAAACATTTTAATTGAAATTGGGTTTAAAATGCAATCAGTATCATTTTATTTTATCTATTTAGTTTTCAAGCAACTAAACTGTGACTGCTCCTTTTTCATTTTCAGTCACACATACTGACAAGTGATTAGGTACATTCTGACTGGTAAACTAATAAAAATTTGGAATTCTAAAGGAAATTTGGAAACAGTTCGACTTCCAACCAAAAAAAGAATAAGAAGTCTATAGTCTTCTATAGTTTATTATGTTTCCTGAAAAGAAAACCAAAACAAACAGTTTTTAATAACATTATCAGAAAATGGCAACACTACGATTTTAATAATAAATATTTTTTTATTATTTTTATTTTTTTTTATTATTTTTACTTTTTTAAATAGAGCAATATTTTGTTGCATATACTTGGGTTTCTGATTTTGGTGATGCCACCTGCCAATGAAAATCACCATAATACACATCGGTCCATGGATTTTGGTTCGTCTAATATATAACATCGGTACGCTAATTAATAATTTTGTACAGTCTTTACTTACATTTTTATGAATTTTGGGAGCTGTCGTTCGCTATGTTTATTAACTCGCCTGCTTGTTAGTACCATTAAAATATTGTGGGAAACAAGTTATTTAAAATTTTGATTTTAAAGGAACTCGAATCTTGCACTCAAAACAACTCTGTTTTTTTGCAAGCCTCCTCTGTTTGGTTTCGAAACCGCAGTACTCTCTTAGACAACAGTCAATTTTAACCACTGCGTCAATTGTTCGATGATCATTAGCCTTTATTTTGTTGTTCTTTCCTGAAAGAAAAAATCCAATTTTAACATTTTATGTAAATATTTAAATCATTATGTATGTCAGTTTGTAAAATGACAAACATTGTTATCTTTTCGTAACATCGGAACTAAGCTACCGCAATTTTTGTAGTACAAAACAGGTCAAACCAGGAAAAGGCAAATGAGCGATGTCAAGAAGAACGAATAATTTGATTGATGCTTAAAATTAATAATTTCGTGCTGCTCTAGCACATATATGGATGTTCCTTCTTTTATCTGTAAAGTATACTTTAAAAAAAATTAAGAATAGAATAAAAAACCATAACAAAATTCGATGAATCAATCTCAGCTGTTACCAACTTTTTACTAAGCAGACTATCGATGTGATATCACATTAACATTTCACATTAATGCCATAACCTGCCTATGTGAACGTGTTTCATTTTAATGCCATGCGGCTGAATTTGTCAAAACAAAACGTTTAATCTGTTCTTACTGAATATTGTGCTAACTATAGTCATTATTTGTACCAGAAAAAAGTTTCGGCTATGTAGGTAAAGTGAGAAAGATAGGTTGAAGTTCACTCATTGAACTGTAGATGGTAGCACGTATGAATTAATATGTAAAAAGAGGTCATGCTGTTTAAGTGTTTTTTTATTTTTTATTATTAACTCGAGTTACTCGACGATACGTGCATATAATTTAATATATTGAATATTATAATTAATTTAATTAATAAACTAACTAAATAATAATAACAAGTTTATTAATATTTTCTCAGGTTATGAGCACAGAGCGCCATAGTCGAGAGTTCGTCAAATGTTTCGGTGGTCGCGCCATTATCGTCAGGTGCAAATTTCAATAATTGGAAATTTAAAATTATATCTCAAATGGAGAAAAGCGAAATCACAGAAGTATTTATTGATCAGTGCCAGATGATGAAAACAAAAAAAAAATTTGATGAAAGATGCAAAAGCTAAAGCTTTGATTATTCAATATGTATCCGACAAGCATTTGTACTTAATTAAAGATGCAACAACATCGAAAGGTACGCTAGATGCTTTAGAGCAAGTCTTTGTGAGAACAAGCACTTTTTCAAAACTAAGTCATTGGAGAAAACTCGTAAATTTGAAATAAGATAAAAACAGTAGTCTGGAAGATGATTTTCTTATTTTTGATACGTTGGTGCGTGATCTCGAGATACTTGATGAACGGTCAAAACTTGATGATTCTGATAAAATCTGTCATATTCTATTAACATTACCCTTAGAATATGATACTGTAATAACAACAATTGAAACAAGCGAAAATGTTAAAATGGAATTTGTGAAATCACGATTGCTAGATGAAGAAATAGAAATACATGGGAAGTTAAAAAGGCAAACAGATGATGTCTCATTTGGAGCAGGCACAGAAACATTAAGTACGTCAGGATGTTACAAATGTAGAAGTAAATTTCACCTACGGTACAATTAACCTAATCTGACCAAAAACAGAGACGGAGGTGGTAAAAACTTTAGAAGGCCACAAAGAGGAAATAGATATTGCTATAGGGATCAAGGCCGTGGTGATCAAACTAAAAATTATGCTAATAAGCCCAAGTTAATTTTATAGCATGTTTGTCGCTACAAAACGATAATAATAATTTATTTGTCGTGGATTCTGGATGTTCCAGAAATATGATAAAAGGTGAGTTGGAGGACCAAATACATAATTTAGAGCTATTTAATGCTGGTATCAAAATAAGGATGGCGAACGGAACAGAATTGCTAGCAAATAAAAAAGGGAACCTACAAATTACTGTTCAAGGAAAAGTGGTAAATATTGAAGCTCTTGTGGTTCCGGGTCTAAAACAGAATTTGCTATCAGTTTCTCAAATTACAAGTAAAAATAGTAATAAAATAATTGTTGAATATATAATAATAAAAACAACAAACGGAAGGATTGTATGTAAACAAACAAACGGCGTACATGTAATTTATGCGGAATGTGTTTTGTGTAATCAAGTGGCTAGTATTCCGGAGTTTTTGTGGCACAAAAGATTGGGGCAAGCTAATAATAAAGTTCTTAGGACTCTCGGACTATCACAGATAAATCAGAAATGTACCTATTGCAAAGAAGGAAAAACAAAGAGAGAATCTTTTCCACGGAACGAAACGAAAACACACCTAATAAGACAACTTATTTGGACTGATGTATATGGTCCAGTAAATGTTTCAACTTGGAATGGGAAACGCTACTTTCAAGTTATTCAGAATGATGTTTCGCATTTTATCATAGTAAAACTATTAAGAAATAAAAGTGAAGCCGCTTAAAATCTTATTGAATATGTTGCTGAATTAGAATACGGTAAAACGCATACGTAGAGACAGGTGTGGAGAATTCCCTTCGTTTGAACTTAAAAATTTTGCAAAACAAAAGGGAATAAAGATTGAGTATACAATAAGTCATAAGTCACTGGTAAAGCAGAGAAAATGAACGATCAACTTCAAAATATGGTTAGAACCAAGTTAGCCGATTCGGGTGTACCAAAATATCTATATGGGTGAATTTGGAGCATCAGCTTACGAGTAAAATAGGACACCTCCTTCAACTCTAGAAAAGGGGAAAACCCCGTCTATGATTTGGAATAGAAGAAATGATTTATCAAAGTTCAGCATTTTTGGATGTCAAACTTGGTCGATGAATTTGCCTAAAGGTGGAAAACTCAAACCTAGATCAGAAAGAGGTGTGATGGTAGGATATTGCAGAGGAGGTTACAAAATTTGGTTCCCTTCTACCGACAGAATAATAAGATTGAGACATGTAACTTTTGATGAAAAGTTTATGGAATGCAGAGAAGATTTGAATAAACATTCACTGCCTAGTGATGTATGTGAGGAACCGGAAATTGAAAACAATAATCATGATACCAAAATTGACGAAACTATTTAACAGTCAACTAAAATGCAGAACGTTAAAGAAAAGCCAACAACTGATGAAAAGCAAACAACTTCTTCAGGAAGAGTGATAAAGAAGCCAGCTTATTTAGATGAATTTGAGTTGAATACGGCCTATTGCTTACTAACAGCCGATGAAAAAGTGCCTCACAATTTTAAGCAAGCTCAGGAGTCCAATGAATGGAAAGAGGCAATACAGAGCGAGTTAAATTCCCTCGAACAACAAAAAAATTGGAAAGAGTGTGATCTACCTAAAGATGCTAAAGCTATAGATACGAAATGGGTCTTTAAAGTGTAAAAAAATGGAGAGAAGAAGGCTCGTTTGGTTGCGAGAGGATTTCAAGAACCAGAAAATGAAAATGAAAATGAAATTTCTGTATTCTCCTGTTTGTAGAATACCTACGGTACGTCTTTTATTTTCTGTTACACTACAAAACAATTGGCCGTTGAGACATATCGATGTGCCTACATGGATATACAGCTGTATTCGTGCGTCTTCGATTTGGCTGGTGACGGCGTAAGGTAGGACGTTAAAAATTAACCGCGAAAGAGTTGGGAGAGCTTCGGCCTCAGAAAAGATTGCAGGGCTCAAACACAAAAAAAAAATACTAGAAATGAATCTTCACCTTATTAATAATATTTCTTCGTATACACAAATTTTACGGGTACTCAGTACTTGCACTTGCTTTGTTAAATTATGTCTAAAGAAGAAAGTGCCGTATATAACAAGCCAACATCTACAAAGAAGTGAAGATCAATTAATCAAATGCGTTCAACGTGAATCATTTAGAGAAGAAATTTCTCAGCTATACTGAGGGACGAATCAATGAAAAGAAGAAGCAAACTATTATCGTTGTTTTCCTTATATGCATCCAAATCCTTCAACATTATTATTTATTAGCCGAACCAAATATTGGATAATTGGGGCACAGACTAGTATCAGTAACTGATGCATAGGTCGCTGGTTCATATCCGGCTCGAAGGACAAAAAAAAACATGTTAAACTGATATTAAAAGTAGCAAAGTTATGCCGCATGATTCACCAAGAGAAATGTGAAGAACTTCAAATGAATGTAAGGCAAGCTAAATCAATTTGGGTTGTAGTTTATTTTTTTTATTTTATTTATCAGATTGATAATATGTAACGTATAGTCGCTTCAACAGTTGATATAAGAGGCCGACAAACATTAACTTTTAAACATTGGGTGTTACGTTGAGCTTCGATAAAGGATTCATCGTAATTAATTGATTCATTACGAATTGATCGGTTTTATGTCGTCTTCGTGTTATATGGTATAGCCTTCCATGTGATGTTGCTATTTAAACACTATTCTGATAACTGTATCAAATTTTTAACGCACATTTTCAATGCTATAATGAAAACGGGATACCTTCCCATAACCTAGAAATTTCACAAATCATGGGAATACTAAAAAGGCTTAGGATATCAGAAATTGGTTGCATACAATTAATACCAAAAAATTAAATAGCATTGACCATTTGTATCAGACTGTTGCAATACAAAGAAAACATTTTAATGGAATTCACCTATTGAAAAAGTTTATAACTTATATGTCTGACGTAAAATATTCCCGGACAAAAATATATTTCCCATAAAAAAAAAAAAATGTCGACCACTAAAACATATTTAGATTGTGAGCGAGGGAGTTGCATCTAGAACTAAACGAAATAGTAGCAAACAAAAAAAAAAAAAAAAAAAAAAAAAAAAAAAAACTCAAAAATATAAACGTTAATCTTTGTCACGTTCAAAACCGCACCAAACAAGCATTAATAAAATGTGTGGCGAAGAGATTCAAGCAGCGTATTGTCCCCTCTCCCACTCCCATTCCCAAACCTAAACCTACCCACCAAAGAAAAAGCTCAAAACTATAAAAATATATAAATTGTCCAAAAATAAAATTAAATTTAAACTTTTTTTTTATTTTTATTTTTTTTACATGTTTTTGACTTTTTATTTCTCATAAAAATACCAAAAACTTTTATAATAAAAAGCATAAAAGCTCCGCAAAGTAAAAAAGAAAAGAAAACACATTCGTTCGTTGGTTTGTTTGTTTCACAAATAATAAAAATGGGAAAAACAAAAAATTTAAGTGAAAAATATATAAGAAAATCGAGGATCATAAAATTTAAACAATTGAAATTCAGGATACAGTAGTTCT
The DNA here is from genome assembly GCA_963556175.1 of Tipula confusa. Taxonomy (NCBI): domain Eukaryota; kingdom Metazoa; phylum Arthropoda; class Insecta; order Diptera; family Tipulidae; genus Tipula; species Tipula confusa. The sequence goes on from OY744475.1 coordinate 79,781,791, forward strand.
GGTTTGTGTATATGTTTCGACGTTTCCACCATTAAGTGCTATACACTTTTGGTTGTCATATAAAAAGGAAAAGCTCGTTTTCTTTGTAACACATTATGTATCTGTGCTCAAATATATATATACCTCCCTTGCAGATATATATATATATATATATATATATATATATATATATATATATATATATATATATATATATAAACAGGGTGAGCCATTTAAATAGAAACAAGGATATACTCAAAAAAGAGGCTTCTTAAAATTGTCTAAGAAAGCAGTAATTGGTTTCAAAGAGAAATAACAAGGTTTTCTATATTTTTGGTTTGGTAACGGTCATTTCAAGGTCCATGATAACCTTTTAATATTTAGATAAATGCTAACAAACAATGGAAGATAAAGTGGATATACTTTAACGTATACACAAACTGTTCGCCATGTTATGGCTGGTCTTCCTTTTGTTATTTCCCATCTCTGTTCAATTTCAAAGACTTCTTTGGTATTACTTGATATTTTGCTTTTGCCAATGCATCCCTTTTTCTGCTTCATTATTTTGGTAACAATGTCAGACTGCATCGTGGTTAAGTGTAGTTCGGTGTTTGCTCGGGTATTTAACCAGAAGCACTTCAATATTAGCGAAAGGCCTTATTTATGAACACCTTTAGGTATATGATGATCGATTCCTAAATGTGGCAAACTTTTAGTGGTAGGATGTTACCAATATTGATAAGTACTAAATAATCGACTTCTACATTTGATATGGTCTGATGACCATTTTCTTCAAATAATGAAATTGTTACCTTTTTCAGAATACTTGAAAATTTTTTCTTCTAGCCTCCGTTGTTTTATACCGTTTTATACTGTAGCCTATCAAATTACTCCAAACTGGGGACAACAGCATGGAGGAAATACCAAAATATTCAATGGTTTGCCAATAAGTTCCAGATTTTTTTTGTTGGTCCTTGTAATACTGCGTCTTTAGCTAACGTTTCATTTGATTATTGGCACTGACAAAGTTTGTGCCATCATCGCTATATAAATCACTATATACTCGCTATATGAAGGCACAATGATTGCATCGGTAGTAAGATCGTTGTCAAGTTCAATGTGTATTGTCCTGGTGATCATGCATATTAATAGATATTCTTATTATGAATATTAATAGATATTCTTAAGTGGTCCATCAAACTCAACTCCAGTCTTTAAAAATTGCCATCTTGGTGAAATATGATCCTCAGATAACTTTACCATAAAATTGGAACATATATTTCATCCCAGGGATCCACCAGGTTTATATTAAGATTTTGGTTTTATCAAAGTTAAAGATAAGCCATAGTAGACCAAATAATTTTGTCGACTCCGATAGCTAGTTGTATTTGGAAATATCCATGTTTTAGACGTTAACAAAGTTGCTTTATTTGGTTCTCTATTTTAGGAATATATCAGTGCTGCGTAAGCAAGTTCAGAGGTACTACAAAATTGTGCAACTCTCCTTGTGTAGTTTGATCAGATTTTATCCAACTTGGAATTTGTATCTCCTCTCATTTTAGGAGACCGATAAAATGTCCTTGACATTTGTTTTCGATATCTTCCATCAGAGGTTCTGAATTCAAGTTAAGCCAGAAATCCGTAAAGGGTTTGCTTTAAGATTTTGGCGTTTATCTAAATATTTATACTCGTGGTTTAAATAATTTTGACGACTGAGATAGCTTTTTGTGATAGCTCATTTCCTCAGATTAAACCCTCCAGATCGTAGTAATTTAATCAGTTGGATTTCCACTGTATGAGCTTCATTTACGCTGTAGCTAAAGTAATCAAACCCTCCTATAATTTTGAACACACAAGCTGTGCTTGATTCAAACTGATAACGTTGCTCATCTTTGCCAGTCTGATAAATACTCTTTGATTTGTTGCGGTACTGGTTGTTTTTATCACTGCGTGATGAAGACAAAAATACTCGTTATTGTTGCATTCATTACTCTCAACCAACTGTCCCTGATTGAAGTATCCTGCTATAAACACACAATATTCTTTAGAAAGTTCACTAACCACTTTGCTCGTCCACATCTCGATGGTAATTCTGATGATAGGTTTCTTCATAAAGGAAACCAACCAGGAAACGGCAGCCAATAAGATGTCGATTTTATTTTGGTTGGTTTTAATTTGGATCTGTCCACATATAGTTATTTAAGTGACTCCATTTTCTAGTGTCGCAATTTTGGTAAGCTTGGAACAGGTTTTCTAGAAAACTGAAGAAGACTTCCATCCAATGAAACTTTCTGTGATATAATAATTGTGATGGAGTAACTATGATTTCGCTAACCGTTTACCATCGGTTTGGCCAAAAACTGTGCTTTATGCAATAAATCGTCATCCAGCCGTGATTTAATTCGTTGCTTTGGGAAATGTCGGGCAGCTTTTCATCCGAATTTCGTGGATTCAAAAATGGATAATGGGTTAAAACCTTTCGTGAGAGCCCGTTTGCAAAATTCGTGTGCTCGGGATGACAAAATATTTTTCTTTGTGATGCATCTGCGGAAATTTCTGGCCTAAGGGAGCAAATTAGCTAGGTTTTTCAATCGGTCAAATCGCTTGCCGACAGTTTTGATACTTCAGTTGAGAAATTTAACTCTAAAGCTAAAGTGCTAACGTGTCTAACGTATTCCAGAATAGTTTTGCTGCGGCCTCAGCAGGGCCTAAACGCATGGCGTCATATTCTGCCGCGAATGATTCACTCAAAGCTGTTGATTTCAAAGATTTGAAATTTAAATATACATCTAAGTTTAATGTCTCCACTACATCAGTTGCGTTATGCAAATTTTTATGTCAGCAAATTGGAGCTAAGGAGGAAGAGCTAAACTACCGTTTGCTTGTTTCTGTCTTAGTTATTTAAATTATCCGCATGTACTGAATAAAATCACAATCAGCGCTATCCAGAAATGAACTCAGGGTACACTTTTCTGAGTACGTTTCTGGGTAGCATTGATTGGCGTGATAACGGATCAATGGTTCATAATATATTGACTTTTCACATCAGACCTATTGTTTCTCTAGGTAGATCAATTGTCACTAATTTGATTACATTTTGCTGCGATCTATTAAGTAGGTATAACTCCAAAAATCAGCTCGACGTAATCTATACTGATTTTGCTAAAGCCTTCGATAAAATTGATCACGTCATTCTAATCGCTAAGAAAAAGAACTTACATTGTCACTATCTACCTGTTAAATGGTTAACGTCGTATCTTTCAGATAGATGGCAGTTCGTAAAGATTTCCGATTGGTTTTCCCGGTATTTTCGTGCTACTTCTGGAGTGCTTTAGGGCAGTCATATATTGCCCCTCTTTTATCCATAATATTTATCAACGATGTTGTCGAGTGCTTCAAGTTCGCGAAATGTCTTCTCTTTGCAGATGACATGAAAATATTTGCCCCAAATGCAAACTTATTCGACTGCCTGTTGTAACAAAGTGATTTGTTTATGTTTTGTACATGGTGCAACTGAATGTGAATAATTTAAAATTGTATCATATTTTTGCATCCGTTCCCCGATATTATTTCATTATAACCTCAAGGATGTCATTGTTAATAGCATGGGTTATTGTTCTGATCTTGGTGCGTAATTTATTCCTCTGACCCTACATTTACCAGGCACATTGCTTTTGTTACCAGCAGAGCCAAAGCCATGTTAGGCTTTATAAAGCATAATTGTGTTGACTTTGTGTCCTACTTACCCCTAAGGCATTGTATGTAGCTTTTGTATGATCTATCGTGGAATACGCTTGCTCTGTTGGGTCACCTTTTTACTTATGCCACTTGGAACGTATTGAAAGTATTCAGAGGCTTTATCTCGTTCTATATGCACTTCGTCATTTTCGTCATTTACATTTTTTCGTCATTTACCCCACAATCGTTAAGTTGTTTTTGTTCTTCCTTCATATTAAGACCCTTGCGGTTTGGTCGGATTGCAGCGCTTTGTCCATCATCGTAAAGTTGCATCTGTCATTTTAATTTTCGATATTTGAAAAGCTCGTATTGACTTTTTAAATAAATGTTGGGATTTCTTCAGGAACTTAAATTGACAATTTGTGTCAATTTGTAGTCTGGCTGTTTCATTGTTTATTTTTTCATTATTATTGGGCTTATATTACGACATTCTAAGACATTATGGCAATGTCTAAATTATTAATGGCATCTAGTTGATATGTTTAGACACCAGATGCCGTTTGTTCTTGTATCGGTTTGTTAATAGCTTCCATTCGTCAAATATTTGAAAGCAATTTTGGTTTCTTCAAGGCAAAAGAGCCACAAAACAACATAATCGTCATTGCCAAAGGTACTTCAGATTTAATGCTGGTCGAGCGACCCAACTAATGGGTAGCCTACCATCACCAAGGGTGACACCAACCAGAGCATTCACTCACACAGGGATCGGTTATGCCGGACCCACCATACATTTTCGAATGTCTAAAGGTGGAGATCGAAAAGCCAGAAAGGTTAAAACGAAATTTTCATCTGTTTAACAACAAAGACGATCCATATAGAACTGGTTAGTGATTTGACATCAGAAGGATTTCTCTCTGCCTTCAAACGCTTCATAACACGAAGGGGAAATGTTGCAAATTTATATAGCGATAACGCAACAAATTTTGTTGCAGTATATAAATATCAGCAGGCCATCTTTCTCCATTCGAACGATATTTCGAACAAGTTGTCGATTCAAAGGATACAGTGGTACTTCATTCCACTAGAATCTCGACATTTTGGCGGTCTATGGGAAGCGGGAGTAAAACTAGTAAAACAACATATGAAGAAAACATCGCCCGGCACTACTAACGTTCAAAGAATTGAGAACTTTTCTATGTCAAATCGAAGCATCATTAAATTCAAGACCTCTATGCCCTTTAACAGAATATCCAAACATAATGAATTGAATGCATAACACCGCAGGACTTTTTCTAATAGGCAATCCTATGCTAGCCCCACCTAATGACCAGCTTCTTCAATTAAAACCACAACTATCATCTAGGTGGCAGCTAGTCGACTGGATGCACAATAAATTTTTGAAAAACTGGAGCAAACCCTATCTACAGAATATGCAACATCGCACGAAATGGAAAAAGCAACCACCAAATATAAAAAAAAACAGTTAGTGCTTGTAAGGAATGAAAATAAACCACCCACTAAATGGATAATGGCAAGAGTGGTATACACACCCCCAGACCATTATAAGCTAGTTAGAGTCGTATCTTTGAATACTCAGAAAAGAACTCTCAAAAGATCCACCACCAAAATCAGTACAATGCCAACTCACTACAGCGATGAAGCAGATGACAAAAAGATTCCTACAATTACCGAGCCGAACAATAATACGCCCGTGGATGTTCCATCTGGTCTAAAGGCTCCCGAAACAACTCATAGGATAACTTGAAGTCGGTCTGCAAAACGCAATCAAATCTTATTTTATATTCTATATGCCTGATGAGCCTATTTTTTAATTGTGCAGTAGCGGATTGGGTTGAATTGAAATGAACCCTTTAACATCGGACTGGAATATCATCATATATTACTATGATCTTAGAAGTTTTGACATAGAATTGAATCTCAAGTGCATATTCATAAATGTATAAATCTTTGAAACAAGTCTGCCATGAAACTACTAAAACAAAAGACGAATCCAGTTTCTGTGTTGGCTTTATCCAACAGTTCGCACGCCAAATAGAAAATATTAGGAAGACAAACTCTGTAGGACATATCATTGGCGATTCATTCGGTGTTTTAAATGAGAGAGACGCAGAACATTACGAACAACTAATATCAAATCTGGAGGATACAAGCGAAACATTACTCAACTTAGCACGAAACCAAACCTCGATTATTAACGCCAGAAAAACATGCGGCGAAAAGAGATGACAAAGTGTGTGTTGAGTACGCTGCTCCTTACCCTGATGCATGATAAATCACACAGAAGTGCTAAAAAGTATGGTCACTTACAGGACCATGTAATCGCGATTTCGATAATCTTATAGTAACTAAGAAACAACGTTAGATTGGAAATAGGACGAGGTTCAAAATTAAAAAGACCAACTCATATATTATTGCCCACAAAAAAAGAGGTATCATTCGGTGGATGAAATTAAAACTTCAAATTTCCTTAGAATGACACTATTGCATCTTACCTAATTAATCTTGACTTAAAAGTTTACAGAAGTCATTTGAATATGACACAAAAGCAATGACTGCACCATCACTTTTCGAGGACTCAACATTTTCTAAACTATCGTCCATTTTAATTTACATCTACCCGGATGTATTTTTGCACTCTGTATATATATATAAAGTGGTTGTATGTATAGGACAGTAAAAAAAAAACGAAATCGTGTAATTGGTTTGTTAAATACATAATAAATTTTCTCACCTGAAACTATGACGGTGGCGAAGGTGGTGACTGGTGGTGTGGTAAAAAATCAAGGATAAAGTTTAAAACAATTAAAAATAATGTTTTTATTAAAAGCTTTGAATATTTATGGGGTGGAATAACAGATTTTTTATTTTGGCAGTTTTATTTTTATGGATAATGAAAATTTTAGTTTTTCATAATTTTTCTTTTGCCCGCCACATTGTTGCAATTTACAATATTGCTACGGTAGTTTAAATTTAATTGGAACGATTTGAGATGAATAATTCTTTTAAATTTTTTTTTTTTTTAGTAAACAGCTTAAAATTATAATTTGTGTGCGAAATTTCTTCGTTAAGGGCAAAATGTGGCAAGATACATAAAAAAAGTTAATTTAAAGGATTAAGAAATCAAATGGATGTATGAAAACCCCAAAAAATGGGATCACAGATGTAGTTTTATAATTTTTAATATTTCGTTTACGTTTAAAGTGTAATTAAACTTGCCGTGAAAATATAAGCTCTACGGTTCTACTTGTACACATATAAAGTTTTGGGACTTTGAAAAAATTAGACAAGCTGTTCGACTTCCATAATTCAACCATAAATTGTTAAATATGATAGGTGGAATCAAGTTAACGCAACTCTAGTTTCCAGTTCAAATTACGTTTCATGAATTGGGAATGCAATGACTATAGTCGGGCTTGTTAAAATTATTTCCGCTAATTATATAAAATATCTTTAAAACCTTGAAGACAAACATGTGTTGAGGTGGCAATATGTTCCTGAAAAATGTGCCAAGATAATCGGAGGAATGTTTCTGTCGAACAAACAAAGAACTCGTAAAAGTTTTGCAGAAACGTAAACCATACATTTTTTTATGGATGAATGAGGACCTCCCAATTTTAATTTGTATAAATTAAAAAGTTCGTTATATTTGATTTTGTGTACGACACCAACACTAAAGCAACCCAACGAGATAGAGACCCGAACTCTATTACAACCAAAGTCGCATGTTAGAAAATAATTTCAGACAAACTAAAACTTTTCCAAATATATTTTTATTTTTTAACTCCATACCAGTAATTTGAACTTCTTTAAGAGAGTCGCATGGTCTTCTATATCAAAAGCTTTAGTCATGCCAATAAATAGAGCAACAGACTTTAACCCTAATCCTTGTCCGCACTAATCTGTTCAAGAACTAATAAAATTGCTTGTTCTGTTTTTACTCTTCCTAAGCCCAAATTGAACTTGAGACAGTAAATATTTGTTTTGCAGAAAATTAATAATCCCACTTTTCAAATCCATTTCAAAATCTTTAGAGAATACAGAAAAAACGATGGTGACCGGTAATTATTTTAATACGACTTATCTTTTTAAAGACTAAAAGCTAGCAATTTACGAACACATCTCTCCAACAGTCACACAAAAGTCCTTCTTGCAACTGAATATAGTCAATACGGGTAACTTTAAAGTTGTTAACGGTCGATCTAAAGTTAGTTAGTTAAACCAGTTGAGTTATTTTCAATTAAACAATGGCCAGATATTTGCAAGTTTAAAACTTTACATGAAACATTACGAAAGAACCTTTGATCAAGTTTACAATGCATGTTGCCGAAGACTCAAAAAATTATATAGAACATTCTTATACTGCATATTAAATAGATTGTCGACATAGGCGTTCTTTAGTCATAAATCTAGGTATATTAAAGATGCCCATAATTATGAGACCAAAAAGAAGTAAATTCCGAAATAAAATTAGGCATCTTAGAAAAAGGCAGTATGTATATGCAGAATGCATCTAAATGGTGATTTTTTAACTATTTTCTTTTTGGCAACACTGATTTTGGCAGGTCACGTATGTTTCGTGTTTTGTGTCATTGTCAAACATCTTCAGTTTGGTCTATAATCTAACCATGAATTGTTTTACAAACAAACAACGCTTGCAAACCATTAAATTTTATTATCAAAATGCGTGCTCTGTTAAGAAAGATCATCGCGCGCTTCTTCCATTTTATGGTCAGTTTAAGCGACCCACTGAAGTGGCTATTCGGGCTATTGTGACTAAATTTTGGACCAAATTTACATTGTTGGACATTAAATCACCAACACGCTTACGTACAGTGCGAACTGAAGAAAGTATCGCAGCTGTATTGGTCAGTGTTAGTGATGACCATCAATTATCGATTCGCAGCAATTGGGCCTCTGTTACTCAACAACGTGAAAAATTTTGCGGAAGGATTTAGGTGTGAAGCCTTAAAAAATACAGCTGGTGCAAGACTTGAAGTCGAACGACGTACCACAACGCAAAATTTTTGGTGAATGGGCTCTTGAAAAGTTGGCGGAAAACCCATTTTTTTATCGAAAAATGGTGTTCAGCGACGAAGCTCATTTTTGGCTGAATGGATTCGTAAATAAGTAGAATTGTCGATTTTCGAGTAAAGATCAGCCAGGAACATTGCAAGACCTACCAATGCATCCAGAAAGATTTACTGTTTGGTGCGGATTATGGGCTGGTGGCATCATTGGACCGTACTTCGTTAAAGATGATGCGAATCACAACGTAACTGTGAATGGTGACCGCTACCGTGAGATAATATCCAACTTTGTTTTGCTCAAAATGGAAGAGCTTGACTTGTATGACATGTGGTTTCAACAAGACGGTACCACATACCACACAGCACGCGAAACTATGAACCAATTGAGAGGCAAGTTCGGTGAACACTTTATTTCACGTTTGGGACCGGTCAATTGGCCGCCTAGATCATGCGATTTAAAGCCTTTAGATTATTTTTTGTGAGGCTATGTTAAAGCTCATGTCTATACTGACAAGCCCGCTTCGATTGACGCATTGGAAGACAGCATTGAAGCATTTATTCGTGAAATACCGGCCGAAATGTTGAAAAGTGTATGCCAAAAATGGACTAAGCGGATGGACCATTTGAGGCGCAGCCGCGGTCAACATTTGCATGAAATAATCTTCAAACATTAAATTATATGTACTGTACTATCGATTCAAATAAAGATTTCATGCATTTTTCTGAATTTTATGTGTCTTTTTTTGGAAAAATTTCCTATAGCTATTAAAGAATCGCCCTTTACTTGTTTGGATCATAGCATAAAACCAAACAAGTAAATGCAAAGAACCAAACTAGATGGTTGCTTAAGGTACTTAAATTAACCATACGGAAAAAAGTAGGCTAGAAGATCATAGAGATAATACACCTACTAAAGTCTCGGGTTCTAATTTTATTACTGTATCTTGCATGTAATTCTCACAAGAAATAAGACTAATGGGCTAGTTATGTAGGCGAAAACGAAACGAACTGAAATTAAAACGAAATAAAGTCGGCTTTGTGGTGGTTATATAGAGACGAATTGGTTTTTGACTTTTTACATTTTGTTTATTGTTTGAAATGATCCGGACCAATTTTTTAAATATTGCCAAATGAGTGCCAAACCGTTCGATTTGTTGCTGTCGTTAGTGAAAGATAAACTAAAGTAATCATTCAAAAACGCAATTATTCTAGAAATGAAGCTGGCCGTAACTTTAGTGTAAGTGCATATACAACTTATTTGTGTTACACCTTAATTCAAAATAATAAATTTCATTTTAGGTATCTTTCGCAAGGAGATTCTATGCAGTCTGTGGCATAGTGTTACCACCTAGGGAAAACCACTGTTAGTCAAATTGCATTACAAACCTCCATCGCTATTTACAATTCTTTAAAATTTACGTATCTATCCACTCGGTCAACTCACGAATGGAAAAAAATTGCCGAAGATTTTAATTGAAAGTAGAACTTGCCTAATTGCTTTGGAGCTATCGATGGCAAGCATATTGCCATTCGGCTTCCACCTAAATCGGGATGAGAATATTATAACTATACAATTTTTTACAGTGTAGTATTGATAGCCGTATGTGACGCCAATTATAATTTTACCATGGTCGATGTAGGGTATACAGGTAGCGAGAGTGACGAGAGATTTTTCGACGGTCAAAATTCGGTCAAGCTTTAATAAATAAAACACTAAAAATTCCAGACAGGCAACCTCTTTAATTTAATTTATTTTAATTCAATTTTAGGGGATTCTACCTTTCCTCTAATGGAAAATTTAATAAGGCCATATCCAGGTAATTTTCTTACAAACGATAAAATGTTATTTAATTATTATTCGGTATTTTAGTTGGTAGATGGCGGATATTGTTAAAACTACGACCAAAAAATGTTACTCGCATTGTGCTAGCTACCGTATGTTTGCATAATTTTGTCAATTATCAAGAAACGAACCGGTCATTAGTGCAATGCTGTCCGTCAAATTATGGCGATGTAGCATTAGGTAGTGGAAAAGTGTTGGAAGGCCGATGGAGGGATGAAATAGCTCAACCCTTATTTTCGGTTCGACGACTAGGGCAAAATTATGATGGTTCATAACTAGCATTCGTTAACTCGTTATCACCCACTTCCTGGCAGTAGCCGTTTTCTATATCTGGACCAAAATCAGTCTCAATTTGATTATTTTGCATTTGTGTCGAATTATAATTACCTTCCGTTCTATTTATTAAAATAAAGGTAAGAAATAAATTTTGATATATTGATATAAAAAACTTACAAAGAAGTTCGTACACAATCTTTAAGAAAAAGGAGGCTCTCAAAATAGCTCCATGTTGACAATGCAACACCCGCGCTTCCAGATGGTTGATTTTGCTTCCGCAATTCTTTTTGAAACTTATCACGAAGATACGTCCATTTTTTTTTAAAATTTTTTTGGGTCTATAACAATTGTAACTATAAATTAATAATTTATAGTTACTAAATTAAATATTATACCATTAACATCCAATTCTTTCGATATTTTCGTCCAAATCTGTTCTTTTAATTTAGTATTTTTATAGTTTTTATTTTTATTTTTTCAAATAGTTCGGGATACTTTTTAACATTTTCAATTAGCAATTCAAAATTTATTGCATTATCAAAACTTATAGCAGCATCCATTACTGTAAACTTTATTTGGTTATAACGGCACTTATGAAACAAATTTAAATTTTGACATAAGTGCTACTAAGGATAACAAAAAAATAACAAACCGATTGTGTATAACCGGAAAAACGAAACGAAAGCAAATTGAATTGATTCAATTTCTTCGTTCGTTTTCATTGCGATTCGTTATATAGACGATTGGTCTAGTATGTTTTTAAGCATTTAATTCGTTTGTTTCATTTCATTTCGTTTCTTTTTCGTCTACATAACTAGCCCATAAGAGAGATTGACAACAGACACTATATTAAGATACAATAGGGAATGCAGACCACATGTCCCATAGTCTTAAAACAGACTAATGAAAAATGACTTGGCATCGCACTACCTAATCTCAGCTATTAAATTCCTGTAATATCTTTATCTAGCAGCTTTTGCCGTATAATTTCTCTAACACCCACGTGTTAGTTTTAGGCGATTATATTATTTTGTTTGTTTGTTTGTTTGTTTATTTCTATGCAATCTGTTTTGGGGCCGAAGCTCACCCAACTCTTTCGCGGTTAATTAACGTCCTACTTTACGCCATTACCAGCCAAATCGAGGACGCGCGAATACAGGTTCACGTTCCAAATATCCATCTGCACATTGCATTGCTCCAGCCAGCCTGTACTGGCATGGACGATGGTTCGGCCCATGAATTCTGCACTCCAACGGGGGGTCATAGTTGTGTTCATCGTCATCACCGATCGTAATCAAGTGATGAAAAATCCCTTTTGCAACCCTCCCCCGTTGGGATTCGAACCCGGTACCTCCCGTCCCAAACACCGCAGCTTTAACCACTGCGCCAATTGCTCGGTATTATATTATTTAATATCCCGATTATTGGCATATTGGTGCAAAAACATAAAAATGTTCGTATTGTCATGCTGCAGAAAATCGAAAATCGTAACCAAAAGAGTTGTGTTGTGCTTCTAATCAGTATAATGGCTCCTTTCAAATGACATCATTTTGAGCAAATCAAATTATTGAAGGCTCAACTATGCCAAACTTTAAAATACACAGACAAATCATTTATCTTATTCTTCTTTTTATTACCCACTAATGTACCTAAATTTATTCAAGATTATTTTATAGCCAATTACATTGAAAATCAAACGTAAGGGAACCATACATTCCCAACATAGACTCTGTTGTCATTGATGGACTAAAAGTTTGAAACTAATCTAGATTTTGTGGCTGAAGGTGATACATCTCATCTAGGAGTGCGCAACACACCAACGACCAATGAGGAAGTCAAGTTAATATAGTCGACCAGGAATGAGGTAAAAGGGAAATTGTTTGGGCATCGCTACCCTGCATTTTTCAATCAATTTTTATTGGATCATTATTCGAAATTCAAAAAAGTGCGTTAAAAACAGTTACGAGTGGAATCTACAAAACCTTGACAGAAAAATAATTCTTACAAAAAATTATTTCTACGTTTACAAGAAGTCCACGATATTGGCACGCTCGCACGCAAGGCGCCTTTTGCTATGTGAGAATATGGGAGAATGGATTTATTTATTATCATCATCACCACGATATCTTAGTTGCCTGAAATTCTTTGCAAGCTTTCGAAAGATCAAGAATCACACGACAGGCATGACTTGATCTCTCAGATATTTAATTTAAAATTAAAGTATCTGATGAATCTTTCATCATGAATCTATTCTACTATATAGAAGTATTTAGTTGAATGACAAAAAGATGGTTTGCCTTATGCACATATCTTTTTGTGGTTGGAAGAAAAGGATAGGGTCAATGAGATCGATAAAGTTATCAGCGCTCAATTACCAAATCCTAAAGTGACAGTGGTCCCAATATGGCTTATTGCATATTAACTCATCTTACATGAGAGGTTGCTCAAAAAGATTCAAAAAAATTGTTCATCTAATTGTTCATCTAATGTGCCTGTTGATTGATAGTATACTATAGTATACTGTATACTCGTAATATACATTGGTAAAGAAGAGCATCCATCTAACCAAAAAAATAACACAAACGGCACATAACTTCATTCTTGCCAAACAAATAGAGAAACTCTTAAATACATTTTTCTTAGAGATTATCTCAGTGTCAGACCACTACAACTAATTCGTTGCACGGCAGTTCAAGATTGAAACAACAGGATTCTACTTCAAAAAAGCACAAAACACTAAAACTTTAAGCATCAACTCGAATATGCGATAAGGAGTTAAAATAACTTCTTATCGCATATTTTTACTGTTTAAATCAAAACAAAACAATTTGTTTTTTGTTTTAACGAGTGTCAGAGGGCCACACACACATTGATCATGTCACATCAGATACAGCTGAACTATTACTAAATAAAATAAAACAAAAACTAGGATTGCAGTATTGTAATGAAATATTGAAGATGGATTCGATAAACGTTTTATATTTTAATATCAGGGGCTTTAAACCGAAAGTGAATTTTTTTTTTTGAGTTGATTAATTTTCTTTAATTATTTAATTATGAGAGGAAAATTATTAACCTTCTTGAGTCTTGGGTGGTACCTAACTAATTAATTTGCAAAATTACCCAGCATTCCAATCTTATCGTGATAGTGGGGGTGGTGGAATATGTGTGAACAATATTTAATGTTCGGTTGTACTTGGAAAAAATATCGATAAAATCACTCAGTCTTGAAACTACAATTTAACAAAATCTACAACTAGTTAATATATTATATAGATGCTCGGGTTCGAAAATTTATCACTTTTCCAAAGAGTTTAAAAGTATAATGGAACGATTTCCTAGAACTTTGATGGTAGGAGTTATAAATCTAAATATTCTGGAGGTATCGAACTAACTCCTTAAATTTTAATTGTAAATCAGACAATAAATGAATCATCATATCTGAAAAAAGTGGCATACAAATATCTATACTAGGACTTTTTAATATTTACATTACTGACATTTGAAATCAAAACTTCAGAGAAAAAATTCAACGGCATGCTGACGACATGGTTCTCAAATTGTAGCAATGGTAATCGTATAGAACTTTTTCGTGATCTATACAGACGAATTTAAACATATTTGGCTCTTAAGTTGACAGACTTAAGTTGAATGCTAAAAAAACAGATATTTGATAATCACAAATAAAAAGCTGACGGATATGCAGTCAATACAATATTTCATATCCGGTAGAGTGGTAATAGAAAGAGTAAGCTCGTTTAAATATTTGAGTCGAAATTTTGCCAAAAAGCTGAAAACAAATCATCACGTCAATATGATTTAAGCCAAGATTTGTCCGTACGTATTTTCGATAAAACGGCTAAAACAAATCTTACCTTAAAGCTATTTAGCACTTATCTATATTTTTTTTGTCCTATTACATTTAATTTTTTGTGGGTGCTCTTGGTAGAAGTTAGAAGACAATAAAACAAAGAACTTGTGAAAACTTCTTCTAGGATTTCTGTTACACTAATGGTGGCCAAACAATACGTACGATGTTCGAGATCCCTATATACTTAGACAGCAGTGAAACACTGTCACCCAATAGAAAAGACATGAGATTTGGATGGCTGTGCTTATGGATTATGTTTATGCTTGTGCTTATGGCTATGGATGAGCTCACAGTTTTCTTTAGTTTTGATTTCTGCCAAACCCTAAAACTGCACTAGGGTTGACGAAGTAAATTTCAAGATTACGTCTGACAGTCAACATGAAAGAAAGACTTAGCGGTAATTCTCATACTCAAAAATGCGATGACTTGTTACTGAACATTGGCAAAGGAACACTACCAGATGAGAATAACTAGGTTAAACTATAGTATGGTATACATACACGGTTTGCAAGATTGTTCCTACCGTAGATGAATTTATTCGCTGGTTATAGTGTATGATTATGTTATACAAATATTTACCAAGTTATATATATATATATATATATATATATATATATATATATATATATATATATATTCAGAGTTTGTAGTGGTTGTTCGAGTTCGTCCATTAGCTGTCAATATGAAATTCACATCATCTAAAATCAAATAATTATCATTAATGTAACCATTTTATGTATATTTATATAATGTTTACCTTATATAGCTTTCCCCATTGTTTACTTGAACTCTTGCATTTGGAAACTAAAATCAATTGAAAACCTTACAAATGTGCACAATCAATTGAAAACCTTACAAATGTATAAAACTTACAAACTTTACAAATCTAGTTTAAATCATCATATTGGGACGTAAGTTAAAATAAATTATACGATAGACATCTGCCGTAATTAATATGATTAACCACCATTTTGTAAAACTATTTTGACATGATCAGAATAAAATTTAAGACACAACCAAAAAAACTGTCGAGGAATAAGCATACAAAACAGAGAATTTTATTAGCCTATTAAAATATTAAAATATTTTAATAAACCACCAGCCATCTAACTTCGGAACATCCAATAAGGACAAAAGTACATCCGCCTTGTTTTTAAGAAAACGGAGTTAGATTTTACAAGGAAAATCAACCATCAGCATTAGCCGGGTTAATTGCATTGACGCCACAACCCATTGCTGATCAATCAACTCAAACAGTGGTTTATATAGAAAGTAATAGGATCGAAACTGCAAAAACAACAACAGAGAGATAGGTAGACATTAGGTTATATAACCACATATCAAAATTTATTGGACACCCCGAATATAAAATATAAAAAAAATATAATATGTATACACAGATTATATTCTATAAATCGAAATTAAATAAAATACATATTTTATTATTTTTATTTTATTGTAACAAAACATAAAAAAATTATGCAACGTACTGTTTTTCAATTTTTCATTGCTACATTTTTAGGTTATACCCATCCGAAGACCGCACTCGATATAGACGGTTTTGTATAATACCAACTAAAATTGGTTAATACCGCATCAAATAAGGACCAAAAATTTGTTCTATACATACTCGTACATAATAAAAAAAAAATCCTATTTCACCATAAAATTTTTCTATTATATGTGCTGTGCTGATGCTACAACCACCTCGAAAATAAAAAAAAAATATATAACTACCTCACCAAAAAACCATCTATAAACATACTCGTATATATATATATATATATATATATATATATATATATATATATATATATATATATATATATATATATCGATTTATAATATTCAAATAAATTCATATTCGAATTTTTATATATTTTGTTATTATTTGTGTTATGTAGATTTTATTAAAATAATATTATATGTATATATACATATTTTGAATCCAACCACAACAACAACCAAAATAATGTCGATGAAAAAGCCTACCAATATACAATAAACCAAATCTGAACATTTTATATCCTGATATCATATAAATTTGTATGTTCATACATATTTAGTAAAACCAACAAAAAAAAAATGTATATTTTTATTTTTTCCGTTACTATAAAAATGAATCAAAATTATTTGCGAATTTAGATTGAAATAATCATAAAAAATACACAAAAATATGCTTTAAAATAATAGTATTACTATCTTTTACAATGAACCAGAGTAAAACAAACGAATTTTAGAGAAAATAGATATGAACGGATATTTCATCATCGCTAAAAAATTAGCCTAACTTTATTACACGTGAAGCACAAAAACTCAAATAGAACCATTTTTGAAAAATCGTTAAAGAACTGATAAATTTTTTATATTTTTTTTAGTTCAATAATTTTAATTTTTTTACAATATAGTCTTCTAGGCTAGGGGTCGAGTAGTATACCTTATCCAGCAGCCCATAAAATTGACTAGGATTCAATGTAAATGTTGACACATAGCAAGTTTGTTTGAAGTAAGGAAGTATATTGTAAACCAATATGTCGAAGATGCCTGCTTCCGGAACGCAGACTCCCATGCAATAAAAGTTGTGAATTATGCAAAGGTTCACATCACCGTCTGCTGCATAGGAACAAAAGTACGCGAACTAGGGCTCCAAAAAGCATAAAACCCAATAATACAGGGTGGCTGAGACTAAATGTTACTGACTTCACTCTGCTGTCATTTGTGTAGTTATCATTTTCGCGCGTCAATTTTTTGACAGATATGTGGTCAACAAATAATTGTTCTAAATTGATATCTTAATAAAAAAATCGTAATGGAATTCAAACGTAATAGTGTAATTGCACTGTATTTGGGTGGAAATTCACAAACAGCAATAGTTCGCCAACTCCAGCATTTGAATGTGAATAAAATATTTGTGTATCGAACCATAACTCGATACAACGAAACTGGTAGCATCGCTAAACGCAATAGAGGCGGTCCTAAAAAGACAGCAACATCAAAAGAAATGATACGAAAGGTGAAGAAACGAATCCAATGAAACCCTCGTTAAAGTACCAATCAATTAGCCACACATCTACATGTTTCATGATACAGCATTCAAACCATATTGAAAAATGAACTACACATGAAGCCTAACCAGATCGAAAACCGAATTGCGAATCACTAAAGAAATGTTTACTGACTGAAAAATTAATGACGCGAGTTTTAATTGCCTTCTTAAACACCTTGGAGGTTACTGGTTTTTAATGTGCGACCGATTAAATTATTAATGTGCGACCGACTTCCTCCCGACATGACTAGAATATTTAATATAATAATTACGTAGACTAGAATTTAAGGGTTGGTTTCTAACTCTTCTACCAAGATGTTTTTTTTTATTAATACGGCGTAACAATGAAGAACTGATCCAAGGCTTCATTTTCCAAATCCTACTAGAAACTGAATACGAAGAAGTACACTCAGAAATACAGTAGGATAATCTAGAAAAAAACCTGCAAATGCTTCAGTAGGATTATGAATATAAATAATATGAGACCAATCTTCAAACAATAAAATGTTGTTCAGTTTTTCATAATCAATACGGGATCTCACACGGTCATCGACCCTACTATCAGTAGGGTAACCAAATTTAAAAATATTGTACCGAAAATAAACTTCAGCAAACGTGGCACGATGGTCAAATATATGTAGTACCTCTTCCCAAGCATTAGATACAAAATTGACAGATCTGCACAACATATGATCAATATATGTTGCAGAATTACCAATAACTCTAGTAAGACTATTAATTATAGATTTAAGTCCATGACTAGCCATCAAAAATTTATATTCATTAATTAAACTTAAGTTAGATAAAATGTCAATATTTATGTCACCAATAATTAATAAATTTTTGAAATTAAAAACGCCAAACAAGGAATTAAATTCTTCGACCAACTCACTTACATTCACAAAATTAAACCTATAAACACAAATTATGTAACATCTCCAATGTTACATTCAACTTTCAAGATATCAGAGATATCACTTTTTAAAGTATAGTCACTTTTTATTGAGAAACTTAAATAATTAGGTACAATAACTGCAACTCCACCCGCGCGATATTTATTATTACAGTTCGCAGACAATTTATAACCATCAATTCCTTAGAGAGAAAGTTCATCATTCGAAATCCAAATTTCGGATAAAAATATTAAATTAAGTAAATCCTGAAAAGATTGCCAATTACATATTAGAATATCAAAATTCTGCCGTATGCTACGTATGTTTTGATGCATTACTAAAAAGTTAGAATCAACTGCAGTGGTTAAGGTATTTAGATAGTTTCTCGTTCATGGTTTCTCGTCGATTCAGAGATAGAAATTTCTATTTGTCAGAGATGATTCGATTAATTTAATAAGGTAGTGACCACTTTGAATGAGCTTATAGACTAAACCTTTATGTCAGACTATGTCAAAAGCTTTTTCTATATCAAGAAAAGCTGCGATGGTGGAATACAGTTTAGAAGGAATGTTTATGCTACATTTGCTCTGAGTGAGTGGTATAGTTTCCTTCATGGTACTTTGGATTGTTTTAGATAGCATGTTGGCATTTTCTTCAATGTCAGCAGAGTTAGATATTGGAGAAATATCTGGAAGATTTTGTGAACTTTAAATTTTAGCCAGTTGACTTACGAATAGTTGCGAAACACATTTATAGGTATAGCTTATGGGTCTTGAATGTGATTTTAAATATCACTGCTAAATGGTCAGAGCAAAATTCGTGTAAGACTGGCGGAGAATTGATCAACGAGATATTTTTTTACAGCTCTAAATCAAGAATAGAGACATACAATTAAATGCTCCTATAACGAGCCTACATTCTCTAGAGGGAGCATTTAATTGTATGTTAGAATTATTGTATTGTAACGGATTGAAGTGTGATTCCCATTCATGACATCACAAATGACACAAGTAGGAGCGACACTCCGATGGCGTTAAAATAAATTATCCCAGCAGAGGCCTTTTTTTTTTTTTTTAAATAAACAAATCCATTTATTTAACATTTTTGTACAATGAATGACTTATAAACTAAAAATTTTTTGTTATCCCAGCAGAGGCCTTGTTGCGGTATAGTAGCCGGCTAGAACTCAGGAGCTGATGGAGGTGTGGTTTGCAAGGTGAACTTGGGAGTTAGAATAACCGCAAGGAGTGGAAAGACGGGAACGCGGAGTCACTTGAACAAGTCTCGGCACGCAACCGGACTTGTAACCATCCCATCACGATAAGAAAAAATATCACAAAAGAAAAATATATACACAAATTATCAATTCTAATTAAATTAAATAAGTAAACAAAAAAATAAAAAAAAATAAAAATAAACGAAATGAATTTGAGAAAAAATTACATAATAAAATCTTAAACAACTTAACTAAAGTCTTAGTTAAATCTTAATTCAATTCACAAAATAAAAGTTAAATAATACTAATTATTGCACACACACACACACACACAAATAAATAATAATATAATAAATAAAATAAAAATATTTAACGTAACTAAATTTTTTTTTATTTTGTACAAAATGGTTTTTCTACAAAATGATGATCCATCTGGCTGTGATCATTCTCTTTCTCCTCATGTTTATCGTCGACCACAACGGAATTATCACCGTTTTCAACCTACACTTCGTTTGGTTGGAAATGTTGTTCGTCCATGCAGACTTGAGAACTATTTTTGATGTTAGATTTTCCTAGTTTGTGCACTTGATTGTTGCGCTCGTTTCGTTGCGATGCCCATGGGCCATTGTAAATTTGTGGCAACAACCATGTGACTAGTTTTACCAATCAAATCACACGTTTGAGGATATAATATTGCAAAAATAAAATATGCAAAATAAAAACAAAGTAAAAACGGAAATAAAAATATTTTAAATTTATTTTTAAATGGAATACTGAGATTTTTGTCCGCATACGTGTGGTTTGATTGGTGAAGCTAGTCACATGGTTTAGAGGTATTACTTTGATTGGTTAGTATGCGGATATTTTTTATATTTTACATCAGTATACATACTTCCACTTTAAACATGACGTTATATACCTACTCATAACCCGTTACACAATTTAAAAATAAAATGTAAGGGAAATGAGTAGGTATAAAACAACACTAACATACAAAATAAATTAAATATAAAAAAAAAATAAAACAGGTGTGGACAACATTTATATAGTTTTGGTCCCAAGGGAACGAGCACACAAATTTCGCTCGTTACAGTATAAACTGAGAAATGCTTTGCCATTGTGGTTATTGCTTGGACAGTTCCACGTAGAGTGGCGTGAGTTGAAGTCGCTTGCTACAATAATTCATTTGTCGGAGTTAAGGATATGATCTATATCGAACTTGTTGATTTAATCAGCGTGCTTTGATATAATCAAAGTGATATAATCAGCGATTCAAAGCTTGTGTCGCTGGGCTAGTTAGGTTTAAGATAGGAAAACTAAGTGCGGCTTGTGACGAAGCAATAATGCTTCTAACTTTTTGCACTAGTCTAGTGAAACTAGACTGTTTGCGTTTAGAGTAATACCTTTGAGTCGTTCTAGCATATTGAATTGAGAAAGGAAGTAGATATTAGAGAATCTTATCAAGGAAATTCGTTTTTCAGGTACGATTGAAGAAGAAATGCGATCGTATTATGTGAAAAATGTGTCATATTTAGACCTAAGGTCGGAAAAACTAGTTCCGAATAGTTCCTCGCATTCTTGAGAATATCATAGAGAAAGAATGATGTACTTTGCGATCGAACACGATCTCATTGAGGCTGCACATTCTTTCCTAATAGAAATATTCACTAGAAAACATGAAAACACCCTCGTAAGATGTCCCGCAGTCCAATTGACTATGTGTTGATTACTAAGGGAAGGTCTCCAAGATGTGAGATCTTATCAGTCGGCTGCCAAATTTGTAAAGGCAGTGATCATCAATTGGTCATTGCTGAGGTAAGATGGTAGTTTTGGTACAAGTCAGGGATCACAGGAAAACGAAACTTACTTTTCATCTGTGAAGGTCTGATAAACGAAGATGAGAAAGGACAATATCAGAATCATGTTGGCAGTAGCATTATGGAATCCAACCCCCTCCATTCTGATGATATTAATGCTGTATGGAAGGTATTGAAAAGTGCGATTGTCAGTGCTGCCCAAGTGACTCTAGGTATGGTAAAAATTAAACCCAAAACAGATTAGCAACAAAATCTAGTCTATGAAGAAGCGCGAATATGTTTAACAATCACACGAAAGAACAAAACGGTCCTTGCTAGGAGAACCGCCAAGTGTAGACCTTAGTTGTAGACCAAAAAAGCGTGAAGGACGGAAGGCTAAAATCTTAAAGGTGCAACAACTCAGCAATGAGCCCAGTTCTCGTGGTTTCTTTAAAGGAGTTACCGGACTAAAGCATACCTTTAGACCTAGATCTATCGCTAATCGGGACCAAGATGGAAACCTCCGTGTTAAGATCGATGCAGTGCCCGAAACTTGAAAGGAGTATTTCTCTGATTTTGTCAATCTTGAGCAAGTGTCAAATACCGTATTTGAAAGTTGTCAAATATAGACTGTGGAGATGTGCATAGGGTCCTCTATGCTCATCCCCGCAGTCTATATTTAACAACGTCAAAATCGTATCCTACGAGGAATTCACATTGGCCATATGCAGAGACTAAAAATAAACCATTCCGCTGAATTCTGAGCTCTTGATATTCGGAGGGGATACTTTGTAGAACTATCTTTTCGACTTAATTCGATTAATATGGTAAAGTGAAGTTACGCCTGATGAATGGAAAGTGGCGGCGTTGTGCCCTATCTTTAAAAAAGGAGATCGCTCAAAATGCGAAAACTATATGGCGGCATAACTCTCCTTTGAACAGCATGCAAATTACTGTCTTACATAGTATTGAAGAGAATTACACCTCTGGCGGATTAAATTGTAGGTGAGTACCTAGAAGAATTTTGGCCGAATCGATCAGTCACTGATCAAGTTTTTTCGCTGAGGATAGTTCTTTCTAAATATTACGAAACATCTCGTGACGTACATCAGGTGATCTTTAATTTCCAACAAGCCTATGACCCAATCAATCGGATAGCCTGTGGTTTGCTTTGCGAAGTCTGGGAATACCTGACAAAAATATTCGTTTATGTAAAATGACAGTAAAGCAGTCACAATGTTGGGTCAAAGTTGAAAACAAGCTATAAGTCATTTTGAAATTAGCTCTGGTGTACGGCAAGGAGATGCTCTTTCCCCGATACTCTTTCAAAAAAATGAAAAACCTCAGGACAACATCTTGTACCGTTAGTCCAACCAGGTTCTGGCATATGCAGATAATATCTGCGTGTTTGTACTGAACGGCAACGGTGTAAAGAACTGCTGGATCCACTTGTACCATTCTAGGCTTCCGTTGGTCTCAAAATCAATGAGTCTAAACTCAAATATATAATAACTGGTTTTAGAGACCCAGACGCAAGGGACTTTTGTAGTGGTGACCACACTTTTGAAGGAGTGGTCAGTTTCCGATACCACGGATCCATTGTCACTCATGATAACAGTGAGGGAAGGGATATAAAAGCGCTTTCGCTGGCAAGTGTGCTTTGTATTCTTTACGTCTAAAGCTAAAGTCAAAATACCTTGCAAATTCTAACAAGCTGAGGTTGTACAATAGCAACCCCTTGTCAGGACCCGTTGTCATGTATGAGTGTAAGAATTGAACCCTGATGGATGAATGTATGAGAGATGGCTAATGACATTCGAGCGAAGAACCATGCGCTTAATTTATGGCCCGAACGCAATGATGACGGCACTTACCGAGTTTTATTCAACCACGAGGTCGCTGGAATTTAATGATTTTGTTCATAAAATAAAAGGACAACGAGTACGCTTAATCAGTCACGTTCTGCAAGCTAACCCAAAACGAGTGGTTCAGCGATCTCTGCCGCTATTTGGTAGGCAGAGGTCGACAACGTTGACTCCTCGGAGTAGAGAACGATTTGTCTTCTTCGGGTTGTCTAGAACAATGCGAGGAACAAGCTCGAAATCGAATCCGATGGAGCCACAATGCTGATACGGTACGGGCCAGCAATGACCTGTAAAAACCGAATATTATATTACTATTATTATCAAAAAGATTTCGTCATCTCGACTTCATAGTTAAATTTACAACAAATAATCCGCATGTGTCTGGCAATGTGGTAGCATCAGACACTTTTTAATGGGTAGACGAAAAAATCACTTCCATTAGCGGTCGATTATATATTTTATTAAACACTGTGATCGACCATTAAAAGCAACAATCTGGCGCGCAACACAACTTGCTCATTGTAACCTTAGTCAGCATTGGCATGAATTGAGTTCCAAATATACTCTTAATGAGAAGTCTAATGACACTATATATGAACAGCTGTACTCTTACCAAGCGTGATAGACAAATATTGATTTTGATTTTGTTCATAAGTATAGAAACTAAACTTTGTCTCTAAATTAACATTTTTTGTATCATTCACGAATCTCGTACCCATCAAGCCAATTCTGTTCAAAATATAAACATAAAATGCTTTGTTTGTGTCTCATCCGTACTGTGCAAACATTCGCTTGCATCAAATTGAATTTTAATTTAATAAAAAAAAAAAAAAAAAAAAAAAAAAACTGCGACATACAATAATAAAATTTAAGTACATTCTCCATTCCGCAGTTACACTACATAACAGTGACAGTTTTATGTTTAAAAAGCTCGTTCGCTTTGACAATTGTATATATGGTATATATGGAACATTTTTTGTGCTTAATTTGAATAGCACATACCAAGATAAAAACAACAACAACAACAACAGCATTGAATTGACATTTCTTTACTTTTAACTTAAATTATACCGTGTGTCTTGTGTAAATGCGGAACAACAACAACAAACACTTAATATAATTTTATTTTTATTTTATGTGAGCTTTTGTATGACATATTTTTCAATACCGACTCGATACAAAGTATCGGGACATGATTATGCCATCGTTCAATAAGTTTCGAAACTAACCCAGAGATGGCGCTTTTAATAAAAAAGGTTTATAATTTTTAGAACTTAGCAACCTTTAAACGATATGTGTCAAAATTTTATGACAATAAAAAACCATAAAATATTGCGTTCAGTAATTTAAGTGACGCAACTTTTGCAATTTTGAAAACAATCGAAAAAAGAGTATCGTGTGTTGATAAAACATTCAGCCCAATTATGATTGTCAATTCGCATTACAATCGACACGATTTGGTGTAGCCTTCTCAGTTTATACTTTAGTCATTTTGCGCATAATAAAAACAGAGAAGGCTCTGAGAAGAGCTAATCGACAATCATAATTAGAATGGGATTTGTTTAGTGAACCAGTGATCGATACGCGAGTGAGACTAAATACTCAGCAATTCATTAAAGTTCAATACTACTATTGATATTAATGCTTTGTATTATTGGAGTATGATAAATACTCGGGGAGCTTGCAAAATCGTTACAAAGTTGCTCTTATGATCGATTACAGTGCACGTAGGCAAACTAACGTGGAATAACTACCAGTCTACCTAGAATAAAGGCATTGTCTTTATTACTTTAAGTAACAGTTTTAGTGCAAGCTAAGAATCCCGCACCGTAGCTTAACATTTCAGGTAGAACTTACAGTTGGCAACCAAACTGCAGTGTTTCTAAATGCTATAGGAATGCATCTGAAGTGCTTTGATAGAAGAAGTTCGATGATTTTCGAGGGAACAAGTCTTTTTAGAATAAGTGGTACCTTACAAAGGTAAAATCTTCAATCGGACACTAATGTGACAAACAATCGGACAAAAGGAGTAAAGACGGGATTCTTCAGGGGGAAAGATGAGCTTAGCAATTGCATGGAGATAATTTCCAAAATGAAATATGCAAGCAAAACGCAGAAAAATATTTCAAACAAGATAAAAATAACCTAAAGGAACTGGAAGATCCAATAGGTGATGGCATTTATTGGCATTTACTACAGAAATAGCTAGAAGGCAGCTGAGCGACAAACAATAACCGAGCAGTTGGAGCTTAATATTCTTCCAACAGCAAGAAATATAAAACCACAGAATCAAGTAACTGGCCCACCTTCAAAGAGCATGGAACAAACGGGTTGTTTCTAGTCCTGCTGAGATGGAAATTGTTAAAAAGAAGACTTCTGTCAACGCAGACTTTGTTAAAAGGGCACCAACTAAAAATATGAGAAGGAAAAGATCCAGAAAGCTTGGAAAGATAAGCGAAAAAGTTAAACTGGAAGCTTTTGGTACAGAAATTGAATTTGGAAGTTTTTGTGAGGCCTTCAGAGGAGCTACGGAAAAGGCGATTACAGTACTTTAGTATGGAACCAAAAGCTACTCTTGAAATCAGAGATCTCGATTATTTATCCTCTGAAAAACAAGTAAAAGAAGCCAACCAAGGAGATCTTGAACTCGTCACTGGGGAAGGTGTCATTCAGAAAATTTAACTCGAAGGAATAACGAATGGTCTTCGTTAAGAGTGGTGCTCGAGAAGCATCTGAGCTTCTTAAAAAGACCGAACAAAAATCAGATGGCTATACAGCAAGGTTTTTAGAAAAACTATAGTGAAAAAGTGTTATACTGATTTCCACCCTGGCCTTCAACAGGTGATTTGCAAAGGACCTAATAGGAAAAACCAGGGCATACGCTTCCAATGTGAGAGAAAAATCAGATTTAGAAAGGCTGTCAGACCGATCTGAAGTGTGTACTCTGCGTTAAGCATGAAATTGTCCTAGAACAATTAAAACATGTATCAAGTTCAGAAGCTTGCCAAATCTTCAGGCTGGGGTCCTTTATAAAGCAACAAAAAAACGAAATTTGGATTCGTCACCTGATCATAGCGAAGATTCACGGAACTGAAAAGGGATTTGTATTGCCCAAAAACATTGGCATTATATATACGTGAATTGCTATCTTACCTCCTAAAAAATGGGCAACTTACTAGTCAATTGATGTATAAGATTACGATGCGCAAACTATAGGATCTCAAACACCCATCCCTTTAAGGGAGGCAAAATAAATGTAGCTTATTGTGGACCTCGTTTTAACATATTACACTATCAAGAACGGCCCACTTTGCTCCGATAAACAAGAAGAAATATCTATTGAAAGAGCTATACAGTGAAAGATATACAAAAAGCAGCTGTCACTTCCCGTAACAAGAAAAGAAGAACCAAACGGAGTTCCCATGGAAAAAAACCCGAATTATCCCCGTGTTGCCATTTTTGTTCGATATTAAAAAAATCAATAAAGTTAAAAACGTTTTGCCGTTAGTTTTGTTTTGTAAAGGGACAACAGTTACTTTACTAGAAAAATTATTTCAGTTAATCAGTTGTGCGTTGGCTCTTATTGAAAGGAGGTTGTAAAATTAAGCAAAAAAAGATATTGTGAAAACAGTTAAAATGGACTATATGAAAAAGTAAGTTAGATTTTATTTTTAAGTTCCGTTATTTTTCCACAAAATATTTTTAGAAAATAATCAAGGATTCTTTATGCTAATCAACCCTGAATATGGTATATGAGGTAATAAAAATTATTTTAAGGGGTTTTTCACCTGTTATGCAACACGGGGACATATGGGAACATTTTTCCCCGTTTTCTCAAAATGAAGAAGGTTTAAAGCGAAAATGAAGAAGGTTTAAATGATAGCGTTACGGACGAGGTTCGTACTGTTTTTATTGAGCCTCCGAATAATTATGGATTTTTTAGAAAAGAAGTCGATGGCGAAGATGAGTTGTGCGGGGTTCCCGATGATGTCTGCCCTGACCAGCTAAAAGCAAATTGAGTAATATTATTGAGAAGTGGTCGCAGAATTACAAAATTAGACGATAAAAATGATTCCAACTTTGAATTAGACGTGGAAATGCACCGTTTATCTCATTATTTACTGATGTACACGAGCCTAGTTCTCCAACATCAAACGAACCGTCGACTTCAGCTTCAATCGAATAGCCGTGTAGAAAACGGAAAATAAAATCTAAAACAAAAAAATCTGCAAAACGTAAATCAACTATAAAAAAACTGATGCAATTTTTACGTGGAACGCGTCGACGACAATTCCACCGGCATGACTCTAATATTTGCTGAAAGGAATTATGAAAATTGCAGCAATTTTAAGCCGCATGGGTAGTTAGAAAATTTTTTTGACGACGATTTGATACAACATAAGTTGTATCAGACGAATCAGTCAAATATGCGGTGTTTCGCGAGAAAGCCAATCCTAAAATTACTGTTGCTGAACTACGAACATTCATTGTAATTCTTCTGATCAGTGGTTATAATTATCACACCAGTCTTTGGAGTATGTAGAGCACCGATGATGATTTGCGAAACTATCTTGTGTTCAACAGCATCCGAAAAAACGAGTTTTCACAATTTCTCCACTTTGAAGGTAGCCTATCATGCCAGTTTAAATGAAAACCCGAATCCAGATAAAATGTCAAAGCTTCGTCCAATTACGGACCGTTTAAAATCCAAAATGTTGTTACATTTTCATCCAGAGCCAAATTGGTCACATGATGAAAGTATGATAGGCTACTTTAGAAGACACGGATGTAAGCAATTTATTAAAGAAAAGCCATTACGCTTTGGCTACAAAGTCTGGTCTTTATGCACTCCGTTTGGATAAACGGTGAATTTTAAAGTGTAACAAGGAAGAAATCCTCGATCGAATGTATAGACTATGAAGAAAAATATGGCAAATTTGCTGCACCACTCATTAGCATGATCGACGAATTACCTGAGGCTACCATAAACTTGCCATTTGTATTTTACTTCGACAACCTGTGTGTATGTCCCCATGTTGCCATATGGCAACGGGGGTTTTCCCGAAAAATACAAATGGGGTGGATGCCCCAAAAATATTTTACAATATTTTAGACTCCAGAAACATTGTATTTGGGGTTTAAAACGAATAAATCGTCAAAAAAATTCGGGAACAATTTGGGTTAAGGTGATTGCCCGAATCCAGTCTCAGTTACGTTAAAATATTTATAATCGCTGCCTTGAAAAAGTTTCCTCTTAGACACGAAAAAATTGGCTAATCTTCATTAGAAAAAGAGAGGTGACCCAAAGTCCTCATCAGAATATCGACATTTTTGCATACTAGATACAGTGGGAAAAATCTTGGAATACTAACTTAAGCGATTTAGAAAAGGGTCGCTCTACAATTGGGGCTGGAGAAGAGGTGGTAAGAGCTATATGGCACAGCAAGGAACTTATTTTACGAAGAAAATTGTACTGGAAGGAAAGAAAAGTTTAAGGAGGGCCAATATCATAAAAAGATCATACAAATTGCCGTTAAGGTAAGGCATCTTGCGTATGGCAAAATTATGGGCAGAACTAGTTCTTTGTTAAGCAGTCATAATTTGGCTTTAGCAAAGGAGAAAAAGGAGTTAGTTTTGCTTACGAGAAGACACATGGCGACAAATGTATTATTCCAGATGGAAACCCAACAGATCTGGTCCAACACAGCAATCAATGGCTTAATAGTGTCAGAGAGTGCATATTAAGCTACAAAATTGAACTTTGGAGAAAACCCTGGGAAAATATTAGGTACGCTACAGAGAAAGTAGCTTCAGTAAGTTTTACTCTAAGTAGACTGATGACAAACGTTTGAGGCCTCAATCATTTTGTGTGGTTGTGAAGTATGGATACTCTTATGATAGACATATACAAAAAAAATGGCACTTATACAACATATATTAGTGGGGTCAGTTAGGCCTTCTGTTTCAGTTATTACTGGTGAGGTTCCTTTCGAGTCCATGACAGAAGAAAAGAAAATAAATTGTCAAGGAGAGTGTGGTTCAAGATAATGCCATACTATACTGACAGGAAAAGTGTCAAATATGGAGAACCGTTTAATTAAGCCCAATTTTCTATCATCCATTATCCATCACCAAGGCTTAAAAACCCAGAAATAGATCATCACCACCGAAATAAAGGCTGAAAATCAGAAATTCTTAAATAAGAAGCATGAATAGGATGCGAGACACCATACTGATGAAATATGGGAAGTAGTGCCAGAATGGATTATTATTTGAAATAGAAAAGATATTTAATAGGCCAGTGTCCTCTAAAAAATAAGTTAAAATGTTAATTTAACAGCAATAAGTTCTTGGGTTGGAACATTTTAGCAATAAGTACTCCTTCTTGTACTAAAATCATATCGATCGCTACGAAAAACATAAAAGTCAGAAGTGAGAAATTTTCCTTATTCCAATAACCCTATATAATAAATTGTAGCCTTTAAACCTAGTGCCACTGCAACTAAAATAAAAAAACTGATTGACTATTGAAAAAATTGTCAGAACCACTGAAAATATTGAAAACATTCACTGCTTAACTCTATCATATAAAATATATTCCATTTAAAATATTCCTATAGGTCCCGAAGTTTTTGGCATACACGGTATTTGAATAAATAAATAAATCGACAAGATATCAACTTGTCAACCCGTCTCAAGAAATATAAAGAATACACACAAAGTCTATACATAAAAAATACATAAATCTGCTTATACAAATTGAAATTAGATTGAATTTTGTGCAACTGAGGTATACACGTGAACTATGTGCAGTTGCATTTGATGTAACAAAAAGCTCCACTATACGTACGTACGTACGTATTACGATGGTTAAATACAATTTATTTTAAATAAGTTAAAGATACATTTTTATGAACATTTTTCTTATACTTCTATATAGAGATGCCATTTGTACAAAAGAATTCCAGCAATGACACAATAAATTAACTCAACTCAACAATTTGTAGCTTTTTAGTGCTTTTCTGCTTCGTTTTTTTTTGCCCATTCTTCTCTTTCGTCTTATTATTAGTTTTTTTTTGTCTAAGCAATATAAATTAAACAGAAGTAAAATAGAATTTTTTTTTTAATCAGTCTTGAAAATTCTAGATACTCGTGTTTGTTGTCGTTGTCGTTTTTGTCTTCAGCAAAAAAAAAAAAAAAAAAAAAAAAAAAATTAAGAAGAAGAAAATATTTGTAGTTGTAAGAAAAATATCTTAAACAATTTTTATTAGCTTGACTTGTTTTTATTTAGTTTCAACATAATTGTGTTGCTGTGCCAATATATATTGTGTTTACTTCACAATGCGTACACCCAGAATAACTTAAAATGGACGATATCCGATGAAGATGAATTGCAAGATAAATATTGCCAGCGGTTCAAGAAATTACTCAACATATTATCAAGACCATTTGTTTTGTAATGCAAAATACATTCTTAAGTTGCAAAGTTTCATCCTTCAAGCATATATAGAAGTCTGATATTAGGCTCATTCTTATTTTTCTAATTTCTAACAAACGGCAATCGAAAGCTTATAACCAAAGGAAAAAGAAGTAATAAAGGTATTGCAAATTTGCAGAAATCAATATGTCATTTACTAGGCACTTACAAATGTAATAATGAACCGTACCGCATCAACATTCTGGCTCCATCGATCCTGAGCTTGTTCTTCGTATTGTTCTAGACAACCCGAAGAAGAGCAGTAGATCTCTACTACGAGGGGCTATCGACACCGATAGCAAACTCTGCTTCAGCAAAACGGCAACCTTCCTAGAAATCACCGCACCATCTATTTAGGATCGGCTCTTAGTGCAGGGCTGGGCCATCATACTGGCTGTCCTTTTATTTCATGAATGACATCAAAATTGTCATTAAATTCCTTATCTCGTGAATGATAACGATCTTTCATACTCATCCATCGGTGTCCAACTCTCACAAGCGTACATGACAATGTAACTGATCAAGACCTTGTACAACTTCAGCGTTTTGGTATTTTCAAGGTATTTTGACTTAAGATGTAACCGTAAGGTATACAAAGCACAAAACGTGCTTTAATATTTCCTCCCATATAGGTGTTATGGGTGACAAAGATAAAATATCAGAAACTTATCACTTCTTCAAATGTGTGGTCACCATACTAATAATTCCATTGCGTCTTGGTCTCTAAAACCAGTGATAATATATTTGATTTTAGACTTATTGATTTTGAGACCAATGGAAGCCGAGAATCGTACAAGTGTATCCTGTAGTTCCTTAACATCGTTGCTATTCCATCTAATTACACAAATATATGCTGCATATGCCAGAACCTGGTTGGACTGATGGTACAATGTGTTGTCCTGAGGTGTTTCACTTTTACGAAAGATGAATTCTAATATGAGATTAAAGAGTAGGACAGAGCATTTCCTTGCAGTACACCGAAGCTACTTTCAAAAGTTCTTGATAGCTCGTTCTCAACTTTGAATCAATATTGTTATTGCATTACAGTCATTTTACATAAACGTACATATTTGTCAGGTATTCTTGCAGACATTACAAAGCAAATGTAAGCAAATAGTTAAACATAGTTTTTTTACCTTTTCGTATGAAAAGCCAATTATTTTTTTATTCATAATGAAAGGTGGTTCTATGAAATTTACGTATTAAAATCAATATCGTGCATATGCCCACTACTGCTTCGTCTATAGGCCTGCATCCGAACATCAAAATGTTCAATGACTTTTCCAATAAAAGCGGATCAATGACCTAAATTTCAGCTCGAATGTTGTTTTTAAGTTATTGAATTGTATGTGGATGATTAGCATAAACCTAACTTTTTAAATAACCACAAAAAAATGAGGGTGTTAATGAGCTTCATCGCTAAAGATGATTTTTGAGAAAAAACCTGCATTTCGTTCAAGGATCCAATTACCAACAGATGCCCCACTCTATAGTTCTTAAAGTGTCCATTGCACTCAAAATAATTACTGTATTTTACTTCTTTCAGCAGTCTATTGAACGTTGTATTTTAAAGGTGAGTTGGTTGAAGAGCTGTATGGCGAGCTTCATTGCTTACGTGGAGTATGAAGATCAATCATATTATCTTTGTTTCTGGCATTTAATCATGCTTTACCATGCTTGCCTAATATTTTACACAGATTATTAATTTTGGAGGTGGTGGAAGTGGTATTTCAGGATTACTATCACTTTTAAGCAATGATCAGCTCTTGGTTGAATGCATAGGCAAATTAGACTAAGAGTTAGACACTCCGGTCAGAATAATCAGACATGGTGAACCAAAATGAGAATAAATCATATAAAGCAGGAAACCAAACGCCGCTGGTTGAAAAAAGTGTGCAAGCGGACTCAGTCGTCGTTGTTTAGCAACCAAATCATCACAATGAAGCATTTGAGAGCTGAAACAGGCACTACTACAAGCACTGCTACTGGGAAAATTATTGTAACAAAATATTGAGATCTCGAAAACACTCAAACATTCTATCCGATATAGGAGGTATTCAAAGGACTATCCCGTATTCATACTCCGTATTCGTACTTGGGGCGAATTTTTTTGTAGTAACTTACAAAAAAAAGACCTACATAAGATCTGACTCAAGCCATCCAAGCTGATCGACACGAAAACAATAAAGATTTAGTATCGAATACCTACTGAAATACAGACGATAATAGTAACTGCTTGGGCATTGAAGGAAACCAAGCTCACATCACCGCTTAAATATATTGAAAAGAAGCACCGAAGCGATCGAAAGTTATTTTTTCTTTTTTTGAGGGAGAATAGGAAGGATCTTTCAGTAGTAACACAATTGATCCGGTTTTCCGGTAGTCAATACTTAAACGATTATAAGCTCAAAATAATCACAGTTATAATCCACTTCTCTGCATTCTGCAATCTAATAGCAGCATTACTAGTCTCCAACCATAATCATTTTATCAACTTAAAATTGAGGTAGCTAAATAATTAAAAAAGCACATGAATATGACTTAATATAGCTGGGAAAAATATTAAATAATTATACAAGAGTAAACGATACGTACAATCAATGATTTGTTTAGATTACCGATACGTTCCAAGGCAGTGAAAGATTGCAGATGTGATCATGATCTTAAGGCCAAACAAAAAATATTATCGTTACAAAGTCACACTGAGATATCGGTTTTGATTCAAACAACGAACGAACATGGGTCTAAAGTGACCAGCAAAAGGCTTCTTTGTCTACAGCTCATCTAGAAAAAACCGTTCTACTATTACCTATGCTAATGAAAACCTAATAACTTTAAGCAAGAAAATCTTTTTTATTTAGATATTTCGCAAATATCTCGTTTTTCTTTTCAAAATGGTCCTGATAAATTTCATTTCGAATAAAACAACTTTCATAGGAACCGATCAAAAATGTCGAGTTTGCAATCTTATCCGACAATATAAAAACGCTAACGTTTTTGCAACGATGTGTGCTAAGATTAAAAATACACTGGGCAATGGGATTTATACTATGCTTTAAGATGAGGTGAAGCATATAATCGTTTTTTAGACGCAAAGTTTTAAAGTAATCAAGCCTAAAGGTTAAAACAGAACAAGAGCGTCAACGACGAAATTTCGACAGCGATATCTCCGTAGTAAACATAACAAACAAAAGCGTCAGCGTATCGCGATATAAAGATAACAAGAAAAATTTTTAAACATGGCTGCTGTATTATGCTTCTTTATTAAAAAAGCACCTTAAAAAAATTAAAAACAGTTGGCAACATTGTTTCGCCGGCGATAAAATTAGAAATAGACTCTAAATTTATTTCAACGAAAAAATCGTCGTCGCCATCGTCGATGTTTCTGTTAGCATACTATGCTTTTAGTGTATTTTAATTTGATAGGCGTCGACGCTCGTCGTTGACGCTCTGGTTCTGTTTATACCTTTAAACGTTTACAACGAAAATGAAATTTGTATAATAAACACCGCGAATGCCCAATGTTTTAGCATGGTATATGGTAACAACACCTTATGCCTACTGCATCCGTAAACTTCGTGAAATTTATAAGGTTGAACGATCAGAATTATCTTATCGCGGAAAAAAATTCGACAGAAATTTTGCTATCTGTGAAAGATCCGCAGATGCAACCCTTTTGAACATTTAAAAAATAATAAATGGACCAAAAATTGGCTATACGTACAAAGAACTAGCGCGAGTCACGGTTTAATTATCGAGTCCAATGAGTGGTATTATTGCAGGCACATGGCCTCAATATGATGTCTAATTCTTCATGATTACTGTTACGGATTACGATGATAATTTAGTTAGTGTTAATGAAAATAATAAGTTCATACGGAGTAGTAATACATTTTTAGCTGCCAATCGTATTTTAAAATCGGTATTGGATTAAAACTCACAGAAATATTTTAAGCTGAACCCGCGGTGGTAACAAGAAATCATTTTTCTTGATATAACATGCCACATTCAGTCCTTGGTTTATCATTCGATCTTTCATTGGTATAATTTCCTATACCTTCTTCCAGAATTTTTAATGCCGATAGATTTTCTTGTTTGAAATGTAGCTCCCTGAAAAATACAAGGCTAGGATGGAGATAAAACACCGTTTGGTAGAAGAGCTAATCTGTTGGGCAGTGTGTTTCGGCAAGTTCTACCAGTCATTAGAAAATAATACCGATGTCTTCCGTTTGGCCATATTTTCAAATATATAATTGAAACGCAATATCCGAGGAACTTCCTATGCTGAGCTTTCAAAATGGCTTTTAGATATCAGTTCCACCAAAATCGTTGGTAATCCAATTTTCAGTACACCAGTACAGAGGTTGATTTTACGCGATTAACTCTGTAAGAGTCGCCAGGTGTTTGTCGTTGATAGGCCAGTATGATTGTCGGATCACTTCAAATAGAAGTAACGAAATGGTTCAAATGGCATGTATGAAAGAGTACGATAAAACATGAAGTATTTCATCTCTAAGCGAAAACAGAGATAACGGTTTCAGAGCCTGGTCCTGAATGTCGTGTTTTACTAAGGTACATTTCCAGAAATTTTAAACTAGTGTCTATTTTGTTGGATGTTAATGAGCCAGAATTTTTCATAGACGGTTGCCATGAAATGTGGATGGAGCGAGCTTAAAATGCCATTGAACTGCGAATCGGTTTTAACCAATTTTGTGCATGAATACGACTGAAAGGCTCGACGACGTCTTCCAATATTTAAAATATTGTGTGCACACAATATTTAGTTTCTCTGAAATTATAATCCCGTTCATAAACATAACATTTTTATTATTCCAAAGGTCATCCGTCATAATTAGAAATGAATCCGCCGGATTCAAACTTGATTCTACACGTAACCACCTGTTTATTTGGACTGAGATTGAATAAGTGATGTTTGATAAATAACTTTTATAGTTAGACAATTTCAATCGAACCAGTTAACAGAATTGGATCCAGATAATAGGTATTCGACTTTGTGAAATAGGCACCCCAAAGAAATTAATCGAAATCATACAAGGTGTGTACAGGGATGCAGATAATTGAGTTACAAAGGCAAACAAAGTGGATCCTACAACAACTAAGAAGTGAACAAGGAGTATTTAGATCCTGTCATGAGATAAAATCCATCATATCTAGCGAAACAGGTTGGCCTCAATAAATAACAAGAAATCCAAGATGATGAAGCTAAACACATCAATACCAACAATCCAGGTATTTGTAAACAAATGTCTTAGGAGAATACTGTGGTGCTTCTGGCTCAACAAAATTACAAATGCTAAGCTCCTAAGGCAAACAAATCAAACAGTCATTGAGACCAAAATAAAGAAACGCAAATGAAGAAGGAGTGGCCACACGCTAAAGCCAAGTGTCCACTATAGGGTTTTTTCGGTAGAGCGTAGAGTGTAGAGTCTCTACAAACAGTGTGTACACTATAGAGCGTCTCTACGACTCTACCGCTTTTGCGTAGAGTAGCCCTAGAGAAATTTAAAGTAGAGCTCTACCATGCGCTCAACAGACTGTGTACACTGTAGACCTGTTTTCTCTACGGTAGAGCGCTCGGCTACTACTATATTTTATTTTCGATTAATAATATTTTATTTTCAGCCATTTTATTTTTAGTTTTTCGTTCGCGCGTACACAAGTTACACAAAAAAAATCAATTTAAAATGAGTTTTTGCCAAAATAAGCTGATAGTGCCGTTATTTTTTAACTTTAAGAAGAAATCAAGAAAAAAAGAGTTGGGAGCGCGAGTGGATTGCGAAAAGGAAGCAAAATGTCGGATTTTATCGTGGACCAATGAATAAAATTATGGTAAACGTTACAAACGCCTCAAAAGAAAAATGCTCACTCACGAAAATCTATTCCAGCCGGAGAAGTATATAGGTTAGGTATATATGCAGTGGTGATATTCAGCCGGTACAGTCCGGTACGACCGAACCGGTTGTTAAAGTTATTAAAGATCGCCGTACCGGTTGTTAAAGGCATTATTGAATATTGAATTTTATTATTATCTACAGCGGAGCGGGTTAAATATGTTTGAGCTCCGACTCGACTACAATTCGTCTTTTCAAATAAACACATGAAAAAAATTGAAACTAATGCACGAAATATATAAAAGTATTTTTTATCTGTCATCTCGTTCTATCCGTGTTGAATCGGCCATTACAAATTACGAGTTAACGATCATACAAAACAGTTTGTATAACATCTTTAAAAATAAACTAGTATTTTGAATGCAACTGCTGCTAATTCCGCCGAAGCTGATCGAGGTTTTAGTGCAATGAACATTAGATGATAAAATTCATTTAATGACAATTAACTTAATAAGAAAAAATGTGGAAGGAGTTGACACTATTCCTTACGTTAAATTCTGGTTAAAATAAGGATTTCACTTGGCAACTGATACACGTGTAAAAAAACAAGTACTCACTATATCTTACCAAAACCAATGTTATCTTTGAAAATTGTTGGAGAAGTTATCGTTATTTTTTTGAGCGTACCGGTTGTCAAAAAATTAGAATATCACGCCTGGGTATAGGTATAGGTATAAGGTATAGGTGTGTTTTCAATAAATTCAATTGGTGCCCAACCATAATATTTTAAACATTTTAACAATATTGAAAGCGAATGACCATTGAAATGCAAATAGAAATGTCATTAAATATTTAATTATCAATGCACACAAGCGTTCGAAAGAAATTACCAATTCAATTTTAAATTACGTGGACCTACATTTGCTTTCTCTACTGTAGAGCAAAAAACTTTATCAAACATGCTAGATAGAGTGTAGAGCTAATGTAGAGCTCTACAAAACCTAAAACAATAGTGTGTACACTGTAGAGTTTTTTACACAATAGAACTCTCACGTAGAGTGCGTGTAGAGCTCTACTGTAGAGCTCTATAGGGTGTATACACTACGCTACGAGAGAGTTTTCTCTAGCTCTACGTAAAAAACTTTATAGTGGATACGCGGCTTTAGGAAGTCATTGAATGATATCGCAAGAAGAGTTCTGAAGTAGAATCCGCAAGGAAAGAGAAAGTTGGATGACCACCTATAACATGGAAAGAACGATGCAAACAAAAGTGAAACAAAACGGGAAATCATAGGCGGAAATTAAACCAATAGCGCCTAAAAGGATTAGATGGTCCAGTCTAGTAGACGCTCTATTTTCCTAAATTGGAGTTAAACGAAAGAAATATGTCATGGACGTTTATATAATTTTGGATGACTCAAGTAACAAATAGATGCTTAGGTTGGTTTTCTACAGCCAATTGTAGAACATAATGAGTGACCAAAAACCGAGCTGTTGTGATACCGTATACGTAACAGTATTAAATTTATACTTGCGTAGTTCATCTCTAACATTGTAACGCACATTGTAACCAACAGATGTAAAGGTTATGCTGGTCACACGGGCGACGAAGTACTTCGGTACATTTTGCAAATATTTGCACTGAATGCATAAAAATGTGAACTAAACCAAATATTGACCAAATAGATTTAATCATAATACTCGTAATTCGTTTAAGTCCCCATAGTCATTAAAATTTTATTCAACGGACAGTCTGCTGACAATTTTGCTGGCCCATCGAAAACTGCTCTTAGTTTAGTAGACGATGAGTGACGTCTGCACTATACAGTGATGGGGAAATATAAATTCGATTCTTCAAATTTCATAAGATTTTTCGCTCTTGTTGCAGAATCACCTAACACTCAAGAAGTGATAGAAAATGATGGCCTGACCGCAAACCTCCCCGTTACTACTACCAATCGTAGTTCACCAATTGTAGTTCAATTGGACTGGCCACCTGGATATATCACAATGAACTAAATGTTGACGCTAAGTTGTTTAATTTAGTAGACTATACTTCTATATCAAGATCTATTTTGCAAAAGTGGATTTTCAATGTATATTCACTCGTGTTTCTGTATCTTGAGTTAATCTTGGTGTAACATTTAAAAATAAGCACACAGTTTATACATGTAATAGAAAATACGCTTTTCCTATATTGAATTGAAAAAAAATGCATATGCACGAAGTGTGTCTATGACAGGCAAAATCAGATTACTGCGTAATCGATTTTATAAATAGCGTCACGATGTAATTTCCCATTTCAGCATCATACCATGATGTACCATGATTTTACCATCATACGATGTACAAAGACAAAAAATATGCTCATAATTTTTACATTTTTAAAAGCAAAATGCTAACACCTCCAAATATTAAATTTTTATCATGTGGGTTCGTTTCCAGTTTTCATGTCGAAGATGTATGTATATGCTAAGGTCAAAAGTAACATAAAATGTCAATTACAAAATTTTCTTGTGGTATTTTTTTTTTTGCACAAAGCGTACGAAAGAACGAAAACGAGAAGAAAATTGTGTAATTAAATACTTTGGTGTACATTAATGAAAACTAAAAAAAAAAGTTTTTCAAAAAAAAAAAAAATAAAGTAAACACAAAAAATTAATTTTCCAACTTCTATATGACTTAAAGTCGTTCGGTAAGTGGTCTGCGGGTTTAGTATTGAAATCAAAAAACGAGAAGTAAATGATTTTTTTATGGTTTCTTAATTTGTTCTTTTATTGAATATAAAAAGGAGCATAAACCGTTGACGGCTGTTAAGTATTTTTTAAACAGCTGTCAGTAACTTTACTCCTGTTATATAAAGTTAATTAATCATAATGATATTAAAAGGTTTTACAACCCAGGTTTTACTGTGTGTAGAATCATTTCGCATCTGACACGCCTAAAAATACAGGATTGTGTCTTTCCATTAGACTACATCATTTTCCAATTCGTCAGTTTGAATTGTTACTGGGAATGAACATTTGTGTGACTTGTGAAATTATAAGCTTGGTTATATTTCAAGATATTCAGTGAGAGCTTTTGGCCATACCAAAATGATGAAAATAATATCATATATATATATATATATATATATATATATATATATATATATATATATATATATATATATATATATACATATATGTACATATATATATTTATGTATATATATATATATATATATATATATATATATATATATATATATATATATATATAATATATATATATATATATATATATATATATATATATATATATATATATATATATATATATATATATATATATATATATATATATATATATATATATATATAAATTTAAACTGTTTTTATTTTTTTTATAAATGGTAAGGATAAAATGAAGGATTTAAACGTTGAACAAGCACTTCGATTTATGGAGGTAAATGGAGGTAAGCGGAACCAAATGCTGAATGATTTGTACGATTCACTTCTCACTATAAGACCTACATCAACGGCATACGAGCGGGTGTTTTCAATGGCTGGAGGCATAATTACCAAGATTCATTGATCGTTAGCTCCTTCCACACTCAATGGATTATTATTTTTTGGAAATTATTTTATTAATAAAAAGCAATATTGAATGTTATAGTTATAACAGATGAATTAATCTATCTTTATTTAACAATTTTTAAGTTACATTGAACTAAATACATGCTTATGATATCAATAAAAGTGAACTAAAAAACAAAAAATTTATGTTTTATGTTTTTTTCGGATAACCCGAGTACCCGGGTTTTTGTCAAAATAACTACCCAATATCCGGGTATTTAGTGTTTGTGTATTTTACGAGCCTTATTCACATCAATAATTGAACGTAACAAAAAATCATCATCAAAGCGCACGCTTTAAGTAAAAAATATTTAATTTTATCACAGTTTT
This sequence comes from Tipula confusa, assembly GCA_963556175.1. Taxonomy (NCBI): domain Eukaryota; kingdom Metazoa; phylum Arthropoda; class Insecta; order Diptera; family Tipulidae; genus Tipula; species Tipula confusa. The sequence continues at coordinate 79,822,578 of OY744475.1, forward strand.
TATCACGAAATGTGATATAGGACCACGAAAGTATGTGCCTTAAACATAATTCGCGTATTCGGTAAATCACTAATTGTATAATTGAGAAACTCATACAAAAGGTATCACCTTAATTAAAAGAGGGAACATTTGCACTTCATTCTCCTTTGAAATGTATCAAACTAAATAAAGTAATAAGTGAAGTTACAGGAGCCTCTTGTGTTCAAAAGATTATTTGGAGGAAAACAATTCACCACTATATCATCATCATCATCATCGTCATCAAAGACTTCAACAATAATAAGTGAAAATCAATACATTTATCCTGATCTTTCATCATTCAACGCTACTTTACAGTCAATCAATTGTTCTCCTTTAGTAAAAAATTATATGGTAAGGAGAGCAAAACAGATTCAAGAGGCAAATGGAATAAGGTTAACACCGCACATCAAATTGGAGTCTAAGGTTCTTAACTAAAAACTAATAGAGTTTGTGCAGAATTTTTATGAAGTTGACGAAACAAGTAAGATATGTCCAGGAAAACAAGATTTCGAAACAATTCCATCGGAAGGAACTGTTATTACTAAGCAACGTAGATTGGTACTTTGTAATTTGAAGGAAGCATATCACATCTTTAAAAAAATCACACCCGAATAGAAAATTTGAATTTTCAAAATTTGCCTCACTTCGTCCGGGACACTACGTTTTGGCAAATTTCAGTGGCATAATATATGCGTTTACATAATCATCAAAATATTAAACTTGTGTTTAATGTCATACAAATATTGAAACTTCTTTCACATAAAGAAGAAAGTTATCGGAAACTAATTTCTCAGATTGTTTGTGAAAACCCAACAACATCTAGCCAATTAAACAAATATGCAACCTGTCTAGGAACGGAAAATATCTGTGTACAGATTTGTCTACAAAATGTCTACAACTTTATGTAGAAGAAATAATATTGTGCAGAACAACAAGCAACTTACCTGAAATATCGTAATAGAAAATATTCTATCGTAATATCGTAAAAGGTAATAGAAAATCTAATTTAAACAATGATTCGTAGTTCAAGATGCGGTCAACGATTTCATAGATCTAGTGCACAGTGTACGATACATTCCTTTGCCGTTCACTATAAAATCAATGATGGACGTTGTTAACCATAACAAATTGGAATTCACTAGCGCGGTGGCTATATCTGAATCAACAAAGCACAATCATGTAGCAGTGAAATTATTTATTTAGGGCATAGTCAATTTCAGAAAGGATAAGTTACAGTAAATCAAAAAATTTGTTTTTTTTTCGGATGGATCTGGGCCCCAATATAAAAATAAAATTAATTTGTACAATATTTGCAATTTTAAAGATTTAAAGATTTGATGGATTACTTGATGTTATGTTCTTTTAATTGAATGATGCTGATCTTATGTCTTATATTATGTGCTTACTTCGTATCATATTTTCTCTCGGATGAAGCAGGAAAACCAGTTGTATCATATTCCTGCGCATTTAAGTTTTCTGTATGTGGCTTAAATCTCGGTATTTATATGCCATTTGTACTATTGTAACTCCAACGGGAGGAATAGGCAAGTTTGGTAAGCATGTGTTCACGAGTTTATTTCCCGCCGAAACCTCAAATTTCGTGTATTCGGGATGCTATAGCCACATGAACAATAAAATTTCTTTAATTCGTAGGGGCGTAAACAAATTTGTGGCCTATTTTGGAACCAAGCTTAGTATAGCCAAAAATGATAGAGTCTCGATCGTTAATGACATTTATGGTAACTTATTTCATCTAATACTACATTTGTGTAAATGGATTAATAATATTATATTAAATGGTTGTTAAAGACAACTCTTTGTTGGCCGTTAAAGAATCGTAGCTTTTCAGTCGATTGATCAAACGCGCAATCTAACCCTCGCAGTTTTAGAACTGCAATAATCATTTCAAGGCGCCATAAATGTACTATCGATTATTCAGTCAAATCCCTGGTCTTCTTGACAACATTAGCAAATCCTGGTACAAATCACCATTAATATGTGCAGAGTTCAATAAAAATTTTTACGTCGGATAAGTTCTGTGGTTTGGACTAGTCCTTTATCGCTAAAATCAGTGTGTTTTTTGTGTGTTGTAAGTTTTTGTCCTAAATATTTGATAGAATAAAAGGTGAGCTGCAAAGGCTGCTCGATTAGTCAATAACTCCTGAAGTTCTAATTATTTTCGGTCACCTTTCTATCCATCTCCGTCTGCTTTTCTTTTGTCAATCTTCTCGGTACCTCACGACTTGGCATCTTTGATCCTTTATCGATCCGGTGTTTAACCTTATTTGTTCTTCTGTTCTCTCTGGAGCACTACAGAAAATGGACATATATTTTCCAGTTCCTCTTTGCCGCCTTTTTTATATGTCACTATTAGCTGTTCTGTCCATTTTAGCGTAAGATCTTCCACGTTTTTTTCTGTCATTGTTTCTTCGCCTTCACACTCGTTTCTGTCGTATTCTTTAAATTTAAAGCTTTTGAAGGAACTAGTAAGCTTTTCTAAAATATAATTTCTTTAACATTTCTTTCCTTATTGCTTGCTTTTGTAACTCACAACTTTTGTGATCCAAAACCTCACTTCAATTTTCCCCACACAACTGCAGAGATAGTCAGGGTCAATTTTTTTCGATGGTCTATTTTAACTCGTCTTATATCAAATTTTTTGATATTGGACTTTTAGTACCATTATGTAGAGTTCTCGCTTATGATTCTCCACACATAATCTCCAATATTTTCATTACTCTACTGTAATAACCACGCTTATTTGATGGAACGATCTGTCGAGTCCCAACTGTATAGTTCTTTTCAATGCTACAATCAACCAACGATTCGACTTCTTGATTTTAACAATATCTATTGACTGCTGCTTTAAACTGTAGCTGGAATACGCCAAACGATGTTGTCCTGTTGCAAGTTATTTTACTCTGATTTCAAGTAACTTTTTTTGAGTTGTTGAACTTTCTATTCGACTTGTTAAGTTTCAGCTTCTAGTATATGATACACTAATCGTTGCACCTGCATTTTAACCTGTTGAACACTTGTTTTAACTTCTTGAAATAGCAACGACAGTGGAACTTGTTGTTAATCAACTGTAAGTATTTTATTCACATGATTGTCATCGCGACAATCATGTGAATAAAATTTAAAATGTGTTCACCAGAAAACATTGTTCAAGAGCAAAGTCACGTTATACATCCAAAAGCCCAACACGAGTGTCATTTTATATAATTCGTCCATGGTCACGTTAAAAAAACAGGTGTCATAGATGCAGTCGTTTAGTCTTTCCCAAAGATATTTATAATTTTTTATTTTCAGATCAACACCCAGTGCCTATTGGAGTTTATCTTCAAATGGTTACCAGAGATTCAGTGAAAGTTATAGGAAAAATGGAAGTACAAGTAAAATATTGGTAAATAATCAATAAAAAAGAAAATGTAGGTCATCCGCAAAGATTTATTGAAATGTCTAACCACAATGTCTTTATCGATATGTTAAAATCGAAATACCCGAATATTTTCGGAATAGAAGGGACAGGTTGTATTAAAGATTTTGTTGCTGATATAAAAGTCAAAGAGAATTGAATTTCAATTTTTTGTAACTATTACGAAATCCCTTTTGCTATAAGGGACAAAGTCCATAAAGAAATTAATCGATTAGAGGTTAAGGGAATTATAAGTCCAGTCATGTTTAGTCAATGTGTCAGCTCCATAGTCTGTGTCCCAAAAAAGAATGGAGAGGTCCGTATTTGTTGTGATTTTAGAGTGTCTGTCAATAAAGTTCTCAAAACGAATAAATATCCACTACCAAAAATGGAAAAAATTTTTGCAAAACTGGCAAGATCAAAAATCTTTTGAAAAAAGCAAAATACTTGTACCATCAAACCAAGTGCTAACATTTTACGATCCATCTAAACCAATAATTGTGACTTGTGATGCAAGCCTTTATGGCGTAGGTGCCGTTCTCTCGCATCTCATTGGTAATCCAGAAATGCCTATGTTTTTTGCATCCTTCACACTAAGTTCAGCAGAACAAAAATATGCATAAGTTCAAAGAGAAGCCTTGGCCATAGTTTTTGCTGTGAAGCGTTTTCATAAATATGTTCTAGTTTGACATAGATTGCAAATATGGGCAGTTATTTTATCCGCTTATCAGTATGATATTGTATACAGGAAAGGATCTCAAATAGGAAATGCTGATGCATTGTCTCGTTTACCATGCTAAATGAAAAATTTGAAATTGATGATAGTTGTGGCAATTTATTAAACAATATCACATTGATGACGAAACCCTTAAAATTTCAGGAAATTGCGATAGAAACAGAAAAAGATCCAATTTTGTCTAAAAATTGTGTGTCTGGCGCAGGGTTAATCATTGCTCTGAAATGGAATAGTTGATGTTCATTTTTGACAATATTTGGGTTTCTTCATAAGTTAGTCTCGGATAATAGTCCGCTTTATGATTCCAAAGAATTTTTTAAGTTTTCTGGACAATAATGGTGTTATTGTTCGTAAAACTCCCCTGTATCATCCAAACTCCAATGATCTCGCCGAAAGAAAGGTACAAACTGTTAAGGATTATCTAAAAAAAAACTATTTTTATTGAAAAGTTCTACTATTCAAGAAAATTTTGACATTTTTTTATTTACATATCGAAATACAACAACTGGGGTGTCACTAAATGAGACAATTTTTAAATAGAAACCAAAAACTAAACTTGATTTGTTAAAACCGACGAGTGTTGATGTCGTGGTCAGAGAACACATCGAGAAAAGACTGAAGCCGAAGTTTGAGGTCAAAATTGATGTACTTTCAAACACTGGTCTCAGTGATGTACCTGGATGTAATGAATCTTTAAGATGACTCAACTTGACTCTCTCTTTTCCACGATTCGCCTTGGTATCTATTTTATAACCGATTTTGAATTAAAATTTCAAAATTTGAATTGAAGTTTGAGAGTGGTGATAGAGTTTTGTTAAAAATTTTTAATTCAAAATCGGTTATAAAATAGATACCAAGGCGAATCGTGGAAAAGAGAGAGTCAAGTTGAGTCATCTTAAAGATTCATTACATCTGGATACATCACTGAGACCAGCGTTTAAAAGTACATCAATTTCGACCTTTGAAAAAAATGTTAATGAAAAAGATAATTCACAACCTTGTTGAGACGCTCCACCAGGGGCAGGCGTCCTGTCGACCGTTTAACGTATCGTTAAGTAATATAAATTTAAGTTAGTTTAAAAAAGTTAACTTAAAAGCTTTTAATGGGGAGAATTAATATGTATGTACTCGTTTAGTATAATGCAACACGTTATCTTGTGGACATTCTTGCTGTAACTTTTGAACCGACTTACCACTCCTCTTTCTCACTAGCCTAACCAAAGTCTCTTTATTACCGTCGGTTGGAAGATGGAGCAATGAGATTTACTCATTGCTCCATTTTCTTTTTAAACTACACAACTTTCAAGTTATAGTCATTATTACTTTATTATACACAATCCCACCGCTGTCACCAATTGTTACGTTTTTGCCTATATAGATTCGTATCACTGGATTATGAATACATTTAATTTATAAATACACAACATGATTTGTACGAAAACTGCCACCTTAGCTTTGTAGTATATATAGCCTTGGGACTATGTATAAAAAAATTCAATGGCCCAAAAATGGGCACTAAAAAATGGAGTAACGAGTTCCAAACAAAACTCGATTTACTTGTTTCATAATATTTTAAAGCATTATTCTCCGTCTCTCCAGAGTATATAGAGACAGTAAAGTCTTTCATAGTTCAACGAATACGATAGCTGCAAAGCAGTAAAATATTAATTACTGTAGAGTATACGATATCATTACCGAAAATTTTCAAAACGGAAAACGGATACATATACAGAACCAATAAAAATTTTGAAATGCCTGAGATGAGATATCAGAATTTTAAAACACAATAAAAACTTTTGTTCCGTTGCATTTTACGATTTTTTGGTAGCATTTTGTAATAATACTTAAAACGTATGTGTGGCGGTTACATAAAAAAAAAATTATGTGTGAGGCATAATGATGGCCACCCAGTCAGTATTACCATAAAAAAAAAATTTTGGAAGCATATTTAAGTCAATAAAAGTCAAACACAATAACATAAATAATAATTTATTAAAATTAATCCCCATAAATATGTGAATTATCCAATAAAAAGCTTCGGTTTTTCTTTTTTTTTCAATTTTTATTATTGTTCGCCAATATATGTTCGAATACCTTACATCCCAAAAATACAATATACTCATCCAGACATCTGGAATTATAATAAAAAAAAATAAAAATTTGTATAAATTTCGATTAAAAAATTATTTATTTTTATTTTATTTATTACATCAATAAAAGCCATACTAGGTTATGTTACGTACGTACGTATATAATATACATATTGAATTTGAGCTTTTTTCATTTTTATTTTCTTGCTGTTACTGGCTGTAGAGTGAGAATGAATTTAATATTCCAATCAAAAACATGATGAATCAAATAAAAACCAAAAAAAAAAAAAAATTTAACTGAACAAACAAAAAAGACAAAAACATACTAAAATAAAAAAAAAAAAGCTTCAACATGTTTCCCATCCTCTCACAATTTCTGACAAAACCGAAAAGAAAATTATTTTTTAGTGTGCTGCCAAGAAATTTTGTTATCAGTACAAAAGGTCGAGCTGTGCAATTTTTGCAGAATATCGATTGATCAGTATTTGTGGTGTAGAACACGCACTCATCAACATTGTGTATATATGGTAACACATAAAAAGCACAAACTGATTGTCTGATATTTGACCTTACAAAGTGCACATATCTAAGAAACAAATGTATCGCGACATATTTTTGTCTCATAGGATTACGTGTGCGATACGCGGTCAGATCATTTTTTGCAGCCGGGTAATTCAAGGGACACACACACATTACATAACAACAAACGTATAAAATACAAAGAATTTTGTAAATTTGGTTTAAGCTTTTTTTTGTACTTTTTAGAAATGATACAAATAAAGAAAACAAATTCTTAATAAAAAAAGCTCTCGTTTACGTTTTTCTTTTATTTTAATAATAAAATAGGTGAAATTAAATTAAACAGACACAGAGCATAAGAAAAACAATTTGTTTTCTATGTTTTTTTTGGGGGGGATGGTAGTCTAACTTTTATTGTTTTAAGTGGTATGTGACGTAATATAATGATGAAACGAATGCTGTTTTGATTTCTTGGAAGAATGTTGGGCGCGTTAAAAAGTATTTCGGTATTTTATTTTTATTGGTATCGTTTGCCAAGGAATTTATTATGCTGTGTATTTGGAATTTGTTCAATTTTTTCAAACTCCTCGATTCATCATTAATTTTTGCTTTAACTTTGTGGATTATGTAATACGATTCTAATAGTGAAACTGAAATAGTTTTTCCTTCAGGGGTTCCAGCATTTGGGCAAAATACACAAGTTTGGTCGCTTTGAGGACACATCAACTTGATCATTATATTTTGAATTCTATCTTATCATCTAAATCGTTTTTAAATCGTGAAATTATCGCAAATGATCGATTATACAGGGCGGCAAACAAATTTTGTCACTCAACAGGAAAAACAAGCATAACTATCTTAAATGATAATTACTAAAGAATCTTTTGCACAGTAATTATAGAGTCTATAACGACGGCGGTGACGTGTCATTATTGTAATTATTCAGTATTGGATGTTGTGCAAAGCAAAGCTCAGTTTCGATCTGATAAGGAATCATAATAATTTTGTTAAAAATTATTTGTCATTTCATCAGGCCATGGCGACCGAGTGCTATGTGTAATAGCTACTTTACGCTCTATATATATTTATGTACAGTGTACATGTAGTGAATAATTTTAATTGTGTGTGTGAAAATAATTAAATGTGTTGTTGATACGTGTTACAATTTTAATAGAGTGAATATCAATAACGAAAATAGTTCAGAAACGATAAGTTTTTTTTGGTGAGTTTTAATTTAAATTATTTTTACAATAGTTATGATTTATAATTTGACGTAATGTTTAAACATTAAAGATTTCTGATTAATATTAAAGAATATTATGAATTCTTATTGAGGAAGATTTCTAAACATCAACATCATGAGAATTTTCTTCGCCAACGAAAACAAGATGGTAAAAATTAAAAATTCAAGTATTAAGGCAATCATATCGCGCACTTAATATCGTATTACTACACATGCATTTATTGGAATTTCGACAAGTATAAGTCATTGTTTAGGAGTTGGGCTTACGCTAGATTTGTTTGTGCTGAATGCCAAAATCATGGGGAGGATACCATATATGAAGAGTTCAATAAAATAAACAAATTCGTTGAAGAACTAAAACAGCATTTATGTGCAAATAATTCGAAGCTTAATAAGCAACTAATAGGCATTAAAACCCATGTTGAAGAAATCCATAATAAACCTGCTTCAGTTGTAAAAACCAATCCTACCAAATTAGTTCTGTTACAGCCAAAGAAACCAGAAGAGAGTAAAAAAACCAAAGAATATATCGTAAGCCAGATTGACCCGAAAAGTATTCCTTTAATGGGATATCGAAATGTTTCGAATAGTGGAATTATACTTCAGTGCGATTCGAATGAAGCAAAAGAAAAACTGAAGAAAATTGCTACAGATAAATTAGGAACTCAATATGAGATTAAACTACCTGCAGAACTCAAGCCTAGAGTGAAGATATTGGGAATGTCTGAACAACTAGAAAGTGATGAAATAATATCAGCGTTGAAGCAACAAAATTTGTTTTTGGCTAATACCGAAATAAAAGTAGTAACAACCTATCCAAGAAGACATACACATAAAGTTAATACCATCATTGAAGTTGATGCCACTTATTATAAGAAAATAATGGAGGCTGAAAAGTTAAATATAAATTTTGATAGATGCTATATAGTAGAGTCCATTGGCTTAACAAGATGTTACAAATGTAATGGTTATTCACATCATGGTGATAAGTGTACTAGTAAGGTAACATGCCCAAAATGTACTGGAGATCATAAATATATTGAACGTACAGCACAGAAACCAAAACTAGCAACTGCGTTGAAACAAATAAAAAACTCAATCTAAATATTGATGTAAATCATGCTACATGGGATAGTACTTGCACGGTATATCAACGCAAACTGAAAATACTAAGAAACCAAATCAATTATTAATAGCAGTTTCGCAAACAAGATGCACTATACACCAATATCCGAAGTCTATCATCAAATTTCATAGAATTACAAGAAATTGTATCCAGTTATAAACCAGCCTTAGTATTACTAAGTGAAACCAGAACAACTGAAGAAATGTACGATTCTGAATTTTATATTGATAACTATAAATTTATACGCTGCGATTCGGATAGTCGATAAACAGGTGGAGTTGCTATGTATATTCAAGAAAACATAAATTTTAAAATAATTTCAAACTGTGAAAAGGATCGCACTTGGTTTTTAGCAATACAAATCATAAAAGGATATCGTAAGACTGGGATATTTGGAGTAGTATACAGATCATTTCAAACAACGAGAGCAGTCTTCTTAAATAAATTTGACGAATGGATGGAAAATATCATAAACCATATCAAAAATAATTTTATATTCGGGGATTTTAATATTGATGTCAAATCCAATGAATATTACAGTGTAAAATTTAAGAATTTGATAAGAGATCATAGACTAATGCAAGTGGTTAAAGAATATAGTAGAGTTACAGCAACCAGTGAAAGTTTAATAGATTTAGTAATAACTAAATCTAAAAATGTGCAATGCGAATTAGTTAAGGAACAGCAAATTAGTGACCATAATATGTTAAGCGTTAATTTAAATTATGGGAAGACAAAGTCAACAGAAATTTGTGAACCGATAGAAATATTTAATTAAAAAATATTATAATAAAAAAAAAATGTCAATATTAATAAATAAATAAATAAAACTTAAGAGGAAACAGCACCGTTTGGATCAAAAAGTTATTCGACAAAACCGAAAAATTGAAAATTTGGGAAATGTGCTAAAAGATGCAAGGAATCAAAATCTTTTACAAGACGAGCATTTAGTAAATGTATTATCCATGTTGGAATCCATTAAAGAGATTCTAAAACGACAGCTTTGAAAATCTAAAGGCTTAGCTTTATCAAAAAGTGTATCTGCAGAAATTCAAAACTTTCTTGAATATTTATGGTATAAATGTGTAAATGTGTAAACGGAAACGCTGGACTTACAGAGTAATCATTTCATACACTACGGCTACTTGCAAACAACGATAGAACAAATAATAAAACCGTATTTTGCGTTGTAGTATTTGATGAAACTAATACTCGTAGTCAAGTGGAATGGAATGGTTTACGATCTGTCGGCTGTGTAGATGTAGATAATGGGGATGAAAGTGATGAAGTAGCTACGCAGATTTGAGTGTTCATGGCAGTTGGAGTTAACAAAAGATGGAAATTGCCTCTTTAGTATTTTCCAATTGCATCGTTAAATAGCAAATAAAATCATAATTTATTGTATATGTGTCTTCAGAATCTTTGTGCTAAAGGTGTCCGAAAATTTGGTGTTACATTTGATGGTTGTCCAAAAAAATTTTTCTGTGGGAAACCTCTTAGGCTACAAAACCCATATAGCAAAACATTCAGAATTTGAACATTTAGATTCGAGTTTCACATTTAAAGTCAAATCCGTCACCGAAAAATTAATCATTTTACCTGATCTATGTCATATGCTGAAATTAATTCGCATTACAGTAGCAGAGAAAGGCCCATTAATTGAAAATAAGATTAATTGACGGGCGACAAGATTTCGTGGCATTTTTTTTAGAGAATTTGGTAGAGCTGCATGGAACTGATCAAGTTCATTTAGCGAATAAATTAAGATGAGCCCACGATTATTTCAAAAATAACAAAATTAATGTTTGATTAGCACTCAGCAATTCCGTGGCAGATGCACTGGAATTTTGTAAGAGTGAATTAGATTTACCAGAATTTCTGAGATGTTTACCAACCGTTAGATTTATCCAAATGGTTAATAATATATTTGATATACTGAATTCAAGGAATGTGGCACAACGAGGATTAAAATACTCCATTTGTGAAGCAAACATAAACCAAATAGAAGCATTTGTTAGTTCTGCTATTAGGTACTTGGTATCACTAAAAATCAAGACATCTAATAATTTCATACCTGATATTTCGTCCCACGGAAAACTGGCTTTATAGGTATGATTTTATGTTTAAAAGGTATTAATGTTATATATAAAATGTACATTAAAAGCAAACTTCTTAAATTTGTTCCTTTCTATAAACTAAACCAAGACTACCTAGAGCTTTTTTTGCCAGTATTCGATCCCGGTTAGGATGAAATAATAATCCAACGATACGACAATTCACGGCGGCTTATAACAGATTAGTTGTACATACCCAAATATCAGAAACGGGGTTGGGTAACTGTTTAACGTTTGAGGAATTAAACATTTTAAATCCATTAACTGTAATAAATCTGACTACAGAAAGATCTCTTTTGCTGCAACCAATTAGTAATTTGGCAAACATTGACCATATTTCTACACAGAGAGAAAACACTTGGCATGGATCATGATTATCAATTTCATGAATAATGAAATGGATATTTTTGATTTTTTATGCTTTTAATTCAGTAAATATGAATACAAATCAGGAACTATGAATAAAAGCCAGTGAATGGTTATTCATGATCTAATCCAATCATGCATACCTTAGAATTAATAAATAATGGTTTAAATCATGAATCTTGTTCATAATACATGCTCAACTATGCTTATTTGTTACGATTGTTCCCGGTGTTTGGTAGAATCTGTTGATTAGTTGCAGATATTAAGCATACTGTCCACATTTTATGACTAACAATCATGAAAGGGGATCATTTTTTTGTTTTTGTATTTTGTGTTGCACGACGATTGTTTTATTACGAACACCTGTTTTTTTACTATATCTACCAAATAATGATGATGAATTTAGTTTTATGAGTGGAATCAATAAGGTTGGTTATGTGTTTTGATTTTGATCCAATATTTTTATGAAGTAAAATAGAAAATTAAATAAAAAGAACATAGGTAAGTATATGTAAGTTATGTAAGTTATTTTAAATATAACATGTACTATGTAAAGAATTGTATAAAATCTTTTAGAACAATGCATGGTAGTATTTACAGTAAAATTGTAGTGTTAATTTTTTTTTACATTATCAATTTTTATCAATTTTTTTCAATTGATCCATTAAAATTGTGTATATACACAATTTTGATCCATTTTAATGGTAACTTTTACATTTTATTTAAAGCAGGAAAAACGCGATCGCAGAAAAATGCCTAGCAGATATCTTTAGAATAAATATTGGATATCGATGAGCAAATTAAGGAAGTTTGACATATTTACTGATATCAAAAGGAAACGGAATAAAACCAAAGGGTCTAGCCTTCAGATTATTTACGAATCTGCCGCATTTGTCAGTAAGTGTAAATCCATTAATAAATTAATTCTCAGTTTCAAACAGTTTTCTGGATAAACATTAACTTGGCAATTTTTTATTTTTTAGGTGAATTTGATGAACAGGAGCAGACGTGGTTCAAATCTCATAGTTCACCGTGGGAAACCGCCGAAACAATGTGAAATAAAATGTGAAATAATATCATTTAAGGTTAACGTACGGGCATTTTAAATTTAACTATTTCAAAACAACAACAGTGCTAGTAATCTGCCGGCTTTATAAATTAACAATGGGTTCTAAGAAGCTTGTAGGAAATAATAATATTTTTGATAAAACCGGTAATTGATACGCAAATCAAAATTATAGATATTATTAGATTTAATTTTAATTTTATATTTATGTTTAAGGTTTATATTAAATAATGATTTTTATTTAGATATTTTATAAGTATTATGACATATATTATTATGCAAAATTTATGTTTCTATAAATAAAGGTATTGAAAAAAAAAATTATTGAAAATATATTTTTTATTTAACAGTGTAGATTAAAATATATACAAGTTAAACACCTTAATCATGACCCATGCATAACAAGGCATAATGTATAAAGCTATATGCATTACTTAATACCAATATATGCATTAATATTCATAATCAATGAATAATGTAGCCAAAAAATGGCCAATATAAGCTAATATGTTGTAATATTCATGTTAATAGTGCATAGTATAAGTATTATATGTATGATTTGTGTCTAATATATCATATTTCTATGCAATCCTAATCATGAAATAATGCTTTAAAAGGTATAATTCCTGCATTTAATTCTTAACAAATATGAATAATTTTTCATCAGCTATGAATAACCTTTCATCAATATTTTAAAAATATAATGAATATAACACATAATATGTGAATAAAACCTTATTCTTATACTAAGTATATTATTCTTGTATCATGAATCTGTTGTGCACGGTGCCAAATCAAAAGATTTTATTCATAACTTATATAGCGTTATTCATAATACGAGATAATATTTCTCTCTGTGTACAGATGATACTTTGCTTTCCAGTAATGATCTTTTAAATTATTCAGATTTATCTGAGTTTGCTGAAAATGTTGTTGAGTATTTTGCCGGATTTATAGTTTTGCGCCTAAAAAAATCATTAAACTACTCTGAGTGGCTTGTTAGTCTTGAAAGGCCTGTTTCAACAAATCCGGAAAATTTCGTTTCTCGCTTCATTAGAATTACATTTTTGAAAAGCGCATCCCTTTTTTTAAACCATGACTCATAAATAGACTCATAACAGAACCATTATCCTAGTCAATTACAAATATAATTGTTGTTTTAGAAATAAATTTCCAATTATTATCATGACCTTTTTTAAATTGTCTTATATGGTTGTAAATGTGATACTGATAAGGAATTAAAATGTAACCACCTTAATAAAATTAATAGTGAATCATTAATTACAATTATGATCGATGGTACGAAATAATATTGCGTAAAACTAAATTTCACAAAATAATCAAAATTTCCTAGCTTCACTTATGTCACCCTCAAAATTTACTTATTTTATAAGTACGAATATAGAAAAAACAAAATCTCAAAGAGAGGAAAAAACGAAACCAAAAATTCTGTTTGACAGAAAAGCAATCACGCTCAAATTTGGTTATGGTGATCGGTTGATGGTCAAATACAATATTGATAGCTAGTTTGGCGCTTGCTTAGGTTCAGCGCTTAGCAGAAACACATTGTTGCTATCGTTGAATAAAGAACAACTTTATTTTATAATTTAGAAAATTTATTTTAAGAGCTTTTGTGGATAGTATTAGAATTTCGATTCCTGTAAAATTTGCACAAGTAAATAACTTGACTTTTGTAAAAAAAGCTAATATTAGCAAGAAGAAAACCAACCAGTTGTACGGTACTTGCTAACTAATATGAGGGTATTGTTCGGATTTGAAATCATTGACGCCTAGTTGTGAAACTGTGCTGGTAATACCTGATTTTTTTTATGTATAATCACTTATAACGATAAACTAAATTATAACCCCATGGGATAGTGCATAGTTGAACGTACTTCAACCTCAGAATATAGATAGTTGAAATTAGCATAATAAAATTTAAAAAAAACTACTGTGCCAAAACCTAGCAAAAAGTTACGCTGTAGTTTTACATTTAACAAAAAAAAATCTTGAACCATATTTTAATTATGCATTTTAATGAATTTTAATTTAAAGTTCTAACACATAAATTTGTTGTTGTAAGGATTCAATTAAATTTTTAATTGAATTTCATCATTGACTATATGGAGGAGTAAAACTTTTTAATTTAATTTAATTTTTTTAATTTTTTTTTTTTATTTGCCAAAACTCAAACAAATTTTGTAAATTTTATTTTATTTATTTATTATAATTTTAATTATTTAATTTCAAATTCTAAAGACGATTATTGTCGCGTTGGCATCGGCGACGAATTATTTTATTTAAATCAGATTAAAATCAAATCAATTGTATTTGTTAACACAAGACGAGTAGTGGGAAAATTACGAAGAAATCATTTTAATTTCTCACTCCTATAATTCGATTAAAAAAATACCGGAAAAGGAATGAACGCGCAAAGAACAAGAACAAGATAAATTAAAACTTTGTAAGGATAGTCAAAAATGGAATCATGGATAATTGAAAAATGAGAAAATAATTGGTTTTCCTTGTAAACGAGAATAAAAATAAATTAACCCTTACGGGTATGATGGTCGAAACACCTTGATCACCTTGAACGATGAACAAGTAATTGATTTCGCTTTAACATCCTGAGAAATATAGTATGAAGCACTTTATTAGGCTTGCGGTGCTGATACTTCTTGTTCACTTTGTATTATATTTGTTAACCACAAATAATAAAACTTTTAATATGGTCACGTTATAATTCTTTATTTCACTCCATTATCACATGCCTAACTTCTCGCCATGTTCATAACAGAATCTCATCTTTCCATCTTCTCTTAATTCTTATACGTTTCCTACGTTCACATAGATCTATATTTAAGTTGCGCTTAGACATTGGTTTTGATTGCAACTCAACCATAATAGATACTACATCTTCCTTTTACATTTTTTTATATTTAATATTTAACATAGTCTCCAAATCTTCCAGGCTCCCGAACCCCATGACATGACCTAGTTGTGTGGCTTACCCCAGCCATATTAGGCGGTAACAGATTCTGAGTTGCCATCAAAGTTCTAGATTTTGACGTTGCCTGTTGATACCTCACTCGTCAACAAAGCTATTTTCATTTCTCTGAGTATTTCTTGACTTTCCTTTTTAAATTGGGGATGTTTTTGAGATTTTTTAAAATGATACGAGTTGCGCTTCAAAATGTTTCCATTTTCATTTTTTATTAAGAAAGATCGTGGGCTATTGTATTTCCCTATAATTTTGGCCCCAAATTGTATTTCTTCTGTATATTACAGGTTGTCCTTTTTAAAATTCTGGCCTTTTCTCTGGGTTGGTGAAACATTTAAGTTTGCAACCGGGTAGTTCCCATACTCTAAAAGGGCATACTGGATATCCCCATTACCTTCAATTGCTTTTTTAATGAGAGTTTTGGCTGCGTGAACTGCTTTTTTAGCCTGCCCGTTCGACTGTGGATAAGTTAGACTTGAGGTTTTTATATCAAATTCCTTCCCACTTATTGTTGAATTTAACCATTTCTTGTGATGCAAAAGGCATATTGTCACATATCATGGTTTTAGGTATCCCATGAGTAGTAAAAATAGTTTTATATTGATGATAATTTCCGATGCCTGTTTATTTTTTCGTGGGAGAGACACTTGTTTTAAGGCGCAACCTTAATTTTTTAAATTATGAGTCGTGTACTCATATCACATACCGAGTGCTTGTGATCAGTTGTCCGAAGGTAAATGACAGATGTTCTCTTACATCTTGTAAGAGAATGTACCTTTAGCTGAGTTCCACCGCAGAACTAAGGTTTTAACGGTATAGGATTCATCATTTGATTTTTTTTCATCTCTTAATTTTGCTGGAATTGTGCTCATCAATTCCTTTGAATTTGACATCCACTTAAGTAAATTAAGTCTCCAGTTTAATAGCAGTTCCAGTTTAATAGCACTTCTTGTATGGCCGATTTTGCTTTAATCGTTGACTTCGATCTGATAAGCAGTTGTTCACGTAGAAGTTGCGCTTTATGCTTTCACTGACCCAATTGGGAATTTTGACTTATATTCCATAACTGTTTGGTGTAATGCACGGATAGCTAAAAATGAAGCACATGACGTGCCGTATGTGACCGTGGCTCGTCGATAAGTTTTCATTAGGACCGAGGCGGTTGTTGGATCTGGCAATTGCAATTCATGTTCATTTAGCTCTTCTGGGCAGTTTGCTTCCACCTTCGTCTGTGGTATAGTAGATGTTAGTTTGATGAGCCCCTTTATATATTCCCTTTCGTCGTAGTTTGACAGCAAAGTTAATTTGACTAAACCCCTTGTAGTTTCTGCTTTTGTTTCGGATATTCCTGTCACTCGATTATTTGCGAACGACTGCTCCAGATCCAATCTCTTAACTAAACTTTCACTTATGAATGTGGATTAAGATTCCGAGTCTAATAAATCTCTTGCCAAGTGTTTATTTCCAGCGGAGTCAAGAACATATATTAATGCCGTTGGTAATAGGGCAAGGTGCGATTTATGTGGCTTAAGCACGGTGGTGGATAGAGTGTTGGTTTGTAAGCTTGATGTGAAATTATCCAACTGAGGGTTTGGGATCTTGGTTTCGCTTAGAGCTGTTGTAATGATCTGTTCACCTTTTGGAATAGTCGATGCTGTTTCTAAATGCAGTAATGTGTTGCGTTTGAAGTTGCATTCGCGACAAAAATACTCTATAGGGCATTTATCTTACTTTAAATTTATTAACTAGAGGCTTCGTCTATCCTCTATCCTCTATTATTGCTGTTTCCTTACTACTACCCCTTTTCTTCATAAAGCACAACGCGCTTTCCTTGGCGTAACAACGATCATTTCAAAAATCCAGGAACTTATTAAAGGAAATTCCTTAACAGGTGTAATATTTGCCCATACTACTACTGTTTCTTTGTCAACTTTATTTAGTAAAAGATGTATAAGCTAAGCATCTCTGGTTTCAGCTTCCTCTCCTTGATACCTCTAATAATCGCGTCAGATGTAATAATCGCGTCATTTATCTGACGAAGTGACTGTGTTGAACAATTAAGGACGGCAGGCTGTTTAGGGGATCTATCAATATTTGAATTGAGGATTGTTAATTTTTTGATGTAACGTTTGACTAATTTGTCCAAGCTTCTATGTAATTCGTGTCCGATACCAAGAAATTGCGTAATGTTAAGCAGTAGACCACTCAAAAACCCTTCTAAAATTTAGAATATATGAACTCTGCTACAAGGCCACGCTACATATCCTCCACAAAAATTTTCGATATTGAAATGCGATAATTTGATATGATCAGACGACTGGATCATGGAATGCTCATTAATAGCTTACGGTCAGCAAGCCTTTCTAACTTTTTTTGAGTTCAATGGTGGAGCTAGGGTTATTATCGATTATGACCGAAATTTGGGTTTCATAATCTTGAAACTATCGCCAAAGATTTTCGAGTTTATTAAACCTAACCTCTATGTTACTATACGTAGTAGTCTGACTTGCATTTGTTAAAAATTTTCGTATCATTGCTTCAATGATGCCATAAGGCGACCACTTGATCATTTGCTGTCATTTAATTACATACTAAGAGTTGACTATAAATTATACAAGGTAAGAATTATAATTATCAACAAAATGGACTAATTGACATTAAATTTGTAATTATTGTTTTTAGGATAGCCGCTTTCTAAACAAAAGTAATTTAAAAATATGGGTCACCAACAAGGATTTAATTCTCAAATCTGCATATCTTTAAATTCGTGTCGCCAATTAACACAAGTGCTTTCGCTAAACTTACTTCTCACTAAAAATCTTTAAATTTATAAAATTTATGAAAAAAAAAATTAAAAATTGAACTTTTAAAATTAAAGCTCCATTTGTTACAAATAAACTTTAAGCACCATTAGTTACAAATAAACTTTAAGCACCATATACAAATTAGGCAAAAATTTTAATTAATTCACTCAAATAAACTGTAATTATACAAATCTATTCAATCATTAATAATTAAAAATAAAAACAGATTCTAATTTTTCATAAGTTTGTTTTTAATTTATTTTAATTACAGGACGGACTAATGAAAATTCATTACAATTTTCATATGCATACCAAAACGAATAAAACAAAAAAAAAAATTAAATTTTTAAAATTAAAATATGATAATTTAAAATTATAAATAATTTTAGTTGTTGTTGTTATTGTTTTAGTTGCATAAAACATTAAACTATAACAATAATAATAAAACCATATTTTAATATTATAATTATAATTATTTTTTATTTCATATATATTTTTATAATCCATAAAAATATTTATTGGTAAATCCGATAAAAAATATTATTAAAAATATGTTTTTATGTAAAAACAAAAATTTAACGACAAAATGGTTGACAAATGGAGCACATGATAAATAATATGATGATGAATTTATTTATGTATCCGCCCGCCATATCTAAATTTATGGCTATGTTTGTCCGTCGTCGCCCCCGCCCACAGATAATTATCGCTACAATTGATTTATAATTTTTTCACCTCTATATATATGAACACGCGCAACCCCTATACCACATCCTGCTATAGATACGAATACTAACTAAATATATTTATATATATTACAATATTGTATTTTAATTAATTATAATTTATTATTTTATTAATTTTAATATTATAATTTAAAATCATTGTTTTGTAAATGTTTTTAAAATAAATAAATAATGATGGTAAACCAAAAAAAAAAATAAAATTTTGATTAAAATTTATATGCCTCGATTTTTTTTTATTGTAATACACTTAAAATAACGTGGGCGATATAACAATATGTCGAGTTTTTAATTTTTTGTTAAAAACTATTTTTATAGTTTTTCATGAAAAACAAGTATGTTATTGGTGTATAGCGTTCACATTTATAAATTTGTCCAGATTAGATTTGAATAACAATAAAAAATTTGATGGAATAAATGGGTCAGTAAAATTTCGTGTAACCGCTTCACTGCATGTGATATACATATATATGGTTAACAAATCTACTACTTTACGGTTAGTGTATGCTCCGATGATTTTTGACTATGTACTTAATATTAACAACGACTACACAAAATACATCATTAATCGGAAATAGGGTGAAGATGTTGACAACCTCGGTACCAAAATATGGAATGAATACCTCTCCATTTCAGAGAAAACCAAATATATTGAGATCCTCTCCAAAAAAGGAGGAATTCATTAGTTTATCACGCCGCTTTTAATGAACCGAACTGATAAAAAATACTCAGAAAGGAAAAAAACTGGATTATAAAGAGAAATAAACCAAACAACAGAAAGCCTAGAGCAGAAGCAGGCGGACAACCACCATCGGTATATGAAAAATACGGAAAAATACGTAAAAAACTATCAGAGCAGGTAACAGTGGAGGTGCGTACTACAAAAAACCTTTTCTACAAGAACAAATTTGATTCTTCAATTAACAATTCCAAGGCTACTTGGGAATTAGTGGATGAGGTGTTAGGACGTATCCCTCAAAATAGGCGCATAACTAAAATTTATCAATTGCATACTGAGAATGTCCTCAGGTCGATTTCAAAGTCGATTTGAAATGAATTTAAAAAATTTTTTATCAACATATCCCAAGAACTAAATTCAAAATTTTGCACTATAAATAATGATGATACTGATCGTAAAAACTTTGTTTTTGGGTCTCAAATAAAAAATTATGTCTCATCATGATTTTTGAGTCTACAACTTCTTGGGAAATTCTTCTTGAAATTAACAAGTTAAAAAACAAAAAATTCAAAAATGGATAATTATGTTGTTAAAAACTGCGCTTGGTACTAAGTAGATGTCCTAAAATTTTTGTATATTCTGAGCTTGGATAACCAAGCTTGTCCGGGTGATGAATTACAATTAACTAATTATAGGCCTATTTCCCTCCTAAGCACAGCATCTAAGGTCTTTAAAAAAACTAATAAAACGTTGGTTAGCCAGCTATCTTGATAAAATTAATTATCTTCACATTAAACAATATGGATTTACTGCTGCTAAATCCACTGAAGAAGCACTAATTGATTTCCTGAGTCAGCTATATACATAGCAATGAACAATTCGCAGAAGACAACAGCATTATTCGTAGACATTTCAAAGGCTTTCGATTCAGTCAACCATAGTATAATGCTAGCTAAACTATCTAACATCGGTATAAGAGACAAAATAGATTGGTTTACAAGCTACCTACTGAATCGGAGTCAGATTTTTAGAATAGATGATGAGCTAAGTAATCCCGGTGCTATTAAATATGGCGTCCCCCAAGGATCAGTTTTGGGTCTATTATTATTTTTGATTTATTTTAATTCAATTTTTGAAATTGATCTCATAGGATATCCAACTGCTTTTGCCGATGATCTTGGTCTAAGTTACACAATGCCAATGGTTGATAATACTTACAACAATACCCTTGCTCTTAAAAAGGATCTACATTTTTTTAGTAAATGGTTTTATTATAATCGGCTAACTATTAGTGATAAATCAAAAATAATGTACTTTGGGCGACAAGATACCATCTTCCTAGCATAACCTCAATTCTATCACACCTTTTCTTGCGATAAGAATCTATGCTCGCCTCAGTGTTTTGTGCTAGAGCTATCAAAGTTATGCCTACACAAAATGTGTCCAAGTAAAAACATAACCGATCCTCCAATAGAGAATTAAAAAATTTGGATGCTGTGAATATTCTTTTAAAAGGGAAAGATAAAGGACATCATGATCTAAAAGTATTGCCAAAAAGAGGACTTCCCCTTATTATACTCCTCATCATAATGCGATTATTATTATCCTTAAAATTCGATTATGATCCGACTATACAGCCAGGATCCAGCCAAATGGTTGATTCCATCTAACATCCAACTCGAGGACCCAAGCTTTTACTCAACGCAAAAACTTGAGTTAATCATTGGGTCTGAACTATCTTTTTATTTTTCTTAATCCCTATACAATAATAGGTGAACCTTTTTTTCACCAAAAACCACTCAACTCTTTCGTGGTTATTTTAATGCCAAATCGAGGTCGCACGAATACAGGTTCGCGTTGCATTGCTCCATACCAGCCTGAACTGACATGGAAGATCGTTTGGCCCATGGATTCTGCACAACAACAGGGGGTCATAGTTGTGTTCATCGTCATCACCGATCGTAATCAGATGATGAAAACTCCTTTTTGCAACCCTCCCTCGTTGGGATTCGAACCCGGTACCTCCCATCTTAAGCACCGCAGTTTTAACCCATGCGTCAATTGCTCGGTACCTTTCTAACTACAATCTATTGGCCAAATCAAATTAGGCAATAACCTCCCAATACTTCAGAATACTAGGTTGAGATGGGTTGGGTCAGTTTAATTGTTTCTTTCTCATCCAGCCTATAGAGATGCCACTAGGAACAACGTTGTTAAATTTCTAACGAATCATGTGTTGAATATAATTTCTGTACCCGAACAAATTACGAGTGACAACGGAAAACAATTCACGTCTAAGCTTTTTAAAGATGTTTTACACAATATAGCATTAAACACATGTTAACAGCCAAATACTATCCTCAAGCGAATGCATCCGAACGCGTTAATCTTAGTGTTCTGTCAGCCATCCGATCTTATATTGAGAGAGATCAAACTGGTCGTTAATTGGTCGAAAGTATTGATCGTTTCCCACGCTTTATAGTGATTGGTCAATACTGTATTCCCGATGGCACAAATTATCCGTTGCTTTGATAATTATACAGCTTAGATAACAAAGAGGTTCAGTTATCTAATGACGACAAGTTAACTCTTGCTCAGAAAACGGTATTAGATATCTTATACGCAAATCACATCACAAAAAGTCACATACAAACAATGTAAGAAGTCGGGAAAGACCATTTTCTGTCAGTCAGTGAAGATATCACAAAAATCTATCGTCAGGTTGATGTACACCCCGAGATGATAGAAGATTTCAATTTATTTTTTGGCGATTTGATTCGAATGATTCCATGCTCATATTTCAGCTCAACACTGTTGCATACCGTACAACATCTGCTTCGTTCCTAACTTTGCTGACTTTTTCAATTGGCACTATATCATGAATTAGAATATCTAGGGTCTAATTTCTGAATATCAAAGATATTCAAATTTATGGGTTTGCAGATGTCAACCAAATGACTCGAAATCTTGAGTCGCTCTTGTTAAATAAATGGCCTTGCCTTGCCGTGAACTACTTGTCACTCAGCTACTATCTAAATTAGTTGCAAGGTTTTAACATAATTTCAAATTCTCAGTCAATGACTATTTCCTCTGTTGAACGCGTCTTCTAATCATTGGAAAACTTTCTTTGCCAATAGTGTTACAAGCATTCAATTTTTAGTTACAATAAAAAGCTGGCGTCTTGTCAGATTCAAGTACAATCCAGCCGATTTAGTCTCTCGCAGATTATTAGCAGATAAATTAATTAGTTCTATGCTGTGGTGGTATGGTTCAAGTTTTCTGTAATCATCCGGCGAGTCCTGGCCTCAAATATTCTTCCATCAGATGATGTTGAGATTTCTGAATATCGAAACCCTAATAAATTATTAATTGCAAAAAATTTGATCAAGTTAACACAGTTTGATTTATGAATTTATGAATTTATGAATTTATGAATTTATGAATTTATGAATTTATGAATTTATGAATTTATGAATTTATGAATTTATGAATTTATGAATTTATGAATTTATGAATTTATGAATTTATGAATTTATGAATTTATGAATTTATGAATTTATGAATTTATGAATGGATTATTAAAAATTAGTTGCAAAAAAAGAAGCTCCCTTCACAGAAAATTAAATGTGATGCTGGCGTAAAAATTTCGCGCCTAAATAAATTCTATTGAATTAATATGAATTTGGGAGAAAATTGTTTTTAATTAAATTTAATTAGTTTTATGTGCATTTGCAAGTGATTTTAGTTTTCATATATATACACACACATATACATATAGTTATATAACATTTTGAATATATAATTTAATTTTGATAAAAGAGAAATTAATTTTTATTTTTGTAAACTTTTTTTGTGTAAAAAATTAAAATGAAATTTGGTAACATGAAAAATTCCCATTCTAAATTACATACATTTATGTATGAGGTATAATGTAGACATAGATAAATTCATATGAGGGGTTGAAAGCTTACTATCATCACATTGTATTTAAATATTCGTGTATTAATTTAGATACAAATCTTAGTCAATTTTTACACCTCAACTATCCAAAATACACATTTGAAAGCCACATGATAAACAAGTAAGCATATACATAGTATTGCAGACTTACACATTGTTGTAATTATTTCAATTTCTTTTTACCAAAATCATAAAAAAAATTGTTACTTCACATTACGAGATGTGATACAAAATGAAAATTTTCCAATTTTCCCACAAAACCACATATACATACATATATCTATATCTATATAATGATTATAAAATTTTTATTCAGATTGTGTTGGCAGTGAACATATTTAGCCAGATATAGCATATATATAGAAATATAACAAAAAACTGCATAATTTCACCTCAACACTTGCGAGTGTTAGTGTAAAAAGTTATAGCACCGTATGTAATACACTGTAAATGTTAACACAAAGTAACCGATTGGACAATTTTTTTCGCGTGATTTTAAAAACGTACGAGTTAGTCACCACAGTATAATGGAGATGAAAATAACGAAACGATGAACGATACTTTTTTTGCTATCATAAAGGTTATTGCTGGGTCAGACAGTTCTCATAATGCAGCTTCATTGGTTTGATTCCAAAAACAAATATTTAAAAAAAAAAAACAGTTAGGAAGAAATGAAATGCAAATACAGCATATCTGCATATCCTTTTGAAAAGATGCAAAAGGCATTAAGATATGCTACATAAAACGATGGTTTCTACAATTACCATATTACAGATCAAAAATCTATTTACCTAATGGTTTATACTCTGTAAAAAAACTTTACAAAATACCAGCTGTTATTGGTATATATGTTAAGCCACAGACAAAATTGATATGTAGAGAATGATCAAAGAAACATATGGTAGGACCATTATTTAGACGTGCGGTCAGTGAATATTTTAAAATACCAGCGAGAAAGAGCCTAGTTTGTTATACTTCTCCAGTATATCGTTGAGTTTAAAACTATGTTGAATCGATTGGTAATGACGATGAACACAATTATGACCCCCTGTTGGAGTGCAGAATCCATGGGCCGAACCATCGTCCATTGTCAGTACAGGCTGGCTGAATGCAATGCGCAGATAGATTTAAAACCGAACATGTATTCGTGCGTCCTCGATTTGGCTGGTGACGGCGAAAGAGTTGAGAAAGCTTAAGCCCCAGAAAAGATCGCAAAGTTCACACTCAATGTCATAGTGTCTATATTGCCTTGGATTACAACCATTTTGTCTATGGTCGGTGTGAATACAGAAATCCCGACTAAATTACCAATAATTCTCTTTCTAATGTTGCGTACTTCAGCATCTAAGGGTTGTTTACGAAAGTATTCCGCAGGTTCTCAACCACTGTTATTTTCCTGAAAAACTCTGCCAAAGCTTTAGATTTTAGCTTGATTGTATTTAACCTTTTTGGTGTTCCGAAGCAAATTGATTTTCTCCAATTGAAGTGATTGCGCACGCGATTCACTAATAAAACTTGTTACATAAAACTTAACTAGGTCGTCACGACCTATAGAGAGAATAAATATGGAACGAAGGAAAAACTCCGTTTCCTCCGTCTCGCTAGAATCAAGAGAGCAATTAGTGATCTGGCAAGAATTAGCCATTCAAGGTCAAAATGATGTAGGTTCCTATCAACCTTCAAGTACATAAAGTAATTTGAATCAACGTCGGAACAAAAGTAAGTAGCAACCCAAAGGCGGCATGTGGTCATATTACACGAATTTTTCAAATGAACTAGGTTCATTTGGAAATAGGTTTCATACAAAAAAAAATCCGATAGTGAAATTGGGAAAATGGAGGGACTTCGATTTACTTAACCCGTCCCGCCATTTTTTATTTGATATAGTAAACCAACCTACCATGCTTAATATATATTGGCAATGGCATTAATTCGGTAAATCCAGTCCGTAGTATCCACACTTTTATAAGCACTAAAATCAATACTTATAGGGTATTAAATGGCTGATATCGGCGTATAGGTCACTTAAGCGTATAGGTCTAACCACGCGTTTATTTTGGCTAATGTTAGCCATCCAATCATTAATTCTGATTTTCTCAGTAATAACAACATAATAGACTGATGGATTCAGCGAGTCGGCTGCTCAGTTTGTAATTGACAATGGTTTTAACTTTAAAGTCTCTGACAATGGAACCTAATTACATTTCACTATTGCAACATAACGTGGTGCTTTATTCGTCACCGAAGGCTTTTTGCCAGTATTGAGACCTCGTAGGCTAGATCCGGTACGCCATAAGGTAGCATTGTGTGAATTTAAACCTATGGTGGAATAAAGCATTTACCAGTCTTCTTACTCCCACGTGTCTTGCCCTCTTCACTTGAAGAAAGAAGATCAAGATTGGAGACCATGTGAGGGTTATCGTATTCAAACCCCATATCCATAACTTTTCCATGCAGGGTTCTAATGGTTTTAGCAAAACTGATCTCATCAGAGCTTATCATATTGTCCCAGTAGACATTAAAGGCAATTACAACCTTATTTGGTTTTTACGAATTTATCCGAAAGCCTTTTGGCTTAAGTAATGTCGTTCACATACGTTTTAACGTTTTATGAACCAAGTCGTTGGTGATTTGAACTTGTTTTTGTCTACATCGATGACATATTAGTGACATCACAGTCTGAGATGAACATAAACTCTATTTGAAAGAACTCTTTAGTAAGTTGATCGAATTTTATTAGTATATTAAAAGTTCGAAGTGCGTATTCGGTGCTAATTCACTAGATTTCCATACCTTCTGTCTGCACGAACGAATCACTGCCATTAAGGAATTCCTAGCATGTATTTCTATTAAACATATTCAGCGTTTTGTTGGCATAATTAATTCTTATCACCAATTATTAGCTAAAATTGCTGAAATTTTACCCCATTCCCAATATTTTTACTTAGAACTATGGAATTTAGCATTTTCAAAAGTTCAAAAGTGAGTTAGCAAATATTGCATTATTGGCCCATTCACTGATCAATGAAAAGCCCAGTATTACAAATGATCCATTTAGTACTGTAAAATAATACATGGAACACCAAAAGGCATGGTCATAATCACGCTAAAATCTAAAACTTTTCCCAAGTTTTCAATTGATGCCTTGAATTATAAGCTAGATCCCTCTGCAAAACTTAATGGCCAAATTTAAATCGTATGCCTGAATAAAATTAGCCGATCCAAAAATTTCCCCAACAATGAAATATTGACAATCTCACATTGAAGCCGATGATTTTTTCCATGTTCTTTATGGTAGACAGATTAGATTAAATTCCGATAAACTTATTCTACAAAATATCGTGTTTGAGTGGATCGTTTCCGGACAATCCATTATTAATGAGGAATCCAAATTTATTAGCTCAACGAGTATAGAAAATGACATGGAAAGCATTGATCGAAGCTTAAAGAATTTTTGGAAGATAGAGCCCATATATAGACGATTCTACAAAAAAAAAACTTCGGCTTTTCAAAGGCTTAAAAGAATAAAACGCCGATTTGTGTGTAATCCATGATTTAACTGTACCACGAATTTATGATTGATTACATACGTACGCACTTCGGCGTACTCAAATGATCAAATAATATCAGCAAAATTAGAGTTGTATTTGAATGATCCACCAAATCAACAATAGGAATCTCTTTAAATGCTTGTCTCACCATCGGTCCTAAAATTTAATCATTTTAAGTTTTAAGGAGCACAGGATAGCTTTTTCTGCTGATATTGAAAAGATGTGCCAGTAGGTATCATGGCTCAATATGACACCCATTATCAAAAAATAGTATAGAATTCTGATCCATTCAAGTCCATTTGTCATTTCCGTCCATACTAACGGTCATTTACGGATTGGAATCTGCATCCTTTCTATCTCCTAGAAAAATCAAACAAGTAGCTAAGGAAAACCTAAAATCATATCCCATGGATTAAGACATCATCCGGAAATATATTTATGTTGATGACCTGATGTCCACTGCTGATGACAAAGATGAGACATTGCATTTCACAGAAACCGCCACTACAATTTGGACAGTTATGGCTTTATCACGAGGAGATGGAAATGCCAACTCTAAGGAAAGGCAAGACCATATACTCAACAATAAGTAGGACCTTCGAAGGTGATGAGCATTAATTGGAACCCAGCAAAAGACAGTTTTATGTTTATCCACGTTTGACTTTATTTATCAAACCATACAAAAACTACCGTGCTATCAGAAAGAAGCCGATTATTTGATCCATTCAGTAAATATCTCTTTTTGTGGTCACTACTAATCAAGTCAAGTCCATTAAATTAGAGTCACGATTAGAATCCGGGTAACCGGACATTTGAAACTTTATCACATTTATTCAGCGTAAACCAAGTCTCGTGGCCTTTTTCCCAAGAAACTTAAATCACACTCCCTTCGGTGTTACGGTCTTAGTAGTTGGCTGCTGCAGTCCATCGAGACATGGCCTCTTCACAAACATTTAATAATGGGCGTATAGAAAAGGCATTAGACAAAAGGTTCACTTTCACTATTATTAGTTCAAATTCTAGTAAGTGGTAGAAAAATTCTCGATGGCAGAAGAAAGATTCTCTTAAATCTACTTTTCTTTTTAAATCCATTCATTGATGACTTTGGGCTGTTTCGAGTTGGAGGACGACTCCACAACAGCATGGAGTCCTATTAATTTTAACATTCCATTATATAGGGTTACCCAATAAGAAGTTTCATTTTGAATAGCCTGCTATTTGAGCAGCTGTCAATTTTGAAGCTGTCTCCTTTTGACATTTGACAAGTAAAGACTACGCCATTACTAAAAATGGTACGATACACGCTTCACCAACGCACTGAAATTGTTAAAATTCACTTCGAAAATGAGGCTGGTGCAACTGTTACGGTGAATGGATTGTGCTACCGAGCTATGATTAATAATTTTTTATGGCTGGAATTGGAAGACATTGATGTGGATGACGTTTGTTTTTAGAAGATGGCGCTACGTGCTAACACAAGCAACGAATCAATAACAATTTTGCAAGAAACGTTTCCTGACCGTGTTATTTCTCGAAGAGGTGGTCACAATTGGCCACCAAGGTCTTGTGATTTTACACCTTCAGACTTCTTTCTTTGAGACCACGTGAAAGATAAGGTCTATACCAATGCTCCACAATTGATTCAAGACTTTAAATGGAATTCGTGAAGTTATCGAGGGCATACAGCCGCAAATATGCGAGCTGGTCATGGAAAACTTCATGAAAAAGATGTAGTGCTGCAAGTGTAGCCGTGGCGGCCAATTAGCTGATATCGTTTTCAAAC
This sequence comes from Tipula confusa, assembly GCA_963556175.1. NCBI lineage: Eukaryota > Metazoa > Arthropoda > Insecta > Diptera > Tipulidae > Tipula > Tipula confusa. The sequence continues at coordinate 79,851,798 of OY744475.1, forward strand.
CTTCCTCTTTACAATGAAATTAACATTCATTGATTTCCATAAAAAATACTCGATTTTTTATATCAAAATGAAATCTCTTATTGGAAAACCCGCTATTATAACCAAATTTACGATCTCACAGCGTGTTTCTTCGGAAGATTAATTTGAATATTAAACACGCATGACCGTTGCTGCTTGTAGCTGTAACCTATCACGAGTATTGAATTCCAAATAAAATGGCGAAGGCAAAGCTGAGCCACAATTGTCAGAACTCACTAATAGGATCTTTGATTCAGTGCAATTATTCGGCCTGTTTTGACCATTGGAGGGGACTGTGCGGGTCCTACATCAATTTATCTCAACAAAGAGAGAGGGCAAAACCTAATAAGGCTTTTACTAGCCTATTTATATACATGAGTACTAAAGCTGTTTATATGAGTCCTGTTCAGTGTTACATTTTTGCCTCTTCAAAGAGATTTACTGCAAGAAAAGGAATTTATTGAGAACTGTAGTGACAACGGTCCTAATTTCATTGGCGCCGACATGAAACTTTGAGAAACACTCGACAAATTAATTATAAAATCAAATAATAATTTATATATATATATATATATATATATATATATATATATATATATATACATATATATAAATTTATATATAGTTATTGTCCCAGAATTCAGATAACCTGGCATTTCATCCCACATAATCATCCATATTTCGGAGGTCTGTGAGAAATGCCGATAAAGCTTTGGTGATAAAGATGGTAAGCAACTATATTCTCATTCACGACGAATTTAATCCACTTATAGCTGAATTAGAGCGTATCCTTAATTTACGACCGCTGTGTATAATCAACGAGATGATGTTGAACCACTTATGTCATAGCATTTCCTGATCGGACATCCTGATAACATAATCCGGGAGTTGAATATAACACATTTAAAAATATCTCACAAAAATCGATAGCAAATGATTCAACCACTCAAATTTTTGGGAAACGTTATGGTACACTGAGTCTTTACGCCACTAAAGCAGCAAACTAAATTACAAACCAGCAAAACAACCATTTTCGTTAGCAATATAGTTCTCGTTAGGGGAAAATCGTTCTGGTAAATTAGTAACCACTAGGGAAGATCACACGAAACTTTAAAACCTCAACTTGGGAAAAAAGTACGAAAACACCCCAACAGGTATAGTATTTCTAGTCATGTGAGTATCATCCGTTAAAAATCACCCATACATGTACACATAAAATAACTAAAGAAATGATATGTGTAAAATTCTAATTCTATTGCTAGAAATTTAATGGAAATATTCATAGTAAATGCAAAAAGTTTTTTCATTAAAAAAAAAAAATAACAAAAAATGTCCTTGTGTCGGGGAAAATCAACCCTAGAGTACACGAAAACGAACACGAAATCCTAACCATATTTGATGTACTACAACAATGCATACATGTAATACATAGTCTCAAAAACCCACTGTAATAACCACAAAATAACCGAATCCACCAACAACACGAACACCATCAAAACATCGAAAAAACTACTGTGCATCGAAAAAAAAATTTCCTCATCGTTTTACGAGTTGTAGTATATATAGTGTAAAGGAAACACGTGTTATCATCTGTTAGTGTAATGTGTTACAAATTTTCTGCAATTTTCTGCAATTTTCTTCATCCTTAAGTATGTTGTTGTCTATTTGAAACAATTAATAACCGAAAACTTAGCAAAAAAAATGCCAAAATAACCGGAACGAAAGGAAAAAAAAACAAAGCTTAAAAAGCACGTATTTTACAAGAAAACTTTACTTTAGCTTTTGCCTGTGTATATATACGTGTGTGTGTGTTTTTCGATAAATATATAGCTTTTCGTTATTTTTTGTTGTTGTGCTTTTAAGCTTTTAAGTAGAAAATTAATTTTAATTTTAACAAAATAGAAAAAGATTTGTGTTTTCTTCTGTTTTTGTAAGTTACGGAATGGATTAAATTTTCTTTTTTTTATGATTATGATTTACGTTAGATTAAATCTTATCAATCTGACATTTATTCATGTTCATTTGTTTTACGTTTTGTTTAACGAACGATTTTGATACTCGCGATATTTTTGAAAAAGATATTTTATGATGGTGTACAAGATTGACGAATTTAAAAAATTAAAACCGTAAAAGCTTTAAAAACTCTACTATGTATATCTATTATCCGCATGTATATAGTTTGCATAATGTTTGTATTCATGATTTGGGTTTTTATATGCTGATGGCAGAGAACATATGGTTCCTTACATACTAAAATTAGATAATTTGGAAGATATACATTAGAAGACAACGATAAAGTTAATTTTTATTTTAAAAACTAAAAGGTACGATAAAATATATAAAAGCTTTTAGTTTACCGTAAATATTGTAGTATATTATATTATAGGAGGGACGAATGGTTTTGAATTTTTATTAACTTGATGTATGAATTTATCATTGGTGATTTACTTTTAATACTTAACGGTTGAGATCAGAGTTAGTTGATCACCAGCCGTGGTATTCAAATCGCATGTTAATGTTTCAGAGCAGAAAACCTTTTTTCAAACTATGCAAAATCCACAAAAGTGTTGATTTATAAATAAAATATGTAACCTTCCAAGGACTCTAAGAAGAACTCATAACATTATTTAAACACAATTAAAGCTTTTTTAATTAATGCAGAAGGAACTTGATTTGAAATGGTTATTTGGAAGTTGTTAAAATAATTCAGAAAATCTATAATGGTTAGTTCTTAAAGACAAATTTTCCCAAATCCCTAAAAAAGACACAAATAGTTACCCATTAAAACTATGAATCTTTACCATAAATCAAACTTTTTCGAAATCTAGGAATAAAAAATAATAGTGAAGGCCGCTAAACCAACCATTGGATTAAGCTTCACGGGCTTAACCAATGGATATATGTTGTACCACACGAAAGTATAGTCGATGTAATCTGCAACCATGTGACCCAGCCATACACCGTAAATAGTTAATTCGCAAAAATTCTGAATTATCCTCTAACGCTTTAAACAACTAACAAAGAAATATATGAACACCCTGTCTACTAAGCAATGCGTCTTGGTTTCCAAAATTGATACAATTATCATAATTTCCACCAGCTTCTAAATAAACATAAAAAAGCCTATTCCTACATAATAAGAACCATTCTAACAATGGAAAAGACAACTTTTTTGATGACGACTGTTTTGAGAAAACTACTAAGTTACATTACTAATTCTAAATTAGTTACAATAGAACAGACAAAATCACCGAGGCATTGAAAAACTTGCGAGAGTGTTTTAATAAACGTAAGCACATCATATATACATACATACATTCATCAAAAAATTCATATCTCAGCCATCAGTTCCAACAGCAAACAGCGCACATGTGAAACTTCTATTAGACACGTCAGGTGAGATAATGGTAAGCAAATTAGATCAGGAGAGTTGCAGTTTATAGGCTCATGATTCAGCAGATTACGAGTTACCATCACTAGAACAGTTTTTTAAATTCCTTACGAAGAGAAGTGATGCACTTGAATCAATAACGAATCAAAACAAGCATGTTAATCAACCAACAATACTATGTTAATAGTCGAACGCAGACGTCTCTTAAGTACTTTTCATACCGACGACTTCGACTTTGGACTTCGTAATTGAAATTTTTTTAAAAAGCATTTAAACTATAAAACTTGATTGATTCGATTAACAATGTCAAGTTTTATTGAAATAAATCAAAATAGTTATAAAATTAATTAGTTTTATGTGATAAATCTAAGAAAATAAAAATACAGTGCAATGAAGTTAGCTGCAAAGCAAGTGCAATACGTTCCACATCTCGACTTTGCCAATTTAAAGTTGTACAAAGCAACTTCATTCATTTTGAAATGTCAATCGATTATTTTGACAAAGTCAAAGTCGACGCCGTCGGTATGAATATATCAATGCTTTGTACTTGTGGAATTTAAATGTTTTGCAAAGTCGAAAGTCGAAGTCGTTGGTATGAAAAGTACTTTAACCAATGAAAAAAGACGTTTTAAGGCAAAAACACGTATGCGGTTATAAAATATAAAAAATATCCGCATTGTAACCAATCAAATCAACTCATATAAATCAAGTGACTATCGTTACCAATCAAATCCCTCGTATACGGTAAAAAATCTCCGTACTCCATTTAAAAACAAATTTAAAACATTTTTATCTTCGTTTTAACTTTGTTTTTATTTTGCTACGCATCATTATATCCGCAAACGTGTGATTTGATTGGAGAAGCTAGTCACATGATTTATATGTGTTGATTTGATTGGTTACTATGCGGATATTTTTTATATTTTGTATCCGGATACGCACTTTCGCCTTTAATTGCCTCAACAATAATCAATGTGTATAATTGCAAATCCAAATTTCAATGCAGAGAATGCAACAGAAAGCATCATACTCTTCTTCACGGTAGCATAGCAAAGTTTAGCATATTAGAGTGTGATGATTAAAGAAGTCAAACAAAGGTTAGTCTATACTACAAACATTCAAGGACTTTTGCTTTTACCAACCGCGTTAGTATGCGTAGTTGACGGATATGGTCGGAAACAGAAATGCCGCATGCTACTCGATTCAGGCTCACCAGGTTCATTTATCACTGAACACTGCGCTCAACGATTTAAATTAAAAACGAGAAATGCAAAGGTGGTCATAACTGGTATCGGGGCCACAACCAACGAGTACACTAAGGGAGTTGTAACTTTATCAATATCACCATGGAATAAAGATGAGCAATGTTTACATTTAGAGACATAAGTATATTTCCTATAAGTATACAATCACAAAACCATCGATTACCGAGTTTATCAATATAGAAGACTTTAAACAGTACCAATTAGCAGATCCATATGGATAATCGTGGGAAATACAAGTGCTACATAACCAATATAATCGATTTCCATTACCGTAAAGGACCACGAGAACAACTTAGAAAACATATTGCGGAGATTTTTGGAAATTGAAAATATAGAAGGGTACCCACTTAATTTGTACCAGGAAGAAAAGCTCTGTGAAAGATCGTTCATGTAATCCAAAAGTACAGATACAGCTGGTCAAATCAAAGTACCCCTACTATTCAAGGTCTCACTAGCAGGATTGAGTGACTCTTACCAAAAGACCGGCCAAAGAATGTATGCCATGGAGCATACATTTGTGAGAGATCTGACGTTTGCAAAGATATACAAAAATCTATCGGCTTTGCAAAAATACCTACCGAAAAATCGTTACATGATTATTTGGCGGTCAGGCCGATTGTTCAGTCGAGCTTATACGAAATATTGGGGCGGTTCAGGAAACATCAAATAGCCATTACAGCTGACATTGAAAAAATGTACTAGCAGGTTTGCATATAAGATACACACACCAAAGAATAATATGGAGGAATGATTCAAATAAAGAATTCCAAACTTACGAACTTCTAAACGTCACTTACAGCACAGCTAGCGTGGGCTACCTAGCTACCCGGGCAGTTATAATACAAGCTGGAATACTCTCCGAAGCTAGTAGTTTATACGACCCGCTAGGATGGCTATAGCACCCGTAACAATCCAAATAAAGGTATGCTTTCAATCATTGTGGGCAGAAAAGTTAAGATGCGGTGACCAATTACCTATCAACCTATTATAGACGAGAGGCTAAAACTACGAAGTAACTTCATCAAATTGGAAAATGTTCGATTGGCGAGATTTCTAAGTACAAATACCGAAAGCAAAATCAAGCTTCACGGGTTTTCATAAGCCTCCAAGCAAGCATATGATGCAGTGATATATGGCAAAATTATTAACCCAAATGGAGAGGCATGCTTTAAATTATTGTCAGCGAAAACCAAGGTAGTACCACCGTTAAGCAAGTAAATGTCAAGCAAGCGCTGAAATCGAAAATTACAGACATATTTGCTTGAACGGACTCCAGCATAGTGTTAGATTGGCTAAGCACAAATCCAAATAAACTGAACACCTACGTTGACAATAGAACGAGAGTAATTCTTACTCATTTTAACAGGTGACAATGGGGACACGTAGAAACACAAGATTATCCAGAGGATTGTGCCTCCAGGAGACTCGAACCAAAAAAACTTCAACGTTTTGATTTATGGTGGAATGGTCTAAAGTGGTTAATGAATGCTTGATTACATATAAAAACATAGTTTATCAATCCAATACTCTAGAAGAATTTAATCCAATACTCTAGAAGAAATGTAATCGACTATCTAAAGTTACACGTATAACTTCAGTAATATAGTTCGAGTCTTAGCATATTTATATCGTTTATATCGAAATATTTCAAGGTCGAAATCCAACTAATCAAATCAAATAAACAGAAACCCGTATCAAGTCGCCTCAAGTAATTTAAACCATTTATCGATGAATCAAAACTTTTCCGGTTTGTTGGAAGAATTATAAATGCCTCGATCAGGTACAACGTGAAGCAACCAATCATACTCACCGCTCAATATAATTTAAACCATTATTCAAACCATATTGAAAAATGAACTACACTTGAAGCCCTACAAGATACAAAAAATTCAAGATCTTACGGAGGCACAAAAAAAAGTTAGGCTTGAAAGAACACGAGCATTGAAGGCCTTGGCCGAACGTGATGAGATTTCAAAAATTATCTTTTCTGATGAGAAAATTTTCACCATTCAACAGTATGTGAATAAACAAAATGATCGTGTTTGGTTAGAGCACAAGTCCAGCGATAATTTGGACACAAGAGTTGCCATGCGCAAGCAATCACCAGCTTATGTTATGGTTTGGGCTGCAGTTACTGCAGATGGACGCACTCCTCTGGTTTCATCGAACATGGAGTCAAGTTAAACCAAGAGGTGTACCGCCAAAAGATCTTACACGATGCTTTGCTACCTTGGGCACGTAAACACTTTGGTACGAACCGTTGGACATTCCAACAGGACTCGGCACACAAAGCTCGAGCGACACAGCAATTTTTACAAAATTGCGTTCCGCGGCTGATTTCGTCGAAAGAATGACCACCATATTCACCAGACTAGAATCCCATGGATTTCTCCATATGGTCCATTTTGGAGAGTAAGGTGTCCACTAAAAAATACGAAAGTGTTGATGCATTGAAGTCAGCTCTTGTTCGAGAATGGAATAAAATTCCGCAAGCCTACGTTCGGTCAATGCTTTCTATGGAAGACTGAATCAAATAATCAGAGCCAAAGGAGGTCATATCGAGCAGTAACATGTTTTTCCTAAAATGTAATATGTTTTCAACATATTCCACGAAATTTCAATAAAAAATAATCAAAATTAAAAAAATTACAGCGTTTTCATTTGGTAACAGCCACCCTATTAACTTTAATAGCCTTAAGACCTAAGTCTTTATGCAAAATACGGTGTAATGACGTTTTTGGAATGTCTAATTCCAAAGATCGACGAGGAACCGATAAACCTGGGTTTTCTTCAACACTACGGGCTACAGCAGCAATATTCTTAGTTGTTCTTGAGCGATGCACACGGTTTCGATTCTTCATATCACTAACTTGTCCCAACAGCTTAATTTTGTCACGATTTTCACTATTGCCGGCCGAGAAGGTGCTTCACGAGGACCAAAAAGTGCTTTAGTTTTGCGAACTGGAAATTTTCATCATTTTTGTAGTGAATTTTAACAATTTCAATGCGTTGTTAAAGCGTGTATCGTACCATTTTTATTAATGGCGTAGTTTTTACTTGTCAAATGTCAAAAAATGACAGCTTCAAAATTGACTGCTGCCTAAATAGCAGGCTATTCAAAATGAAACTCCTTATTGGGTAACCCTTTATTTGATGGGATCACCTTAGTATCGTGTATTATGAAATTATTAATTCGAACGCAACTACTACTAAGACCCGCTACTCCAGACACGACTAAATTATTTTCTTGAATGATAATGTTCGTCCACATGTCAAGGTACCGGTAAAAACCTGATTAGGCACACTAAATCGAGAAGTTTTACTCTCGCCATATTCACCAGATATTGCCTCGTCGGACTACTCCTTATCCTTTTCAACAAGGACCATTAGTTTCCTATTTAGCAACACTTCACTTTATATAAAGATACCAAAAATTTGGTCGATTCATGGATAGTTTCCACAGATAAAAGTTTCTTCCGACGTGATATTCGTATGCTGCAAGAAAAAATGAAAAAACTAAAAAGGAGTGGCTGGTGATGGTCACTGCTATATATGAATAAATCATAAGCTGCAGTTTTTCTCACTAAATGCCCAATTTGACAAAACACGATGGGTAAATATTTGTATAGTTAATAGTTTGTTTCAAATATCAAGAAAAATAAAAGTGGATACCGTCAAAAATTAACCAGACACTAATCACGTTAACAAACTCGCGGTTTAAAAGTGGCTCGTGGAACGTGCAGTAGTTAAAAATCAGTCAAATTTAAAGGTACTATACATAAGCCATGAAAGGATATAGCTTGGAAATCGTTGCTCTCCTAGAACCTCGATGGTCAAAGATTGGAGAACATGTGTCGCTAGACCATACGTTGCCTTACAGTGGAGATGACATTTTTTCATGGTGGAAAATGCAGTTTTGGCTTTTTTGTTGTTTAACTTTAATGCTAAAATTGGCCAAAAACAGACTTACTATTACGAACCGCATCAACCGATAATGAGGAAATAATGTTGTATGGATTTTGTGATCGCACACCTCGATTAGATTTTATCTAGCACACTAAATGTTCATTAAAATGTTCACTCAAAAACATAGACACACCCGCGTAAGACGTCCCGAACTCAATTTGACTATATGTAAATTTCTAAGGAAAGGTTACGTGTTAAAATTACCCCCCTCTACACCTTCCAATTTTTAAACCAATGTATAGATTAAATTGTTCGTTAAAAACCAATTCATTAAAATTTACTTCACAGGTAAAAAAATCACTCACACTTATTTTAACATATACAGATCTTCCTATAAATTCAGCATCACCAAAAAAAAAAGCGCAAAAAAAATTGGTATACATCCGGTTGGCCTTCATCAAAATAAAACATCCGTTTGGATTTCACTACGTTTTCGTTTTATAGTCCCACACAGGCGACAGTTGAAAAAATATGAAAATATTAATTTTGATGGTAAACGAGTGTCTCCAAAAAAAAATTTCCTTAATACACGCAGGCAAAAATTAAATTCATTTCCGTTTTTCTTTCTGTACATTTTTAATATTTAACACAAAGTTACAAACATAAATTATGAATTTACAAAAAAAAAAAAAAAAAAAAGTTCGCACAACAACAACCAAAAAAAAAAACGTTAAGTAAATAAACAAAATGTGTGTATGTAAGCTCATTTTTTAATTTGGTTGTATAAATATCGAAAATTTACTTCCGTAGTTTTTCTTCCAGTCTTCGTTTATTTTTTTTTATGTATCCAACATAACAAAATCAACGGAACAACAAACCACGGATTACACATTTACTTGTACTATATAGAAAATCGCGTATATATAAGCAAACATAAAACATACAGAGGCAGCAAAAAAAAAAAAAAAACGAAATATTTCAAAACATCTGTTGTATCTTTAGCTGAAGCTTTTATTTTGTGTTTTCAACTTATTTTCTCGATTTGCGAAATATAGAAAGCTTAATAAAAATAAAATACCAGAAGAACATACGTACACAACCCAAGATCCGAATTATCCTGCCGAACAACAACATAAAAATGAAGAAAAGTTTCGTGTATTAAGCGAAATACAAAACTTTAATTTGTTATCATCATTTTATCGTAATATGTTACAGGGTGAGGCTTTTTAAATGAACCGAAATGGAGTTATAACCGCATGCGATAATATAGAAACTTGCCTTTAAAAATGGAAACAGCATGATTTTAGTATTATTCACTTTGTCGATGCTTTCAAGGTTATTTAAAGGTCATTTGGATTGGTTTAGCTCTAACTTTATACTGTCGATTCCAGTTTAAAACCTCCGAATATAAACTTCTCTCGGATAAAGTGTTTTCGGACTATATGCTTCGTTTTTTATAGCAAAAGCAACAGTGTCAGCAGTCATGTCTGCGGTATTGGAATCGCCTCAGGGCCATAAATGATTACCCGGAATTGGTAACAGTCTAATAATAGAAAGTGATGAAAGGTGATTTGGTAAGTCTTAAAATCTTCGACTTTTGACACATTGGTGTGTGTTTCTGCTGAGGCTGCATGATCAATAATTTCTGGAATAGTTACTTAATTTATACGTGATAGAGAATTTGTCTATACGTGATAAAGAATTTGAGGAGCCTGAATTGACCAAGAGCTACTTTTTTGGAGTTTTGGTGGCATGCGTATATGAATTATTTATGATCAGGGAACAAAGTTAATGCCAAAGTAAGCTACAAGCAACTCTCTATCATAAGCGCGGTATATTTGATGTGTCTCATATTCGTTACCATGCCTCTCAAATAAATACTGTATCAGTTATCTGATTGCGTAACCCTGATTGCTAATTGAGCTAATAAGACTGTGCACACAAAATCGATTGACACAATTACTTCGTACAATTTTCAGTTTTCTGTGGATACTCACAAATAGTCCAATATGTTTTAGTAAATCGGGACCAATGATAGGCATTGACAATTCTGCCACTATGAATTCACATTTGAAATTTGCGCCGTAGACCGATATTTAAAAGCCACTGAAAACCTACGACATTAGTGTGGTCTTCCTCCGTTCAGTGGCCAACAAAAATTGCTACTATGTTAAACCATGCATTGGATTTTGTTCGTACAGTGGTTGCAGTGATTTAAATGCGATGTGATGTGTTGTTCGGCTTAACTGGTTTTGACGTCAATGGAGTAGAATTTCGTACGTTTGAACTAGTATTTGGCCGCTGAACTATTGGAGTTTGTTGAAATTTTACTTCCTTTTGATTTAGTTTATGTGTGCCGCATGATAAGCGTTCGATATACGCATACTTTGTAACTATGCTTGCAAGATAGTGATTGTAGGTTGGCTTCCAAAGACACAAGACTTGAAATGGTTTATGGGAGAAAGGGTTACATTTGCAATCTTTTAAAATTTATGAAATGGGACACCCACTTTTATTTAACTTGGTACTAATAAAATTACACTGTATCCGAACATTTCAACCATTCCCTTGGATAATTGCCTCTCATCACCTACTTTTGAACCTTGATTTCTTGAAACAAACTTATTTTGAAAACAGTCTCCTTGCCTTATCTTAAAAAGTATAAAAAATTAACAGAGGCTAATATTGTAAAATTCAGTCAAAAACCCAGTATCACAAAAAAATCAAAAACAGCTTTTAATTCTGCCAGATTTGTATCGCTGGATGAAAATTTACTAAAAACTTCATTAACGATCAAATCAAAGCTTCCGACATCAAATGAAAAAATTTTAAGTGCCTTGCTAGGTCCTGAGGTATTATAGAGATTTAGGTAGCTATTAATTCTGGAAAATTTAGTAAACGTTTAAGCTGTTAAAAAAGTAATTTAAATTTTCTAAAATGTATTAAAGCAGTCCCAGCTGCCTAGGTCACTAATATAATACGAGTCAATCAAGTTTTTTCGATACATTTCATCAGCTTTGCTGCTATGACTTCCAATGCCTCATAACATGTTAAAAGGACCATCACCGAAGTCAGTCAACTTATTTTCAACGAAAAGCTCAACAATTTTTGGATTTCCCAAAACATTCTCCACAACTCCTTGGTCTATGATCGTCTGCAGCGAATTTTTGGCTTTTTTTCAGAATTGCTAAATATTTTTTCAACATTTCGCGTTTTATTTAATTTGCATTAACGTTTTCCTAATAAAACGGGACAAAAGTCTTCTCAATCATGGTAACGCCGGAGACAGGTAAATCAAATCAAAACGGGTTTGTCCTAATAAAAACGAGATGGATGGCAAAATCGAAAAATTATCGAAAACCGCGAACAATAAAGAAGTATATAATATATAGGCTAGCAGGCTTTATGGTTCCTTGGGTTATTAAAATGTATGCTGGTGTTAGTGCATCAAAGGTTACATCATCACAAGCCGTTGCGTATAATGAATAGCCTTAAATTGACTCAATCTGTGTTAGCAAAGTTGTCCACTTTTCACACGTTAAATGGGTGCTGAATACACACTGGTTAAGGTTAGTTTGCACCAATTTAATAGTCGCATTTCTAAGGCCTTCAAAATGAGGTGATGTCGATGAAATAAAATGCTACTGTATCTAGGTTTTCTGTTAGCTCCAGTAAAATTAAAGCCACGGATTGTTTGATTGTGCTTCTACCACCAACTATATAATATTTGTCTCGTCAGTTGGAAAGTTAATGTTAAACCAAGATGTAAGTTTACTTCATGTTTGTTTAAAATCACAATTCGGCTTAGTACATTATCGTTTGGTAGTATAGGATATCTAAAATCATAAGGTAATTTCAATTTCTGCATATTAATGAGTCGATGGTGTGCTCATCTTTATGAGACGAAGGTTTCTGCGTTTTTTGTTTCTTCACTAATATCACTCAACCGTGCCGGACTTTACTACCATTGATTTAAATGGACAAACTACGACGATATATGGACAAGCTACGAGAAGTTCTTTTTATAGTTTGCTGGATTATTTTTAGATCGTACATGGTTCCAATTATTTGCTAGTTTTTAATGATATTAAGCTCACTGTAATTTTACCATTGTTTCAAAGTGTTCTGCAAAACACTACAGCACTATACGCCTTTTCACTCGCTTCTGAAAATCTTTGTTACTCTATTTTACCGTGCTGTGGAATGTATCACTTTATTTATATGCATTCTGAAAGTTTCAGCTCACATTAAATGTTTTTGCAAATGCTTCATTTATTGTCTGGTGTGGATTGAAAAATGTTCTTCATCAAAATGATGAAGCGGATCAATATTTTCGTCTCTGTTGTTACATTTTGGAACATTGAAATTTCTTCGTTATTTTTGGTCTCCCTTATATCCGATGAATTAATAGATTTTCTCTACTTGATATTTGTAGAATAATAGGCTAGTACCTAAAAAGCTTAAAGTTTTGTTCTAACTTCAATAATTTCAGATTTAGTAGCAACTAGAATCAGAGTATTAGAATCGTTGGTGAATTAGTTACCATTTAAAAAACTAAAATGACCTTTAACTACCTTGACGATTTTTGAAATCAAGAACTAAGACCATTATATACAAGTCACTTTATTTCGAGTAATTTTCTTGTCTCAATTTAAATGACTTACTCTGTATATGTACAGTACTGTCTAATGAAATCTATATAGCGCATATTTAAATACAAGTTTTGGTTTAAAACATTAGAGCAAATCAAATTTCCAAAGATGTCAATAACGGCGCATCCGGGCCATTTAAAATTGGCTGTTTCAGTTTTTCTTTAGTTATTTAATACTTTTTTCAAATATTTTTAAGATGCATAAAGTTGGGCAGTTTCATTGACAGTTCCATATGGATAACTGTTGTTATTTTTTCCAGATTTGTTAACCTTTTTGTGATTGAATATTATGGATCTATGATCAGAGAGAAGTATTATTTTTAATAATACTGATCGACTACTGACTTCACTTCCTTACGTTAAGCTAAACCTAGTATAACCTGAAGTTGTGAAAGTCATGTTAAAATCATGTTTTCTTTCTGGAACTAAGCAGTAAAACTGATCAACCTTCTTTTTAAAGCATTCTCTTTGGCTATTCTAAATTTTACTGTTCTGGAAAAACTTTCCTGTCTTATTTAAAAATGGCCTTGTTATGGTTTGCTCATAACGGTTACTCAGTGTTGCTCATAATTGCTCAATTTCTGAGCCAAATTGAGGCCAACATTACATTAATTCTCACTATTTGCAAACAGCCAAACATTTCTCAACATACCATTGAAAAAACTGGAAAAAATTCATCTGAGGATCCCGATGCATTCGTAAAAATGCTAGGAATTTGCTGGTTGACAAAGGAAGATGCTTTCACATTCAATATTCCACAAATAGTATACAGCAAATTCACAAAAAAAGGTCTACTATCTGAATGTGGTAAACTATACGACCCGTTAGGCTGGATTTCACCAGTATATCCATTAAACAATTGCCCATTCAGCGTTTGGAACTCTGCGGTGCTGTACTTTTGTCTAAACTGCTTTGTAAAATTAGAGACATTTTTCAAGCTCCAACGGACTCATTATACGCTTGGACAGATTCGAGCATTGTTATATCATGGCTGTCCAATTTGGTGGAGTGGTCCGAAATTTCTTCAAATGCTATATTTAAATTGGCCCAAATATGAAGATGGTTCAACTGAGATAAACGCAACGGAAACTAGAAAAATAGTCCTAGTCACCTAAATTGAGTCTGCCACTGACACTGCAACGTCGCTCGTCAAATATTAATTCCAAAAATGTTCTTCCTACAGGTTAATCTTCAGAGTACTGGCAAACTGTATCCGATTCGCAGAAGCTCGTTACAAGAAGAAGTCAGCCTACTTCACATGTGAGCAGTTAAAAAAAGGTGAAGAAATTTTAATCAAAGTTGCATAGCTTGCTTTCAATACGATATACAGCAGCTCCAGAAACATTCATCGATCAAAAAGGGTAGTATATTAAAGGCAGTGAATCCATTCATAGACAACAATGTGTTAAGAGTGGGTGGCCGTCTTCAATATTCCATCATAACATTTTCAATGAAATATCCTGCTATTTTACCAAAGAACAAGCAAGTAATTGAAAAAATCTTGAGATATTTACTTCAAAAGCACTTACATACGAATCCGTCAACATTGATTTTTATATCACGGACAAAATATTGGATTATGAGAGCTAAAGATGTCATTAAACGAATCACTAATGAATGCATACACTGTTTCAAAGCCCGTCCAAAAATATCTTATATTTTAGCCCGTCTCGAGGTTATATTATTTCCAAGCTTCATTCCCGGTACTGTAAATAACGTATAAAACACAAAATGTTAAATGTTGAATGTTCTTTGTTTTTTTGTTGCTTCAATATACACAAATAAATTAATTAATCAATTTTATTTTCTTAAACATTTTAATTAAATAATAATAATTTATTTTAATTTTTCGTTTTTCCAAATTTTTTTCGTTTTTTTTTTGTTCTGGTTAAATTATATAATTATTTGTTGTTGTGTTTTTGTTATTGTGTTGTTTATTATTTGTTTAAATCATTTACAAAAAATGTTTTTTTTTAATTTTTTTTTACTTTTATACATTATCCCATTTCGCGTTTTACGAAAGAAAAAACAAAAAAAGAAAAACGTTACAAGATACAAGATGGTGCACGGTGATATGTACGAGGAGATGACGATGGGTGAACACAATATAAGAATGAACGGAAACGAAATCATTTAAACCATTTTTGTTATTGCTGCTGTCTTATGTATTTTACTTTCCGGGGTAACAAAAAAAAAATGGAAATTAAATTAATTGAAGTTATAATTAATGTTTCGTTGTTATTTTTTTTTATTTATTTTTTTATAAAAACAACATTTTTTTTTTAGAAATATGTAGTATTTTTGGAAGAGATAAAAACAAAATGATACAGATCATATAATATAAATTATACGAGTTAGTTTAGATGGAATGAAAAATGGTACATCGACTTGAATTATAACAACTAAACCATTTCATCAGGACCAAGTCACATTCTAGATAGGAAAAACAATTTTTCCGATTTTTGGAAGCAAATTTTGAATTTAACTGAACGATTTTGTTCGTACCAACTTAAGTTTTGTACAGTAACACAAAACAGCTGCACATGTACTTTACTACTCTTAAAAACAGATATCAAAAAGTTTAAAAAAGTGAGGAAAGAAATATTTTCACTGCCTTAAACATAAGCTTACAGATAAGATGCAAAGTTTCATGTAAAGCAGTAGATAATCGAGCTTAGCCTCCTCGTCCATTCTTTGTATTCAACGGAGTAAGTTTACCAAAACTGCACCACAAAAAAGATCATCGATAGTCTAGAGAAACCAGGTAGTTTTTATACCTTCAAAATATTGACAGGCTAAATTTGTAAATTTGAGCCATTATCATGCATATAGATGAAATTATTGAACCCTGATAGATGCACCAAGAGATGGTTAATGACATGCAATTTCGGCGATTACAAATCAATTGAATTAACCGTTGTATAACCAATAAGTCATGTAAATCTAATTTATATACACTTTAATCATAAAACGGTTAATTCAATTGATTTGTAATGTTTAATTAAATTTTTTGAAATCTAATTTATATTAATGTTAAAGTTTTGAGTCATATAAAGTGTATGTAAACTTGATTTTCGGCAATAACTTAACTCTGCAGCGACTACACTGTCATCTATGCATCATATATGACACTGCACCTAATCAAATTGGTGTTGCCACGTATATCAATTAATTGATATATGTGGCAACACCAAAAATAATAGAAAACAAAAAAAAAAATTTTTTTTGGGTTTGCTGATCGGAGGAGACAAGACATAATCAATAAATACAATTACAATTTATAATTTATAATCAAGAAAGAAATATAAGTGACGGCGCAGATCCACGTGGCAGCGATGATGAATAGTAACAAATATTTATAGAGTAGTAACAAATGGTGACCCGTACAAAAGATACGCAACCTTCTAGTGCATCGTTGTAAACCAAGTATTTATACGCCTGGTGTTACACATAAAGTGCAAAACTTGAGTCCGAGTTCGAGAATGGGTTAATCGTTGAAGGATTAGCCGAACTACCGGCATTAAAACCTCATTCAACCAATGAGCTTTATTTCGAATTTTACGATGTTTTATTTCTACTAACCGATTTAAGTCTCCGGAGATCAAATAAAAAATTAATCATAAATATCGAAAAAGAAGTTATTCCTATTCCTATAATAAACATTATAGGACCCCAACTCCAAATAAAATAAATTTGGGAGCATTATGTTAACAAAATGTGGAAATGTGGTTCAAAATAGCCGATGGACAGTTCCGATTAAATAACATCACCTCAGACGAAGATAAATATGTTATCATATTGTCAAAAATTGAGGAAGATGTCTTGAGTGTTGCGGACATAATTGTAAATCCAGCACAAGACGAAACAAAATATGTAACTCTAAAGAGTATAATAAATAATTTCAAGAAATTCGCCATCCGCCGAGTCACGATTAAAACAGCTTTTGTCGGGTACACTCACAATCGGAGATGAAAAACCACCCGCATTTTAACGCAGACTCAAATAAAAAAGGGGAACAGCAGCCGTTAACGAAGAATTACTGAAATCAATATGGGCTTAAAATCTACCAGGAAAGCTGCAACCATTCCTAGCAACATGAACCGGCGAAAATATCAGCAAACAATGCCAAATAGCGGACCAAATTTGGGAGGTACAAATGGCGAACAGTAGTGAAGTTAACCTGATCCAAACACCAAGTACTTCTGCTGCACAAAATAATCAAACTCCAACAGAATATGACTATTTATTGAAGAGAATCGAAAGTTTGGAAACAAAGTTATCCACCCGTCAGAGTCGCAGCAGCGTAATTTCTACCAACAACGAACTCAAAGTAGATCAAACTCCGAAAATGCCTAATACAGAAAATGATGACTATAATTCAAAAAACTGTTAGGCTCCCCATGTGTCGAGGAATGCACGGGGCAAATTGATACGACAAGATTATCGATTTACGACAGCGAGTCAAAATACAGTTTTTTAATTGACCCAGGCGCCAGCGTTTCTGTAATTAAATATAACATTACCAAAAATTCTAAGCATAGTGATTTTCTCTTATATGCGGCGAATTAAACAGAAATCAAGATAACAGGTATTAAAATAATTCGAGAGACACTAGGTTTGCGTTGAACTTTCGTATGAAATTTCATATTAGCAGACACCAATCAATCAATAATCGGCTCAGATTTTTTAAAATTGATTTTTGTAAATTGATAGACACTATTACGTCATTGTCATCACAAACTAGTGTCGCAAAAATCATAACTGCATCCACAGGAATCACTACAATATCATCTAGTAAATGTCCCCCACATATAGTTCGCCTAATCGAAGAATTTCCAGAAATTATGCAAGAGAAATTGGAATTAACGATGCTACACATGAAGTAACTCATTGCATCGAAACTACGGGTCCTTCTTGTTTCGCCAGAGCACGACGTCTTGACGGCGAGAAGTGTCGTATCGCAAAAAAGGAATTCAGGGAAATTATCGAATTGGGGATATGTCCAAGTAACAGCAATTAGGCAAGTTCACTACATTTAGTCCGAAAAAAATCTCGTCAATGGAGACCGTGCGGGGACTATCGAGCGTTGAACGCTCAAACAAAACCTGACATGTATATAATATTCCATACTTGTCAGATTTTAGTCATCAACTAGATGGATGCAAATATTTTACGGCAATAGATTTAGTTCGCGCAAAAACGGAGGAGGAGCATATGGTTTATTTAAACACCATATTCCAATGATTTAAGGACAATGGGTTGGCAGTTAATCGATTTTCAACCCAAGTAAATCGATTTTCAACTTTAAAAAAATAACGTTTTTGGGCTATGAAATTACAGTAGATGGCATATTACCAGCGGTAAGTAAAGTTAAAGTGATTAATGAATTTCCGAAACCTCAAACGGTGTCCGAACTACGTCGTTATATGGGTATAATTAATTTCTTTCGGAAATTTATACCCCATGCAGCGGAAGAGCAAAACATTTTAAACAGCCAAATTATAGGGTAACAAAAAATGATAAACGCATCATAGAATGGTAACAGGAGCTAACTAACGTTTTTGAATTGTCAAAAGAACGATTAATGAATGCTACCTTATTAAATCATCCAGTTAATAATTCAAGGTTACCAGTTACCGTAGATGTTTCCAACAACTCAATCGGTGCTGTCGTTCATCAATTCGTCGATAACACATGGAACCCATTATGTTTCTTCTCAATAAAACTGAACGACACGCAAAAACGTTACAGCACATATGATCGCGAGCTATTGGCTGCATATACCTCAATTAAGTACTTCAAGCATTACTTAGAAGGCCAGAGTTTTACCCTGTACACAAACAAAAATACAAACAAAAATATATACTGTGAAGTAACAACTGGAAGGGCTCGCCCTTACATACCAAAAGGATATCGTCGAGCGATATTTGAAAGTGAACACAAACTTGTACATCCAGGTGTTGAAACTACAGTTCGTATGGTGTCACAAAAATATTTTTGGCCGAGACTCAAGGTGGAGTGCCGAACTTGGGCGCAGCATTGCTTACAATGCCAAAAATTCATTAGCCTTCTCATTAGCCAGTAACCGTTTTAAAAAAGTGCACCAGGATATAGTAGGTCCATTACCTACCTCAGAAGGTAATCGTTATTGTATAACATTAATTGACCGTTTTACTAGGTGGGCTGAGGCCATTTTTTTGGGGTTTGCTGATCGGAGGAGACAAGACATAATCAATAAATACAATTACAATTTATATTTTATAATCAAGAAATCAATAATCAAGAATATAAGTGACGGCGTAGATCCACGTGGCAGCGGTAAAGAGTAGTAACAAATATTTATAGAGTAGTAATAACGCATTGGTCATAAAACGGTTAATTCAATTGATTTGTAATTTTTACTAAATTTTTTGAAATCTAATTTATATTAATGTTAAAGTTTTGAGTCATATAAAGTGTATGTAAACTTGATTTTCGGCAATAACTTGACTCTGTAGCGACTACACTGTCATCTATGCATCATATATGACACTGCACCTAATCAAATTGGTGTTGCCACGTATATCAATTAATTGATATATGTGGCAACACCAAAAATAATAGAAAACAAAAAAAAAATTTTTTTTGGGTTTGCTGATCGGAGGAGACAAGACATAATCAATAAATACAATTACAATTTATAATTTATAATCAAGAAAGAAATATAAGTGACGGCGCAGATCCACGTGGCAGCGATGATGAATAGTAACAAATATTTATAGAGTAGTAACAAATGGTGACCCGTACAAAAGATACGCAACCTTCTAGTGCATCGTTGTTGTTCGAGTTCGTCCATTAGCTGTCAATATGAAATTCACATCATCTAAAATCAAATCACATCATCTAAAATCAAATAATTATCATTAATGTAACCATTTTATGTATACTTATATAATGTTTACCTTATATAGCTTTTCCCATTGTTTACTTGAACTCTTGCATTTGGAAACTAAAATTAATTGAAAACCTTACAAATGTGCACAGTCAAACGAAAACCTTACAAATGTATAAAACTTACAAACTTTACAAATCTAGTTTAAATCATCATATTGGGACGTAAGTTAAAATAAATTATACGATAGACATCTGCCGTAATTAATATGAATTAACCACCATTTTGTAAAACTATTTTGACATGATCAGAATAAAATTTAAGACACAACCAAAAAAACTGTCGAGGAATAAGCATACAAACAGAGAATTTTTATTAACCTATTAAAATATTAAAATATTTTAATAAACCACCAGCCATCTAACTTCGGAACATCCAATAAGGACAAAAGTACATCCGCCTTGTTTTTAAGAAAACGGAGTTAGATTTTACAAGGAAAATCAACCATCAGCATTAGCCGGGTTAATTGCATTGACGCCACAACCCATTGCTGATCAATCAACTCAAACATTGGTCCTTCGAGCCGGATTATAATCAGATAAGTACAATATTTCGTATTATAAATCCATAAAGGTTATAATTGAGTGATTTGTGAAACACATGGTATACAATTCGTTTGAAAATTCGTCATTTGTTTAACCACCATACAAAAACTACTGCTCTATCTTCGTGAATGTGAAGCATTACCACAATCGTTTACTTGTGCAATTTATACGTACCGTATAAAAATATATTTGATAAAACTACATTGTTACTGAGTTATTCGTGAATATATAAGAAACACGTTTCACGCTGCGGTAGCCATTTTAAAGTTTACTGAGCCGCGTACTAATACGAAATCCATTGCGTTATCCCCGTGTACATTAAGTAAATTGATTCTAACAATTTATATCAGTATTAGTAGTTAGCTACTACTACTATTAGTAGTTTTGAGCATAAATAAAATAAAAAATGAGTGTTAATGATTTAGAAGGTTTAAAAAAACAGCGTTCCACGTACCGTGGTCTACTAACCAAATTAGTGAAATTCGCAAATAGTGTAACAGAAAAATCAACTGAAACTATTGAAGAATTGCGTTTAAAGGTGAACCGTGCAAAGGAAGTTCTAGACAAAATAGACGTGGTGGAGGGGTCAATTTTTGCAATTAATAATGCAGAAGAGTCTAAAATGGAAGATTCTGAAGATGCCTATTATACTATTGTAGCAACGTTAAATAATTGGATCAAAAAACGAAC
Organism: Tipula confusa; assembly: GCA_963556175.1. Taxonomy (NCBI): domain Eukaryota; kingdom Metazoa; phylum Arthropoda; class Insecta; order Diptera; family Tipulidae; genus Tipula; species Tipula confusa. The sequence goes on from OY744475.1 coordinate 79,873,195, forward strand.
TATTGGCGAATCAAGTTTTGTAGGCCACGATATCAGCATGAATAACACAACGACGTATGCAGCGCCAGAGGTTCGCCTTGCCAAATTAAAAATTCCAGATTTCTCTGGTGATTATACGGAGTGGCAAAGTTTTTTCGATTTATTTCACTCCAGTGTTCATAGCAAAGATATCAACCCGGTTCAGAAGTTTCAATATTTAATGGGATTGCTTAAAGGAGATGCATTCTCTTTGGTCAAACATTTTAAGATAACTGAATCTAATTATATTGAGGCATTAAATAAATTAAGGCAAAGATATGATCGGAAACGGCATACCGTCAACGCCTTTATCCGCCACTTTTTAGAACAACCAAGCATACATACAGTGAGTGCTGCAAACGTAAGAAAGTTATTGGACACTTCAGATGAGGTAATACGTGGTCTGAAGGCAATGGGCGATCAAGCTGAAGCAAGAGACCCTTGGCTTATCTACTTGATGCAGCAAAAGTTAGACGAACAAACTCGAAGTCTATGGGCACAGGAGAACACGAAAGACGAATTTCCTACGATATCGGAGTTTTTTGAATTTTTAGTAAAACGAACAGATGCTCTCGAGTCCATAAAGGAGTACGCCATTCGTCCTACTAGATCAAATGTAATAGGTAAATCGAAGGCCAGTTTTGCGATTACAACCAAAGATGTGTGTATAGCATGCAATAAAGACCAACATAGGTTAATTGATTGTAATCATTTCAAGGGGTTATCAGTCGATCAACGTAGAAAACTGATCAGTGAATCAAGACGATGTTTCAATTGTCTGAACCCAGGGCATTCTGTATATAATTGTAGAATTCGCGGTAGGTGTCGTGATTGTTCTTATAAACACCATACCCTCTTACACGTTGAAGCAAAAACAAAGGCGCTTAACTCGAACACCGAAAAATTAAATGACTTAGGAGAAAAACCAACTAAATCTTACATCACTAATATTAATAAGTATTTTGATACACCTAGTACAACGCTTAAATGCACTTTGCAGACGGTCCTACCCACGGCAATTGTAAATGTAATGGATAATTTCGGATATCCAAGGCCATGTCGTGCTCTGTTAGACACTGCTTCTCAGGCGTCATTTGTAACTGAAACTATGGTACAGAAATTAGGTTTAAGCCGAGTCAATTGCAGAACCTTGCTAGCAGGAATTGGAGAGACCAGTGGAAGATCGCACGGAAGCACAACACTTCAGCTGACATCTAGATTTGAATCAACCCATTTAGCAACTGTCAACGCCCTAATTATTCCTAAAATAACCTCATCGTTGCCTTCATTTGAATTCGATATTAGTGACATGAAAGGTCTCGAAGGAATCAAACTAGCCGATCCATATTTTTATAAGCCAGGATCCATTGACATACTGATTGGGGCCGACATCGTTTTCGAATTGTTGGGGGACACTAAAAGGAAGATAGATAAAACAAACTTAATAGCTCATGAAACAAAGTTGGGTTGGATCATTGGGGGCAGATATGACTCTCACACCAAAGAACCAATGCATTCTTTTACGACCATCGTTGACATTGATGCCACATTGCAACGATTCTGGGCCATTGAAGAAGTCCCTCAATTTAACGAAATCACAAAAGAAGAAGAAGAATGTGAAAATTGGTTTACAGCAACGACAGTTCGAGCAGACGACGGACGCTTCATCACCAAACTTCCATTTAAAGAATCGCGGAAACCAATCGGATCCACCTACGAACAAGCAATTTCAAGATTAAGGGCAATGGAAAAACGATTTAATGCAAACCCCCATTTCCATCAACTATATAAAGAATTTTTGCACGAATATGAAGAATTACATCACATGGAGCCAGCCAATATAAGCAATGCAGAACTTAAGGGGTCGTATATTTTACCACATCATGGTGTTCTAAAAGAAAGTAGCAGTACCACAAAATTACGCGTTGTATTTGATGCGTCTGCAAAGTCAACCACGGGAGTAGCAATGAATGAAAATTTGATGGTAGGGCCAAACGTACAATCCAGCCTTTTTCAAATTCTGACGCGATTTCGACAACACCGATATGTCCTAGTGGGAGACATTGAAAAGATGTATCGTCAAGTATTAATCAACAAAGCCGATACTAAAAACCAATTGATTCTGTGGAGAGATGAACAACAACGTATACGTCCATACACATTAAATACAGTCACATATGGAATGGCATCTGCTTCATTCATGGCCACTAGATGCTTGAAAGAATTGGCACAGTTACACGAAGACTCACATCCAGCAGCAAGTAGAGCCATTAAATATGACATCTACGTAGACGATTTGATGACTGGAGCTTCAGAATTATCAGAGTTAACAAAGTTGAAGGATAATGTGGTCGCGATCCTAGGTAGTGGAGGTTTTAACTTAAGGAAAATGTCATCAAACGATATGCAGATGCGGGACATGCTGAAAAGGACAAACAAAGACAACTTAAAGATTCTATCCGATCAACCTGAAGTTTTGAAATTGTTAGGACTAGCATGGGACGCCAGTACGGATCATTTTGTATTCCAAATTAATCTTGACGTTCAAAATAATAAATTGCATACCAAGCGTAGTTTTCTGTCTGAGGCAGGAAAAATCTTTGACCCGTTAGGCCTGCTAGCCCCATTAACTATAAGAGTTAAAATACTCTTCCAAAGCTTATGGTTGCAGAGAATTGGATGGGATGACGAATTACCACCAGAATCAAAAGAATCCTGGATCAATATTCGAGAGAATCTTCGCCAAATGCCAAAACTGAAAATTCCACGATATGTTTCGTTATCAAATAAAGTAAGCATACACGGATTTTGCGACGCAAGCCAATGGGCCTATGCTGCTGTGGTATATGCGCGTTCCCAAAGCAGCCAAGGTATCGTTACACAACTAATTTGTGCCAAAACCAAAGTGGCACCTCTGAAGCAAATTAGCATTCCGAGGCTCGAGTTAATGGGTGCAGTTCTTTTAAGCAGATTAGTAGCGCAAATCACAAACATTTTATCATTCACGCTTCCCTCAGTAACAATGTGGACAGACTCAAAAATCGTACTAGACTGGTTGTCCAGTCAACCAAGACGTTGGCCAACATTTATAGCCAACCGAACATCTGAAATCATTGGAGTGCACAAACGAGACTTATGGCGACATGTTCGTACCAATTACAATCCAGCCGATTGCGCGACAAGAGGGAAAACAGCAGAAGAAATGTTTAAGAGCAAACTATAGTGGAATGGCCCAGATTGGCTAGCAAATGACGAACATTACTGGCCGGACCAATCACAAATCCCTGAGATAAACGAAGAAGCAAAAATCGAAGTTCACAAATGCGTAGTTACTTCCTCCGGTAAACAAGATATTATAATGACGTTGAGCAAAAAATACTCAAGCTTCTTCAAATTGCAAAATGTTATGTCATATGTGCTGATATTTTGTAATAACGTAAGAACTAACAAGCAGGGTAAGCAATGTGGAATGCCTTCACCACAAGAACTTAAAGCATCAAATCATAAAATCATTTTATATTGGCAAATTGTCGATTTTGGTGATGAATATCGATGCCTTCAAAATAATAAACCAATCAATAAAAGAAGCAAACTCAGGCAGTTAAATCCGTTTCTGGATATAGAAGGCATCATGAGAGTCGGGGGACGATTACAAAAATCGATGTTACCCTATAATACTATACATCCCGCAATAATATCACCGAAAGCACCCATCGCCACATCCATCACATACGATGTGCACATGCAGAAACAACATCCAGGCACAAACTTACTAATGAGCCTGGTGCGTCAAAACTTCTGGATCATTAGAGGAAAGGAAGTAGCCAAGAACATATTTCGAAAATGTACCAAGTGTTTAAGACAAAATCCTAAGATGATGAAGCAAATTATGGGACAGCTACCTGAAGAAAGAGTAACGATTACAGCGGCCTTTGGTGCAGTAGGGTTAGATTTTTGCGGCCCGTTTAAAATTCATCCGGTGAGACGTAGAGGTTCCATTCCAGTGAAAGCATACCTATGTATCTTTGTGTGCTTCAGCACTCATGCGGTACATATAGAAATTTGTATGAACCTCACAACTGATTCATTCTTAGGGGCCTTACGGCGATTTATTAGTCGAAGAGGTTTATGCCATTCAATAAACTGCGATAATGCCACCAATTTCGTTGGTGCAAATAATTATCTTCGCGAAATATATGATTTTATAAGTAAACATAATAATCAAATAATCTCTAATCTTTCAAGGGATAAGATAGCTTGGCGATTCATCCCACCAGCAGCACCAAATCAAGGTGGATTATGGGAAGGTGCGGTAAAGTCCACCAAGACGCAAATCAGCCGAAGTATAGGGGCTGAGATACTCACCATTGAAGAATTTTCCACGTTGACAGTGCAGATAGAGGGGATATTAAACTCTCGTCCTATCTGTCCCGATCAAAACGATGAACTAGAATTCCTTACGCCCGCCCACTTTTTAATCGGACGTGCTATTCACCAAATACCAGAAGGGGTCATACATGAAAATTTACATCCACATACCAGATGGGACATCGTAAATCGCATATATTTGCAATTTTGGAAGAGATGGCGTGTGGAATACTTAACTTCACTACAATCAAGAACTAAATGGACCGTACAACACAAAAACATACAGTTGCACGATGTGGTCCTAATCCAAGACCACAATTTACCGCCTACTCAATGGCTCATGGGGCGAGTCATAAAGTTATATCCCGGCAATGATAATAACGTTCGTGTAGTCGATGTCAAAACCAAGACTGGCATACTCAAACGCCCAATTCAAAAGCTATGCCGGCTTCCAATCCTTGAATCTTAAGATGATCCAACCCGGGGAGTATGTTCGAGTTCGTCCATTAGCTGTCAATATGAAATTCACATCATCTAAAATCAAATCACATCATCTAAAATCAAATAATTATCATTAATGTAACCATTTTATGTATACTTATATAATGTTTACCTTATATAGCTTTTCCCATTGTTTACTTGAACTCTTGCATTTGGAAACTAAAATTAATTGAAAACCTTACAAATGTGCACAGTCAAACGAAAACCTTACAAATGTATAAAACTTACAAACTTTACAAATCTAGTTTAAATCATCATATTGGGACGTAAGTTAAAATAAATTATACGATAGACATCTGCCGTAAGTAATATGAATTAACCACCATTTTGTAAAACTATTTTGACATGATCAGAATAAAATTTAAGACACAACCAAAAAAACTGTCGAGGGATAAGCATACAAACAGAGAATTTTTATTAACCTATTAAAATATTAAAATATTTTAATAAACCACCAGCCATCTAACTTCGGAACATCCAATAAGGACAAAAGTACATCCGCCTTGTTTTTAAGAAAACGGAGTTAGATTTTACAAGGAAAATCAACCATCAGCATTAGCCGGGTTAATTGCATTGACGCCACAACCCATTGCTGATCAATCAACTCAAACAGTTGTAAACCAAGTATTTATACGCCTGGTGTTACACATAAAGTGCAAAACTTGAGTCCGAGTTCGAGAATGGGTTAATCGTTGAAGGATTAGCCGAACTACCGGCATTAAAACCTCATTCAACCAATGAGCTTTGTTTCGAATTTTACGATGTTTTATTTCTACTAACCGATTTAAGTCTCCGAGGATCAAATAAAAAATTAATCATAAATATCGAAAAAGAAGTTATTCCTATTCCTATAATAAACATTATAGGACCCCAACTCCAAATAAAATAAATTTGGGAGCATTATGGAAACAAAATGTGGAAATGTGGTTCAAAATAGCCGATGGACAGTTCCGATTAAATAACATCACCTCAGACGAAGATAAATATGTTATCATATTGTCAAAAATTGAGGAAGATGTCTTGAGTGTTGCGGACATAATTGTAAATCCAGCACAAGACGAAACAAAATATGTAACTCTAAAGAGTATAATAAATAATTTCAAGAAATTCGCCATCCGCCGAGTCACGATTAAAACAGCCTTTGTCGGGTACACTCACAATCGGAGATGAAAAACCACCCGCATTTTAACGCAGACTCAAATAAAAAAGGGGAACAGCAGCCGTTAACGAAGAATTACTGAAATCAATATGGGCTTAAAATCTACCAGGTTGCAGCTTTAACCATTCCTAGCAACATGAACCGGCGAAAATATCAGCAAACAATGCCAAATAGCGGACCAAATTTGGGAGGTACAAATGGCGAACAGTAGTGAAGTTAACCTGATCCAAACACCAAGTACTTCTGCTGCACAAAATAATCAAACTCCAACAGAATATGACTACTTATTGAAGAGAATCGAAAGTTTGGAAACAAAGTTATCCACCCGTCAGAGTCGCAGCAGCGTAATTTCTACCAACAACGAACTCAAAGTAGATCAAACTCCGAAAATGCAAATTACAGAAAATGAAGACTATAATTCAAAAAACTGTTATGCTCCCCATGTGTCGAGGAATGCACGGGGCAAATTGATACGACAAGATTATCAATTTACGACAGCGAGTTAAAAGACCGTTTTTTAATTGACCCAGGCGCCAGCGTTTCTGTAATTAAATATAACATTACCAAAAATTCTAAGCATAGTGATTTTCTCTTATATGCGGCGAATCAAACAGAAATCAAGATAACAGGTATTAAAATAATTCGAGCGACACTAGGTTTGCGTTGAACTTTCGTATGAAATTTCATATTAGCAGACACCAATCAATCGGCTCAGATTTTTTTAAATATTATGGTATATTAGTTGACATTAAAAATCGTAAATTGATAGACACTACTACGTCATTGTCATCACAAACTAGTGTCGCAGAAATCATAACTGCATCCGCAGGAATCACTACAATATCATCTAGTAAATGTTCCCCACATATAGTTCGCCTAATCGAAGAATTTCCAGAAATTATGCAAGAGAAATTGGAATTAACGATGCTACACATGAAGTAACTCATTGCATCGAAACTACGGGTCCTTCTTGTTTCACCAGAGCACGACGTCTTGTCCGAAAAAAATCGGGTGAATGGAGACCGTGCGAGGACTATCGAGCGTTGAACGCTCAAACAAAACCTGGCATGTATACAATATTCCATACTTGTCAGATTTTAGTCATCAACTAGATGGATGCAAATATTTTACGGCAATAGATTTAGTTCGCGCGTATGATAATAATCTATCTATAAGTACCTATAGAATAGTGTGACATACCAAAAACAGCGATACGAACACCGTTCGGACTATTCGAGTTCACAAGAATGACAAGAATGACAAGAATGACTCAATTTTCAGAGGACTAGAGTTTTGTTTTATTTACATCGATGATATGCTCATCGCATCAAAAACGGAGGAGGAGCATATGGTTTATTTAAACACCATATTTCAACGATTTAAGGACAATGGGTTGGCAATTAACCCAAGTAAATCGATTTTAAACATTAAAAAAATAACGTTTTTGGGCCATGAAATTACAGTAGATGGCATATTACTAGCGGCAAGTAAAGTTAAAGCGATTAATGAATTTCCGAAACCTCAAACGGTATCCGAACTACGTTGTTATATGGGTATGATTAATTTCTATCGGAAATTTATACCCCACGCAGCGGAAGAGCAAAACATTTTAAACAGCCAAATTGAAGGGTAAAAAAAATGATAAACGCATCATAGAATGGTAACAGGAGCTAATTAACGCTTTTGAATTGTCAAAAGAACGACTAATGAATGCTACCTTATTAAGTCATCTAGTTAATAATTCAAGGTTACCAGTTACCGTAGATGTTTTCAACAACTCAATTGGTGCTGTCGTTCATCAATACGTCGATAACATATGGCACCCATTATGTTTCTTCTCAATAAAACTGAACGACACGCAAAAACGTTACAGCACATATGATCGCGAGCTATTGGCTGCATATACCTCAATTAAGTACTTCAAGCATTACTTAGAAGGCCAGAGTTTTACCCTGTACACAAACAAAAATACAAACAAAAATATATACTGTGAAGTAACAACTGGAAGGGCTCGCCCTTACATACCAAAAGGATATCGTCGAGCGATATTTGAAAGTGAACACAAACTTGTACATCCAGGTGTTGAAACTACAGTTCGTATGGTGTCACAAAAATATTTTTGGCCGAGACTCAAGGTGGAGTGCCGAACTTGGGCGCAGCATTGCTTACAATGCCAAAAATTCATTAGCCTTCTCATTAGCCAGTAACCGTTTTAAAAAAGTGCACCAGGATATAGTAGGTCCATTACCTACCTCAGAAGGTAATCGTTATTGTATAACATTAATTGACCGTTTTACTAGGTGGGCTGAGGCCATTTTTTTGGGGTTTGCTGATCGGAGGAGACAAGACATAATCAATAAATACAATTACAATTTATATTTTATAATCAAGAAATCAATAATCAAGAATATAAGTGACGGCGTAGATCCACGTGGCAGCGGTAAAGAGTAGTAACAAATATTTATAGAGTAGTAATAACGCATTGGTCATAAAACGGTTAATTCAATTGATTTGTAATTTTTACTAAATTTTTTTAGAATCTAATTTGTATTAATTTTAAAGTTTTGTGTCAAATAAAGTGAATATAAATTAAATTTACGGCGAACACATGACCTATTGGTCGTAAAACGGTTAATTCAATAGATTTGTAATGTTTAATATTCTTTTTAAAATCTAATTTATATTATAATTTTTATAATTTTATATTTTTAATAATGTAGTAATCTAATTAATTGTAAATTTCAGGCAAAAACTAATCCAATTTATTACAGAATATACGGCTTGTAGAAATCATATTATTATGTTATTATATTATGAATTAATTATTTATAATTTCCAGGTGAAAATCGGTGAAACTGGCCCTAAAACCCACCTTAAGCGCTCCTTGTTTTGTTGAAATAAATAGAAGAACACTGTTAAATACATTAAATTCCATTTAATGGAGTCAGCCAATAGACCAAATTTATTAACGACTAGTACTTATTAATTAGTCAAAGTTCACTTTCTTTATCAAAGAAAGTGAACTTTGACTAATTAATAAGTACTCAACGATGAAAGTAGAAATAGAAAGAACTCGACTTTTTCTATCTAAAGAACACCAAGAGACGTCACCGAAGAAAAAAAGGAGAAAAAGCTTAATATTCTAAGCTGCTTGGCCTTTACTCGATTACATGTAATGACAGTTTCTATTTTCAAGCAAGATTGGGAAGCTGACATATGTTAGTTGAATCTTTACGAGTCTACGATTCGTTGAGCTGGATAGTTCCAGTAATCGTGCAGATCAAAATATTATTTTAGGAGCGGTAGATCGGAAAAGTTGGCTGGAACGATACAACACGAAAAAAACTACCGTAAAGTATTGTAAATTTGTGCACAGTTACAAAAACTGTATGTTAGTTAATTTCAGCCAGATTAACGTTGGTTTACTTAATAATACCTATGCTGAAATTTTGCACCAAATCAGTCCTTTTAAAATATGTTAAAAGACTTTTGAAAAATATATGTACCAGAAAAATATATTGGCTTTAAAATTATAACTCTAAAATTGCGATAGACTGGCTTCCATCTCTTCAAATGGGTTGGTCGACGATCTCATCAAATAGATCTGCCAAAATACAAAAAATCGTAGATAGAGTTCATCCGCCAATTGATTTTCTTAGTAAATGTTTCCAGGCAGATTTAACAATGTGGTGGAAAGGATTTTATAGTTGGTTCAATTTGTTTTTTAATTTCTCAGCAAGAATGCCAAAAAAGTCACTACCAACATATTTTCAATGATCAAAGTAGCTGGCATAGATTAAGATATAATAAAGATGGCCCATACACAAACGAAAATTTATACTAAGAAATTATAATAGAGAAAGTAAAAATAAAAAGAAGAAATATTTTTTTGGTTGCTGTATATTGAAGGTTTGTAAAGTATATATTCTATAATTTAAAGAATAAAAAATAAAATCAAGTAGCCTTTCTATACAATGAAATTTTTATTTGTAGTTGAAAAATATTTTTGTGTACAGTGTACTTTAACCTAAAACATGCTTTTAAATTTTTATTTAAACTAGTGGTACCCGTTAGCATATTAGAGGTACCCATCACTTACTTTTATTTTTTATTCTAATTGGATCATCTTTTTATATCTTAATCTATGGCTAAACCCAAATCTAGTCGTTTGCAAAATACAACAACTAGAAGAACAGTTGAAGGAAGAATAAATGTTCTGCGAAGTAATCATTCAATATTATTCATTAAGTCACATATATGACATAACTCTACAAGATATATATTGCCAGCACAATTATGCCACAATTGAGTAGTCATTCTTTATTAGAAACATAGCTAGATAGAATTGAACAGCGGATATTGGCCAATTTACGAATCAGCCAAAGCTGCGCTTACTAAATCGTTATTGATGCAGGCCCAATTACTATAGGTGTCGTGAAAGTCAAAAGCTTCGCATATGTGTTTTTATCTGCTTCGCAGTCTTGCAATCGAGAAGTCTAGTATTCACGAGTGATGTGAAGATTCTCCTCATATTATGTTACGACTATACGTTCCACATTATTATATGAAGCTATTTTAAGCGAACAAGACTGCCTGCGGCCGTGAAATCTATACTGTCGGAAATCTATACTGTCGTGAAATCTATACTGTCGGAAGAGTTTAATGATCTTTAGAAATGATATCACTCTGGACAGTAATCGTTGCTAGGACTATGAAAGTTTTGAAAGTCTTAATTTTCTTGTTCGTGATATGTTTATGGCATCAGTGACAATCATCGAGTATTCCTGATCATTTAAGTTTCTCAGGCAGATATGCCATCGATTCAGTTCTTGCGCATTTTGCGGTGATCAATGGTATTTTCAGTTGTGTAGCAGTTTCGGTGTTAATTTAGAGCAAGTGCTAGAAAAACAAGGAGGAATACAAAAAATTAGGGGTTCAATTGACCGATAAAGAAAAAGACAGATAAGAGGCTAGGAGACAGCAGGATTTTGGAATGGAGGAGCTTCAGATAAACCAAAGTATAATTAAAGAATTAAAGTGGAAATCATGGAAATTGGAAGAAGAAAATTATGAGTTAAAATTATATGTGACTGGAGTCGTGAGAAAGAGGATCCTCGAACCAGTCATTAGTTAATTGCCTCTTGGAAGTATATTGCATGACAATGGGAAAAATAAACCAATGCGATTTAATAAGAGCAATCGTTAAAGGAATAAATCCTGGGAGGGAGGTGAAGCAGGTTGAATTAAAGGAGAAAAGCAGAAAGTAAGACAAATAGAAAAAATGAGTAAAGGAAAAAGAGTGAAATGGAATGAAGTAAGATAGAAGTAGAAGAGACAGGTGATGAGTATGATTTAGAAGTAGGTGATGATAGGGCAACTCAAATGAAGAGGAAGAATATAGAGATTTATGTGAGTAATTACGTAAATGGAAATAGTAAGGTCGGGAGATCTGTGAGGTACAAGCTGGAAATTAAATTAAAGGAGAATAGAATAGTGTATTCGAAATCTAGATGAATGAGCATGATCGATCAAGATGCAATAAAGAAAAATATCAAAGAATTATTAAAGGAGTGGTGATTAGGAGAAGTAACTCAGAATTTTACAGTAGTATAGTGTTGGTAGAAAAAAAGACGGAAGATTCAAGAAGTTATTTCCGGCGTGGTCAACAAGTACTAAGGAAGGAATAAAAGCAATGGAAAAGTACAGTAGGGCTTATGGGAACCCTAGAAGATTTATTTTAGATCGGAGTCCAGCTATTTCCTCAGATGATTTTAAGAAGTGAGGAGAAATAAATGGGGTAAAACACGTAAAAGTTCCGGAAGCATGTTCCACAGCAAATGGGTTGGTAGAAAGATGCCATCGCAATTGTCAAAAAGATTCAAGAATAGTCAGTACAGAGAGAGTAAAGTTATATGGGAGAAATGAGGGATAGGAGTAATGATGGTAATAAGGGTAATTATATCAGAGATCAAGGCAGAATAGGATGACGACAGAAGAAAAACAGCTAAATATTGATTTTTTTTTGCTACTATTATGTTACGATTATGTTAAAATTTAATAAATATTTGAATCAAAAATGGGAAGTGGGCGTCATTATTGATCAAAGAACAAGAGATATCAAAACATCAATTTCGATTTCTACAATTTATACCACCTTTCCGATTGATCCACTGCCTTTGCATCTGGTTTAAAAGTCATTTTGACAACAGATATATCAAAGTTACACATTTTGGAATTATTTTATGCATAATTGTAATTTGACAGAAAGATAGAACGTAGAACTTAAAAGAAGGTAATCCTACACAATTTCAAAAAAATCAATGCTTAAAGCTATACTTATCGACACTATGCACCTAGTTTAAAATAAAAAATTAAAAAATCTAATCAGAAACGGAAATCAATTAGATAAATTTCAAATCTCATATCTCATGTAATTCAATTAGACAACATTAACACAGAATACTTTAATCCGCTCAAGGTATTACAAGGAGGGAGTAAAACATACAAAACAAAAATATTCCCGACAAATCATTTCATTTCATATATCTAATGTACTAGTTCGAATCTTATTCACCCACAGCCACCACACACCATCGTCATCATCATCTATGTCACCTTCCGTTTCGTTTAGCAATTCTTAGTACATCTTTGCTCTTAATTACAAAAAAAAAACGACGAATTTCCCTGAACTAATTCATATAGACGATATATATATATATATATATATATATATATATATATATATATATATATATATATATATATATATATATATATATATATATATATATATATATCAGAATTCCCTTAACGACACACTTAAAACATAAGAAATCGATTAAAATGATAATGATAATGTTTTCTTATTATCATTTTATTTTCCCATGCTGGAGCTTTTTTTTTTGTTCACATATACGAGCTTTATTTTTGTTCTCGTTCCATTTATCTATATCTATCTATTTGTATGTATGTATATATTATGTGCTCCCTATATATCGCTCCTAAGATAAGATTGATTAATAAAATTTACAATTATATGTGACAAAATTATAATAATAATTATTTTTGTTGTTGTTATACTGTTGTTGTCTTTATTATTATTGTTATTATTATTACGATTGCTTTTAACGATTGTAAATATAATTTTCACGAAATCGTTTGCTTGTGCTATCTGTCGTACGTAGAAAATCAATTACAATGTGGTGATTATGGTGGAAGGTTGATCTTCGATCGTTTAGTTTATAAATCTTAAAAAGTCATACCGTAATTTTGCCGTTTGTATCATCTGCAGCTCGACACCCACTGTACCTAGATAATTTTTGTGTCTCAAACGATACTGTACGAACATTTTTTAAAAATATATTTCGACTCGTTCTCGTCGATAAATTTTTTCGACAATTTAAATGGCAATAAAACTTAATCACCAGCATATAAGAAGTGTATAGACTATCTATTTATCTATATAACGAGTAAAAAGCTCTGCTCAAGATCAGTAAAATTGAAATGCCAGTTAACAATTTATATATATGTATGTATGGGTACACATTAGAAATAATAATAGAATTTTTTTCTTCGTTGTAATAAGATGTAAATTAGAAATGATTCTAGTATATATACCGCGTCGTCATCATCGTTGTGTCTATAATATAAGTGTGGTAATTGTAAATTTTCACTTTTTTTCAAGCATAATGAGTTTATAACATAAAAACGAAAGATAAGCGCACATACACACACACATAGTCATCTAAACACTAATCAATTCAATTTTATTTCAATTTGAATTAATGTTATTTTTATGATTATTATGTAAATGTTATTTTGTTGATGTTGTTCTAAAAAAAAAAACAAAATTATATATGTTTACAATTTGGAAAATGGTGGAAAATTTTTATTTTTTTTAATCGATTTTTACGGAAATAATAATAAAATTTATTTTATATTTAAAAAAAAAAAAAACCAATTTTCCAATTTTTTGTCGATTTTTTTTATTAAAGCTTAAACATTTACAAAAAGGTTTAGATTTATATTTGCACTTAGACCAATATTTTTGTGTTATGGTTTTTGTTACCTCAAATTCATCCGATAGTTTCTAGAATGCTTCGGCTATATCACGTAGTATAGATGGTTGTAATTGGAAATTTCCTAATGGTATAATTCTTTACTATAATGCGAAAGCTTGTCAAACTCAAACAACCTAATGTGGTGTTAGGGTCTAATTTAACAATATGTATTAACTATAAGCAGTGGCTTATGCAAAGTACATACTCTTTATTGCATATCAACAGGTTACGGGCCAAGATTTGCATAAATAATTTACAAGATTTGCATAATTCCTTGTTTCAGAAGAAAACAAGTGTCTCACGTGTACTTTGTGGTAATTATTTTATGTTGAAAATTGCAATTTACATTATTTTACATGTACACTTCAAAAATGGCTCCGTCAAAATGTCTCTTTGACAAACAGCCTTCCTCCACCTTCCTAATTGGAAATCCACAAAAATTGTAAGTGTATTCCTTTTAATCTTCTTGCCTACGATCCATCCATACCAAAACCTCACCAACCGCCTGCTCCACTGATGATACCGTAATGGTTGGAAATAGAATTCTCTATGTACAAGTCTACAGACTTCTGAAAATTAAAATTAACACCACCCAAAACCCAAACCATTCCACCCACAACCCAAACACACTCAAAAACTAAACGTCAGCGCGTGAACCTGGCCCTTACAATTCTGCCGTTGATAATGTACTTTGCAAAAGCTAAAACCCGGACCAAAAACTCAACGAAACAACAACATCCTGCCTCGGATGTTGTTCTTTCGTTTTCAAAACCATTGCCAACCACCGACACAACTGCCATAAAATTCGATGATGCATCCAATTCGGAAATCCAAAACCCAAAAGTGTCTAAAAAATTCCAAAGGAAGAGCATAACAGAAAGGCAACGGCTAAGGAAGACAGAAGGATGACTACGCCTTTGCAAAGAGACCCTCCAAATACTGCTCCACGTGCGAGAAGCAATATAAAGAAATAATTTTGGCTTCAAAACTTTACTTAGACGACTTCGTGAAGCGACTGTAAGAACCCATGATGCGCAAAAGACGCCATCTATACCCAAAAGAATGAAAATCGTTCCACTCCTGCTCGAACCTATTAAGCGAAACCTGTGGAGTTTTTGCCAAAAAAACCATAAGCCTACGATCGCACCTCTCTTTTAAAAACATTATTGTAATTGTGCTATGCTACAAAATCATTCCTTTTATTGACTATACTGTCACATATATTCAAATATTATTTATATTTTGTGTCTCCACTCATCCTACAACAACAAACTATAATTTTATATTTTATGCAGCGAACAAATGTAAGTCAAATAGAGCTACTCTTTATAATTGATACACCTTATATTTCTCTGCGTATGGACAATATGCAAATCAGAACACCCTATGACTAAACACACTGATACAATTACTAAAAAAACTCCATCATATACAAATCTATTTTGATACACATCACTATCCGCCAAATTAATTTATGCATAATAACATAATATAATATTAGTATCATAAGTATGCCAGAACCCGAATTTAAAGCCTAAAAAAAGTTTTATCTATCTATGTCTGTAATCTTTCCGTATATTACTCAATCACAACAAATAAACTAGAACCATTTTTAAATTCTGCAAACAAACCATTTAGTTATGGCATAGCCATAAATGTCAAATTAATAATAACATCCTATAATAATAAAACTTTTTAAATATTTAAATAAATATTTGGATATGTGCATAAGAAATAATATTAAATGGATATAAGATTATGGTGGTGAATAAATTTAAAATGGTTTGGATCTCTGCTAGTCATATTTGTTTCTATTACCGCAAGGATCGCACATTTTTTATTTACAATTAACATGGGAATCGCACAACAATATGGCACTATAAACTGTTAATATCGTTTTGTTTCGATAAACTCAGAACGATTAAACAGAGATGCACATTGTAATTTATGTAATATGATTCAAACACAATAAAAATGTATGTAAATTTTAGAACACAATGTTTATCAATAATTCAATCGTTTTACGAATCGAATATTAATTTAACATTAGTCTTAGTAATTTTAGCTCCCCTCATCTAAATATACGAAAAAATAAATAAAATAAAATATTGATCTGTTAAAATATTGACAACCACCATTCCTTAATAATTAACTTTAAAAACTTTCTTTACATTAATTTATTTTAATAACTTTAAAACGAATCTTCGATAGTAGGATGAGTCTAAAGGGATCGCAGTATGACGGCTGCTCTACCCTTTACAGCGCCTCCATCGATAACAATGTCGTTTGTAATTGATTCTGCGCTCAAAAATTGTTAATGCCAATAATTTAATTGAATAAAACCGATGACTTCTATAAGCATGATGATAGCTAATAGATATCTTTGATTAAACAATTGCAGTGGCATCAATTGAACCATAAAGTATCGCACTGTAGGTAAACCTACAATTCTAGTTAATAGTTTAAGCCTAACAATGTAATTAATGCTCCATTTCTATTGTTGCAGACTAGCTTGGATACGACCTTAGAGGCGTTCAGGCATAATCCAACGGACGTTGCATCACTAAAACTAATAACTCACTAAAACACTAAAAATTTTGTTAGTACACAATCAGGACCAATTTTATCCTTAAAGCTGTGTAAATTTTGAATTACGTCATAAATATTTGGTATGCATACAAGCGAAGATACTCTCCACTAGACTTCGGAGTTTTACTGGGATGATTAATATTATTACTACTTACATAAACACTTTGAAAAAAATCTCTGATCAAGTTACAAATATTCTCAGCATCATAAGTATGACATACTTGTAGCTCATCACTGATAGATACACTGTAGTCTTACGTTTAGTACTGACGTATTTCCAAAATAATTTAGAGTTGTTCTGTATATTTCCTTCAATTTTGTTAAGGTATTCTGTATATAATTTAAGATAGAGTATATCAAACTATTTCTTTACTTTATGAAATTCTATTTTTAAATTTTACTGGTTATTAGTCTTTCTCACTTTTTTATTCAATATGTTTTTCCGATTACGTAAATTTTTCAGTTCTTTTGTAAACCAAGGGCGATAATTTGAACCATAAAACTTTTTTAATGGTACATAATTTTCAATACCATAATTTAAAATATCATAAAATAACTTAACATCATCATTAATATCAAAATTACCCAATAGATCATTCCAATCAATATTCTGAAAATAATTAAGACCGTCCACGTCATATTGTTAATGTCATAAAAACTTGGATCACAAATTTTCAAACTTTTAAATGGTAGAAGAATATTACAATTTATTAAAATTACATATGATTTATGAAGCTTGTCATTCAAATGGAGACATGCCTCATACATCAAAGGTAGGGTCTTTTAGACCCTACCTTTGAGAATTTCACATTTTTCTTTACTTCTGGGTATTAAAGGAGGATAAAATTATAGACAACGATTTATGAAAAATATTTTCCATATTTGTATACATAAATAGTAATACTATTTATTTAGAATGTTAAACTTTCTAACTTTAAAACCACATTGCTTAAATTTATTTTATTACAATCATAGCTGTTCTAACGAAGGTGATTGCTATTAAAAATTAGTGACAGAAACTGGTCTGATATGTCCACACAAGCCGAATGATAAACTTTATGACATGGTCCACTACAGAGTATTAAACTCACATTTCTAGATAAGTCTGATTCACATTTTCCACATCGACCACTCATTCTAAAATACGGAGTATTAAAAGTACAAAGTGTTAATCTTAAACTATTAAATCACTTCACAGTAAAATGTTTAGTAAATAGAATAACTGATACTAAACTATATGATCATGTAAATGTCAATAATTTGACAACCAATATTATGTATATAAAATCACCAATTCACAAAAAAGTTTTTAGTTGAAAAACTAAATTAAAACTAAAAAGTATATCAAAATTCACATAACTATAAAACAACTGTAGATTTCAGATAAATAACAAAAATTCAAAAACCATTTTACAATAGTTTACAATTTAAAATAAATTAAATAAGACGAATAATGACGTCATCTTTACGTTTTAGGTTATAATGTAATATTAATTTTCCAAAAACCACAAAGCAACATTCCGTTCTTAAAGTCATCATCAAGTTCTTATTAATTTTCTAAATAGCTTAAAGCTTTTCAAAATTTAACATTGACTTCGGAAATTTTTTTAACTTTTTTCAAATTATTGAAACAGTAAAATAAATTAAAAAACTGTATATATATATATATATATATATATATATATATATATATATATATATATATATATATATATATATATATATAAATAAATAATAAAAGTTAAAATAATTACAGCTTTTACCACAAAAGTTTTATTTTAATTTTTATGGCAATTCCATTAAAAATATAACTTTTAATTAGTAAAATGAAAAATGGCGAATTAATAACGTAAACAATATTGATAGAACAAAAACATAAAAATATTATTTATTTATAAACACTTTAGACAAGTCATAAAAGCTTTTCTTTAAAAAAAAAATAAAAAACAAAACAAAACAAAATCATATTTTTATTACTTATTTATAATATTTATACAAAATTTTTATCATTCAAAAGTTTAATTAAATTTTTTTTTCTACCTAAACTTTTAACAAAAATCAAAATTAAAAAGCTTTTCTTATTGTTATACTGCTTAGTGAGTAGCTTGAAAAGGTAAAGCAAAAAATACGATTGTAAAAAGTTTCATTTTTATTATTATCTAAAGCACAAAAATTAATTGTTTTGTAGGTTTGAGTGATACGATAACACAAATAAAAAAAAAAAAGAATTGCAAGCTTTTTAAGATTTTTCTCTCGTTTTATTGAAATCATTTTTATTTTAATACCGGAGGATAATGGATTCAAAATGGAAAACTTTTTTTTTTTTTTTATTTGAAAAAAACTTTAAAAAAAACCGAAACATATCTCAGACGCTTACATTATAAACACTCAGGCGATGGTTAAATGTTCATGTACATCGTCATCTTTGTCGTATGTGTATATAGTACCATTCTTTGGTTTTAGTTTTTTTTTTTTTGGATTCTTTGGTATTAACACATTAAACTTAAACAACACCAGTTAAGAAATAAGAACAACAAATACTAACCAAAAATACCATAACTATGCAACCACAGGACAACTATATATACATATGCACACAAACATATCCAAAAATAGCACCAAATCCGAAATGGGATAAACAAACACAATACACATGGAAAAAAATAATTTTCGTGTTTTTTGCCATGACAATCCTAGATTTTATGATTCTTTGTTAGTTCTAAAAAAAAAAGCCAAAACTTTTATGTTTCGTGGCTTTATTGTTGTTGGAATATTATTTAAAGTTTTATTCCTATTGTATAGTGTTTTTTTTTAGCTATTGTAAACAATAAAAAGCATATTTTCCACAAAAGAAACCATTTAACATGGCACATATATGGGATACGATATATACACATATTCTAGAGCCATATATAGTATGTTGGATTGAAAAAAAGGGTGAGTTAACCAAAAAAATATATTTCTGTTTATATACATGCACGTTTTTGTAATTTATTTATATGGTTCCTCTTATGCTATTTTTGCATGTTGTTACTGTTGTTGTTGCTGATGATGCTGCTGCTGCTGCTGCTGCTGTTGGAACAAATGGACTATATGAGTCTAGATGACCATAAGATTATAGTTTATTTATATTTAGTTGTATATATAGTTGGCCGGTAGCATATTTTAACTAATTATTCACATATGTGGTAGGTTGCACGCTACTGACTAGCACATTTTTCGAAATGCAGCACACAAAGTAAAATGATAGCTGGATATGAATAAAATAGTATTACGACTATTCTAATAAATTCATTAAATGAATCAGAAATATCGAAAAAATAGTTGTAATTTCCAAGTCAACTTCTGGAAGTGTATGAAACTCCTATGCCATATTAAATACTACTTCTGAATATCACTAAAAACTTTGCTTCAAATGCTCTCAATATTACCAAATATATTTACTTACATCTTTCAAACACAGAGTCTCAACAAGTGTTTTTCTACAGTTAAAAGGTTAATAAATAAAATTAGCACTTTATGTTTGTTTAGTGTATTGTTTAGTGTTTGCATGCGTCTATCTATCCCGAAGGATCGACTTGGCGGCGAAATAGTGAAAGTGATGATTTGATTTAAAATGAGCAGAGAGACCACAATACAGCACACGTGATAGTTTGAAAAGAAGAAATAACAGCGCCTTTCGTATTTTACTCGAGAAATGGAGACAGGTAGATTTGAAAGGCTTTTTGGTGAAGGCACAAAAACGATACACCAGCAAAATTGCACAGTGTTTATCGCGAAAAAGATAAACAGGGCAAATTCAAACAAGAGCAAACGAGATTCAGCGAAAACACGAATCTAGGCCAAAATGTATGCTTAGGGTTTTTAAGAGTTGGCAGATTTTTACAAGATCCCAGTTTCTGGGACTTTTGAGAAACTCTACCGTGTTAGCCCAGCAGTCACTGAAACAAGCGAATGAAGCTGAAAACCGACACAATGTTGCTCCGTTACATAGTGGCTACATATGCAAATATGCCACCTATCACTCATTGAACGTGTTTCATGGCATCTTCCAGTTTAAGTTCACTAGATGTCAATGCCTTGCAATAGTTGTTACAAATTTAATGCGAGCCACCATCCTTTCACTCAGCCAATGGGACGTAACGCAGATGGTGCTAGGGTCAAAATTCCCAAAGATAAAGCTGATCTCTTTTTCTTTGGGAATTTTGAAGATCGTATCCAGGAGCTTTTTTTGCATTTAGGTTAAGTTTGATTTCATTTTTGAGATTCATTTCCTTTATTGTAATAGTCGTATGTCTAACTCGTCTTTTTTTTGCATGAGAAAGGTATCTGCTATTTGTCTAGTCAAAGGTTTAAACGTTTCGTCCAGATGTTCAGAAAAAAGATCAGCTTTATTTTTGGGATTTATTGCCCAAACACGATCTGCTTTTTTGATTGGTGGCATCTGCTTTTTTGGATTTTTCAGTCCTTTTGTAGCTTTTCATAAAGAGTAATCACTTTGTTTGTGGCCAGAACGACTTATTAAATATTTATTGTAATTTAAGGCATACTTTCTTGTATAAAAATAGTTTTGTTCTCTGGTGCTCGATTTCTTTGCCAGATTTTGCGAGCTTTCCGCTTTTCTCTGATCAGATTTCGTATTTTCTGTATATATGTTTCGTTCTTGTGAGGTTTATTTTTGGCAGGAGGAGTGCTTTCCCATGCTGTAATCTGAATATTGTTTATGAGCAGCTCTATACTTCTCTTTCAAGATGTGTTTATTTTTTGATTGGGACTTGAAGATCAATTAACAGTGCGAAGGTTTCCCAATTACTCTTCCCGATTGTCACCCTTGGTGGATTTTCTTTTCCAATTATTTTTCACTGATTGTTAGTATGATTGGAGAATGATCCGAGGATTAACCTTCATTATTTTCAAGGTGGTTAGTTTTCTGAAATACCTTTAGCTCTGAAAAAAGTCAATCACGTATGGTTTTTTTTTGTGTCCATTGGCCAATAAGTAGGAATACCACTTGAATGAGACCCGCGGTTTATTTTATGTACAGCTTCTAATAGTTCTTTACCTTTAAGTGTTATTAGTATTGAACCCCAATATGTATGTTGGGCATTGACGTCTCCTCCTTTGATAAAATTTGAGCCCATTATTTTGAGCATTGAGAGGTAATCATTCTTGTTAAGTTGAGACCTTAGTATATCGTAGCACCCCGCAGCTTCTTGTAATTATTTAGTTGCACGCTAAGTGATATGATTTGCATTGTCTCTCTTTCAAATTTGACAGCTTCGAAGTGTTTAATGTTTTCTCTGAAAAGGATAGTTGCTCCAACCCTAGCACTTTCTGCTGGGTGTATAGAACGTTAACAAGTAAGTAACCTTTTATTTTTGCATAAGACTTTCTAGTGAAATGCGTATTTGCTATTAAGCATATAGCAATTTTTTCTGTATTCAAAAAGATTTCTAGCTCTAGAAAATGCTGTAGAAGTCCATTAGCATTCCAGGTTAGTAATCTTAGTGTTTTGTTCATTTTTTATTGTTTAGTGAGGTATCAGATAAAACATATTTTTTGCTAAAAATCTGGTTAATTTTTCCTTGATGTCCTACTTGCTGTTCAAGATTAACTTGTCTTTTGTCTAGAAACTCTATATTTTTTTCTATTTTAGAGAGGCGATTGGCAATAGCATCTATGATGTTTTGCATTGTGGTCATAGCTTGTTGAATTCCAACATTTTGATCTGAAGGTCCAAGTTTCATCTGAAGGTCACTTTCGCCCTATGGAACGTAGTGACAGTTTTTGTCGGGATTTCCTTTTATTTCGTTGCTCTCATTGGCTGATTTTTGTTTGCCCTATTTCGCATGTTTTGGCTACTTCACACTCTTTGTAGCTGACAGGGTGGCTTCCATGGCAGTTAGCACATTTTGCTGGATTGTTCTAATCTATCACACATTTTGTTGAATCATGCTTTCCCGCACATTTTACACAACTGGTTTCGCGATTCAGTATTTGCGTGTGGTTGTAGGCCTGGCGCTTTTTCCATTGTGGTATAATTTGTGTCGCCTTTTTCAATGGCTTCATTCGGACAATCATTCCTAAGATGTTCCTAATGTTGAATATGTTCTCAATTTTCTCTGAGTTTGCAAAGGTCAGAGTGAAAAGTGGTACGGAATAGTGGTAATGGGAAGGCGCCTGATGGGGAAACTGGCAAACCCAACACAGAATACATGATTCTGAAATTATTGATGTCTGGCATCCAGAGTCTAAAATGATTCGACATAATTTTAATTTTCCAGGTTTGTATTTAACTTGAGTCATAAAGTATACGGAGTATTTTTATTATCATGAAGCTGTGCATCATGTCGTCTTCTGCACAAAATTTTTCCTTCATTTTGAATCAAAGATCTAAATTTCGTACATCTTACGGAATGGTGTTGCTTATTACAATTAGATACACGGAAGTCATTTAAAAGTAGTAACATTGGCTTGAGTAGTTCAGTTAATAATAAAACTCTTTGATTGATTAACCATCGGCGCACTGCCAGCATTCCCTTGTTACGAACTTTAAACATTCTTGGGTAGTTTTAAATTATCTTTCTGATGCTAGTTTTTGATGATTTTGTCTTTTTGTCTGAATTTTTTAGCATCCAGTGGATTGTGGAGCCATAGATTTCGTTGTATAGCGTAATTTTTTAATGCCTACGAACATCACAATACTTCGTCTGTAACATTGTATCCTTTGACGTTCAATAATTTTCGCCTATGTCTCTTCATAATTAGCATCAGTTACTTTTTTATGATGGGTGAACGCTGACACTTCTCTCTTATAATTGCTTAAAATATTTTAAGTTATGTACATTTGCCAAACCTTCCCGATTGTGCACTGATGATTCAAATAAAATGCTGAAAATTCTGCATATTTACCTTCAAACTATGAAACTCGTACACAACGTTTCTATATACCTATGTTGTTGATCAGCTAACGCCAACATCGATTTCTACTGATCAAAACATGTTTCAATTGCTTATGACTTCGACCTTTGAGCTAATGCTGTTATTTGGTGCGCCTCGATTCCTTAGGAGATTTTTTTTGCTATAGTTTTCTAGTCAAATCGAACGTATTAACTCTTATATTAGTTCGGCCTTTGAAAGCTGTATTCCGCTTAAAACAATCAAGCTAGAAGAAACACTAAGATATTTATTTTGCAAACAATTTGAAGAGCTGAAGTGATAAGAATTCAGCTACTGGGTAGTAGACAAATTAAGCATAATTTATTTAAACAAGTTTTCGGCTGTACCCTACCCTTTCAGACCACAGCTTTTTGAAATTTGGGACCAAGCTAGCAATCATGATCAACGATATTACTAATACTTGGAAGGAACATTTTGTACAAAGAGCAGCAAAATGCACTTTATAACCCAACTGTGGATTAGCATACTAACTGAATCTATTCAAATAGCTTTGATCCCACAGTATAGAATAAAGGGCAGACTCATTTCAAATATTGACGGGATACACGAAGCAACTCCATCCGTCCAGGTGATGTGCCTTGTTCACTAGTCACGATCACGCGTCACGGATTAGTCTTGCCAGGTACCAACTAGGCATTTCGGATATTCTGTGACAAGTAGTACGAGCACGGATGAGCTACTAGCTCGGATGCTCGAAGAGTAAATTCCAGACTAGGTAGATTCGAACTTTGAACATCTAGTCCAGCAACTAACTGGTGAACATGATCCCGTTCTCCTTCAACTAGAAGGAGTGCAAAATTGAAACAATGCTAAATCAACCAGCATCCTAAGTGGTGTTACCACGACAGATTCAGACACAAAGCTCAGAATTGTTAGGTATTTTGTGATTTTCCGAATTTCAGAGGCCACCACAACCGGAAAACAACCGTTTTCCTAAGCAAAAGACCTCGTTTAGGGAAAACAATTCCCTAAACTAGAAGGTCTATCTGTTGACGCGGCTGACCATAGGCCAAATTACATTAGCCGCTTATTTATATGGGACTGTCAAAACAAGCTCACGTTTCTGGTAGACACTGCCGCTAATATATCCGTCATTTCGAATACAAATTGTATGAACCACAAGACGAGCGCTGCTATAGACGCCGTGTTACATTCAACAGTTAAATAAAAGAAATCGGAAGCCGCTTGAGTTTTTTCCAAAAAAAATTTCGAATGCTGAGAAAAAATATTCTGCATTCGATAGAGAGCTACTACCAATTGATCAAACAATTTTAAATACTATGTCGAGGGTCGAGATTTTAAAATTCGATTCAATCCAAGGCTGAGCGCATCCAGCGATAATCTCGAGCATCAAACCACGAAACTCCAAATGCCAATCGAATTATTTGAATTTGCACGAAACATTTTAATAATTATTTGTGTAGCGAAATATGGACGCTACACATCCAGAAATGTTGAATTGCAAAAGTTTTTAATTCAAATAGAAGCAATTTTAAATTTACACCAATTCACACCAGTTAATCACAGTCCTGCAGATTTGAGCCATTTTAGGACACTTTTAATTAAGTTGCACAAATTGCGCTTTGATTGCACTGTTTGCTCTGTACAGTGAAGAAATTCTTCTAAAGTATGTCATACTCGATAGCACAGACAGTACATAAAACCAAGTGACTTACCATTAATCACTAAAATGCCGGCATTATGATTTGCGAACAACATGTGAATGGCGCAAAGTTTCACAAAGAAAACTAAAGTTAAGATTATACAACCGTTCCGAAACAAAGTTCTACGATACATTGTCCATGCACCTTAGTTTATTAGAAACGATAATTTACATAGGGATTTAAAGTTGGAAATCGCGTCAACGAAAAAATCACACAAAATGCCAAAAAATATACCCAGCGTTTACAACTCCATGAAAATACGGATATTTAACATATTGTTAACGACGTTGATTCAGCTCGCAAAACAGAGCGCACTGGGAATAACTACTGTGTAGTTATTAGCCCAACTAACGGAGAATTAAAATAAGAAAGAAAAATTGCTAAATGAGTTATAACCACTTAATCGTAATAAAAAAAGATAAATTAAAAAAAAAAGAATCATGTATACAGAAGCTAGGTTAGCCAAGACGAAAGGCCAAACGGTCCGTATCAGGTATTGCTTACAATTTTCGAAATGATTGTGTTCGTATTGAACCAATTAACCATGATACCCCCATTCAGTCACTGTCATCTTACAAAATTATGATTATGATTTAAAATCTTCAATTAGCCGATCCTAATAGCTCCTCTAATTCCTTTTCTTGATTTCCCTAGCAAGTAAAAGACGGTTCAGTTATTACCAAAAATTAGGTAAACTGTGCTTGCTTATATCTTCTCATTGGTTTTAAGGATAATTCGTTATTTATTAAAAGCTCCTAAATCGTTTATTACTCAACTAATTAAGTTTTATCGCAACTACATGAACATAATAACATGTACCACATACATTGTTTCACTTATCTTTTTAATTATATTGAAATTTTTATCATCCTAATTTTCCCAATAATTAAAGTATCATTTCACGTCCTTTAATATCGCTCTCACTCTGTGTGTGTGTCTATATATGTGTGTCTATCCCAAAATTATCATTAACTTAAAATTTAGATTGTGCGTGATTTTGATAATAATCCGTACTCATCTAATTGAAATCCTTTTTTTCGTCTATTATATTATGATTACTATTACTACGATTACTATATATAGAATTAATACTATCACTTTTTTTTTAAATGTGTCGTATTCAATTATAGAAACCCAATTTTTTAAGAGACTGGCAAAAAAGCTAATTGTCGAGTATAATAAACATTTACATATCATTATAAAAAAAAAATGGTGATTCCGGATTCGAAGGATGAATCCTGAGAATTTACAATATCTAATCAAACACGATCCATCGAATTGCCAAACTTTTGTTTGTTTTCGACTTTAACGTTAAAACAAAAATCCGTGTTTAATGTCCTTATCAAAAATTCATTTAAAAATAATTTTATTTAAATTTTGGTTCGGCGAACAAGATGAGCGCACGGGGAGAGAATATATCGAGGAAACAAAAACAAAAACACTTCACGGTATATACTCGAATATGTATAAAAGTTAAAGTTAATATTTTTGTGTGTGTATTTGTTTCGGTTGGTGTTATTCATTCTTTCCGCACTAATACTTTTAGTATATTATATACGTAGAATGGTATTTTATTTAACGGGTGGTTCCATCCGCATACACTTCTCATTTCTTTTGATTTTAACACTATAAAGAACATCAACACCAAAGCGAGGAGAGAATAAATGGTATATGAACGAACGAATGAAAAAAAAAACAATTTATGTATGTCCATTTGTATGGATATGAATATCTTAAAACTGAACAAAAAAAAAAATTCTATACCATGAATTTCATTTTAGTGTTAATATTTGGTGAAGGAGCTGCAAAAGTACCACCACATAAAAAAAAAAAAAAATAGAAGCATAAAAATCTCAGTTATGAATAATGCAACGATTTATTTTTTGCCACAGTTTGTAGAATTACATTATACATTTTTTTTGTGTTGCTATGTCCTGGTTCTCTCCAATGGTGAACTGCAACATATTTGTAAAACAAAAGAAGAAGTTAAAATAAGGATATGAATTAAAAATTGGCTAGCATTTCATTTCACTGTAATATGTGTAGATATGGAGTGTATCCCGTATATAAGGAGTCATCGTATAATGAAAATTATGATTTTCATATTCTGTTATACGGTTAGAAAAACAAAGTTGTTCAAATTGATTGTTTAACATGTAATAATTGGCTTAAAGTTAAGATTATATTGATTTATTACTCGATGGCAATCTTGGTGTTGAATTTTTTTTAAGGGCCCTGGTAAAACCACTAATTTTTATTTTAATGAATCCGATTAGCCAACCGGTTAATAAAATGTGTTCACACACGCCAGCTGGAGTTTGTCATTTGAACTATTTTAAAATATTATAAAGCATCTTGTGGCAAAAAACAAGTATGCCTGGATTTAAGCCAGCAATAGGATCAATTAATCAGGTTATTTTCAGATATCTATAGGAATGGATTTCGGGAAATAGAAATGTTAGTCATATAAATCGGGTTCTGGAATATACTTCTATATTGGAAACAATTTAGTTTCAATGAGTCATAAAGAAAACATATATGCAGGGAAACATATGCAATTCATATGGATGTTTCGTATTATGCAGGTCAAATAGGTGTACCAATACCTTACTTTAAATAATTTAAAAATCAAAATTGCAAGGTGGCCTGTATAACCCACCAAGGGAAAATTTTCTAGTTACGCAAGTTGCAAGTCACCATCGTATAATACGTTTGAAAGGTATGGGGTATGGGCCAGTAACCTTTATATTCATTATTAAATCCCTAATATTTCCTCTACTTAATTTCTCATATGTATCAATGTCCGATCGGTCAGGTAATCTCGCATTATCGCTTTAAATAATACCGCAAGAAAAACTATTGCAGTATATCGAGAATATCGTACCATCGCACCGAACTAAATCAGAACATCCGCTGATTTGCTTTAGCTATTTTTCACGCAGCTTTCTAAGCCTTTTTAGTAAGCACAGGGATTTGAAAGTTAACTTTTAGTCGAAATAACGTTCCTTTCCTTTGTTAACTATTGAATATTCCCCATTTGACTTTTTTCATCAACTTATGCCACAAACTATATGGGGCGGAATCTCTGGAGCTCCTACTGAAAACTAATTTCCCGGGATGTTCCGAATTTCCGACTGTTCTGGCTAAAACCAATAGGATTACTGGTTTCGTTGGAAAAATTGTCAACTGAGTATAACATCTTGTTGTCAGATTTTAGCTCTTAGGCCCTATTGAAAAATCATTCGAATATAAAAAATTTTCTTTGGTGAGCTTCTTTGATATAGAAGAAGCCTTTAACAATGTGGAACCAGGGGCGATCATGCAGGTACCTTCAGATTTGGGGCTGGATGTGTCACTCGGTAGCTGGATTGATCAAATGCTCAGGGGCAGGGTCATTGTGGCTAATCTTGGTGAAGCCTCCATCCAGAAATGTGTGAGTAGAGATACACTGCTAGGTGGTGTATTATCTCTCCTTCTGTGGAACTTGGTCATAAATGACCTGTTATTAAACCTAGAGGGAGTGGGCCTTAAGGTGTGGTGTCTTATGCAGATGATGTTGCCAAAGGCGCCTTCGGCAAATATCCTAGCACCCTCAGAGATCTTTTTTGGTATCCTTACTAAATGGAACAATAGTTTCGGCCTAAGTGTCAATCCACTTAAAACAGAATTTTTTTTCTAGGAAGTACAAACTTCCCTTTTTAACCCACCCAATCTTAACGGAGTTTGTTTGAATATCACAGATAAAGTGAAATTCTTGGGTCTTATTGTGGATAACAAACTAATCTGGCAACCTAATTATTTTGGACAGTAACAATTCAATTGGGGAAGGATGGGGACAAAACTCTCGCTCGTACATTGGCTTTTCATCTCTTGTAGTTAGACCTGTTTTACTGTACGGAGTTACAGGTTGGTGGCCAGCTCTAAATACAGTGGCAAACCAGCTGTTGATGAAGGTTCAAAGAACTGCCTGCCTGGGTATTAGTCATGAACTAAGGACCACTTCAACTCAGTTACTAGAGCTTCTCCTGCATCAAATCCCTCTTGACATCTTAGCTAAACAAATGGCTGTGTGTACAGGTTTTAGGCTTAAATCAAGGTCGCTCATCTATTCTAATGAATAATGAAACCCCCAAAGCTACTGCCTATGCTATCCCGACATCATACCTCGAAGTAAAAGTTCCTCCAGTGAGGATTGGCGAATGAAGTAGTTCTGAATCCTGGTGCAATTAACTTCTTCACGGATGGATCGAGAATTGATGGCCAGGTCAGTTGTGGGGTGTTCTGCGAGGATCTGCTTCTGCCAAAGTACTGGTTATCTCTGTTTTCAGATTTTTGATGAAAGAAACCATGAGTGCAATGAATCGTTGAAGTAATATGTTGATAATTTGGTTAGTAAATAATCGAACATTTCATTGGCTAGAAATCCACTAACTGTAATGATATTTGTTGGTCGTTCTGCGTTTTTGTGTCTATATTTAAGGCTTTGTGTTGGATTTAATTTTCACTTATTCATTTAGTTTGGCTAAAAGCCAAAAATCGTTTTTTGCAATAGAAATCCATTTTTTGAGAAGTTTTCTTCCATCAAGTAAAATTAAAAATAATTGATCTGATCCGATTTAAACATATACTAAGCCTGGCGTATTAAATTTCGGATCTGTAATCCGGAACTGTAAATTGCTGCCCATGTTGCGGAACATGCTTTGCCCGGTAATAATTTCGGATGATAAATGTAATGTTATACTTTTGACAAAACTAGAGCATCGATATTGAAATTTGAATGCTTAATCAAAACACTTAGTTTATAGGAGACGCAACGTCTCCACAGATTTTTCGACTGCTATTACCGAACAACTATTAAAATTTCTTTGGTTAAAAAGATTACCGGATTAATTACGATCCATCATTCTGGTGCAAGAATCTAAATCGATGGAGAAACTTACTGTACTACTATATAAAATATTTTCGCAATCGACGAATTGCGTCAGCTGTTCGTAACGCAAAAAGGATCAAGATCACGAAATAGATCATCTAACGATCATAGATCAGATAGTAAAATCCAATTTAGATTAAATCTAAGTTCTCCTTCCGTAATAAATTATTCTATTATCATTTTTGATTTGGCGCTGCAGCTAAAAAAATGCCCAGGACGTTTTCTGCTTTTCTCTGGTTCATCTAACAAAGTCCCCAAAGAGAGGTCGGGAAAGTAAAACGTCACAAAGTCCTAAAGACGATTGTTCATGGTCCACGACCTATTGGGACTTTTGCTTTTTGGACTTTTTGAGTTTACGAGAATGCCAGATGGTTTGCAAAACACAGCATAAATCTTTCAATGTTTCATGGACAAGGTCACAAAAGGGTTGGATTTTGGTGACCCACGATTGAACTTTGATTATATTTTGATGGCAAGTCGAAAAGAGTCCAAACATTTAGGGAACCTTCGCTTTTTATTCAAACGCCTTACATATTTTGGCATATTTTTAATACTCTCGAAGTGTTTGTTCGGTGAAACTTCACTAAATTTTCTTAGTCACGAAGTCTCCATAAAAAAGAAATTCATCCAAGTTCAGTGAGAAACGTAGGTATAAATGGTTTCGCTCAACCAACATCGAAAAAGCGAGAGAAGTGCTTTATCGAAATGTTAAACTTAAAACTACTATCACCGACTCTTCACTCACTTATAGTTGCCCAAATTCATTAAGCTTTTGCAGAACTACAACAAACCAGGATCTAAGTTCAAATTCGAACTTATGTGCGACCCAAAATTCGAATTAAATGTATATAGTGTGAGACATCTACGAAACTAAATCGTCCATATATTCCATTGGAATTACGTAAGGAAGTTTTCGTAAAACTAAACGATTTCTGATTTCCTGGAATATGGTCATCACGTAAACTTGTATCATTGAAATACTTCTGGCCCCGCATACTAGATACCGGTCCAAAAGATGACTCACGTATCAGAAAGCGAAGGATGCTTTGATATACGATCTGACAGGTTTGGGAAAATACACATGGACCTGGTTGGACCACTACTTCAATCAAATATAACTACTCAAACATATTGACGATAATATATCGGTTCACGCGATGGTCGGAAGCCATTGTTTGGTGTACTACTCGAGATAATGACTGTCCAAGGTAGCCAGTTTCAAACCTTTTTCAGGAACATAACAAAGTTTTAAGTTCACACAAAATACGGACTATGATTTATCATCTTCAGTCATACGGTAAGGTTACTCCAGCAAAT
This sequence comes from Tipula confusa, assembly GCA_963556175.1. Taxonomy (NCBI): domain Eukaryota; kingdom Metazoa; phylum Arthropoda; class Insecta; order Diptera; family Tipulidae; genus Tipula; species Tipula confusa. Next base: position 79,904,761 of record OY744475.1, read on the forward strand.
TTTCATTAAAGATCACGGCGGAGAACTCGTAACGTATATCTCCCCTATGCCATCGACAGAGTTCTCTACATGAGTCGCTACAAAACTACCAACTTAAAAATTCAAAAGTGGCACTCAAAAATACAAAAAATTTAAAACTCTGGTAGAATATGACAAAAATGGAATGAAACCTATTACCATTAAGATCTCTAAGAAAGGAGGCCAAAGAAAATCATATTATATGCTATCAAAACTGAATAAAGCGGATATTTTTTATAATTGTATGCCGCGGCAAAACTGTAGGAGAACCGAGTTTGGATACTCGAATTTATCGACGAAAAATGTGATTGATGGAGGCCCAAAATTGATTTATTACAGTTTAATGTACATTTTCCAGAGAATTGGTAATTAGAAGACAGAGTAATAAAAAATGACCAACACCGTCAAACAGTCGGAGGGTATCAACAATTTCTGGTTGCCTATAGTATAAGGAATAAGTTAACGATTGAATATGAAACGGTAATGTTTTTGGTTAAAATTTCCAGTCAAAAAATGCAATGATGACCGCAGAGTTCTATAGAAAATCTGACAAACTGGTGTAGTTACAAAAAAGTGTGGGAATAGCATTAAAAAGACCCTGTGTGCACCTTAAAGTAATAAAATAAATCTAACAATGGCACTCTAACAAATCCTATAATTTGGTAATGAGTGATCGACTACGTTATAAATCTTGCAAAAACCATATTGTGAGGCTGGGATAATTAGTCTTTTTCTACGAGAAAAGATTTTCATTTCAACTTTGTTTGCAAAGAATACTGCTGGCTATTAAAAATATACCAACTTTTATGCTCCAACCTAATACAAATTACAAAAAAAAAATGCATTTTACTGCAGTAATTCATGTCGTCTGACAACATCAAAGTATGTTGCAAACAAATTATTTAAATTGAATTTAGTCGCAAAACTATGCTCTCTAATTCACTATCGTCTTATATAAAAAATCCAAGAAATATGTAATAATAATATTTACATATTTGCTTCGCGACAGGTTTTTTATGCTTTCTATAGTATATTTACATATAGCTGTACGAGCAGAGTATACAAAGTTACAAATGGTATACATTTCAATTTAATTTACTGTCAATAAACAAATACAATAAATAAACAAAAAAAAATGTTAAATAAACAAATTGTATCACCTTTAATGCTTTTAGCAGATCTAGCAGCAGCACCAGAAGCAGTACTGTACATAATAGCATAGCATCCAACGATAAACTTTTTATTCGTAGATTTCGTTAAATCAACAAACAGTACGATGAACGATTTTTTTTTTTCGGTACATTGGTTTAATTTTGCTATTTTGGGAACTTTGATGTGTTTTTCGGTTCGTTTTGTATTCTATATCTAGCACACAATAAATTTATACAGGGTGATTGATTAACAATTTTTTTATTTTTAACTATCCCCATGTGTAAATATAGCGTGGGGTTTGATAAAAAGATATATCATTTTCACAACTGTATTTTTCTAACCACACAATCATTCACATCATTCGTCATCTTGCTCGCGTAAAATGATGCCACAAATAATGTATCAACTTTAATATAAAATAATATAGTTTAAATGGTTTGAAAATCAACTAATTAAAACATTTTTTTAGGTGACCCCTGGTGACCTGTCATACAAAATGTATATTTAAAATATATTGCTTCTCCCTGACATACTTTAGTAATTTATTCGTATCTTCTTTACTTTTACTTTATGACAACATTTAAGAAAAGTATATTAATGGCATCACCCTTTGGTGAAGGGGTGATGGTTCACATGAAATGTAAATCGATTATTAAGTGTACCAAATGTTAAATCTAAAAAAAGAGTAGATTAATTTTAAACTTAAACTTTTATATTCGTCGCGACTTCTTCCGAGTTTAAAACTATGAAAGGGATACATTGTAACGTTAATAGATACTTTCGCGATTATTATTCGTATATACGAGGATTAAAACCATAAAACATAAAATTCTCATACATTATGTTGGGCAAAAAATAAAAAATAAAAATAAACGTGAAGTGGAATTTAATTCAAGTGTTGTGCTGATGTTGATTTTTTTTTAGATGTGTATAAATGTTAAGCAACAAAATATCTTATATTTTGTTGTATATAGCCGCAATGAATTTTCAGGTCAAAATTATATGAAGAGTATCAAAACGATTTAGGTGACAGTGTAAAATCCTAGTTTCTGATTAGAATTGTTTTTGATTAGTGAAATTACCACTGGTGGGGGTTAAGCAGATGCTATATGGGTGTCTAGTCTTCCCTTGTGTTGTCAGTTGTTTCGGTTGACGCTATGTTTTTTATTTCTATTCAGCAGATGGGTTGACTTGTAGAATTATTAGCTAATGTTGCTGGACGCAGTGCCAACAGCGATGATGAACACCTCCTTATCTTTAACGTGCAACCAGTACTTATGCTGAATTCTCCAAATCGTTGAAAATTATAGGAGTTTATTTCAGAACCACAAAACACATCAACTGTTGTTTCGTTGAGAATCATAAGTATTTATTGGTTAGGAGTGTGAAGTTTGATTCAGTGGTTTGTTGAATTTACTGTCATAACGGTGCATAACGGTGCACCATGTTCCATTTTTCGCTGTAACACCGCTATTTTGCATCTTCCGTTATTCGTCAATGTGTTAAAAATTAGTGATATTTCGCATAAAAATCGAGTAGGTTGGAATTTATGTCATCAAAGCTATGGCATGTACTGTAGTAATAAATTTTGATTCTAAACGCGCTAAAACTGAATGATCAGAACATAGCTGCAATATATATACACAAGATAGATGTCCTACTAGTAGTCATCGTGGATATTTTGCTAACCCATAGTTTTTTATTATTTATTATATTCGAGAACAAACTGTAGTACATACGACAAGTAAAGTACAATAACACAAATTTAATTAACGCAATTGCAATCTTGGTTTTATTTGAAAACAAACACTTTATAAATACCATAACGAGAGCTATTGATACATGGTCCTTCTAGACGGATATGAACCAGTGACCTATGGGTCAACAAGAAGCAGTGTCGGAAAAAGTCACGAACCATCAATATATAAGGATGCTTTAAATGGGAAGTACCAATTCTGACGATTATACCATCCTCCCTACGGCCGTAATAAGAGTTAAGGATATTTTTTTGGAAGATTTCCCTATTGGATAGTGGATCACAAGCTTCGTTCATTGACTCTACATTTTTTAGGGATCTTAATATTTCCAAAAGAAATGCGTGAATTGCAATAGTTTGGCAACATCAAAACTAGTAACTGAAGGACTTGCATCAATTGAATTTATGTCAAGGCAGACGAATGAAATCATAAAGGCAGATTTCTTGATTTTAAAATGTTTACCATCGGAAGTGTCAGCCGTTAACTTGACCAACATAGAAGAATTTGACGAAATCGAGTTAGCTGATCCTCAGTTCAACAAGGTTTGAAAAATTGACATGATTATAGGAGCAGATTTGTTCTTCAATCTGCTAAGAGATGGCAGAAGATGTAAAGCATCCGTAATTGCTCAAAAAACAGTTCTAGACTACATAATTTTGGGAGACACATAAGGAACATGTTACATTCTAAATCTTAACCTCGAGCTAAACATTGATCACTTATTAAGACGATTCTGGGAACAGGAAGAATTAAGTGAAACGGCTAGTAATGCGGATGACCATGAGATTGAAAGGCACTACAGAATGCACACTAAGCGAAGTCAAGATGTTGCGATTTGTGCCATTTGAAAATACTACAGAGAAACTTGGGAATACTTCATAAGTGGCAAAGCGGCGATTTCATAATTTAGAGAAACAATTAGAAAACAATAAAGAACTTAATCATGAATATGGATAATTCATGCAAGAATATCCACAAATGGGCCATATGCATGAATGTGCGATTGGAGAATATGAAATAAATGAAAATGAGAGTTTTTACTTGCCCCATCATGCGATTGTTAAGCGAGATAGTCTGACAACGAAGGTGAGAGTAGTCTATGACGGTTCGTGTAAGGGTTCAAGCGGCATTTCATTGAACGATACCTTGTTAGTTGGTCTAACAATTCAACAGTCACTATGGGAGATACTTTTGCGATCCAGAACCCATAAATTTGTAATCAGTCCAGATATAGCGAAAATGTATCGCCAAATCCAGATAAATGAAGATGTTTCAAAGAATATTTTGGAGGGAAAGTCCATCAGAGCCGTTGAAAATATCTAAGTTACAAACTGTAACGTACGGAACGTCATCGGCGCCATTTTTAGCCACACGATGCTTAGTAGAACTTTCAAGGGAGAACTTGACACGTTATCCAGAAGCCGCAGATGCGATTAAAACTGATTTTTTTGTAGACGATTTGCTCACTGGCTCAGATAGTGTTGAAGGTCTGGATGATTTGAAAAGAAAAATAAGTGAAATATTATTATCCGGTGGGTTTGGATGAGTTTGGAATTCAACGACTTAAAAGAATACGTGCCAATTGACGATAGCGCTTTGACGATCAAGGTACTAGGACTACATTGGTATCTCGAAAAGGACTTCTTTACCTTCAAATCTGCAGCCTTAAATACGAATCATATATCAAAATGTGTCATGTTATCTGAGTCTGCTAAATTATATGATCCCCTTGGATGGTTGGCTCCTTCTATTGTTTTAATGAAAATTAAATTTCAGCAGTTATATGGCTGACCAAGTTGAGTTGGGATGATCCGATACCAAAAAATAAACAAGACGAGTGGATTACAATCAGACATCAATTTAAAGATTTCGAAAATTTACGAATTCAAAGACACATGATACTGGATGGACAGGTACAATTACATGCATTTGTTGATGCAAGTGAAAAGGCATATGCCTCCCTAGTCTATTGCCGGAGCGAGTCAAGATAGGGAATCGTGCATGTATCGTTGATAACGGCTAAAACTAAAGTGAGCCCATTAAAAACCGTATCTCTTCCACGATTGGAACTTTGCGCAAGGGTGTTAGCTTCCAAACTTTTAAAAGAGGTGTCTGACCTGCTAAATAAAGGACATCCCATACACTATTACCACACCACCATTCTCAAATCGTGCTGGCATGGCTTAATGATCATCTCAGAAAATGGAAGCAGTACGTGGGCAATCGGACAGCTGAAATCGTAAGTATATGTCCCAGACAGCAATAGGAATACGTAAAATTGAGTCAAGGGATACTACCCGCTAAGTTGTGTACATTAGATTGTTGCAATATAGCTCCTGAAGATCATTTTTTGACGAAACTTATAAAAAATGCTCGAGCTACTCAAAAGTATTACGAGTAGTGGTATATATTCAGCGTTGGGTTCTGATACATAAGAACAAGGATAAACTAAGGCAATATAAGTTTATAACTACTCCAGAACTAAAAATAGCAGAGGAATTTTGTATTAATGGATACAAGCCACAGAATTGGGTGAAGAAATTACAATTCACATACAATCAGGGAACTTCCGCGAAAAAGCATAATAAAATCTCTGAACCCATTTCTCGACGAACAATACATTCTACGAATTGGAGGAAGACTAGATAACGCCAGTATTCCTTTTAATGCGAGACACCCTATCATTCTGCCGAAACAGAACCTACAAATCATGGTTCGGCTTCCAGAGTATAGAGTTCAAGCAGTTAGGCCATTTACAAACACGGGACTTAATTTCACGGGGCAGTTTCATTGTTAACCAGGCGAGGACGAGGTGCAAAAACAGTATAGGGGTATATTGCTGTTTTGTATGCCTGTCAACAAAGCCGATTCATCTAGAAGTAGTATCGGACTATACGGCAGATTTATCTTAACAAAGCAACTCACGGCATAAATGTAACCTAAGAAGAAATGACGACTCTTTTGTGTAACATAGAAGCCATAGTTAATTCAAGACCACTTACTTTAATCCGATGACAGAAATATTGAAGTATTATCGCCAGCTCACTTTCTAATAGGATCGACACTCACTTTAATACCTGAGCCATATGATGAAACAAGACGCATTAGCTTGCCAAAACTATGGTCCGCCATTCAACAGCGCATACTAACATTTTGGCGAAAATTTCGGTTTGAATATTTAAATAATTTGCAACAGCGTCACAAATGGCAAAAAAGTAAGCACAATATCAAGATAGGTAATATTGTCGTACTCAAGGAAGAGTACCTACCACCTTACAAATGGGCGTTAGGTAAAATAATCGACGTCGGTCCTGGCGATGACCAGCAAGTCCGTGTGGACACGGTAAAAACATCCAACAGTACATTCAAGCGGCCATTACACAAAATTGTTTCAATTCCTGTATATCAAGAAAATTATTAAAGGGACAAACGCCTTAAGGCCGGGAGAATGAGCACAATATAAGTTTCTGGAATTATAACGTATAAATTATACTTACTAATTTTTTGTGACATCAAAGCAATGACATGTACTGTGGTAATAAATATCTATCCTTTTAATAATACATCAAAATATTAGAAGCCTAAGGCAAAATTTTAATTTATTTTTAGCTAACATTGCTGCACTTGATATTCTGCTTCAAATCATTTTTCTGTCAGAGGTGTCGATTGAACTTGATAATTATAAAATTTCGGGATATACAATTTACGGTAAATGTAATGCTATGTATAGAGCCGGAGGAGTTGCTGTTTACCTTTGTGATGGTTTAAAGTATATAACTGTTTCTTACATTGATGGTACTAGTGCTGACATTTTGCAGGTAAATTTTGAATTTAATTCAGTTCGGTTTTCGGCTTTAGTTATTTATAGGTTTCATTTTCTGAATGTTTAAGTTTTTTTGACGGATCTTAATAATACTTTAACGGGGATTAAAATAAAAATGTTTTGGTTTTTGATGATATGAATTTAAATATTTTAGGTCTTCGTTTACATCAAATGATTATATATTTATGATAGCGTCTCATGATATTCTTGATCTGCATATTACTGATCACTGTATGACTTCTATGGTTATTGTTCCATTGAGCATTTTGATCGGTAATCCCCCACTACCAAAATTTAAGCGCTATGTGACTTATATTGATTATACAATCTATTTAATGAGTTAAATGATGAAGGCTGGCTCGACGTATATTCTCAATCTAACGTATCCAGGGCAAGCAAACTACCAACTCTACTGATCAAGTTTCTATTTTATTCGTATCTCTAATAATTCGAAAGAAAAAATCATGCGTTTTTTGGGAAACCGATTCTTTTGAAATTTTAAACATCACATCGAACCTTAAACCGACTGGGTCAACTGGTAATGATCAGATTATTAATTTCTTAGTTAAAAAAATATCAAATTATAAATGTGGATGTGTTATCATATATAATAAATTTAAGTTTTTCTTCTGGAATTTTCCCTCTTAAATTAAAAGAAGCAGTAGTTATTCCAATTTTTAAAAAAGGTGACAAAAAAAAATATTATCAACTATAAGCCAATTTCATTGGTCTCAATATTTGGAAAAATAATTGAGAAGCTCATTCCAGAATTACCAGTTTCTTAAATAAGACTAAATTTTTACAAAGTAATCAATACGGATTTAGAAAATGTAATAGTACGGAAAAAGCTTTATTGGAATTTACCAATTTTCTATATAAGGGTCTAGACCAGAGAGACTTAATTGGTTCTACTTTTGTAGAATTAAACAAAAGCTTTTTATATGGTAAACCATGACGTCTTGTTACACAAACTCTTCCATGCTTCGTGATGTTACATTGCAGTGGTTTAAATCTTATTTATCTGATCGGTCACAGATTGTTAAAATCAACGACGCTTTTAGTCAAAGTATTTACATTAACGATGGTGTGTCGCAAGGGTCAGTGGTAGGTCCATTATTATTTTTAATTTATTTAAATTCTATCTTTCAAATTAATTTTAATTCTAGGTTAATAGCTTTTGCTGAAGACCTTCTCTGTTTCTGTACAATCACCCTAATCGCTCTACAAATATTCAATAAATGAATACGGATTTATGCTTAGTAAAGGAATGGTGCTTTGCTCATTCCACGTTCTTGAGCTCAAAAACGAAAGGTATGTTTTTCAAGTTGAATGAAAATAGCGCCATAAATCCTGATAATATTTACCATGCTGTACATTGTGAGTTACTTGTCTAGTTACTTGCTTTAAAATTGAATTCGTTGAATCTTTCAAATATCTTGGCTTATCCATTGACAACTCCGTAATTATCTGATATAGTGATTAGTAAGATCTACATCTTACGACTAGTATGCCCTGTAGCTGTTTTAAAAAAATATATTTTGCTATTGTTGATTCAAAATTATCTTATGGACTAGTATGCTGGAAGGGAACTTACTATGCAAGAATTTACCATCTTATTATGGCACAAAAACATGTTATAAAAATTATTCTTAATGTTATACAAGATACAAAAAGTTCAAGATCTTACGGAGGCACAAAAAAAGTTAGGCTTGAAAAAACACGAGTAACGAAGGCCTTGGCCAAACGTGATGAGATTACAAAAATTGTCTTTTCTGATGAGAAAATTTTCACCATTCAACAGTATGTGAATAAACAAAATGATCGTGTTTGGTTAGAGCACAAGTCCAACAATAATTTGAACACAAGAGTTGCCATGCGCAAGCAATCACCAGCTTATGTTATGGTTTGGGCTGCAGTTACTGCAGATGGACGCACTCCTCTGGTTTTCATCGAACATGGAGTCAAGGTAAACCAAGAGGTGTACCGCCAAAAGATCCTAAACGATGCTTTGCTACCTTGGGCACGTAAACACTTTGGTACGAACCGTTGGACATTCCAACAGGACTCGGCACCGTCACACAAAGCTCGAGCGACACAGCAATTTTTACAAAAATTCGTTCCGCGGCTGATTTCGCCGAAAGAATGGTCACCATATTCACCAGACTTGAATCCCATGGATTTTTCCATATGGTCGATTTTGGAGAGTAAGGTGTCCACTAAAAAATACGAAAGTGTTGATGCATTGAAGTCAGCCCTTGTTCGAGGATGGAATAAAATTCCGCAAACCCACGTTCGGTCAGCATGCAATGCTTTCTATGGAAGACTGAATTAAATAATCAGAGCCAAAGGAGGTCATATCGAGCAGTAACATGTTTTTCATAAAATGTAATATGTTTTCAACATATTCCACGAAATTTCATTAAAAAATAATCAAAATTAAAAAAATTACAGCGTTTTCATTTGGTAACACTTAGTCTCAGCCACCCTGTATATATATATATATATATATATATATATATATATATATATATATATATATATAAATATATATATATATATATATATATATATATATATATATATATATATATATATATATATATATATATACATATATATATATTTATATATATATATATATATATAAATATATATTTATATAGATATGTCGACTACATAATAAGCTATTGTTTAATAAAAATATATAATTACTGACCAAAAATAAAAAGGGTATTATCGATTTAAAAGATTCTCATCCTATTCTTTCCCCAAAAAAAACTAAGAAAACGTCCTTAAGAAATGAAAATTTTGAAAATATTAATAATAAGTCAATTTACGTTTCAAAAAATTTCATCAAAAAATTTTTAATCCTATTAAAATGATATCATTTAATTGCCATAAAATATAATTAATTAGTTTATCAATTACAAATGACTTAATTATATAAGCTTTTTGATATTTAAAAGTTAATTGATACAATTTTAGATTAGAACAGGTAGTTTTCGTATTAATTTTTTTTTAATAAGTTTATACGATTATTTATGTAGCAAAATATTGAACAAAGCTTATTGCTAAATAATGCACAATTGACGACTTTAAAATATAACTACGACATAAATCATGTTCCCAAATCTAAAATCTGAAGCAAACCTATTTCTTTGGGTTCACCTCACAATCTTATATTAATATGATGTATGAACTACTTAATGCGAAATACCGCAAGTAACATAAATATTATTATATTCTGGTTAAGAAGCAAACTGAACAAGGTTAACCAAAGTGAATATAAATAGGATTTTCATGCAAGTATTTTGTGTACTTGATATAAAACGGTGAATTCGATCAAATTCACCGTTTAATTATTTTAATAAAAAAAAATGTATAACGATTTCGGTGACTTTGTATAGAGTAAAGTGAATATAAATAAGATTTTCATGCAAGTTTTTTGGTACTTGATATAAAACGGTGAATTCGATCGAATTTGAACGTTTTATCATTTAAATAAAATTTTATTTGTAATGATTTCGGTAATTTTTTGTCGAGTAAAGTGAATATAAATAGGATTTTCATTCAAATACGTGTACTTGATATAAAACGGTGAATTCGATCGAATTTAAACGTTTTATTATTTTAATATAATTTTATTTATAACGATTTTTGTGATTTTGTGTCGAGTGAAGTGATGACAAATAGGATTTTCATGTAAATATTTTGTTACTTGATATGAAACGGTGACTTCGAACGAATTTAAACGTTTAATTATTTTAATAAAATTTTCTTTATAAAGATTTCGGTGATTTTGTGTCGAGTAAAGTGAATACAAATAGGATTTTCATGCAAGTATTTTGTTTACTTGATATGAAACGGTGAATTCAATCGAATTTGAACGTTTAATTATTTAAATAAAATTTTAGTTGTAACGCTTTCGGTGATTTTTTGTCGAGTAAAGTGAATATAAAATGGATTTTCAAGCGAGTACTTTGTGTACTTGGTATAAAACGGTGAATTCAATCGAATTTAAAAACTTTAATTATTTTAATAAAATTTTATTTATAACTATTTCTATGATTTTGTGTCGAATAAAGTGAATATAAATAGGGTTTTCATTCAAATATTTGTACTTGATATAAAACGGTGAATTCGATGGAATTTGAACGTTTAATTATTTAAATAAAATTTTATTTGTAACGATTTCGATAATATTTGTACGAGTAAGGTGAATATAAATAGGATTTTCATGCGAGTACTTTGTGTAATTGCTATAAAACGGTAAATACGATCGAATTTGTACGTTTGATTATTTAAATAAAATTGTATTTATTATAATTTCGGTGCTTTTATGCCGAGTAAGAGATTTTGAATAGGTTTTTCATGCAAGTACTTTATGTAATTGCTATAAAACGGTGAATTCGATCGAATTTATACGTTTGATTATTTAAATAAAATTTTAATTTGAATAATTTCCGTATTTTTGTTTATAAAAATTTTGGAGTTTTTGTGGCGAGTTAGTGAATATAAATAGGATTTTCATGAGAGTACTTTGTGTAATTACCATAAAACGGTGAATTCGATCAAATTTAAAAGTTTAGTTATTTTAATAAAATTTTAATTTTCATAATTTCGGTGTTTTTGTTTCGAGTAAGTAAATATAAATACGATTTTCATGCGAGTATTTTGTGTAATCGCTATAAAACGGTGAATTCAATCGAACTTAAACGTTTAATTATTTTAATAAAAATTAATTTATAATAGTATCGGTGTTTTTGTTTCGATTTAGTGAATATAAATTTGGTTTTCATGCAAGTACTTTGTGTAATTGGTAAAAAACGGTGAATTCGTACAATTTAAACGTTTAATTAGTTTAATGAAATTGTATTTGTAAAAGTTTTGGTGTTTTTGTGTCGAGTGGAGTGAATATAAATGAGTTTTTATGCAAATACTGGACCTATTTGCCTGTTACTTGTGTTACTTTATTATTATATTGTTATTTTATTATGTTTTTATCTTAATATATTTTTATCTATTTTTATTATTTGATTATTATTTAGAATAATTGTTAGCTACAATAGGACAAATTATTAAATTTGTATTTTCAGGCGTAAAATTAATTCAATTTATTACAGCCTATGGCTAAGAGCAATTAGTTCGTTAATAGATTTTGTTTTCAGGGAACCTTTGCAGATTACAGATAAATGGTGGCACACTGGAGTAGCTGATAAGAGATGGCAGAGTACAAATCAGTTCAGTAAAATTGTTATTTCTTATGCTAACAGTAGTTTGAATATTGGCTACCGGGATACTAGATCAATTCTGTCATTATTAATATACCTTGCCTTTTCCTACCCAAAAAGAAAAAATTTACCAACTATTGGCCGCTGAGGTGTCTGTAATCGGGTCGATCTCAATAATTTAACTAACATCCTGCTTTATACTTTCGATTATATCTAAAAACGGTTGTATGGTGGGTGCGTTCCGGGATATCCTGCTTAATGCTTGGCCGTACTTTCTAAATCAATCAATTAAAACAGTAGACAATAAATAAAGTTTTTGATTACTAAATCATTGTCATGTTACGCTAAAAATTAGAAAGCTTTAAATTATACATTTAATAATTTTCGAAACCAAGGTATAAGTTTTTAGGAACAATTGATACCAAAATTTGACACTAAAAAAGCTTTACAGTTTGTTAAATTCTATATGCAATTCATTGGTTCAACAAAAATAAAAGCTGTACTCTATTTTTATTTATAAATATTTAATAAATAGTTTAACAAAAATCGTACAGAATAGTCTTGTGTCAAACAATGCTTTAAAATAATTCAAAACTATAAACATTTCTAGCTAGATCTGTTGTAATGAATGCAAAAGCTCTTCACAAAACTTGTATAGAACTTTTCTTGCTATACAAAATATATATGAAAAAAAAATCTCTTCGTTTTGTCTTAGTGAAACTTTTAATTTTAAAATATTATTCTGTATACGAAAACAACAATAGTGAAACATAAAGTTTTCTACACAAAAGCTCAATCTTTTTTTTTTTTGAAAACTTTTTTGTAGTACAAATCAATAGACAAAAAATATATGCATAAATATTAATAATTTTTTGTAGCGTATATGATGAATACGATTTAGGAGGAATGTGTGTGTAAAAGCTTTTTAATACCTCGTACGAGTAAGGGATACCAAAAAAAAAATTACTCACTGCAATATATTAAATTAAATTTAAAGTTTTTATTATTAATTTCACAAAACTTAAAACGTAAAATTGGTAGAAAGGAATACAAAACCTTTTTTTATGATAACCGTCCGTATGTATAGTCCCATTGACCACGTTTGAATACAATATGGTTATAAGCCATTATGGTTTTATAATTTTATTTTTTTTTATGTTACCAACAAAAGCTTTTCATATAGCATAAAATATTAGTTGCCGTAATAACTCTAAAAAAATTGTTGGTTGTAAATTGATATCACTCTGGGAAAAAATTTCATAAAATTGAAAATATCTTGATAAAAATATTTTATTACAAATGTAGCTGTTGGATATTTGATGGGCTTCTGAAAATATGAGTGGTCGGAGGATCTCGAATATATGTCTTTGGCCAACCCAAAAATAATGGCTTTTCATGATTTTCTAGTACATATTAAGTACACACTTCGGTAGTATCGCAAAACTTCTAAATGGTTCATATTGCATCTGAAATGTATAGTCACGCTTTCGACGAATTACCAACTGCAATGGTATTAGTTTTGCGTTTATAATTAAATGAAGTTTTGTAGCTCGCAGTGATAGTCTGGTTACATTAAACTTTTTCAATTCAACATTATAATATGAACATTAACTCGTAAAAATGTATGAAAAGCTCACACCAAATATAGTCACAATACCGCACACTCGTATTCAGTTAAAATTTACATTAGTTCACAGAATATGACGATATACATATAGACGTCTCTAATACAATATTTAAAGTAGTTTAGTGTAAATAAGTATCTTAGGAAAAACTAAAAAAAAAAAGCTCAACGTAAAAGTTTCGTTACCAAAAACATAAATTAAATTTTTTTTTTCTTGTTACTTTGCTATATACATATACATATTAGGTACTATACTATAGTCTAGCAACATTAAATTAACATAACACAAATTTGTAAGTTTAATTATAAATATTATTTTCATTTCAACATCCTCTCATATAACGTCACCATTATCACCCCCTTCTCTATGCACTATAGAGTTGTAAATTTTCCCCGAAACATCATATTGCAGTAGAATTATGTACGGTATGTGTGTATCTGTATATTCATACGAATCTACCAACTATTGTGATGGCGTAAAAAGCTCGAAAATTTATACATTTTAACCACCGTATACCATTTTCCCGATGATGTAAATTCTATAAATGAATAATGATTTTTGAGTGAGATCACCAAAGGTGAAAGATATGTGTTCGATTTGTGGCTATGGGTGGTAAAAATGTCAAAAATTTGATTAATTTCATAGAAAGACATAAGTGTAAAAGATAATTATTTAGCTTTTCGTATAAAGAAATTCAAGAAACTAACCTTTGTTACTAGCCTGCTTTATCCATTCAGCCAAACAAAAAACTGTCAAGTATTCCCATCACATTAGACAACATTACAATACCTACTGTTGTCACGCTCTGGAAGAGCCATCAAAGGACGTCCGATCAAAAAGTGCCCGGAAATTAATGCAGGTAGATTATCTGGGCTTAACGATAGTTGTCTCAATGGCTTGGGATTTGGAGTTGCGTTGATATGTTTTACCACTGTATGTAATTCTTTGTATGTGCACGCTTGCATTACCGAAGAATTCAGCTTATTTGGTATTTACAGACTGCTGCTTCATGTATGTTACTATAATGTGGTAATACAGAGGGTAAAAAGTGTGACATATTTATTGAATCACACCATTGATTAGTAACTCGACCACTGTTTGTTATTAGTTTATGGCCACCAATAATTCTTAATTAAATTGCTTGTACATTAAAAAGCCTACAAAAATGTACAGGTACTAAACGCGTTGTGTAGGAAAACTTCGAATTATTTACTGACTTACTTTTGGTCATGTCTTCACACAGATGGCCCACTTGCGGCATATTTCATTTGCCAAACACTTTTTATCTTTATGGTCGGTTCATGTGTACTGACTTACATAAATTTGAAGTTAAAGGCACCAATACTATATTAACGTGAATGTTTTATTAGCAGATCAATATTATTTATTATTTGTATTTAATTATTCAATTATTGCTGTGTACCGGCTAATGGCTTGCTCGGTTGTTCACCAAAAAAAAAACTCTTTATTAACTTTATTTATCACACAACAACGCAAAACAGGTTTACAAATTCATTATTTTATAACACTAATGCTATATAAAAAAGAAGTCGCGTTCATCATTATTATAACAATAATCTACAAAGAACGAAGACGCGTTCATTACAATTATAACATTAATCTATAAAGAAGAAGACGCATTCATTACAATTTGTTTAGTTACAGTTTTTGCCGCAAAATGCGATACAATAAGGGATAAATATTGATAAAGTTTTAATACAAAATTTCGAGTTCTTATACTAGTAATTCTGTTCTGAAGAAAATAAAACGAGCGTTTCTTATTAAATGTTGTGTTTGTTTTATTTCGAAATAATATTAAACGCATATTTAATTTTCTTCAGAACAGAACTACTTGTATAATAACTCGAAATTCTGTATTAAAACTTTCATTATTGCAAGTTACATCAGTTTTACGCTATAATTAGATAAATTGTAAATCTAATTAGTTTCATTTTTAAATCAAAATATAACGGTAAATGACAAATAAATGTATTCTAAAATTTATTTTGTGAATTTCACATACGAATTTGACATATCTCGTATTGTTTATCCCTAACATATAACTGGTGTTCATCGGCAGCAGTAATTAAAAAATTACCCTATTATAACAATAATCTATAAAGAAAGAAGACGCGTTCATTACAATTATAACAATAATCTATAAAAATAGAAGACTCGTTCATTACATATGTACATGATGCAAAAAATGCGTCGCGATCTAAACAAAGGCCAATATATTTCGCTAACAGTAGCTTGCAGGTCAGCATACAAATAAATGATGTGGCAGAACAAACATTTAGCTAACAAAAATTAAGAATGTTTCGTAAATTAAGGCAGCGATAAATTTCAGCATTCTGACTATCAGATTCGATTATGATCTGGTTCTTCGTATTGTTTTAGACCACCCGAAGAAGACAAGTCGTTCTGTACTCCAAGGAGTCATCGTCACCGATAGCGACCTCTGCCTCTGCCAAATGCCGGCTCTCGTCTTAGAGATCACTGAACCATCCTTTTACGATCGACTCACAGAACGTGACCGAGCCAGCGTACTCGATGGCTTTTTATTTTATGACCAGTGAATTTGAAAAGTGACTAGTGTGAACTCATCGTAGGATGTGCCTTTTATGCACCTCACCTCGGCTTGTATCAGAGAAGTGCTCCTTCCAATTGTCGAGCACGGCATCGATGTTAACACGGAGTTTCCATTTTGGTCCTGAATGGCGATAGACATAGGTCTGCAGGTATGGAAAAGTGCGGTGACTTCTTTAAAGAAGCTACGAGAACTGTGATAATTACTGAGTTGTTTTACTCTTAAGACTTCAGTCTATCTCCATCCACGCTTTTTCTTTTTAAAAATTCTCTTGGCGGTTCTCTTAGCAAAGACCGCTTTTTGACATTGTAAAACGAGTTAGCGATTCTTTATAGGCTATATTCTATTACTTGATAGCAAGACTACACTCCTTAGTAAACCAATCATTTTTGGGCTTAATTTTTATGATACCTATAGAGCCGCCTGCGGGCAGCGCTAACCTCTGAAGTTTTCAATACCTTCCATAGTCAACCAATTATGATCACTGCATACAAATTTGGCAGCCGGGCGAATAGATATCACATCTTGGATGATCCGATGCCTTCCCTTACAAATTAACAAATGATCAATTTGACTTCAGTGCGCCTTACGAGGGCGTCTCTTTGTTTCCAAGTGGATATTTTTATGATTAAAGAATGTGCTATATGTACATCATTCTTTCTAGTGTCATTCTTTTTTGCTAGATCATGCCAATAGTAAGGACCTATGTTTTCATATAAGTCGGTCTGATTTTTGCCAGCTCTAGCATTAAAGTCCCCAATCAATATTCTTACTCAATACTCTGGTATGGATTCTATCAGATCGACCAAATTGTTGCAAAATAAATATTTATCTTTGGGATGGCTTACATTAGTGGCCGCATGAACATAAATGATTGACAGTTTGGCTATTTACTTGCGTAAACGTAGCTTACGCATACGATTATGTGCTTTGAAATCTAAAACAGCCTTTTTCACCTGGGGCCTAAAAATAAAACCAACACCAAGATAGCAAAAGTGTTATCAAACGCACCTGGTTTTTAACGACCGCACGTTCCACCTATTAATCCTTAACTGCGTGCTCGTTAAGATAAGCATGGGTCGGTTTAAATTTTTGCCATATCCAAATTTTACTTTAATGAAATTTTATCAATGTAGTTTTTTAAGAATGTGGGTAGTCAATGTGGGCAAAACAATCCAACCTTTGTTCAGTCGCATCTAATAACAAGCAAAGAATACTGAGGATAACATCCTCGTTTAGGGCGTGCCCCTTAACCATAGAGGACAAATATCACTATAGAAGTTGCAAATAAATTGAATCTATAAAAAACTGATGCCAGCGAGCATTGCTAGTATGGCTACATAACATATATGGTAATAGCACTTTCCACTGTAAGCCATATTTTTAACCAGAATTTTTGATAAAAAAGCTTTAGATAAAACCTTTGGTCTTTAAAAGCATAAAAAGAAAGCTACCTGAAAAGTTAGTTTATTTTAGTGAATAATGATGGCAAAATATTTCAGCGCACGAGCATGACAATGAGTAAACAGTGCAATGTAGAAGTCTAACTTTAACATAAATTATATATCATATTTCAAAATAGGAAAGTTTTGTCAAGTTTTCAGTGAACGAGACTTAGCTGAATACCACACACGTATACGTGTGAATACGTATTATGTTTTTATTTTAGCCGTTTAATCCTGCCATCAAATTGAAGGAGCTCCTTCCACTTTGTAACTAAAATGTTGTAAACTAAAAACTCAAATATTTTGTTTGATATGAAGTTTGTAATAGAAAATAATACTAAAATATATGTTTTTTCTAAAATTACTACTAAAACTACTCGAAAAATGTCGTCTGATTTCATTAATCTCAAATATCAAACATTTGGTTTACTCTTCCTATACATACACATATACAACAAATCTTATCGCTTCCAAAACAAAAGTCATTTCATCCCAAATTTATAATATCGTCTACGTACTATACTGCAATATTTCGTTGTCTTCTTTGCCAAACTCTCTAAAAATGTCTTTTAAAATTTTAAAATAATTTTTTTGTTCCTTTTTTTCGGTTTTTTGTTCGTCTAATGCGGAAATTCGATTTTCTTTTGTTTCAAAAAAAAAAAAAAAGCACATTAAGAAGACTTATATAGTTTAAACTACTATCAAAATGTGAAGCTTTCGAAAAATCGAAATTTTATGTCGTCTTTTTATTGACTTTAAAAAAATTTAAAACAAAAAATAAAAATTAAATAAATTTTTCAATTTTCTTCAATTTAATAGACTAAAAAAAAAGAAAAGCAAGTTTTATGAGCTTTTTTTTGTACTGTGGGGTTCGATCCTGGTAAGATTTTTTGTATCAGAAGTATGTATATGTAAAAAAAAGGATAATAAAAATCATTAAAATGTAACCTTTTCGTCACCTCATATTTTATTATTTTGAATAAGAAATTTATGAAAAGCTTTTTTAGGAGTTAAGATATCGTCGTTAAAATACATTATGATGGTCCTTATTCTGCAAAATTCCGACCTAGTCCGACTTATCAATTTATAAATTGTACGCCACGGATTGATATATTTTTGCAAAACTAATTTTTAATTTTTAATGGCTCGAAAGCTCTTACTGGAGATTTCCTTATTTGTTCTTACCTTCATTAATTAGTTTTCCCACTCATGCCGATGATATACGACTCGATTATATGTATATATAAATAAAGTAATCCCATATTCTTTAGACTGTACCAACAAAATAATTATTTATAATTAAGATCAAAGTCTAGAATTAAATGGAAAAAAAGCTTTATATTCCATATAATATTTTTTTCTCATTTAAGTATTAAATTTCTCTCTGTTTAAAAGAAAATGTATTTATGAAAAAAATAATCGAAATGCAATAATTGGAAATATTTTACGAATCGAATAAACAAAATAAAAAAATAAAAATCTATAACTAATAGAGAAACTATTCATGCGAAAGTTTTGAAATTACCTTTAATTACATAATATGGTACAGAATCGGATGATGTGGAATGAGGTCGAGTACCAAGAATGTTTGAGTAAAAATATCTGTTGACTTCTCTAAGGATTCGCTTCATATTGAATCAGTGGTCTTGGACATAGTACGTATGACTTTTATTAGTCATACATTGCGGTTTTGTATATTATTATAATAAAACGGTACAATTGGAAACAGTGAGTGACCGTACTCGAGATTAATTATTAAAACTCTTCTCAGATTGCACAAAATGTGACTTTGTGTCACATAACAGATTCTCGGAAACCAAAATTGAATCGATGAAACATCACCTAAACCAAACAATAAAAAATAGTAAGTTAACCTGCATTAACTTTTGATCACTAACAACACTATTGGGAACCCAACTAATTTATATTGACTTTTAAAATCATATTTTGGTTATTGGTGACCGGTGAATCAAATATCAGTGACCCAAATTGGTGCAAGAGATGAAGGATGGTTTGGAATAAAGTGATATCATTAAAAATAGGGCTAATACTAATTGGCGTAAAGGTACCACACTCGTAAGATGCAATTGTAACTTCACTAATAGTATCAGGGGACCAGGGGTGAAAATAAAGACAGTTTTTTTAATCTCTTTCGCAAAACAACTTTAATTCAATTTTATTTTATTCGGCTGAGACGTAAAAATCGATGTTGCCTAGGTAACCGTCGTCGTTGTCACTATCAAGACTTAAAGTAGTTTCATCAGGAGTGTTTAATGCTTCTTTCCACACAACATTATACACGTGACGTTCAGTTTTAGGTGGTATCAGAACATTCAAGCTATTTTGTCGTTTAACAGGGGGAAACGCTACGTCCAACGATTTGATTGTTGAAATGCTTCCAGAGATGACTTTTTTTGATCAACAAATCGAGTATTTCACTACGGTTGTTTCGGAGTTGAACAGGTAAGCACTGACGAAAATCACTTCCAGCAACTAAAATTTTCTCTCCAAATGGCAAGTTTGGATTTGCAATAGACCGCAACAAATTATCCATATTTTGTAAAACATACTTTGATAACATCGGTGCCTTATTAGTACCATATCACTCTGTGATTTTGGCCACACAGTAAGTGATACAAGGTCTTATAGACGAAGGTTTTACCGATACCGCCTGGTCCATCTATGAAAAAACATTTTGTTCCAACATAGTTAGAGCCATCGGCTGCATGTAAAATACTGTTCACAATTTCAATCTGCTTTTCTTGCAGAAGCCGTCACATGAGTTCTCCAGTAGCAGCTGACTCATCAGAATTTAGATCAGAATTTATATCGTTCTACCCAGAAACAAAAATTTCGACCGTTTGTTGCTGTCGTGTTTAACTTGAATGCAATAATACGGTAAGCATGTTTGATTGCAACATTCTCAGATCTATTATTTCGTCGAGTTTGCAGAATCAAATCTTCAGCCAACTGATTTTTGAATCTTTCGCAAAGAGCTTTTGGATCTTCGGGACATCCAAAAAAAAGAATCTGAACGAAGAGTATTTGCATTACTGATGGCGTTTTGGGCACTCCTGATTCTTCTAGACCATCTATCCACTGTTTATCGTCGAAGGCAAAGCCATAACGAATGTCATTCATAGTAAGGTGATCATCAAAACTTGTTACGTCCTTCTCATAATAGAGAACTACTCGCAAATGGAAGCATTCTGGTTAAGTAACATAATTTATGTTGTGTATTCGACCAATGACACGCAATCGACGGATTCGCTGTTCCCAGATACTCGATATGACTCTTTTTCTGGATTTCGTGGCCAAATAATCACCAGCATGCTTCAGGTGGTGTAATGCAGTGACCTTGCACATATAGGTGTCTGTATCATTATAAATCAAACTGCGTTGGTTTTCGACCACGTCGAAAGCGCATTAGAAGCATTATCGTGTCCTTTGTAGATGTATTTATATAAATATTTTACCGGTGCTATCCAACATATTCCACATTGATGTGACATTGGTATTTTTCCAGCAAAGAAGTATTATAACTGTGATGATGTTGTACAGATATTTCCTAACGATCCAGAACCACCAAATGGCAGGTTTTGTAATAGATGTGGTTGGAAAGAAACCACATTTCCAAGATTACATGACTGTTTGAGAAACGAAAAGTGGAGGTTATGAAGAACTGGAAACCATGAACCTTTAGAAAATCTCAGATCCAATCGTCAAATCAAGACGCAAAATCAACGAAATGCACTACTGTTGCAGAGTGAAATTAGAGAATATACCATAAACGTTACACATATAATTGCGTTAAAAAACGCTAAGGCTATTAAACAGTGATACTATGCTGTTTCACCCATTCATTGAAGAAAGCCATAATTCTTGGTCTTCTTCGGTAAATCTGGTGCGTAAAAGCAATGGTAAAACTCGTCTATTCCAGACGTCTATTCCAGATGTCTATTCCGTCCATATTCCAGAGAAAAACATCTTTCACGGTACCAGGAATACCTTTGTAACAGTTAACGGTCATGCAGTTCGGTTTTTGCAATGTCCCAAAAACAAAGTGTCATGTTATGCACAATGTAATCCCGCATCTACTACACAAAAACGTTTTTGTTTATTTAGATGATTTGCTCATCACATCAGCCACTCTGCAGCATCATTTTAATTTACCAGACCTAGTTGCCACCAAATTAATGTAGAAAAAGCCATTTTTTGTTAGAACATTTTTGGAGATGGAACTGTAGGTTTATTTGAAATTTTGCTAAAATGGCGGCTCCAATTACAGATCTCCTTAAGAAAGGTCAAACGATGCAATGGAACGAGAAAGCTGAAGAATTTTTAATTCTAATGTCGCAATTGGATCTTTCTAGACAACTCACCAGATTGAGTCTCAAGCTACAAGCTTTTAACTTTAAAATAGGATACAATAAGGGTAAAGATAACATAGTTGCTGTTCAACTTCGTGTGTAATTTGGAAGTTGGAAAATGTTTGGAAAAACTTCAGAGACAATCCCACTGGCAACAGCTAATACTTTCACTACGAAGTCACCTATGGGTCTTCCAACCGAGTATCACCGTCCACTCCGACATCTTTATAGAGATTTCCTGTGTCCTTATCCTCAGTCGAAGAATGAAATAGAGGTTTTACTGTTCGAATTAGAGGATAAAGCGAAAAATTCTGTTTGTGGGAAAAGTATAGATTTATTGAATTGCAACTTCTATTGTAAGGACAATGGATCAATGTGAATAATTCAAAGTAAGATTGAGGATCCCAAATTTCGTGTATTTCGAAAAATTCCTAAATCAATTGGGAATGCATATATAGTAACTCAAGGCAATTAAGGGTTGAAGGTCTTGAACATCCGTTGTGAACCAATCTCATCAAGAGGACATAAGTAAAACCTGCATATATGGACATTAGACGAAGAAGCGCGTGAGATGCATTTCCAAGAATCATATAGTCCAAATTAGGAAGTTGGTGGTATAGGCTAGATGCCATTGCGAGAATCTACGTTGCCATTAGGTCAAATTTACACAGTTGCCTATCAGCGGTTACTATTGATGGAGGGTAACTTGTTTCATGGATGAGTATATTTCACTAAGCCACATGCGAAGAGTTCCTGGAAACAAACTAAATCAAAGCGACGATGAACTTAATTTCCTTCCCCAAAATATCATTGTAAAAGAAAGCAGCTCCACTGCACAGCAAGAGTAGTGTTTGATGGTTCAGCAGTAACATCAACCAGAGTCTCATTGACTGCTAGACTAATATCGGGCCAACCTAACAAGATAAGCTATGGATTATTTTATCACGCATTTATGGTTTCCAGGCAGCTCTATAAGCCAACATTGTAAAGATGTATCGGGAAATTCTAGTCGATCGAAATCAGACATCTTTACAAACAATTTTGTGGTGCCGGTCAGTTACTAAGGCAGCGAAGCAATGTGAGTTTCTAACCTTGACATATGGAACATCAACTGAACCTTTTCTAACCATAAGAGTCCACCAATTAGCAGAATATTGCAAAACCGATTATCCACAAGTGTATAATGCTATTAAAATTCACTTTTATGTTGATGACTTATTGACTGGGAGGAAGGGTGAATTGCAAGCAAAAAAAATTGAAGGAGGAAGATTCTCTTGTTTTAGCGAAGGCCGGGTTTTGGCTACGAAAGTGGCGATCAAATGTTGCAAACATTAACGAGATCGATGAACTTATCCATCATGGTGGATTGATCATGGTGGATTGATCCTTTAGAATGGTTCAGCCAGTCTACAACAATTCAAAGTTTCAAATTCCGTGAAAATCGAAAGATATGTTGGTCGCAGATTTCAGATGAAATTCAATGGCACGGATTTATAAATGCCAGTAAAACTGCAAACGATGCTTCAATGTAACCATAATCAATGACCAATATGAAGGGTTACCCAATAAGAAGTTTCATTTTGAATAGCCTGCTATTTGGACAGGTGTTAATTTTGAAGCTGTCGTCTTTTGACATTTGACAAGTGGAAACTACGCCATTACTAAAAATGGTACAATATACGCTTCAACAACGCATTGAAATTGTTAAAATTCACTACAAAAATGGTGAAAATTTTGCAGTCACAGTTAGCACAACTAAAGTACTTTTAGACCGTCATTAAGCGCCTTCTCGGCCGGCAATAGTGAAAAATTTGAGCTGTTGGGACAAGTTAGTGATGTGAAGAATCGAAACCATGTGCGTCGCTCAAGAACAACTAAGAATATTGCTGCTGTAGCCCGTAGTATTGAAGAAAACCCAGGTTGGTCGATTCCTTGTTGATTTTTGGAATTAGACATTCCACAAAACCTAAGTCTTAATGCAAATTACACCGTATTTTGCATTAAGACTTAGGTTTTAAGGTTTTTAAAGTTCAGTTAACACAAGAACTCAAGCCGGTCGATCACCATAAACATCGCATCTTCGCTGATTGGGTCCTTCAAATGCATCAAAATGATCCGGATTTTCATCGAAAAATCATATTTAGTGATGAGGCCCATTTTCACCTCGGAGGCTACGTTAATAAGCAGAATTGTCGCATTTGGGACTCAAAAACTCCAAGAATGATTGTTGAAAAGCCTCTCCATCATCAACGTGTCACTGTTTAGTGCGGTTTTTGGGCTGGCGGTATGATTGGACCTTACTTTTTCGAAAATGAGGCTGGTGCAATTGCTACGGTGAATGAATTGCGCTACCGAGCTTGTGATTAATGATATTTTATGTCTGAAATTGAAAGATATTGGTGTGAACGACGTTTATTTTCAGCAAGAAGGCGCACAAGCAACGAAACAATAGCAATTTTGCAAGAAAAGTTTCCTAACCGTGTTATTTCTCGAAGAGGTGGTCACAATTGGCCACCGAAATCTTGTGATTTAACACCTTTAAGCTTTTTTCTTTGGGCCACGTGAAAGATAAGGTCTACGCCAATGCTCCACAATCGATTCAAGACGAAGTTATCGAGGACATACAGCCGAAAATGTGCGAATTGGACATGAAAAACTTCATGAAAAGGATATGGTGCTGCAAGCGTAGCCGTGGCGGAAATAAACATTCATTGATTTCTCTTAAAAAGTACTCGTTTTTTTATAAATCAAAATGAAACCTTTTATTGGAAAACCCGTTTCAACCATACTAGATAGTTAAGAAAAAATTCTGCGACGAACAAACCACATAAAAATCGAACTAAAGTAGTAACCCAGACAGAACTGTGAAGACAATATCCTGTATCAGAGTAAAATATTCCTATCTAATTTTGCTTCACTCTTTAAAAAATACATACATATATTTCAACTCATTAATACGTTCTTCAGGGATGAACCCAACTTTCCACCTTTAACCTCTCATTTGATTTAGCTTATGTATTTCAAAAACAAATTTTTCATCGTCATCATGTCAATGATCAATCTAACAATTAACTCCATCTCTCCTACATATCCGCGGGCACATATACAATGTTTAAAATAACAAACCAACAAATAAAATGGCCAAATAACTTTTAGTTTATTTATTCGAGCTTTTTCAAAAAAATTAAAATAAAAAAAAAACATTAAGCTCTTCGATGTTCATCATGCTCAGGATGATGATGATGATGATGGTAAATACGAAATTAAAAATAAAAAATCTGCATTGAACTTTTCGGTTTTTTGTTCACTACAAATATGTGATTAATTGCTTGATGACTTTCCAAAAAAAAAACCGAAATTATTTTTTTTTCATCCAAGCTTTTTTTTTGTAAGCTTTTGTTGTTTGTTTGTTTGTTTGTTTTTTAGTTTAATTTATGTTCATTGTAATTTATGTTCAATTGTTTTGTTTTTGTAAATCATTTATTTATATTGTTGTTAAAATAAATAAATTTTGTTTATATTGAATTTTAAGCTTTTTTTATGCTTTTTGCAAATAATTTAAATTGACATGCCATAAAATTATTTAACTTTTTTTTTTTTTTTTTTATTTTGAGGCCATATCATGTAACTTTTTGATATTTAACATGAAATCCAATTACATATATATTTGGATTGATGGTGCAAGTTCATTTTTTATTTATTGAGGACCTAAACTACTTTTCAATTAGTATGCTTCTGACTGACTAAAGCTTTAGGAACCGGAGCAGAGTATATTTAAATTCAGTTGTAATGAAACCACACGACGCTTTCATGTCTATGGTTAAGCCTTGGTTATATTAAGATCAATGTGAAAAAAATGTGCGCCCTAAAAAAGGACCCAAATCACAAGAAACTGGAAGCTTGTTTGGATCAACATTTTTTTTCAAAAAGTGGAAGTGTTGTCTATCGAGCAAGTAACCGAGTCACTATTACGAAACTTATGGCTTAAAATTGCGACACCCAACACATGCCCAGGAAATTTTATCTGTATTATCCATACACTGCCAAAATAATCGATGTCCAGAAACCGGCCGGCATATATAACTTAAAGGTTTTAACCAATAACACCAAGTTCGTGTCATCACCAATACGGCATCTAGGCCAGAAAATGCATAACGCTATGCTATTTCAACAAAAACAAACCCGGAATCAACCAATCCAACACCATCATCAAAGATATCAATCAAATCTGACTCACTATGACTTGCGATACTGGAATTATTACGGGAATTCAAATCAATCACCCGTAAGTCAACCAATTTAAACCCAGCAAAGCACAACGTCACTCATTATATTGAAACAACGAGGCAACTCTGTCACGCAAAAGTAAGACGTCTAAAACAGACAACATGAAAAGGTAAGGCCGGAAACGAAGCTTGGACAGTACAAGGAGCATGCCGACCCGTATGCAGAATCTTGAACTCGGTAATGAAACCCAATTGTTACCCGGTTCCTTTTGTGACGGATTTCACGAATCAATTACTTGAGTCACGTATACAGTATTTTAAAAAATCGACATCTTTCGTGCCTATCACCAGGTACCTATTAACGAAAAGAACATCGAGGAGATGGCTATCATTACCCCGTTTGGGTTGTTCGATTTTCCACACATGACATTCGGGTTATGTAATGTGGGCCATAAACAGATCATAAACCATTATCGTTTGTATTTCGTCAAAACCTCGTAAAAGCATTACCGAGGCAGGACGCTACTCTTAAGTTTGATCAAACTCAAGAGTAGCGAAAAATTTCCAATATTTGGAACAAACAATCAAATCGCACTCGACGTTTCAACCGGCACAGAACGATCGTGTATTCCAAAACCATTCCATTGAAAGGTCTAACATAACTACGCAGTCAATTCTCAGACATAAAACCCGCTTCGGCGTTACGAAATTCGCAAGAGTAAATTTTTTTCTTTAAAGAATTGGCGCCATGTAAACATGTTTTAGTAAGAACAGATGCAATCTGGCAGTCATTACAACCTTCATCATCAAAATTAAAACAAGATACCCTTTAGATAATATATACGAATGGCTTAGTTACATTGCTACATTTGTTTATGCCGAGTGTCCTGGTAGAACGAACTGTATTCACCGTCGAATATTAATAAACTCACAAATGAGAATTTTTTTGGAATTACAAAGGTAACTCCCCTTTGAAGACGTCAAATTCGTCAGGACCACTTTTGGGCCTTTGTCTTTGTGTTATTTGCCATGATCGATCACTACTCAGTATCGGGAGTAAGGACCTATACTTTGACATCGTTCTGTCAAATTATTGCCAGTTTTTACTTATTAATGATGTAAAATAAGTTTTTATCTTTGGGTTGGTTACATCAAAGCCTCTTTTGTAACAAAGCCGCAATGATCAAAATCGAACTCAAAATAGAGGTGGCAGCAAGACGAAAAAAACTCTTCTTTTCATACAAATAGTATGAAAGAAAGTGTTGTCTTTAAAACGTATTTCAAACATAAAAATGGCCGTAAAATGATTTTAAACGCACCGGCATTTAAAGTAATAGTTAAATTATGGATGATTAAAAATTTAATCAATAAAATCCGTTTTATATATCTGTAATTAATGTTTTAATATAAGGGTCATAAAAAACTTCTATTAACAAACACAACTATAGTCCGTGATGCGCAAAACATGAAAATACAAAAAAAAAAAATGAAAAATACAGAAATTACAAAAACAAACTCTTTATGTATGATCGAAATTTCTTACGTCATCGATATTTCAATATTTGGTTTTCCATTGCAAATTTTGGTAGATTATTGCTATAATCTACCAAAATTTCACATATCTATACGTAGAAAATTATTAAAAAAATTAAATCTATGTCACTTTATTTGATTAAGATTTATATATAATATATTTAAAGATTTAGTTTAAATAAAGATATAAAAAAATTGAGGTTATGAATGACTTTCAATCCGAAAATGCGAATCAAAAAAAACATATTTTACATGTGTTCTTATGGAATATTGTAAAATGATGACCCTTATACTAAGATCAGTTAAAAATGTATCCGATTATTGCGGCTTTGTTATATAGGAGGCTTTGGCTACATACACACGCAACTTATACATTTAAAAGTATGGACTGCTTGAAATCGAAAATTGTATTTTTACCTAAAGAGCCCCCCTATACACACAATCTAACACCAAAATTGCCAAGGTCACATATACTGTAAAGCATTTGTAGCTTTTGACCACTAAGTTTCTTGAAGAGCTACGATTTGCTAACAATACCATTGGGTGGTATTCTACCATCGAACGCGCCCTTTTTTCGCGGCTGCACGTTTAACATATTAATATTAAATGAGATGTCATCATTGACGTAAGCCAACGTCCGAACTGGGCGATATAAATTTTTTTTTGATTTTTTGTAAAAACAAAGTCTTTTCGATGGGTAGTTAGAATTCCTATAAAGCTATCATGCTCGTGTATTAAATACTTAGCCTCTAATGGGAATAAATCGATGACATCTATACTTGCGTAAATAGTCCTGGAAGCAAATTCTTCGTTACCATATTTATAAATTAACCTATTGGATATTTGTAATGAACCCCAAATAGCGTTGCCTGTGAATAAGCTTATCTATGAATTTTCATAGATAAGCCATATATAATTTTCATAACAAGGAGACCTCCTTTGAAAGCACCAAATTAACCAAAAATAGAATTTACACAGGATATTATGTAGCATTCAAGCAATATTCACATATAAAATCCTAATGTGACACAAAAAACAGGATGAAAATAATCATACCAACAATAATCTTTCATTTATGATGTAAAGAAAAATAAATTTTCCCACACAATTTTCTTTCGCAAACTTCTCTTATTGTATTACGATTTTGTTGTTGTCATCATTATATCTCATCTCATGTATGAAATACATATCATATGTATACAGCATACACACGTTCATTGAAAAGTGAAAAAAAAAAAATTAAAAATTATCTCATGATTTCCCGTCATTGAATTGGTTGAATTGTGATTTTTATTCATATGCATATAGGTGTTTGAGTCGTTCATTTTTTCAAATCGTTCGTACGAGAGTTAATGAAAATGAGTTTTTCTTCATATGTATAGGTAAAGTCTACCTACGTATTTTTGGCAGTTTTTTCGTTTTTTTTAGATTGAAAGACGATCTAAACGAATAACGAGCAAAATGAATATAATAAAGGGATATGTGAATGGAAAATAAAAAAAAAAATCTGTTTTTCTATCTCGGAAAAACTTAACACGAAAAACAAAAAATGTAAAATTGTATCCGTTTTTTTTGTATGTTCGTCATGACTGTCTACTGTCACGTAATGTTGATGAGAAAAATAGAAATTTATTGCTAACTACAGTATGTATTATGTATCGGTTTGTTGGTAGACATATATGTGTGTATATATATATATGTAAGGTGCTGTTGAAATTTTTTGATTACTAAATTATATCTCGTCGGAGAAACTTTAAAATCTTATTTAGCATAGACCGGGTTGAGAAATAGAATTTAATTCCCGTGGAACAAGAAGACTCCCGACGAATGGCTATAATTTAATAGAATCTAGAGAGCCATCAAAATGAAGTCTATCTAAATAGTCACCGAACCAAAGGGTTCTGAAACTTTGGGAATCGAAAAAAAAGAAGTTCACCATAAGTAAATAAAGAAAATTACACCCAGCCTGGTTTAACCGAAACGAAAGTCACTTTTACTAAAGTTCAGTGATTAATAAAATCAGTTCCCGATTAATAGTATATAAGGTAAGTAACTTAGACAATGAATACTGGAACAGCAATACTCTGGATTCCGACACATAAAGGAGTTATTCAATGAGGATAAATGCTCAAAATTTGAGTGGTTTACTTATCAGGACTAATATAAGTGTTAAAATATTCGAAACTGTGACTGTTATTAAAACAGAGAAAAAGAAAATGAGAAAATAACCAAATGTCCAGTAAAAAAGGGAAAAGAAAATCGGATAAACAATAATGCAAGTGGCTTTACTGTAACCAGATATAGTGAAGGTAAAGATACTTCCTTATCACGCCATGGTCCGGAGTTTAATTCTAACCGTTGACTAACGGTCGCTAGTCACGATCTCACCACTAGAATACTTTCAACCGAAAATCGGGACCATTTGAAAGAACACGAGATTCCAGATGACCGATTATCTCTTTTATGGACTCTCAATCTATGAGTAACTTGGTATAATGAGTAACACCAAAGTCTGCGGCAAGAAGATTCAATGTAATATCGAGGTAGTAAAAGACGTTAAAGTCAAGAACTGGCGAGGCTCTATAGCTTATTGAACTTACATATGGGTGAGCAGATGGCGCAGATCAGATGCTTGGGACCAATGTACTAATTCAAAGTATTCAGCTAAAATGATCTTACCTATAAACACCAAATTTGCGCACTGTTCACCAACCGAGATGCCACCAAGGATACCAAAACAATTGAAACATATGATGCGAGGAACTTGTTGTGAAGTATTCGATCATCGTAAGTCGTCACTTCATTATTCCAGTCACAATGATGGTTTTGCCGAAAATTGGACGGCCCGATTCTCGGAAGAAAGGTGGTCGATTGTTGGCGGTGGCACGAATTTCTGAATTGCGGCTCACCTCATGTTCACATGTTTATGTTTCGGTCAAAGGTACACCAAACAAAAATTTCATCCGTGCGTAATGACGAGGCAATCGCAATGTACATTCCCATAAGTCCTGATATGAACAATTCAACAGATAAATCTTCTGGTTGGCAAAATGCTACTCGAAAATTTTTACAAAATGTGAGGAAACTCCAGCGAACTTCATAAAAATTCTGAATAAGAGCAACAAGTTTCCAGCCATCCCTCACTGAACTTGGTTAGACGTCACTAAAACTAAATATAGAAGCTAAATTTCTTGTTTAAGTGGCATTCTTTAGAGTAACTCCATTATCAGTTCCATAATGAAAATGAACTAAAGGAAACTACAGAAAGTTACAGTTAGATTTAAAAAAGCATCATTGGTGAGAAAAGATTAGCTCAATGCTGCAAATACGACAATCTACCGAAAACGACACCGACTGCTGGAAAATGCCAGGAAAGCCCGTGAGTATGACTTATTAACTTTTTAAATTATTACAGCTCCACATGATAAGGGATAAAGGCATTCCTTCATCCAATGAAGTTGCTGTTTCCGAAAATATTATAGCCAAAATTTGCTAAATGGACGATCTGTTATTCGTGTTAGTTCACCAAAATTCCACATCATATAATAAAGGCTTCAAAACAAAGATTTAATGACTAAATCTTTTAAAAAACTAGGCTCAATTAATGCTGTGTGTTTTAAGGCTGTTACAGAAGTGTTGGATTGTTTTGCCTGCAAAAATGTGTATGTTAGATTGGTCTGAAAGAAGACAAATCGAAAAAATTAATCGAAGTGTATACGTATTACAAAATACGAATTAAAATACTATAATTTTGAGTTTACGTAAATCGAGGGATATCTGTATTTAATTCAAATTTTTAAATTCTTTGGTAACGAAAAATTTCAGTAAAATTGGCGTTTTTGTGGTTAACTTGTGGTGCATGGTAAAGCGGAATAATACAAAGAGCACAATGAGTCGTGCGCAAAACATAGTTGCTATAGGGTTAGCTTTTCCGTATTCTAGGAAAAACCAAAAAAATATATGGATTTCGAAAATAATATTTTAAGTATTATTTTAAAGCTGTGAAACAAATAAAAGACGACAGTAATGTGTCGAAGCGATAAAAGGGGCATCGACGCAAATTAT
Source organism: Tipula confusa (assembly GCA_963556175.1). Taxonomy (NCBI): domain Eukaryota; kingdom Metazoa; phylum Arthropoda; class Insecta; order Diptera; family Tipulidae; genus Tipula; species Tipula confusa. The sequence continues at coordinate 79,936,596 of OY744475.1, forward strand.
ACTCGAAGCGATAAAGAGTTTGTAAATTATAATGCATCGGTTGAAACTAGCCTTAGAGTAAATATGGAGTGTGTCGAGTCAATTAGAGCATAGTTTGCTAGAGTATGATATAACCAAAATAGATTAACAAGCTGGAAAACATTAGAAAGCTTTTAATTAGGGGCTCGAATTCGTTTTTACTCACACAAGGAAATTGGTGAAGGGAAGAAGTGTAAAATCAAATAAAAGCTTTTGAAAATTAAAAAGGCGATTGACCAAAAATAAATGACGAAAATATAAAACTCGGACACTTATTCGGATGCCTTTTTCGTCACAATTTTAGGGGTACTGAAATGTATGGTTAATTTTAGATATTTAGCTTCATAAATATTTCAGTCGAACACTCTACAAGTGATATATCGCCAAATAGTTTTTAAATGTTATTCATGAAAAACTATAGCGACATGAGTCATCAGAGAAAGATTTTCCGAAGATCGATAATTTTATGGGCATTTTAAACAAACGCATGCATGTACTCGAGAAGGTTTAAGTCAATAAAATTTAACTTACTTAGAATGCATCTGAGCGCACATTGTATGAAAAACCAAAACCATCACCAAAATCTAGTTTTTTACTGTTTATTCCATGCAATCTCTACTGGGCTGAAGCCCTCCCAGCTCTTTTGCGGTTAAATTAATGTGCTACTTTACGCCATTACTAAGCAAATCGTGGAAGCGCGAATTCAGGTTCACTATAAATATCCATCTGCACATTGCATAGCTTCAGCCAGATCCGAGCCATGCACAATGGTTCGGCCCATGTCTTCTGCAATCCAACAGGAGGTCATAGTGGTATTCATTCTCATCACCGATCGTAATCAAGTGCGATGAAAAATCCTTTTTGCAACTGTCACGTTAAACTCAGTACCTCTCAACCCAAACACTGCATCATTAAACACTGCGCCAGTTTATCGGTGCCGTTCAACTTTTCAATGCAGATTAAAGGGTCGAGCCACCAATGTAGAAGAGAAAATCATACACTGACTCATGCTAAAACAAGCAAATCGACTATTTTAAAAGAGCCAAATGAACCAATAATCACAGGTGCCAAAACAATCTTCGTAATACCTTAAAAAGCTAAAGCTACTAATGACAATGCCATACACAGTTTGCACAATTCTGGAAAACTTATAGTTTTTCTACCAGTCAAGCATAATAAACCGATATTAGAAGATTCACTCACAGACGCCCTGCGAGGATTTAGCTCCCTACCTGGGAGAATACATGACCCACCACCCTGTAATTAAAGAATCTAGCTCAACCACCAAAATGGTGTAGTATTCGACGCGTCAGCAAAATCGACCAATGGGACAGGACTTGTCCCAATTCAAACCGAATTAAAAAACTTATTACAACTCGGGAGATACTCTGTTCGAAAATGACCCACAAACGATGTAAAATTAGAGAAATCGACCATGAAGTATCGGTTAAAGGAATAACTAAATACACCAAGATATTTTCCATTTTGGGGAAAAGATTCAATCCACTAGCCGGCCGATTTCCATTTACCGTTTCCTTTACAGATACAACTAGATTCAGAAAGAGAATTAGGTTGTCTGGAGCCATGGGTATTTGACCCGATGGCAGGGTTGTCATCCGTGATAACCAAGGTGAATATCTTATTTCAAAGCTTGTGGCTTTTAAAATACGAAGATGCCTAAATTCGGATCAAGATTTGCACTTCTGCCAATTTTTTGACGCATTAAACAGCGGTTTTTGGGTGGCTGTTAAAAAAATAAACAATTTGCGAAACAACTTACTGTCAAAGATAGCTAATAATATTTTGTTTTATCATTGGTGGCAGCATAGAACATGCAAGGCAACATTAAGATTTGAACCATTAAATTATTCCATCAGGTCCATCATCCCGTAACAAAAAGAATAGTAAAAAAGGCGCACGATCGTAATTTACACACAGGACCAATTTTATTATTGTCAATCATCAGGTAAAAGTACAAAAACGAGTCACACAAGAGCAACTAATGGAGCAATTACCATCATTTCGAGTTAATCTCATCCGAGAAGTTTCTGGACACTAGTGCTCCGACATATTCAGAGATAAAGGTACTAACTGTGAGGATGCTGCGCATAAAATCAAATTCCAAAATCAACTTCCACGAAATTTTATCGAGAGAAGAGCAACATATTTTCTACTGGAGACCATTGGACATGCCATTTTATGCTACCAGAATCACTCTACTTCAACGGATTCTGTGAAGCATCAATCCATTCCACTTTACGAAATTAGTTCAAATTGAAGCCCTACTAAATGCGACTCCTTAGAAGAAAACATTCAATCTCTTACACCGTACCTGAAGTCGACATCACACACACCTAAAACTAAATCAATTATCGCGTTGCCAGATGATGTAAAATATGTTTTCATAAATTGACAAAAGATGGCAAGCCGAGTATCTCACAACAGGGTACCGATCGAAACTGGATATTGTACAACTGGATTTGACGAAACAGGATAATTTAAAACTGGATATTTTAAAACGAGTTCTTAACCGATTATGATGAAATTCGATATTTAGGATGAAAATGTTGATGAATATTAATTAATTCTTCTCACATAGATTCTCTAAAGTGAAGAAAAGTTATATTAGGTAGAAGAATAAATATAGATGAAGATAAATTTTACTGACAGTAAACTCGATCAAGTCAATGATTATTTTAATAAGATGAGAAAAGCAGCAATTAAAAAAAAGCATTAAGTGAAAGAAAATTCTATCTCTCTGCTTAAAATTATTTAAGTATTGGCCATATTCCAGAGGTTTTCCCAAAAAAGGTTTTAAAATCAAATTGAATTATACAATTAAAGAAAAAACATTAAGTGAAGGAAAATTCCTTTTCTCTCCTTAGAAATATTCAAGTATGGAACCTTACTGACCTTGTTCCAGAACTTCCCCAAAAAATCATTTGTAAATCCCATTTTCATCCTACATATCGAATTTCATCATAATCAGTTAAGAACTCGCCGAGTTCCTTCCTCCTTGGCGATATTCCAGAACTGTCCTAAAAAATCATTTTAAGTTAAAATCACATGCCAAAATATCCTGTTTTGAAATATCCAGTGTTGTACCATATCTCGTTTTGTACCTTATCTCGTATTGAAATATCCAATTTTGAAATATCCAGTTTTGTACCTTATCTCGTTTTGTCAAATCATATTTTGAAATATCCAGTTTTAAAATGTCCAGTTCTGAGCGGTTTCTCTCACAACGTTAAACAGCCTATCAATTAAGTCGTGACTGAAACAAATCTTCCTTAAAATCTGAGATCTGGTCGTATTGAACAATGTGCTCACCGAATGGCACCGTATATTAAAAGTGAGCGTTAAATAAGACAACTAAGCTGACTTCTACTTTTTTAAAAGTCTTTCAGAGTCTAGGAGTGAAAAAACATCAAGGAGTAATCCAGAAATGGTTTAAAATATTGATCAGCTCCTTAAATGAAGTGTTCTACAAACATATTGAAGCGCATTTTGTTGACCTGGAACTCGTAGACTTTAAAACTAAAGTTAGAAACCGACTAACGTAGGTGGAAATATAAGGCAGTCCCCCCTACTAACAAATTATTACTTTTTCCTAACTTAGAAAATATGACACTTGCACCGGAGGCAGAATTCTTTGTAAACAAGAATTAATTAGGCTGACCACTTAAGTTATAATATTATTAACACATTTATTTAATTTTTTATTGACTCAACTCGGAAGTTGAGTCTTTTATTTAATATTTAAATTTATTTAGTTTAAGAAAATATAATTTACATTAATTGATGTTTACAGCACTGATTTTCAACTAACAATTCCAACTTATTATAATTTTTACTTTACTTTATAGTTTTAATTAAAAGATAATAAAAGGTGTCGTCTTTCCTTGGGTTTTTTCCATTAAGCATGCAACTTATGCAAAATCAACAGTTTTTGCATATTTTCTATCTGTTTCTTAGAATTGACTAACAACATGTTTTAATGTTGCTGATACCTCATTTTGTATATGTGTTGAATTGAATGCTGCTGATGTAGCATTTTGTGTAGATGATGACTCTTCTGGAATATGTAACACTTACAGTGTGCACTCATAATCTGTAAGAAGTTGTTCAAAAAGTCTCTTTATTGTTCGCAATAATTGGAAACTATACTAGCTGATATTTAACCGGATTCCAAAAAACATGATAAGACTTCTTCTTCCAGCAACTGCCCGATTATTTTGTTGTCTTATTAGTTGACAGTATTGGTATCTAAAAGGAACGCACTTTTGGCTGACTTTCAATATATGGATTGAAAAAAATGGTTTTCCGGCTTTATTTATTATTTAACACATTGTTGACACAGTATGGTGATGTATCTCTAGATTTCAAAAACATTGAAATAGTATGGCATCAAAAATTATTAAGCATATTTGTAAAAACGGAAGACCAAAGTCATAAAAAAGCCGAAGCTTACGTAAATCTTTCAGCAACGGGCTGACTAGGTCTAAGTGTTAATGATTAGTGCATGACTGAATGCATGGATAAATTCATTTTTATCTTCAGTATATGTTGGTTACATCCAGAATAAATTAATCCATTATGGAGAACCTAAATAAGGATAAATAGTAAGGTGCAGGAAATGTAAACCTCGTACGGGTTACGGGATAGAGTGCCCAAGAGGGCTCTAAGTCATCGTTTTTATAACTAAGTTTCAACAATGGTACACTTGGCAGCTGAAACCGATAATACTACAAGCGTTGCTTCTCCTGTGGTCAGCTTAGCTGCAGTAACAGTACAATTTATAAGGGAAAACGAGAACCCATTTCTGAGGAGTACCAAAATATTGAGATCTTCAACAATTTAAAACAAGTAGTTAGATAGGCGATATTAGGAAGATATTTTCGTATCTACCACCAAGGAAAGAGAGTGAAGACAAAACTAGCTCAAGTATAGAAAAAGAAAACTGAAATCTCTATACGGATATCTATAGACATTATAAGGGATGGTGTCAAAGATAAATAACGGATTTATCTAATGATCGGATTATTCTAGCTGATGTAAATGTAAACAATACATGTAAACAATCATCGTATACCACACCGGTAAAGAAAAGCTAGAATGAAAAATGCATCCGGATAAGAAATCCGATCGTCAGTCGAGTTACTGACAAAGGCAAACTACTAAGAAAAACTGCTTTATGGCATTAAAAAAAGCAGGCCCACAAAGAAAAGAAAAGCAGAATCATCGCCAGAATATATTGGACAAGCAGTACTTGCCACGAATGATAAAACTCAGCGTAATGAAAACTAAAGCAACCAGAAGATACCAAGTATTGAGCATGCAGAAGTATTTAAAAATGGAACCCAATGGAACAACTTAGTGCAATAAATATTCAAAACCAGTATAAACCTAAGTACTCCAAAACCTAAGTACACTTAATATGACCCGTTAATTAAACGTCATATTTTACACAGCCAATAGACAAATAAGAGACGTACGATTGCATGTACGCTTCAAATATCCATCTGCACGCTGCATTCGTCCAGCCATCTTATATATACTGGCATGGACGAAGGTTCGGCTAACAGACTCGGCATCCCGATGATTATATCATCGCAATCATGTGCTATAAACTTCCTTTAACATTCCTCCTCGTTGATGTTCGAATTCCGTACCTCCCGACCCATACACCGCAGCTTTAACCACGCTAATTGCTGCGGTAGTTAAACCCTTTATACGAAAATTGTAAATTACAGCTTACGTTAAACGGTAAAGAAGTCAATTATAATTATCTTCTTATTTATATAAAAACAAAAACCTACAGTTGATAAAAGTTAATCCATTGTTTCACCCCTCGTGCAACCCAAAAGTTCATTGAATCGTTTAAACAAAATCATTAAGTAACTTTGCGCTTTATATATATAAATCAACGCATAATATGAAAACAAGGAAATGAATTAGACTTTCCTATTTATACGAAGTATTAACATCGCATATAATTTCCTTTTTTGCTTTTCTCCGTTGTCTTCGTTTTTTTCATTATCGTGATAACAATGAGGAAAAAGCACAATACGGTCGCTTTTTGTTTTTTTGATTTTTTTTTTTTTTTTTGTTTATATAATTCATCAATCTTATTGATCGATCACTTAAGATATGTAAGTATGTGCGAAAGAAACGAAATCGTAAAATGTTGAACAACATCGTGGATGAGGAATAAACCGTGTGTACTGTCAAAATAGCAATTGGTTACAATGCAAAATTATTTTCCAATTTACGTAAATTATGTAATCTACATAATTTTTCTTGTCTTCCTTCTTCGTAGACTATTTTACATTCTTGTCATCCCACTTATGGCCCACACTCGAAAAAGTTTTATTTTTTATTTTTTTTTGGTTGTTTTGTTTTCACATCGCGGATTCTTTGCATAAGAAGGCATAAAAAGTCAATATAGAAAATGGAAAATTAAATCAACATTTTACCAATTTTATTTCGTTTTTCCCGAGAATCATGAACGCACAAATCAACAATAATGTATTTTGGGACCATCGACAATCTAATTCTACCCCATAGTCGTATAGCTGGGTACAAAATATATAGTATATACAGTTGGTTAGTAAATCGGTTGTATATGTATACAAGGAAGCATATTATCTAACATCTTGATATGAAGTCGAGTGTCTTATCGTCTCTCCTTTCGAAATTCAACCTTCCTGATTACTATTACTCGGTTGTCATCACCTTTCCATTACATCACAAAATGGAAAAAAATGTTCGTTCGTTTTTTTTATTTTTTTTTTTTTCAATTTAATTCATCAACAATGAAAATTGAAAATACTGGGTCCAGATTCTCATTCTACCTTTCATCTGTATATACTTCGTGTATATAGTGTTTTCTATTTTCCGTTGTCGTCGTTTTTAAATTGTTTGGTTTTGTTCTTGAAGATATTGTGATAAGTGAAATGGGAAAAATAAAGAAAATGTGGAAAAATTATTTTTATAGAGATTTGACAACATATTATACGGAGGCGAATCGTATAATCGGAATGGCTTATCTGGGGGACAAAGCGAACAACATCGATGACGATGACAACGACAACGACAAATACAGAATGAGAAAACATAAAGTTTTGAGGTTAAGATTTTTGTTATTTAGAATAGGATTTACGTTTTTATAAAGATTATGTGATTGTAAATTAATTATGAATTATGGTAATAACAATTTTGTTTTTATCCTAGGATTATCTGACCAAACCTGGTGTATAAAAAGAAATCTGTTCTATAATCGGTTTTCTTCGTAGTAAGTGTGATGGTTTGGTTATATATGAGCACGGGAAATAAGGATTAAAAATATAATATTTTTTTGTGGATTAAGCTTATTTAACTCAGATGAGCGATTCCAATAATTTTTGCTGTTCTAGGTCCTGAAATAGTAATCACTAAAGCAACGATTAAAATAAAACAGAATTAGACTGTTGATGGCTTGGTCATAAACCGAAAAAAATGTAATTTTTTACTACAATTAAGCTGTGTGAAATTTTCTGTGTGCCAGCTGGTTAATATAAGCAGCTTTTTATAATTCTCATTGTATATTGCGATCATGTAGCAATATTCAACTTTAAAAGTTACGCAGAAAGAGTTTGCGTCTAATTAATACCTGAAAAAAACTTATAAAATTTATAAGTTTATTAAGACCTGAAAAAAGGCTGATTGATAGGCTTACAGTTGGACACATTTGGAATATTTTATTGGCTTTGTGGATTGAGATAGCTCTCATGTTTCTATGTTAGGGGGTGGTAGAGGTGAGTGCACGCATTTGGTAATGCTGGTGCCTTCGTAATGCCTTTTTAGGAGCTTATTGGTTTCTAGGAGGGATAGATTATCAATTGTGATAGTCAGTGGCTTTTTATGAACGAGGATTTGGAAAATTTTAATCCTCTGTTGTTCGACTGAATGTGGGGTTTGCGACTCGATTTTTTTCGAATGAAAGGAGATTTGGTAGGCGAGATCAGACTGTTTCGTGTGAGGGTTAAGTTTATTGGCATTTATGCTTTATTTTTCAATTTGGATGGTGGAGTTTTATTGCAATGATTTTTGTGTTTCTGAGTAGGTTCCAACCCGAGGTGTAAATATAGGTTTTATACCTCTAAGTATCATAGCAGGTCATGTTAAATGTGATTGTGTTGTGTTAGAAGCAGTTTGAATAGTGATTCCGGCAAACCGGATCAATTCTGTCATTATCGACATACCTTCCACTAAAAACTAACTTTCGATCTCTTAGGAGTCAGTAATGTTATTCAAGAAAATATTCCGTGTAATTATTAATAAAACTAAATTCCCACGATCTTAGAGACTCGTTACATAGCAACTCGGAGACCCCTCGCATTGCAGCGCTGGTTCCAACAGAAACCGGAAACAGAAACGAATTACTTAAGATTTATGAGGAAATACCTAGCGTTGCTTGATCAATTGATAGGAACAATCTAATCAGGGTAGATCGCTGGCCGAAATTATCTGACAGTCAACTTTCAAATATTACAACTTTCAATGGCTTGGACAAAAAAGATCGTTTCTCTAAATCACCGTCAATCAGTTTATGCCGATTGATTTCACTGCGGTGAATAGGACGATTCAAAATAGGCCGTGGTAATAAAATCTACAAGTAGTATATAGCATTTTCTATCTGTCATGTAGTTAATCTCGAGCCATACAATTAGAAATCGACTTAGTAATCCACAGATGCGCGTTTGGACTACCTGTAACGTTTCATAAAAAGATGAGGTCTTCTATCCCAAATATATTCCGATAATTTATTTAATTTAGTCGGTGTCAAGGAAAACAATCCAATAACTCTACTAGGTATGTGCACAAGTAATTAAAAATGAATTAGGAACCGTTTTGTCTACTATTTTGTAGTGATTGCAAAAGATGACAACACATCACCTGGTTCCTGTCCATTTAAGTATATAGTTGAAACATATGAAAGACTAGTTCGTTCAGCTACTGTGAAGACACAACGCGGGATTGAATTTGATTTTAAAATAGAATATATCCAAGGACGAGTTAAGCAGATAGGTGATGCCTGAAGTCGGAATCCATTCAATGATGCACCGAACGATAAATCTTAGTTTCGTTGACCAATCAACCACACCAAAACTCTTCGTCATTTAGTGCAACAATCTTTATGATAAAACTTTGATGTTTGTTTCTAGTTCGATAAAATGTAGGTCCTACAAATCGAATGATGGTAATCATTCGATTTGCAGGTCTCACTTTTTGGTGCAGCTAAGAATGTAATAAGAATGACTTCAATTATGTTAAATATCGGAAGAAGGTTTAGATACACTATAATTCGCAGGTGTTAATATTATTAAAATCTGATGGCAGATATTCGATTTTGCTACCAGCCAATGCTTGCAATCAAATGTTATGCTTAGAGGAAGGAGTTTTCACCTAACCTATATAAACAATACAAGGACTTCATAATTAAATATATGCTTGATACTATATGACTGTAATAAAAGATCCAACTCATGTACAACAAATCGCGCCAGTAAATCGCAGTTAAGTCATCGAATTCCTTAAAATTAAAATCAATTCAGCTATACTTTCGGTGGATGAGCTAAAGTCATTTCCAAAAGCCTGTAAGATATTAAAACGAAAATTTCACAAAGACGATGTATTGTCAGGCTCTAATAGCTTAGAACGCTTAAGTTAAAAAATAACTCAAAATAACTCAAAAGCCTTATTGATGTTAGGTCGCTTTGAGCTCACGAAATTTTGTTCAAATCACGTTGAACTATCGGAAAGATAATAACCATTCGATATCGCGTTAATATTGAGTGTATATAGGGTAGAAAGAGAAATGACAATCTGGATTTTCCTTGACAATTACAATTTGACTTCAAAGGTTACAAACTGTATTTTGGTGTCGAAAATTTGTCAATTGTTTGTCGAAATCCAATAGCTATGGTGACTAAATTATTTACGCAAACTTTAGCGACCATCGCTACACAAATACAAAACAATTATTCAGATTTTTCGTACACATTCATATAATTCGCTAACGCTACATGTACACTGTTCATAAATATCTAGAGGGAAAATACCATTTACACATAGCACTCACCATTTACACATAAATTGACCATTACTCATCTTACATTATGTGCGTCATAAGCAAGGGCACTAAGTTCTAAATGGTTACTCCCAATTAAGAATATTCAGTTCGGTTCCATTCATTTGTGGTCTGTTTCGGATATTACATTATACCGAATCCAACCTCACCAGAAATATGTTCTGCCTGGGAAAATTTCGCAAATTCAAGATTATTCTTCAAAACTGGAGTAGCAGTATGCCCGAATTAAGGATAATCCTGTTGACCACGCGTCCCGGGGAATTTGGCTAAATGCACTCTTGAGCCTTAATAATTGGTATAATGATCCGATGTTTTTGGGGTTTATGCTAAAAACAACAACCGGTTAAAAGATTGTTAAAGCAGATTTACCGTACAACCAGAGGCATTCCAGTTTATTATCACGAAATCGAAATTTTGCTCAGTTACAGTTAAGGTTGATTGATGTTCCGTAACATGATGATGACTGAGCCTAATTTCAATTGCAAATTATCAGGTGGTAAACCAGGAAATTACAGCAAATTCAAGAATTATGTGAGATAGTTGACTACTTCATTTTAGTTGATAACTGTGTCTTGAAGGACATAAACTGTCTAGGAACTAAATTTTTAACGGTCTGGTTAAGATCATCCAAATCTTTGTTTTTCACCGCCAATATGTCTCGTTTGTACAGCCAATTATGGTTTTTGAAGTTTTGCTTAGAAAAACACTTCGAACGAGCTCTTCCTTCAATTCTTCAAGATGTCCACTGCGATTTTCCCTACAGTTTAATTTTGTTGCAAAATCACTCGCATGTTAGTCATCAGTCGGAGGGTCTTCACTTACCACTAAAATTAAAATAACTGGACCACAGAATCATGACTCCACCTAAAAGATTTCACCTCCCACGAACATTTTTCAAAGTTCTGTCTAGTGCCTCCAGTTATCCATTATTTGCCATCTTGCATTCGTTCCAAATGATCATTACACCTCTTTGGAATCTTCGTCATTGGATATTCAGTGACAATTTTAATGCAGAATGTGCACTTTTTCTGCATTTTAACAAATTCACTGCTTTTTTAGAAGCAGATAATAACCGGTCAACATCATTCTGCAATCAAAACGACGCCATAAGCAGTAAAATTAAGAAAGTTTTTTCATTTCCTTCGAGAGTATTCAGAAAGTAAATGCCATCAGATCCAATATTCATAGCTTCCATCAAAGAGTCATAGGCTGTCTCTTGTTGCTGATTCAATTGCGGAACATCTGTACGAACTACATCGGCCACTGCTTCGGTATCGTATTGTTGTTCTCTTTGTAATTGTGGCATCGTGTGCATTGGACGATTAGGTGATATCATGCCCAAATACGAAAACATTTTATTCACCATCAATAAACACATGTTTTCCATGATCAATGCCTCATTGTGCATTTTGGCTGTCATTTAGAATGTTGGATTTAAAGTTTGGCGACGCACACAATGAAAAACATCCTCAGACATGCCGCCCTAATATTTCACCTACAAATCGTTTAAATTCGAAGGAAAAATGTATTTGTTCCAATGTGAATCGCTCTCGAGCAACTTAAGACTTGACACGCCCCACGGTAAGTCGTAGCACACAGATGTCCATTAATAATTCTCAGTTGTTAAAACGACTGATATAAGATAGTGACACTCGTTGTTATTTGGATACACAGTGTGTGCTATTCGCAGAGCAAATACATTTGGATATCCTACAATTGCTGTTCCTTGTTTCCTGAAACAAGGTTTCAGGAAACGATTTCAAGGACAAACGGTGAAACAATATCAATGACGCGTTCCAAATGTGAAATGCGTGGCATTTTAGCATACTGCAAAATGCGAGTGGAAGTATCTGCTTGACAAACCGAGAAGACGCTTGTCAATATTGTCGATGGTGACCGTGTGGCTCTGTTCGTTGCGTTTTTTGGATTAAAATACACTTGTTGTCCTTGTTCTAGATTCACTGCCAAATGTAAAACTGTAGGGTGTTTTTTGTGGATTGCAAAGGAAAAGATGCGCCAAATCGCTTCGTTGCTAAGCTTGTCTATATCAACATCTCGCCTTTCGATTTTCCAGATTTTCCTTTGAGTTCTTCTGAATTTTCTTCCTACATTATCCCAGTATTAAGACGAACTAAACCAAAAAGAGTCATTCAAAACTGTCAAGCCGTTTTCCAGTTTTTGTGAGGCTTGCAATATTATAGTGGAAATACTGAGAGACTTGTTTCCCCAATAAATTATTTCATAAAATATTATTTGTCGATTGGCCTTCACGAGAGCAAACAAAACATTTGTAAATAAATTGACTATCGGAGGACATTTAACTAAAAAAAATGTATATGTAACTCATTTCACTAGCCACCAACTACCTTAAGTTCTAGTAATCAAATTGTGTTTGTTTATATTATGGCGTACTAAAATCTTACGCAAGTCAAACATCATCTGTTTATTCCAAAAATAAAAACAATTTTAACGGGAAATTGAATGCAGCTCCCCAATTCGAACTGTTAAAAACAAATTTTATAGAAAAACAAAAGAAAAAAAAATCGACACAAATTGATACAGTAACCAAAAATGTAAGAACAAAAATAAAAAAACACAGATTATTGTCTCCATATAATCATATCGGTTAGACAGAGATGTATATTGTAATTAAAAATCACGTCATAAACATGGTTATATTTTAAAATTATACAGGAAATTTTTGTCGAATGAACCTAAAATTTAAATGAAAAGAGATATAGAAACATTTACGGATTCAAAGTGTACCTGTATACTCTGGGACCAGCGGCAGAGTTTACTCCTTCAATATACCAATGCATTAATACACAATAGTTCATATTACATTAATTAAAATCGAAATAAGTTTAAAAATGTTTACCATGGGCACATCATTTCACAACAAAAAACATCACCACCTTTCTGTTTGAAGGCTAAAATTCGACTACTGCGATTCCAATGAAATATTGATATGAAAAGTGAGACAAAAGTGTAAGTATAATGCTTGTGTAACAGTTTCAGATTTGGTAATTGGTATTAAATGACTTAACGGTGTAACTGATTGAGCTAGTGGTGCAGTGGTTATGTTTAGCAGAATAGCGTAACATGCTACCGGCGTCGTAACTTGAGGTTATAGAACTCACTCAATAGAACTTATTTTATTTAGCGATCATCATCAGTTCCCGGCTGGACATGAACACTACCACGGAGATGGATGTCATTATTTTGGATCATCTTACTTCAAAATTGCCAAGAGTGGGTACCGAAGTGTTACACGCTTGGAATGACCTACAATCGCTACAACATGCCGGTCCTCTGAAAGAACAGTGTCGCAACATTAACATTTTTCTTGGGGCAAACCAATCCTTCAAACTTCTTTGACAAGGACAAATAGAAAGACCCAACGGTCTCATTGCTCAAAACACGGTATTGGGGTTAATTATTTCGGGTGGCGATTCAATCATTAGGTCATCCACGTCATTACAATTGGAGTAAAACGTTAACCAGGCGCTTCGTAAATTTTGGGAAATGGAGGAACTACGACGGTTTAACTCCAAAACATAGGTACTGTAAAGAGTTTTTCAAAGCCGCTCACTCTAACAAATAAGCCACATCCAGATTCAAATCAATTGAATCAACGGAAGCACCGACATTTCTTCAGCAATTACACTGGTGAACAAGATTACAATGTTTCTTAAAACTGCGGCGTTTCCGCTTCATAAATTCGCTTCGAATTCACAGATGTTTCTGTCCTCATTAGCCATAGTGAATCAAGAAAAATTAACAGAATGCTTAGATGAACACAGCAAACACAAAATTCTGGGCCTGCATGGGACACTGCTTTAAATTCCAGGTTAGCGCCTTTGGGGAACCCAGCACTCATACTAAACGCAGCTTCCTCTCTGAAACTTCCCAACTGTATGATTCAATTGGCTGGTTAGCTCCAGCATTAAGAACCGTAAAATGACTATACCAGCAACTATGACTAGAGATGGATGGGATGATCCAGTCCCCGCGGTACCAGCAGAGACTTGGTCGATACTTCGAAACGTATTCCTTCCTCGTGTAATTAAATTTGCAACTTCGATGAGTGAACTTCATGGATTCGCAGATGCAAAAGCAACTGCCTATATGCCGCCGTTTTATATTGCAGCACCGATTAAAATGATTTCTGTTTCTCAAACAGAGCTACGCGGTGCCCTGCAACTATCCGCATTAACTAAATCCATCATTGAATCAATGAATCTCAAAGATATTCCTGTCTACAGTTGGACGGTTTCTGAAATCGTGTTACATTGGCTGTCGCTTCATCCATCTAAATGGAAAGTTTACATTTCTAACAGTACTGTTCAAATACTCAAGCTCTTGCCAAAAACAACAGGAAGCTCGTATCCTCTTCTAAAAATCCAGCTGATTGCATCTCCTGTAGGTGAACACCAACCAATATACTGTATCACCCGATCTGGTGGGATGGGCCTCCGTAAAAAGATACATGGCCGCTACAATCCGATAATGATACAAAGCTTCAAACCGTTGAAACTTTAGAGGAGCGTGCAGTCCATATACACAATGCTGCCCTGGAGCCAGATTTGGTTGCTATGCTTGCCAGCCACATCTCATCTTTTATCACGATGGAAAGAAGTGTGGTGTACTTTTGGAGATTGACTTCATTTTACAAAAGCAAGTTTCTAAAGTATCCAATTGATTCGGTGCCACATGCAAATTGGTGAGTAATTGAAGATATTGACAACGTTTTTGCACTCACGCCAGCACATTTCCTAACCACTGCTCTACTGCTAGCAATCCCAGAGATGGATAATTCGGAAATCCCAGATAACCTCTTGACACAATAGGAAGAAGTTCAGAAGTGAGTTCATATATTCTGGAGAACTAAGTGTAGAAAGCAACACGAGAACTTAAAATCAGGAGATATCGTGCTTATCAATGATGTAAATCTACCATCATTATTGAGGCCACTTGCTCGAACCATCAAAGTCCATCCTAGAGAGGACGGTGTAGTCCGAGTCGTAACACTTAAAACTGCAACATCAACCATGGACAGACCATTAGCCAAAATCGTTAAGCTTATCGAGGTTAACGAATTAATTCCTTAACGAGGGCCGTTTTTTCCTACAAAAGAAAGATAGGAAAATTGACATAGACTATTCCATGTTCAGCTGAGCATTCATTACGTTTGACTTTCGAAAACTAGTTTCTATAGATAAATAAACGGTTCTAGCTCCTTAAATTAAATACAAGAAAAAATCAAGGCACATGAAATGGATGAGACAGTTTACAGCAAAATAAACGTTCGATCAACTAAAAAACTCAAGTAAACAAGAATGATGATGATAATTTGCACAAAAAAATTTATCACAATTTTCATTCATGCAGGATATGGAAAATTTATAGAAAAAAAAAACTTCAAAATTTTGATAAAAATCACACATCATATAACACACACACACACCCATCTGAAGCTAAGAAGATATAAACAAAATGTATCTGTTGATTAATATTTCTGCCAAGTATATTACCGAATTAATATTAAAATCAAATTTAAATTATGATTTATATGTTTTATGGCAACAAAAAAAAAATGTTTTAGTTTTGTTCAGATTATGTACCATACATAATTCGATGTGATGTGGGAGTACATAATATAAGGGTGTGTCAAATACATGCAAAATCGTTTTGTTGCTGATTTTTTATTAAATTGATTAATCTTTGCCCTAAGTGAATTATGTATAGATATCAGGATATTATGTGTATATATTGTTTACGTGACTTTCGAATACATACGGGGAGTGCGGAGGAACAGAAAGGTGATCAATAAAACAATTTAAACTACACTCATCACTCGATTTATACGATGGAAAGGAGTGTATGGAGCGACCTTTGATTTTTCTACTTTAAAGTGTATTCAGCAATCTATTATCAGTAACCAGGTTATTGCATTACCGCATTGTAGTTGTTGCAACATGATATTCCAATTTAAATTGGGCATGCTCTTGTAAGCTTAGTTAAAACATTTGCACGATCGCTAAGTACGAATTGGCTCTCAGTGAGATTATAGTTGTGAACCATTCATCTTGTAAATCTTCATCTAGCGGTAACCAGCAAAACTCACTTTGTGCCGCTTACAAAAGAAGAATTTGCATAAAATTTGAGCTAAGTTTTGATACCTTAGTATTTCTTCGAAATCTGACCGAACCAGATCAAGAGCTGAGAACTTAATATTGGGAACATCTCAACCACCTTGATTATGTAGATCCTAATTATAATAAACTAGTTTCAATAGACATTCTACTTGGGGTCTGATTATTACCCAAAACTAATATTGAACAAAATTTTGTAAAAGAGCGGAGAGTACAAGAGCCACATCACCTAAAATCACCGAATAAGTTCAATGGTTTCTTATGTCGACCTAGAAATCCAATTAAAAAATTAAATGGGGAATAAATGGGGTAGCAACAAACATGAAATACTCAAAACTATACTACTTTTGACCGAAAATGTCAGTCATTTAACCCACCATATGGGCACACTATATGAGACTTTTGCTTTAGGCTGGCTTACATTCCGGGGCGCATGAATACAGATTCAAAATGCGCATGGTGTTCTAAGTGAATGTTTGAGCAGCCTTAACACTGACGCATTTCTAGTGGCATTAGGCGTCACAGGACAAAAAAGCGGATGTACAGAATCTGAATGCGACACTTTGTCAGTTTATTGGTCAATAGCAAAGCATGCTTCAAGGAATGAACCACAGTCAAAATGTATACGATTACCGAAAATTAACCTAGAATCCTTTTCTAGTGATTACAAATTGTGGCCTTCATTCCATGAAAATATACAGGTTTAAATCCAGTTCATCAATTGCTGATTTTTAACCCGGTTATTGAGAGGTGATGCGGCTACATTATTTCGACATATAAAAGTAACTGAACAAAACTTCGAGAAAGCCTGGTTTAAATTGGTTGCCAGGTATAATAAACTTAATCAATCATCTTTTCGCTTATTCAGTTATTTTTAGAGCAACAAAGTTGAAATTAAGCAAATCACAGATAATTGGGGAAATTGAGTGAGACATCTGATGAAGTTATCAAAGCCCTTAGAGCTTTAGGAAATCAGGCTGAAAATCGTGATACTTGGTCAATTCATCTTTTAGTCAAAGTAGATATGGACACGAGGCAGTTGTGGGCAAAAGAAACTGTTAACGATGCTTTTTCAACGTTCGATAAATTTCTGAAATTCTTAAGTGCAAGGTTTGATACATTTGAATCCTTCTTGGCAAGTTCGAGACCAACTAGCGTACCAGAAAAACAGGTGATATTTTATCATGCAACCCAAGCAACACAATCCAATCGTAATGCCTACCATAAAGATAATTTCGTATATACAAATGACCTCTGTTCAAAAGCTTGAATATAAACCGCACAAATATTTTTAAAAAACCCAATAAGTGAACCAATTGCTTGCGGTCAGGACATCTTAAACCTTAATGTTTCTCACGCTCGTTGTGCTTGATATGTCAGAAACTCTCATTAAATGAAAAGTTAGAACCAAACAACTCAGTTATGGCAGCATTAACTTCAACATTACCAAATGTTCCGCACTCAACCATTGAAAACCCGTTACAATCAACATTAAGTGGACATACATATCTGCACTAAATTCAAACGCCTTTACATACGTTGCTACCCAGAGCATTAGTTTACATCCAGCCAAACAACGGGCAACAAATGTTAGCAAGAGCACTGTTTTGTTCCGGAACACAATCTTAATTTATATCCGAATCGTGTGTTGACCGCTTACGTCAAAGTCGGAAATATTCTCACATTTCCATTTACCTAATTCCATTGGCCTAAGTAGTTGCGTGCTCTGCTTGTAAAACAAGAGGAAAAACCTTTGTGTCAGTTAAATCACGAGTAATTCACATTACTCTATCAACATTACAGCGCACATCATATAGAAAAATCACCGGAAGAAAGGGAAGTGTGATAACTGGGCTAGCAGATCTACAGTTTAATAAGCCTAGCGCAGTGGATCTATTACTCAGAGCCGAATTCTTTTTAGACATTTAAGGTGAACAGAAAGAAAGGTTCAATCTATCATCTACCAATACTACATTCATCCAAGTTTGATTGGCTTATAGCACGAAAAATAATTCAAGACAAGGGAGAAGGCCACAGAATTACAGCGAAAATATTATGCTAGAAAGATTTTGGGAAGTGGAGGAAACACTAACCAGCAAATGCAGGTCGTGTAATTAAAGATGAGCATCCCTGTGAAATACTCTATTGAAAAACAACCACTAGAGCTCCAGATGGAAACTTTATTGTAAGGTTTTCATTTAGAGAGCCACCACCAGAATTTGGTAAGTCATGATGAGTACGAGTTGAACATTTTCGGGTGTTCCTAAATTATTTGAATCGATCGTCAAAGATCGTATCGTTTTCCTAATAAATACCATCTCTGTAAACCAGCATGGGTTTTACCTCGAATGATCATCTGTGACAAGTCTTGTTTCGTTCATAAATTTCATTATTTCAGCATTTGTGAAAGTGTTATAGTAGCTTTAATGATTTTAGTAGAGTATGCGACTCAATTTAGCATCAATTAGCTCTGTATCTATTTAGGCAGTTGTTTGTTATTAAATATTCCATTGTCTGTCCGAGCCAAGGTTTTGGCGCAGTTCTTAGGCGCTATATTATTATGAGCCGAACCAATTGCTCACAACTGCTGTTAAGGTTCACTTCAACTGTGTTTTTGTGTTACAAGGTATACTCTATGCCATCATTGCCGGAAGTGTTGAACCATTTATTGCCTGTTCTGCCAACGTGTCTACCTGTTTTCTTTAATGCTTAAAAATTTGACTGGGGCAATAACACGTAAGTGACCAGATGTTAAAGAGTCCAATTCCTCACACATTGGTTGAGAATTCATAATCGCTTCAATTTGTTTCGCCTTGTAGGCGTTTTAGGTACTTGCATGATTTGCCTCCCATAAGCCTCCAAAATTAGGACCACCAAGAAGGATAATGTGCAACTTCAAAACGACTTGATTATTTTAGCACCTCTTATTTTTGATGCTTTCGTTAAACTCGGTCCAGCATAATCTAGATCAGTGAGAAAAAAGGACCGATGGTATGAAACTCGATAAGGTGGTAACTGGCCCATCAGTTGTTGTTGTTGTTATTAGACCTTAAGACGAACACACTTAAAACAGCGACTAATCACTCCTCTTACTTCATCCATACATCTCATTATATGGTATATCTGCTTCAGTGAAAAATTAATAGAGTTCGATCTGCATTCAACAATCCTCAAAATGTTCATCTCGTATGATCATCATTGCCAATCGATGTTTTTCTGGAAGTATTAATGGATGCTTTACGTTATATGATAGATCTGCGTTACACAGTCTTCCTCCCACTGGCAATAAACCAAATCTAACTAAAATTGGAAAAAGTTAATTTTGATTTTAGGCTGTTTTTTTTTTTTTTTTTGTTTGGAGTCGTAATTTCAATAGAAAAATGTTCTAACTTGAATATTGGTCTTTGTCGGTTCTGCAGAACGATTTATTTCGACCAACGATTAAAACTCGAGTCATAACGAGTTTATCAATACCCCATAATTAAGTTCTTTCGGTAACTCCAAGACTAATTTGAGATGGCCAGTTCTCTTCTGATTTTGCTAGCCAATGGGGGATACTCCAACTGGAAATAAACCTCGTGCAGCACAATCATCCAGATTTTCATTGAATGACACATGACCCTGTTGATTGCGATTTGTATGTTGCAATAAAAATAAGACTCGAGAACAACAGCACAGAGCTCTAACCGAGGGGAATTGATTGTCTTTATTGTTTTTGGTCTTAGTAATACTCTGCTGTAAATCACCGCCACGTAGGCCATTTCGGAGGTATGTGCGAAACCATGCAATTCTTATTGTTCATCTTCTGTGTAAAGCTATCTATTTATGCGCGAACGTCTTCCGTTTTGACTCAATTAATACAAATTTCACCGTATAGTTCTGGCAAATTGAGTCTGGGAAAAGGTCATCCCAGTGTAGGGATATCTCCTGGTTGGAGAATCATATAATTTTGTTGCTTCTGACAACTGTTAATTTTATTTGATCTTCTAGAGCTACCTTAAGAAAATGTGATGCTTACTGGTGTACCCACCAAGAACTGATACTGCATTTAATTCGTCCTTAAATTTAACAATTGTTGTGCACAAATTAATAGCGGATATACTACCTAGTAGTTCGGAGATATTGAAAGTCCAATCGAAGTTTGAAGCCCGCTTTCTTTAGCATGCTCATCAAATTATTTACTATTCTTTGAGAATCTGTCAAATCGCTAGTGCCGTACATAAAGTCATCAACGTAAAAATTGCTTCTTGATATTTCTGACACCACTGGAAACTCTTTTTAATTCAATAACGCAGTTAGTTTAGTGTTTGAGTTGCTAAAAATGGTGCGAATGAGTTTTCATAGGTAACAGTCAGCAGTTTGTACATACTTTTAGTTCTTCTTGTGTTTTTTTTCCACCCCATTTTTTGGTAGTCACAACTATCGGTGTTGACCCAGATCTGTCTAGATATTTTCCCGATGTCGGCCGAAAACACTCTCTTGTGTTAGCGAAATCTCAGCGAAATCAAGAATTCTACCAAACTTGACTGCACTACTGGGCCGACTGCTAATTTTAGTTCTAAATATTCACCAATGAAATACTCGTACTAACTATTGAACCATCATGTGCAAATCGTTTTTCTAAATTGTGAAATTTTTTCACTACCATTATTCTGGAGCTTCCTAGTTTTGATTTACCATGTTTAAATGGTAAATTTACCATTTAATCTCACTTTGAAGCGGTGTTCCAGCTACCACCCAACCTAATCTTGTATTATGAACCACTATTTGTGTGTTTGGGATATGCATTGATGGATCAGCTAACGTCAAATTGTCGAATTCTTGCAAATTTATCAATTCTTTCGTCCATCTGTATTTTTCGTCCATCTGTATTTTTGAGTCCCAGTTGCTGAAAACAATGTTCGGTGACAAACGACAAATTTTCTACGGCTGCAAAATTTGTAAGCCGCGAAACCCGTAACATTCAAATAGTTTGTGGTACTACTTATTATACAAGCACGCAATGGATTGTGATTTTGCTTGCGTTATGACGGGTTGGTCGATATAGCTTTGTATGAATGAATCGACAATGTAATGTTTTTTGTCATATTTTCTACAAACCTTTAATACGCCTCGATGTAGTTTGTATCGGTAATCTCACAATGTTGAACGACTGGTAATTCCTCGCCTCGTAAGAGGCCCTTCAAATATTGAAATTTTTGGGCCACAGACAAACGTGGACTGTGTCTGCAAAAAGATCAAATTATAATTGCCATTATTTGAAGGTCCCATAAAATGGGGGAATGGTGGAACGAGGTAATCGAAAATCGTTCAAAGTCCCTTGGGAACAATTGTCAATTTCTAATTGTTTAAAGTTTCGTCATGCCTTTAATAAGTGGATTCGTGTTTTTTTTATGTATAACCTCTTGTAATTTAGCAAAAATTGAAAAAATTTAATTACAAAAGAATATAAATTTTATAAATTCATTTTAAAAACTGTAATTCGAAACACCTGCTTACATTGATCACCAAAACAGCACTTTTCGAGCAATCAATTATACAACTAGGAATATGTTCTCCATTTATTGACTGTACAAGTAACAGAAACCGTGTAAGTTTAGGGATTTATGTATCTAGATCGATTGGCAGTATGAACATATAAAAAAAAAACTTTTCTTATACCACGATTTTCATCTTTACATAAATTAAATAGTTAACTAATTAAAAACTTCGTCTACCTATTTATTTAACGTATCGAGGTAATATTATGTAGTATAGTTTTTCGATTAAAAACTATTATTGTTATAATATTCGGAAAAACTGTATAACATAATACTAAAATTAAATTAAAACTATATATAATTTTTTAATTAAATCGATTTTTTATAATTATTATACATATAACAAACTTCTAATATTTTTGTATAATTAGATTTTAATAAAATAAATAAGATGTACTCAACTCGTATATTGTACTTAAATAATTTATTTTTTTTTTGCATTTTGTTGTCTAAACAATGCATTATTTGGGAAAAAAGTTTTTTTTATTTTCTAAGATGCACAAAATTTATTTAATTATTGTCAATTTAATTAAACATGCAAACTAGTTTTGAAGTTGTTATTGTTATCAAAAGTTTTTACCATAATTTCTATAAATTTATATACGTAGGGTGGGCCAACGGAGACGAGATTTTGTTTTTGTGAAGTGTAAAATAATCTTTAGCCTTTTCTGTACTTGAGTTTCCAACTCTTGGAGGTCTCGAAGTTGTGTGTGTTTTTTGCATGTTTTTTGATTTCGTCAGCGACAAGCTTTATTTCTTAGTCTTATGTGTTTTCTTGCATCGATTATTGTTAGTATGTGCTCAACTGTCAGATTAGTAAAGTTTCCGCCATTTTTTTTTTATTAATTACTTATTGTTTGTAGCTCTCTACAATTTATTGGTAGTGTTAGCTATGTTTGTTTGCTTTCTTCATCTCGTTTTATAGTTATCCCTAAACTACTAACCTGCCCTATTATTAACTAACATCTGAAGCTTTCTAAGAGTTTGGGTTATGCTTTCCCAATTTAGTTCATGTAAAATTCTCTGATAATAATGATAATAATGAATACGAGAAAGAACAAATTTATAAAATTGTAAATGAATTTATAGATGTGTTTTATGTTTCGAGTGATACATTGACGGTAAATAATTTCTATAAGCAGAAAATACAAAATGTGGACAATTAACCTGTGTATATAAAAAATTACAGGCTACCGCAAGCACAGTATGCTGAAATTAATAATGAAGTTCAGAAATTGCTAGATAATGATATAAGTGAATCTTCGATAAGCCCTTATAATTCTCCCTTATTAGTTGTTCCAAAGAAATCGATTGACGGAAATAAAAAAAGGAGATTGGTAGTGGACTTTAGGCAATTAAATAAAAAATCGTTGACGATAAATTTCCGTTAACACGGCTAGAGGACATCTTAGACAAAATGGGTCGAGCGAAATACTTCTCTACGCTTGATTTAACTAGTTCTTTTCATCAGATAGAGTTAGAGCAAGAATCACGTCTTATGACAGCATTTTCCACGAGCCAAGGTCATTTGCAATTCAAAAAGTTACCATTTGTTTTAAAAATATCCACAAACAGCTTCCAAAGAATGTTATCAATTGCATTAGCTGGGTTGGATGAACTTGCTTTTCTCTATGTTGATGATATCATTGTATTTGGATGTGGTATGAAGCACCATAATATGAATTTTAGTAAATTTTTAAAAATACTAAGGTCTTATAACCTAAAAATCAATCCGTCGAAGTGTAATTTTTTCAAAAAAGAAGTGACTTATTTAGGTGATCTTATCACCAGTCAAGGAATAAAACCTGATCCATTGAAGTATGAAACAGTCAAGAATTATCCCTGTCCAACAGACGCAGATTCCACGCGTAGATTTGTAACATTTTGTAATTATTATAGAATATTTATTCGCGATTTTGCATTAATAGCAAAACCTTTAAATTCACTGTTAAAGAGAAATACTGAATTCAGCTGAACAAGCTTTCAATCTTTTAAAAACAAAAATAATAAATCCATCAATTTTGCAATAACCGGATTTTGTAAAGAAAGAACAAAGAATTCGTTCTAACAACGGATGCATCGAATTCTACATTAGGAGGTATTTTATCGCAAGGAGATATTGGGAAAAATTTACCAATTGCATTTGCAAGTAGATCTATGGATAAACATGAATTGAATAAGCCAATAATAGAAAATAAACTTTTAGCAATTCATTGGGCCATAAACTATTTTCGACGATATTTTTATGGTAGAGGTTTTACAGTAGTAACTGACCATAGACCGCTACTTAGTTTATGTACAGATAAGAAGCCATCGTCATAAATGACTAGGATTAGGTTAAATCTATTTGATTATAATTTTAAAATCATTTTTAAACAGGGAAGATGAATTACGAATGCAGATGCGCTATCTAGAATAAATTAGGATACGCAATCATTAAAAAATTTAATTCCAAAGGAAACCGTTAATGTAATTACAAGAAGCATGAAAAAAAAGATGAAGATAAGTTAGAAACTAAAAATAGTGTCGGTATTCCAAGGACAGAGGTTGATCAACTCTATGCTTGGGAATGCACGTCAATAACTGAAGTTAAAAGATTAAGAGAATTAAAATTTGTAATAGGAAGTTTAGAAATCTCTAGAAAAAATTATATAAAAACAACAAGGTACCAGAATATTCAGGAGTTATGAATAATAAAAATAAATTATTAGAAGTGACTATTTTTGTAAGTGATAATCCAATATTTGAAATGGATCAAAAATTTGAGAAACTAATAAATCGCATGCGAGAATTAAGAATAGATAGGTTAGCATTAAAAGATAATGATGCAATCTTCAGTCACATAAGCATAAATGAATTTAAAGAAAAATTTAATGAACTGCAGATAAATAAGATAGGAACAAATAAAGAAAATGATTTAAAGATATTGATATACAAAACTCCTAAAAAAATAGTTAGTCCTGAACAAATGTTAAGAATAATTCAGGTATTAAAAGAACCATTTGCAAAATTAAGCAATGATATGTGTGGAAAAATATGAATAAAATGGTTAAGGATTACATAAACAAGTGTGAATTATGTAAGAAGAATAAAATAACTAGGCACACAAAAGAAAAAATGGTGATAACTGAAACACCAGGAAATAGTTTTGAAATAGTAGCAGTAGATACGCTAGGACCTCTTAAGATCTCAAAATTTTTTATTTTCTGCTTATAGAAATTATTTACCGTCAATGTATCACTCGAAACATAAAACACATCTACAAATTCATTTACAATTTTATAAATTTGTTCTTTCTCGTATTCATTATTAACTTCCATTTTTAATTCCGAGATTATTTTATCAAATCGTTCATTTTTCGATATTACTACATCTATTACATTACTAATTATGTGATAATTATCTAAACTTTATATTAATGGTTCAAAATCATTCAATATAACTTCGTTATCTAATGTGTTTATTATTTTTAAATGCGCTATTCCATTTTTCGGAATTATCGCATTACCTTTAAATACTACTTTCACTATTTCTCTACTTATTACTATACTATCTGATTCTCGCTTAATATTTTAAGCTTTTACTAATTCGGTTCTCGCAGGTATAAAAAAGTTATTTTTCTTAGGTAAATTTGTCTCCATTGGTATTACAGTCGTTTCTTCTACAAAATCAATTATTATCGAGTAAGTCTCATAATCGATCTTACACAAATTTTGGCTTAGGAAATCTCTACCTATAATACCATTTGTAGCAATTGGAAAATTGTCATTCACAACATGAAATTTTTGTTTTATAATACATTTATTAATTTTTATGTTTGCGAATACAGTACCTAACGAGTAAGTTTCAGAATCAGTAACTCCCGTTATCCTACACTTATCTTTTGTATTTATATGTACATTTTCTTTTAACTTATTTTCTTTACAGACTGTAATATCCGATCCCGTATCAACCAGAAATGTCAAGACGTCTCCCGACAAATCAGATCTTAACGCGACCAAATTACATACATCCTTGTTTATATGATGTATTACATAATTGCTAACTTGTTTATTTCTTCTGATATTTCCTCCTGTGATGTTGTCGGAGGATGCAACTCGTTTCCCGAATGCTGTTCTAATATTCTTATATTTCTATTATTATTATAATTATTGTCATTTCTATTGTGGTAATTATTATTGTTTCCACGTCATATATATGTTGTCTAACATTTCCTCTATAATTCCTATTGCTGTTATAATTCATATTACTGTTATAATGCCTATTACCGTTACTAATATTGTTCCTATTATAATAATGATTATATTGATTACGATTACTACCATTATTACTACTATTATTATTGTTAATGTAATTATTATATTGTGGTATTTTGTTATTATTTCTGAATCTGTTTTGATTGTGCCACATCGGTTGTTTATTATAAGTATCTAATTTGAATACATTGTTTGTTTGGTGTTCAAACATGTTTGCAATATCTCTTGCAATTTCTTTAGCCTCAGCCAGAGCTTTTGGTCTACTAGCCAATACTGTAGGTTTTAAAATGTCTAGCAGTCCTTTAAAAGCATTCAAACCCATTTGATCTGATATTTTATAGATTGTTTGACAATCCGCATCTGGGAGATTTTTCTCTTGCACATTATTTAGTTTATTTACTAGATTCTCTACTCTCATAATATATGCTTCAATTTCCCCAGTTTGTCTGACTTTTTGAATTTCAGCTTGTATGTCTAACGCTGATTTTCTTGATCCAAACACTTTATTAAAGGTTTTTTTTAAGTCTATCAAAGTAGTAGGATTTTGTACTAAGGCCAATTTAGACCTTGCAAAACTTCCTATTTTTATTGATAGAACTAGAGATATTAATTTTACTTGATCTGCAATTTTCAATGGTCCATGGAGCAGTTCAATTAAATTCAAAAAATTGTCCAATTCTTTGTACTCCCCATTGAATATCGGTATGATATTTATAGCATCTATTATGTTCAGCTCCATTTTTTTTTAAATGGCATTTACTTCCAATAAACAAAATTAATTCCATAAGCAAAAAAAAATGTTAACTATAAATCTATACGAGATATCATTATTTAATATAAAAACAGAAGATAGAACACAACAAAAAAAACAAAATTTATGCAAACTCATTCAATTACTTTAAGCGCAAGCTTCTGTTGCAGCTTTTGCTACTCCTTTAATTAATTTAGCTCTAGAACTTATATATAGCTTTCTTAATATTATTACAATTATAATTATTATCAGACAAATAATTTCTACCTCTAAATAATTAACTCCCCGGTTGATCTCGACACCAACCTCCTGCTGCATACTGTTTTTATTTACATTTGGTTACTTTGTTCGACCCCCATACCTCTGAAGAAATCTATCAGCCAGTCCGGTACAAAATTTTTCTATGCAAACTCCCAAATTTTTAAGTGGAGGGTCCACTCTCGTTTATGATTTTTTATTTTTTTTAGTTGGTGCAACGGACACCCAACATCACAACAATTTTCACTTTTTTTTTATTACTATTATTACTATTACACTTATTACACTGTGTTTATTACTATTATTATTATTAATAATATTATTATTATTATTTATTTATATTATTTATATTATTATTATTAAATAAATTATTTTATTTTCTTAAATTTTTAACTATTTAATTTAATTTTGAATATTTAACTATGTTAACATATTTTGTGCTCCTGGCAAGATCGCCATGTAAGGTTTCTATTTGGTTTTTAGCAAGAATAAAACCTCTTCTTCATCACCTCTTTTATTTATTTATTTAATTTATTTTTTATACACTGTGTTCTGCTCTAATTCACCATTATCATTATTTTTATATTTCCCTTAAAATTAACATTTATATGTTTCTTTAGTAAACATATTTTAATTTAAAGTAATAATAATTTAGTCAGCATAATTTACTTTATGATCCCAATTCCACACATGTGTCAATAACTTTTAATATATATATAAAATATGTTTACTTTACAAATTTATTGCCTTAAAACTAATTTAATTAATTTGCAATTTGTATGCAAGGTGAATGGCACTACAATAGCTCTATTTCTTTGGTCATCAATTGAGCTGAGGTAATATTTTCCTGTGCTGTTTGCTTTAGGTATGGTTGAAATGTCCCCTCAAGGTGATTCGTAAACAGATCTGCTCTTTCTTTGGAGTTTTAACCCAGGTGTCGTTGTTTTTAATTGTGTCTTCCTTAGAGAATAGTCAGAGTCTCTTTGTCCACTCATATTGTTTAGATATCTACTGTCTGACTCGTTTTTAATTGTTTTTATTACAGTTTTTAATTTACTGTCCATATCGTTACATAGTGCTTTTTCTTCCGGTGATTGAAATCTTTGCCAGTTGTTGCGTGGTTTCTTTTTATTTTTAATCATTTTTCTCAGAACATGAATTACGCACTGAAACGTGAAGATTAGTTTTCTCATGTATTTGAAGGTTACTCAATTAACAGTACCTTACTATTAGCATGGCTTGCACGTAGCCAGTTTGAGTTAGGATAGAGATGCTGCGTTCTGTAGTTGTGGAACTACAAGAAAACATTGCTCTGCATCCCTTTTTACTAACTTTTCAGTTAATGAATATGACAGTTCGGGTTTTGGTAGTATTAACTTTGATTTTGTAGATTTTTTAAAACCGTAGAATTGTAAAGAAATTTTGGCAAGCAGCCTTTCAAGCCAGACTAAACTTATATCTGGAAACATCTAAAAAATATTTTTTACGTTCATAGATTGAGATAACTTTAGAATGTTTCAATACGAAAGGAAAAGTAGTCGGCAAATGCTGAGCTTTCATGAGCTTTTTTTTATTTTTGTATAATTCATTTATTACAATTAAATGCCGCATTGCTACTTTCTAAATTGCTAAAAAATATCGGCCATTCATTGAACATCAACAACGACATATCAACAATTTGCAGGAGAAATTCTCTTATTCTTTTCTGTTATCCAGTCTAAAATGACTGTGTGAGGAAGATAAGAGAAAAGTCACAACATCATAAAACCTTTGTTGTCAACAGAATAACAGAGACACAATCAAACACTGATCCTAGCCAATAGCATTACGTATCGTTTCTAATGAAAATACTACTGAAAATTCCACTGACTTTAATCGAAGATTAAACCAGCAGCTCAATTGATAACCTCTATAATTTGAAAAAAATTGATAGTGAGGAAATGGAACAAGCGCAGGCAGCATGGAGTGAACATTGGCTTGTTCACAGCATTGAATATATTCTACAATTTCCTTCTAATGCAAAATCAAAATCCAGAAATATGCCATATTTTAAGCCAGAAAAACTGAACAGATAGCTAAGGGCAATAATTAAAGTTGAACAGCAAAAAACTTTCAAAACAGAACTAAAAATCATTAAAATAAAATCAAAACTTACCAAAGAGCAGTACAATTATGTCGCTAACTCCATTTCTAGACATTAAGCTACATCCAGGACAGGATAGCTTTATTAGGGTAGTCACATTTAGATAGAGAAATACTTCGTATAAAGGAATATCACTAAACTATGCCACTAGTGAGCAAAAGGATTACATTAAGTAGAATAACGATCCAGTTCCAACAGTAGTCAGAATGGAGGGTGGCGAAGGAACTCTCCTTTTCGGACCATCGGTACGTGACGTTTAATATTGGCATTCACTCTTTTACCCGGAAAGCCTTCAGGAACAAATACGGGGAAGTGCTAGTACCGACCGATGCTCCGAAGCCCCAGCCACCCAGTGATTTTTATTCCGAAAACGGGAAAGAATCCACAGGCCTACCCAGAGGACCTAAGACCTATAACTCTATCATCCTTTCTGTTGAAAACATTGGAAAGACTGATTGACGTGTACATACGTGCAAAAATAAAACCCAGTAGTTGGGCGACTTCTCAGTCCATGTATGGGAGCCTTCCTCGATATAGAGGGCGCCTTTAACAATGTCAGAACGGAGGCAGTTCAGGAAGGACTGTCTTTCTTAGATGTGGACTACCCCTTAAGGTGATTGATAAATCAGATGCTAGAATGCAGGATTGTTAACGCGGAGATAAGGGAATCCACCATTAGGAGGCGAGTAGTTAGAAGAACTCCGCAAGGTGGTGTCCTATCACCTTTTCTCTGGAATTTAGTAATCAATAGATTACTTTTGGAACTGGAGAGAGGGGGAATAGGGGTGATAGCATATGTAGATGACGTAACGATGGTGATCTCGGGTAGGTACCTAAGCATGATTAGGAAAGTCATGCAACACGCGCTCTTAATCATTACAAAGTGGGCCAGCAAATTTGGACTGGGTATAAATCCATCCAAAACGGAGCTTGTACTCTTCACTAAGAAATATAAAATTCCGGTAGTCGTCCTTCCTGTCTTAAAAGGCACGGCACTGGCTTTTACTGATATGGCAAAATTTCTGGGCATAAGTTTGCACAGTAGGCTAAATTGGAAGCCCAATATTTTAGAAAAGGTAAAGAAGTCTACCATGGCTCTGTACTCATGTAGGAACACCATCGGTAGGATATGGGGTCTAAAACCAGAGCTGGTACACTGGCTCTTCACCGCTGTAGTCAGACCGATACTGATGTAAGGGGTGAGTGTGTGGTGGCCAGCACTAGACAAGAAAACTTATAAAAATATGATAAGGTACAAAGAACGGCCTGCTTGCTTATAAGCGGGGCACTGAAGATAACCCTTACACGTGCTCTGGAGGCTTTGCTCTACTTTCTTTCTATCGATATCTTTGGTAAGCAGAGACCGGCAACTACGGCTGCATGACTCTCTGCCGTGTTTGAGTGGAAATGTCTACAAACGGGCCACTCGACGAGTGGCACTTCGCTTAAGGAAGACTTGACGAATAGTGACTACACAAAACCAATTGTATGCTTTGAAAAAGGCTTCTGGACCCTTATTCGCTTAAGGGAATCCTAGAAGAATAGGTCAACAACAGAAACTGGAAGTATACAATTCTACACTGTCAGCTCCTAGCTAGACGGCAAAGTCAGAGCTAGGGTCTATTGTGACAAATTAAATGTAAATATATTCGTTCGCCTTCCTGATCACTGCAATGTATACCAGGCAGAGGTGGTAGTGATTGAGAAAGCGCTGACTTGGTTGATGCATAATGTCATATCCTCAAAGGATTTAACAATATATGTGGACAGTCATCTCAGCGTTCTAAAATTCTCAAGCGTTCTAAAATTCTACTATCTCTACGTAGACCTGAATTAAGTATAGTCATGGGGGTGCTCACAGGACACTGCCTCATTGGGGAGCATGCGAGGAGGCTTGTGTCAATGATAAATGACTTTTGTAGAAGCTGTATGGATGAGGAGAAGGAAGAGACTGTGAGCCACTTCCTTTGCTCATGCCCTGTGCTAGCTTACAGGAGATACAAACATCGTCACCGGTCTAAGTGTACGTTAGCATCTACTCTAACCTAACCTAACCTAACCTAACAGTAGTCAAAGAAACAAACAAAATTGGCAATATATACTAATCTCACAAAACCTACGAAACTGTACCAGAAAGAACAACAAACTCCCTTTCCTATAGACTTCGGATAACGATCCGCAGTCTATAGGAAAGGGACTTCCGCTACCCGTAAAGGATAACCAAACCCCAAGAAAATAGCCGCACAGGCAAGCAAAGAATGAATATAAAGTGAATTATTTTGCATTAGTGATACTCTCAATTTGCCCCATTCTGGGGAACGTGCAAGCCCTGATCCAGATTACTCCATTTAATCACTCGGCAGGCATATATTTTGAAGATCTAGGCAAAGTCGAATTGGAAGCCATGAAATGCACTTCAGTGATCTGTTACAACATAACGAGGTATTGGAAAGAGAACAAAGATATCAAGCAAGCTCAAGGCTAACTGACAGCAGCTTTCAAAGGTTTAGCTAGTTTGAACTGGAATATAAACCTAGAACAACTTCAGTGATAGCTTAACAACTTGATTGTGAAGCGTGGTTTGGGGGACAGAACAGTCATTATCTAAGGGAACATGTTTGGAATTCCGACCCAGTGCGAGGTCAATGCACCTTCAATTGACCTTCAACTCAAGGGCCTATTTGATGTTGTTCACTATGCATATCACAGCATGTTTCATCCAACGATCTTCGCTCCATTACAATTAGAAAACCAGCTTCAATTTATTCGTCAACATACACCAGGATCAATAATCCTCTCAGACCACAATATTGATGACCTAATCCATTTATATCAAAACAAGGATGTACGTAGTAGAGTAACAATGAAATGTGATCATTGAAATTATCATTGCGCTGTCCCTTGCAGTGGAGGATAACCTGCTAGCTGTAATCCCAGTTCCTGACAGATATCACAACAGCACTCAATCACACATCATGAAACCAACAAAATACCTAGCGGATATGATAAGAAGGAGGCTTAAAGCTAGAATCATCTGAAAACGGTTTATTAGACTTTTGGATTGGGATAACTTTACCAATTAAAAGTAAGAGAGGGAAAGGCACGCATTTAATATTGCTAACAGATATAACTTGCCTTTTTTTGGAGGTTTGTAATTAAAAGAGTTAGGACTCATGTCCAGAGCTTTTGATGTTCATGGCTGCTTTCTACGTTGATTTGGACGATTTGACGATTCTAATTAGCAATTTTAATTCCAAAATGATATGTTTGATATTTTTTATTGCAGATGCAAATAATCATTAGATTTTAGGCTAGGAACTATTAGATAATCCTGCTCCTTTAAATATATGCTTTTCAAAACCAACAAGGGCCCACCATCCAAAGAGGCAATAAAATGTATTACGATTTTAGTTGTCAAAAATTGTAAAGCAAATGTAAAGATACTTGTGTTTACCACGCCGCAGTTTCAAATTAACCAATCACTGTTAACTAGATCACAACATCAAACGTTTTAACAAAATATTTTTAAAAAATTTATCATGATAAGTATTACATTTTTCCACTGACATATTTACATAATTATGTGTGCCTCAATGATTTAAACTAAACTTAACACTGTACATTTCAATTCCAGCTCATTACACACACAAAAGATGTACGAGTATCAAATAAATTCCCAATAGACATTTTTGTGCTTTTCTATATTTTATTATATTCAAAACATAAAAGTTGTAAATTTTATGCTTATTTATTATAGTCACTGTTGTTGTTGTTGTAATTAAATATTTTATGACTGTATTCAATTTGGTATGCCTTTGAAATCGATGATATTATATCGAAAGAATTTACGTTTCATATTTAGAAACAAAAAAAAAATTAAAAGCACACAAAGCTCTCAACCATAATTATCAGGCATGCATGTAAAAGGATCGGACAAAAATTAAATTGGAAAAAAAAACAAACTAAAAAGCAAAAAAACTTGAAAAATGTTTATTAAATTTCACTATGCTTTGTACGAGTTATGTAGTTTATGTCGTAATGTTATGTTCTCAAGAGAAAATTTTAACTTAGTTTCATGGAAATTCAATTCCATAATAAAAACTCAAACAGTAAACGAGTGTATATCTTCATGTTTGTATCTATTGGCCTTTCACCATTCTTTGGATCTATATACCCCCTTCTTCCGGTTAGTTGCATCCCTCAATTTAACAATATAATTTTTATGCTTCTATACTCCTACTACACTATAAATATACACACAGTGTATTGTGCACTACTTTTCAATTTTTTCATTGGAAAATTGCATATAAAAGCTTTGTATTATCAAATATTATATATATATATATATATATATATATATATATATATATATATATATATATATATATATATATATATATATATATATATATATATATTTATATATACATATATATATATATATATATATATATATATATATATATATATATATATATATATATATATATATATATATATATATATATATATATATATATATATATATATATATATCTTGAATATAAAATGTGAAAAATGTCTAACGAAATATTTAGATAAATAAATCAAAATATAAAATATTGCTGTTATTTAAGACGTTTCTTCGTTTAGGATGTTTTAACAAAAGTTAAAAAAAAAAGCGAGATGCTACTGCTGAAGTAGCTCCTGTAATATTTATTTAAACATAGTACAAAATAAAGAAAGCAGTTTGTATCATAAATACCTGAACTGAACCAAGAAAACATTTTTTGTGAGTTTCACCCTTCAAAAGTCTATACTGCTCAATTTTAGCATGCTAAGTCGTTTAGTTAGGCAAGATTTTTTTGGAGAAAAGATTTGGGCCGAAACTCGGAAATTTATCCACAACTATAGGATATTACAAGCAATAGATATCCTTCCATGATCTATATAAAACCATTATCCATAACGACACCATAAGTAAAGTGCATTACAAATATTAAAGGACCTTCTTTCGGATTATCAATGGCACTGATACGTCCTGTTTCTATAACACAAAATTTTATTATGGCCATAGCCATAATATAAATACACATAGTACAACCAAGGTATGTTAGCCCATTAATGTGCTAGATGTCACTACTCGTATCGTTTTAAAATAATCAAAATATTTTTATAAGTATAATCGCCTAAATGTCATATATGTATTCTAAATATTGACGATATTCTATCGACGTGACATTTGGAACATCAATGGGTAAACTGTTTTTTCTTATAATGGTAGTACTATTTGTATTTATATTATGCCATAGCCAAGAAAATATGAACACAATTCGTAAAAGAGAAAGCAACCCAGTCGACGATGACAGAAAATGTTGGATGAAACATAAGATCTATACGCGTCATATATCTTTGTTATCAAACCAGTAGTCGACATCGAGAGGGAGATAAATAATTTTGGGCTCAACTTGTGGACAACTCTACAAGGGACACATTCCTTTTTTACAAAACACAATTGAATGTTGTTCATATTGTTTCGAACAAAGATTTACTTGAATATTTTCAATTTCCCAGGGATCTTGGCAATACGCTCAACTTCAAGTGTCGGCATCATAAAGACTACTGAAATTCAAAAATAAAATTATTCCAACAAGCATTTTTTTCACGGATCCTATACCATTTCAGATATAAAAATCAGCTCGCCAGTACTTACAGCATGCTTCTTTAAGTAGAAGCTAACAAATTGCAAGAACCTCACGATGCAGGAAATACTGTATCGGGTATGAATATGATGTTTCATCAAGATCGTCACTCTTATCAGCGAATGTACAATGCACCTAAGGCCAACGAAATCGCCATGGTATTTATAAACAATGAACGTAAGCTGCCCTTCAAACATGAAATTCTTGTTTATCAAAAATCAATTCAAGTAACTCGCAACAACCGTTCATTAATATAAATATTCTTAAGACAAATTTTGAGCCAAGGTCAAAGTCAAGGTCAATAGTGCAAGAAAAGGTAAATTTTTGATTCTTGTCTGCACATAAACTTGCCAACTTCATATGAAATGCGGCATAAAACGCTAGAGTTCAAGTAAGAGTTACCGTGATTCTACCGTCATCGTTTGTAGATTCACCGCAAAGTATAAAAGAACGGTGAGTGCAATGACAATTTTTGCAAAACATGGCTATTTGTACTGTGCAATACATTTACAGCAAATCCAAACTGGCAAGAGATCAAGGACTCCTTACAACTGCAGCGGCGAACACACCAGATTTAGTGGTCAAAGGTTTTAAAGTAGATTTAAATAGATTTGTTTAGATTTGATTAGATTTGATTAGATTTGATTAGATTTGATTAGATTTTATTAGATTTGATTAGATTTGATTAGATTTGATTAGATTTGATTAGATTTGATTAGATTTGATTAGATTTGATTAGATTTGATTAGATTTGATTAGATTTGATTAGATTTGATTAGATTTGATTAGATTTGATTAGATTTGATTAGATTTGATAAGATTTGATTAGATTTGATTAGATTTGATTAGATTTGATTAGATTTGATTAGATTTGATTAGATTTGATTAGATTTGATTAGATTTGATTAGATTTGATTAGATTTGATTAGATTTGATTAGATTTGATTAGATTTGATTAGATTTGATTAGATTTGATTAGATTTGATTAGATTTGATTAGATTTGATTAGATTTGATTAGATTTGATTAGATTTGATTAGATTTGATTAGATTTGATTAGATTTGATTAGATTTGATTAGATTTGATTAGATTTGATAAGATTTGATTAGATTTGATTAGATTTGATTAAATTTGATTAGGTTTGATTAGATTTGATTAGATTTGATTAGATTTGATTAGATTTGATTAGATTTGATTAGATTTGATTAGATTTGATTAGATTTGATTAGATTTGATTAGATTTGATTAGATTTGATTAGATTTGATTAGATTTGATTAGATTTGATTAGATTTAAATAGATTTGTTTAGATTTGATTAGATTTGATTAGATTTGATTAGATTTGATTAGATTTGATTAGATTTGATTAGATTTGATTAGATTTGATTAGATTTGATTAGATTTGATTAGATTTGATTAGATTTGATTAGATTTGATTAGATTTGATTAGATTTGATTAGATTTGATTAGATTTGATTAGATTTGATTAGATTTGATTAGATTTGATTAGATTTGATTAGATTTGATTAGATTTGATTAGATTTGATTAGATTTGATTAGATTTGATTAGATTTGATAAGATTTGATTAGATTTGATTAGATTTGATTAGATTTGATTAGATTTGATTAGATTTGATTAGATTTGATTAGATTTGATTAGATTTGATTAGATTTGATTAGATTTGATTAGATTTGATTAGATTTGATTAGATTTGATTAGATTTGATTAGATTTGATTAGATTTGATTAGATTTGATTAGATTTGATTAGATTTGATTAGATTTGATTAGATTTGATTAGATTTGATTAGATTTGATTAGATTTGATTAGATTTGATTAGATTTGATTAGATTTGATAAGATTTGATTAGATTTGATTAGATTTGATTAAATTTGATTAGGTTTGATTAGATTTGATTAGATTTGATTAGATTTGATTAGATTTGATTAGATTTGATTAGATTTGATTAGATTTGATTAGATTTGATTAGATTTGATTAGATTTGATTAGATTTGATTAGATTTGATTAGATTTGATTAGATTTGATTAGATTTGATTAGATTTGATAAGATTTGATTAGATTTGATTAGATTTAAATAGATTTGTTTAGATTTGATTAGATTTGATTAGATTTGATTAGATTTGATTAGATTTGATTAGATTTGATTAGATTTGATTAGATTTGATTAGATTTGATTAGATTTGATTAGATTTGATTAGATTTGATTAGATTTGATTAGATTTGATTAGATTTGATTAGATTTGATTAGATTTGATTAGATTTGATTAGATTTGATTAGATTTGATTAGATTTGATTAGATTTGATTAGATTTGATTAGATTTGATTAGATTTGATTAGATTTGATTAGATTTGATTAGATTTGATTAGATTTGATTAGATTTGATTAGATTTGATTAGATTTGATTAGATTTGATTAGATTTGATTAGATTTGATTAGATTTGATTAGATTTGATTAGATTTGATTAGATTTGATTAGATTTGATTAGATTTGATTAGATTTGATTAGATTTGATTAGATTTGATTAGATTTGATTAGATTTGATTAGATTTGATTAGATTTGATTAGATTTGATTAGATTTGATTAGATTTGATTAGATTTGATTAGATTTGATTAGATTTGATTAGATTTGATTAGATTTGATTAGATTTGATTAGATTTGATTAGATTTGATTAGATTTGTTAGATTTGATATGGACTTGCTATCGCGTCTATTTCTTTCACAAGTTCTTAGGTTTTTTTAAGTTCCGGTTGACATTGATTATTTCTCGACAATTTAAAGACCATTTCCTTAATCGAAAATCATGTTACAGATAAGTATTGTCTTCCTTAAAATGGAAACCTGCTTTGGCACTTTTTACTGCTGACATTAGGTCATCTACATTATATGCTATTTCGATGTAATGACTTGCTAGAGGTCAAGTATGTTGATGTTTTTGAGGTTTTGGGTTGTCATTTTTATTGGACATGCCGACAAATATTTGATACTTCCTTTGACACTTCCTTCTCATACCTCTGAGTTTCTAAACTGCGATACATAGTTAAATGGTAAACTTACGATTAATCTTCCATTTGTATTTCGTTCTGTGTTCTCCGTAAAATGTTGTTCACATAATTGTTTTTCGGCAGATAACATACATTTTGCTCCATTAATCGATTCGATTTGCTAAAACCACTTCAGTATGACATCTAGATTTGTTTCCGTTTTCAGTTGACTCGTTATTATAAGAATGCTGAAGTTGATCATCGATTATCGCTGCATCTTCTAAATAAAACCTAGCCGTATATTGTATTTTGAGCATGAGTCCGACTTAAATAATTAGGCATCTAACTTGTTGAATTTAGCGCAGTCAAATATTGAATGATTTTGGTGAGAAAATGAACACTCGTAAACTACTAGTATCGCTAACAGCCACATCACCTTTAACTGATTTTGGATTCGCTTAATAATTGAAAAATATAATGATTCCGAAACATCGATTCAATATATTTGCAAGCATTTCAAGAAATCCTCTAAGGTGGGATTCTCGTTCTCTGCTAACTTTTGTCATCTAATTTAGTGACTATTAAATAAATCAGCCACGTGCCACTTCATCTGCTGAAACTAGTAGGCTTTTTGTTTCTACAGCATTGACGTTATGAAGAAAGGGCTTCTCAAAGAATGTGTATTTGAATTATGAATTGACAATACTTATGCTTTTTACGGTCATATCTTGTGCAATTGATTCTTTCTACCACAGGTTCATTTAATATAATTAATCAGGGGGTACACCTCTGTTGAGTAAATTCGGAAGTTTTTTTTTGTCTGGTACATGTCACCAATTTTGGGTTGGGAAAGCCTTTAGGCTGCATCTTATTTAGATGTTTGAGCCCTTGGGAAATCATTTGAATTTCCTCATTTATGTTATGCTGAGGTGCCAACACTACTGATTTTGATTTGGAAGCCTCACGTTTGTGGTTTTATTCATCATTTCATGGAATGTTCGTTGTATGTTTCGAAAGTTCCAAATGACGAATAGTTCTTCACCAGTTTTGTTTACCCTTTGGTTTACACCAGAACGTTGGGAAAAGGAATCTTCTGAAAATGATCGAGCTTTGTAATATTCGACATCAGAGTTGCCTGATCGTTATTGACTGATAATCTACCAGCGTACTCGTTGTCCTTTTATTTTATGAACGACATCAGGAATTTCCTTCCTGATCACATGGTTGAATAGTACTTGATAAGCATCGCGTATGGGGTTATATATCATGCGGACGATTCTTCTCTCGAATGTTGTAAACTATGTCTCATACTCGTCGTTCAAGGTTCCAACTTTCACACCCATATATGGCAAAGAGTCGGATAAACACCTTCTACAACTTCAGTTTGTCGGCATTTGCAAGGTAATTTTACTTAAGTAGATCCAGTACCGTTGCATTCAATCCAATTACACTGATATCATCTGCGCATATGCTAGAACCTGGTTGGAATAACGGTACAAAATGTTACTGCGATAACTTGTTCGTAAATTTGACACAGCTTTGTGACTGGACTACTGTCATTTTACATAAACGCACATATTTTTCAGGTATCCTCAGACATCGCAAAGCAAACCATAACCTATTTCTAAATGGATTAAGTCATAGGCTTTCTGGAAATCCAATAACACCTAACCAGCTGTTTCGTCACATTTAGAAAGAATCATTCTCAGCCAGAAAACATGATTTGATTGACCGATTTGGATGAAATCCTCATTGGAACTCTTCAGTTTTCTCCGCTAGGGGCGTGATTCTCTCCAATATTATGTAAGACAGTAATTTGTATACTGTGCAAAGGAAAGCTATGCAGCGATGGTTTCCGCATTTTGAGCTATCTCTTCTTTTAAAATTAGAACATAACGCGGCCACTTTCTAATCATTACGCATAACTTTGTTTTGTCTTGCTAATCGTATAATATCAGAACTCCAGGGGAACGGTTTCTTATTGTCTTGTTGAACATTGAGTAAATTAGAGAAATGTTCGTTTCAAGTGTATTCGCGGTCTTTTATAGGCTATATTCTGGAGTTTATTTTATTTTGCTCGATAGCAAAATGAACCTCCTCTTCAAACCAATCATTTTTGGGTTTAATTTCGGCTGGGCGCAGCACCAACAACTGAAATTTTCAATTCCTCTCATAGAGCGTCCACATCATCAAAACGGTGGTTGGTTAATGCTACTATGCTAACAAGATTCTGACATTTTACTTTCTCGTCTTCTTTTGTCAGATCATCACAGTTAAAAGTTTCGTTTTTCTGTGATCCCTGACTTCAAAGATCCCTGACAAATCTGGTAGTCGACCGATAAGATCTCACATCTTGGATGACCCGAGACCTTTCTTTAAAAATTAACATATGGCGATCGCAAAGCACATCATTCTTTCCCTGTATCGCTAGATCGTGTCGGCAATATGGACAAATATTTTCTCATAAGTTAGTTTGATTTTTGCCAGGTCTTGAACTAAAGTCATACCAATCACTATTCTGAGATCGTGCGTGACGAGTGGTTTTTGATTTTTGGCTGAGTATGCATTTTATACTCCAATATCCAACATCTGGAAATAAGTTTTTGCAGTCGCTTTTCGACTAGTTTCGAAATTTGCTAACACATATGGCCTAGACGAGGAGCCAGACGTTTTACACCATAATTTTTCTTTTCAATTTTTAAATGGTATGAGTTCTAGTGTGTTTTAAGCCAGACAATCGATGGTATCGTTGATAATTTAGTTCTATGTCTGTTTTTGGTAGATCAACCATTGCATCGAGTAGAACTACAATCAGTCTCTTTTGAAAAGCTGATTCTGCCCCATGGTTGCTTGTACGCAACCACGTTGTCTTCTCCCTTTGTATGATGTATTCCGTTGTCATTTGACCAAAACATAGCTCCAATGTCTAGTTTGACCTGGGGAGCTATCTGCTTTTGATCTTATTGTTGTCGTAAGTTGTATGTGATCAGTATAAATGTAAAACTTACGACCCGCTAACTGCGTAGAGGAAATGCTGAATTGTGTGATAGAACGCGAACAGCTCTCTATTGAACGCAGAGTATTTTAGTTTGACAGGTGAGAGTTTCTTGGAAAATATATAAAGTTTGCAAATTTCTAAGAATTTCGTATCTCTTCGTTTCAGTTCGATGATTTCATCGATTTATTCGGTTATTTCTCTTTTGAGATGGAGACAGACAACCACATAGTCTTAATCATCAACTATAAATTTGAGGCGATGAGTCGTGATAGAATATCAGCTGTTCTAAAATTATTTGCTGACATGTACGTTAATTCTCACTGTTGAAGTAGATTTGCGGTATACACGAGAACCCTAGATATATTCATAGATTTTGTTTGGAAATTTTTGATCGTAATGGCTCAATCCGGAATTCCTATTTCATATTTGCAATCAAGAGTCGGTCTAGTAGAGCTCGTAACTCTTGTTGGGAAGTTTTGTCTTTATTTGCAGCTTTTGGAATTTTTAGGTACCGGCATTGACGTTATTACAGCAATTTTTGATAGATCTGTGGTTATGCCATTACTATTTACGATCATCCCTAAATAATTGACTTCGCTTCGGAAAAATTATATTTCTTCAACTTCAGTCGGAATCCGTATATGCTTCCCACCATTTAAAAGTCGTTTGAGGATTGCTTTGTGAGTCTCCATATCGAAGTGAACGAGAATATCGTCGAAATACGCGATGGTTCCGTCAAGGCCGGCCAGCATATCTTCTATGACTCGTAGAAAAATGCAGGTGAAAGTTTTTCACTCTGAAGGGCAGTCGATGGAATGTGAAAAGTCCTTTATGTGTGTTGAATTGTCTGTATCTCATGAAGTTGAAATTATTTTAAATTAAAGAAACTTAAATGTGCCTATTACCACCCTGATACCGAATATCCCATTTTCATGAAAAACTTACAAAAATAAATTCAATATACATTCACGTAAATATCCAGACAGATAAAAATTATTTTATATGGATTGCAAGCAATACACATCGTTGTGCATGACGGCATAGTAAACTAAAGTCGTTTATTGATTGCAATCGACGGGCGAAATAATAAGAAAATGGCATTAAGCTCTGCTACTCGTATTTATATATTGGATGGTGTGTCGTTAGCATACAAATACTCCAAGATTGATTATGACAGTTTTGTTTTATTATTTTGTATTAGCAACAATATTATGTATGATATATATACAGCATCGTTTATTTATTGATTTAGAAAATATTTTATATATAAAATGAAGAATTTATATATTTTGTTTTTTGGCCACCCTATGCTCCCAACCTCCCATCATAGATATATTAGTATATAAATACCACCTTCGGTATATACATTCTCATTTTAAAGGTGTTTGTTTGTTATTCGTGTTGTTGCTTCTCTTCGGTACATGGTAATTTTCAACATCTGGTGTATCTGAAATTTTAACTTTGTTTTCCAAAACTTAAAGAAAATCTTTCGTATCGTTCGTGTTCAATCTTTCAACCTTGTGTGTGAGAGTTTTTATATATATGATAGTCAGGTCGAAAGTGTGTGCGGTAAAAAAAAAATTGTGTGTTTTAGACCGTGTCCGAAACCCATGATAAATAATTGTGACAAATTTTTCACATTTACTTGATAAAACCGAAGATTCTCAAATTATCACGGTAAGTGACAAAGGCTTTGGCAGTTTATGATAAATATCAAAACTTTTTATAACAAAAGACAAACTCATCGCGTAGCACACTCGGATTAAAATGATAAAACATGTAAAATTCACTACTTGGTTTTGTAACCAATCAAAAACCATATAAGAAAATTTTTTTAGTTTTCGTTGCTATGGCAATTCCATTAAACAATGCACACAGTTAAATGTAATTTCTCTTCATAGGTTTTATTAATAAGACAAATAAGGCGGGGAAATATTCCAATCAATTATTATACTTTTCGGAAAGCGTAATAAAAAATTTAATATTTTTCAAATAAATATCAAAAATTTTATTCACAAATATTTATCATGGGTTTCGGACACAGTCTTAAAACAAAAAGTTACATAACTCTTGCGCAAATGTAAATTAATCTACTTAAAAAACCATCTAATTTATGTTTTGAGTTTAACACCAAACGGTTTAAATAATTTTTCCTTCTTCTTGAGGTCGACACGATACAGTATCTTAGTAATTTTATTCATGGGCGAAGAACAAAACCGCACTACAAATAAATAAATTATATGCGGCTGCCGTACAAAATCCAATTTGATCCTATATACATAAAAGTTTGGCGAAATAAATTGAATTACTTATATAGGATCTTAAAAGCAAAAATTTTGGGATAAAAATCTTCACACACACATATACTAATATGCTTGTCGCAGTTATAATGTACAATATTTAGGCAAGTAATCCATAATTTTCATTGCAGTTGAAAAACGCAGACAGTTATTTGTGGGGTTCTCCGTTATGGGCTTTATAATTTTAGATGATCTGATGAAGATTTGTTTTGGTTTTTATTCTATGTAATCTATTTTGAAAGATTTTGGTTTTTGGAGTCTTCTTACTGTATTAGTGGTGCCCAATATATGTCGTAAGTTCACATTTTGGTACCAAGATATACAGATTTCCATCAGTGATGGTGCAGGCTTTATGTATCGTGATGACTCTCGTTCCACTTATGTTTGTAGTTGTCACTTATTACGTATGATATTTACTGTTAGGTTTTTCGGAGATAAAAATCCATGCACTTGGATCATGGTTTGGAATTCATAAATCTTTTGGTTGCATTAATTGAATCTGGCAAGTATTTGTATGTGCTCCTCAATTCATTTTTAACTGAATCTCGCAACTTGTCTTCGTAACCATATCCTTGGTTATTTTCCCTTCATAGTCGGATGTTTCTATTGTCCTACGTTTTTTAATATTGGGGGTTTTGCTAACCATGGTTGACAATATTGTAGCGATTTTGATAGTCAATTCTAGGCCTTGTTCTTTTATATTGTTTCAATTGGAAAGGTGCTGATTTTGTTAATGGTTTTAAAATAAGGGCCCTCCTGGAGCTACCGAGTGAACAGTTCCATCTTGTTTCAGGTAATAAAGATAATTCTTTCCAAACATCTTTTGTCATTTTTTGAACGATCTAAAAGATTTCTATCTGGTCAATAACCTTATATAATCCTCTGAAACTTCTACTTCACGTTACGTTATGATAGCTTGTCCAATTAAAAAATGATCTGGAGTTAAAGAATAAAAAGAACGCTTGGATCATTGGTCATTGGTGAGATTGGCCTTGAATTAAAGCAGGCCTCTATTTGGCAAGTTAATGTTGTTAATTTTTTGAATGTTAAGGTTGATTCTACTATCACACATTTTAAGTAGTATTTTACTGATTAAACTAGGGCCTCCCATAATCCTCCAAAATGCGTTGCTCCTTGT
The DNA here is from genome assembly GCA_963556175.1 of Tipula confusa. Taxonomy (NCBI): domain Eukaryota; kingdom Metazoa; phylum Arthropoda; class Insecta; order Diptera; family Tipulidae; genus Tipula; species Tipula confusa. Next base: position 79,980,973 of record OY744475.1, read on the forward strand.
GGAATAGAATGCCGTTTAGTATCATATTCCGCATTATAGATTACATCGTTCTACTGTTTCAGATTTTTTTTTTCATTTCATTAATTTACTAGCACCAACAAAATTAGTACCATTATTGCAAAAAGTATCGATACATATTCCTCTAAGAGATACACAGCGTTTGCAAGCCGCCATGAAAGCTTTTGTTGTTAAATCTCTGAATACTACAAGCTACAGTTGCCGTACAAACCAAAAATTGCAAGGTAGCCTTTGCTTAATAATGCAAGATCAACTCCTGATTTCAAATTTTTAAATAAATTAAATAAATTACATAAATTAAATAAATTAAATAAATTAAATAAATTAAATAAATTAAATAAATTAAATAAATTAAATAAATTAAATAAATTAAATAAATTAAATAAATTAAATAAATTAAATAAATTAAATAAATTAAATAAATTAAATAAATTAAATAAATTAAATAAATTAAATAAATTAAATAAATTAAATAAATTAAATAAATTAAATAAATTAAATAAATTAAATAAATTAAATAAATTAAATAAATTAAATAAATTAAATAAATTAAATAAATTAAATAAATTAAATAAATTAAATAAATTAAATAAATTAAATAAATTAAATAAATTAAATAAATTAAATAAATTAAATAAATTAAATAAATTAAATAAATTAAATAAATTAAATAAATTAAATAAATTAAATAAATTAAATAAATTAAATAAATTAAATAAATTAAATAAATTAAATAAATTAAATAAATTAAATAAATTAAATAAATTAAATAAATTAAATAAATTAAATAAATTAAATAAATTAAATAAATTAAATAAATTAAATAAATTAAATAAATTAAATAAATTAAATAAATTAAATAAATTAAATAAATTAAATAAATTAAATAAATTAAATAAATTAAATAAATTAAATAAATTAAATAAATTAAATAAATTAAATAAATTAAATAAATTAAATAAATTAAATAAATTAAATAAATTAAATAAATTAAATAAATTAAATAAATTAAATAAATTAAATAAATTAAATAAATTAAATAAATTAAATAAATTAAATAAATTAAATAAATTAAATAAATTAAATAAATTAAATAAATTAAATAAATTAAATAAATTAAATAAATTAAATAAATTAAATAAATTAAATAAATTAAATAAATTAAATAAATTAAATAAATTAAATAAATTAAATAAATTAAATAAATTAAATAAATTAAATAAATTAAATAAATTAAATAAATTAAATAAATTAAATAAATTAAATAAATTAAATAAATTAAATAAATTAAATAAATTAAATAAATTAAATAAATTAAATAAATTAAATAAATTAAATAAATTAAATAAATTAAATAAATTAAATAAATTAAATAAATTAAATAAATTAAATAAATTAAATAAATTAAATAAATTAAATAAATTAAATAAATTAAATAAATTAAATAAATTAAATAAATTAAATAAATTAAATAAATTAAATAAATTAAATAAATTAAATAAATTAAATAAATTAAATAAATTAAATAAATTAAATAAATTAAATAAATTAAATAAATTAAATAAATTAAATAAATTAAATAAATTAAATAAATTAAATAAATTAAATAAATTAAATAAATTAAATAAATTAAATAAATTAAATAAATTAAATAAATTAAATAAATTAAATAAATTAAATAAATTAAATAAATTAAATAAATTAAATAAATTAAATAAATTAAATAAATTAAATAAATTAAATAAATTAAATAAATTAAATAAATTAAATAAATTAAATAAATTAAATAAATTAAATAAATTAAATAAATTAAATAAATTAAATAAATTAAATAAATTAAATAAATTAAATAAATTAAATAAATTAAATAAATTAAATAAATTAAATAAATTAAATAAATTAAATAAATTAAATAAATTAAATAAATTAAATAAATTAAATAAATTAAATAAATTAAATAAATTAAATAAATTAAATAAATTAAATAAATTAAATAAATTAAATAAATTAAATAAATTAAATAAATTAAATAAATTAAATAAATTAAATAAATTAAATAAATTAAATAAATTAAATAAATTAAATAAATTAAATAAATTAAATAAATTAAATAAATTAAATAAATTAAATAAATTAAATAAATTAAATAAATTAAATAAATTAAATAAATTAAATAAATTAAATAAATTAAATAAATTAAATAAATTAAATAAATTAAATAAATTAAATAAATTAAATAAATTAAATAAATTAAATAAATTAAATAAATTAAATAAATTAAATAAATTAAATAAATTAAATAAATTAAATAAATTAAATAAATTAAATAAATTAAATAAATTAAATAAATTAAATAAATTAAATAAATTAAATAAATTAAATAAATTAAATAAATTAAATAAATTAAATAAATTAAATAAATTAAATAAATTAAATAAATTAAATAAATTAAATAAATTAAATAAATTAAATAAATTAAATAAATTAAATAAATTAAATAAATTAAATAAATTAAATAAATTAAATAAATTAAATAAATTAAATAAATTAAATAAATTAAATAAATTAAATAAATTAAATAAATTAAATAAATTAAATAAATTAAATAAATTAAATAAATTAAATAAATTAAATAAATTAAATAAATTAAATAAATTAAATAAATTAAATAAATTAAATAAATTAAATAAATTAAATAAATTAAATAAATTAAATAAATTAAATAAATTAAATAAATTAAATAAATTAAATAAATTAAATAAATTAAATAAATTAAATAAATTAAATAAATTAAATAAATTAAATAAATTAAATAAATTAAATAAATTAAATAAATTAAATAAATTAAATAAATTAAATAAATTAAATAAATTAAATAAATTAAATAAATTAAATAAATTAAATAAATTAAATAAATTAAATAAATTAAATAAATTAAATAAATTAAATAAATTAAATAAATTAAATAAATTAAATAAATTAAATAAATTAAATAAATTAAATAAATTAAATAAATTAAATAAATTAAATAAATTAAATAAATTAAATAAATTAAATAAATTAAATAAATTAAATAAATTAAATAAATTAAATAAATTAAATAAATTAAATAAATTAAATAAATTAAATAAATTAAATAAATTAAATAAATTAAATAAATTAAATAAATTAAATAAATTAAATAAATTAAATAAATTAAATAAATTAAATAAATTAAATAAATTAAATAAATTAAATAAATTAAATAAATTAAATAAATTAAATAAATTAAATAAATTAAATAAATTAAATAAATTAAATAAATTAAATAAATTAAATAAATTAAATAAATTAAATAAATTAAATAAATTAAATAAATTAAATAAATTAAATAAATTAAATAAATTAAATAAATTAAATAAATTAAATAAATTAAATAAATTAAATAAATTAAATAAATTAAATAAATTAAATAAATTAAATAAATTAAATAAATTAAATAAATTAAATAAATTAAATAAATTAAATAAATTAAATAAATTAAATAAATTAAATAAATTAAATAAATTAAATAAATTAAATAAATTAAATAAATTAAATAAATTAAATAAATTAAATAAATTAAATAAATTAAATAAATTAAATAATTAAATAAATTAAATAAATTAAATAAATTAAATAAATTAAATAAATTAAATAAATTAAATAAATTAAATAAATTAAATAAATTAAATAAATTAAATAAATTAAATAAATTAAATAAATTAAATAAATTAAATAAATTAAATAAATTAAATAAATTAAATAAATTAAATAAATTAAATAAATTAAATAAATTAAATAAATTAAATAAATTAAATAAATTAAATAAATTAAATAAATTAAATAAATTAAATAAATTAAATAAATTAAATAAATTAAATAAATTAAATAAATTAAATAAATTAAATAAATTAAATAAATTAAATAAATTAAATAAATTAAATAAATTAAATAAATTAAATAAATTAAATAAATTAAATAAATTAAATAAATTAAATAAATTAAATAAATTAAATAAATTAAATAAATTAAATAAATTAAATAAATTAAATAAATTAAATAAATTAAATAAATTAAATAAATTAAATAAATTAAATAAATTAAATAAATTAAATAAATTAAATAAATTAAATAAATTAAATAAATTAAATAAATTAAATAAATTAAATAAATTAAATAAATTAAATAAATTAAATAAATTAAATAAATTAAATAAATTAAATAAATTAAATAAATTAAATAAATTAAATAAATTAAATAAATTAAATAAATTAAATAAATTAAATAAATTAAATAAATTAAATAAATTAAATAAATTAAATAAATTAAATAAATTAAATAAATTAAATAAATTAAATAAATTAAATAAATTAAATAAATTAAATAAATTAAATAAATTAAATAAATTAAATAAATTAAATAAATTAAATAAATTAAATAAATTAAATAAATTAAATAAATTAAATAAATTAAATAAATTAAATAAATTAAATAAATTAAATAAATTAAATAAATTAAATAAATTAAATAAATTAAATAAATTAAATAAATTAAATAAATTAAATAAATTAAATAAATTAAATAAATTAAATAAATTAAATAAATTAAATAAATTAAATAAATTAAATAAATTAAATAAATTAAATAAATTAAATAAATTAAATAAATTAAATAAATTAAATAAATTAAATAAATTAAATAAATTAAATAAATTAAATAAATTAAATAAATTAAATAAATTAAATAAATTAAATAAATTAAATAAATTAAATAAATTAAATAAATTAAATAAATTAAATAAATTAAATAAATTAAATAAATTAAATAAATTAAATAAATTAAATAAATTAAATAAATTAAATAAATTAAATAAATTAAATAAATTAAATAAATTAAATAAATTAAATAAATTAAATAAATTAAATAAATTAAATAAATTAAATAAATTAAATAAATTAAATAAATTAAATAAATTAAATAAATTAAATAAATTAAATAAATTAAATAAATTAAATAAATTAAATAAATTAAATAAATTAAATAAATTAAATAAATTAAATAAATTAAATAAATTAAATAAATTAAATAAATTAAATAAATTAAATAAATTAAATAAATTAAATAAATTAAATAAATTAAATAAATTAAATAAATTAAATAAATTAAATAAATTAAATAAATTAAATAAATTAAATAAATTAAATAAATTAAATAAATTAAATAAATTAAATAAATTAAATAAATTAAATAAATTAAATAAATTAAATAAATTAAATAAATTAAATAAATTAAATAAATTAAATAAATTAAATAAATTAAATAAATTAAATAAATTAAATAAATTAAATAAATTAAATAAATTAAATAAATTAAAAAAATTAAAAAAATTAAATAAATTAAATAAATTAAATAAATTAAATAAATTAAATAAATTAAATAAATTAAATAAATTAAATAAATTAAATAAATTAAATAAATTAAATAAATTAAATAAATTAAATAAATTAAATAAATTAAATAAATTAAATTAATTAAATAAATTAAATAAATTAATAAAATTAAATAAATTAAATAAATTAAATAAATTAAATAAATTAAATAAATTAAATAAATTAAATAAATTAAATAAATTAAATAAATTAAATAAATTAAATAAATTAAATAAATTAAATAAATTAAATAAATTAAATAAATTAAATAAATTAAATAAATTAAATAAATTAAATAAATTAAATAAATTAAATAAATTAAATAAATTAAATAAATTAAATAAATTAAATAAATTAAATAAATTAAATAAATTAAATAAATTAAATAAATTAAATAAATTAAATAAATTAAATAAATTAAATAAATTAAATAAATTAAATAAATTAAATAAATTAAATAAATTAAATAAATTAAATAAATTAAATAAATTAAATAAATTAAATAAATTAAATAAATTAAATAAATTAAATAAATTAAATAAATTAAATAAATTAAATAAATTAAATAAATTAAATAAATTAAATAAATTAAATAAATTAAATAAATTAAATAAATTAAATAAATTAAATAAATTAAATAAATTAAATAAATTAAATAAATTAAATAAATTAAATAAATTAAATAAATTAAATAAATTAAATAAATTAAATAAATTAAATAAATTAAAAAAATTAAAAAAATTAAATAAATTAAATAAATTAAATAAATTAAATAAATTAAATAAATTAAATAAATTAAATAAATTAAATAAATTAAATAAATTAAATAAATTAAATAAATTAAATAAATTAAATAAATTAAATAAATTAAATAAATTAAATAAATTAAATAAATTAAATTAATTAAATAAATTAAATAAATTAAATAAATTAAATAAATTAAATTAATTAAATAAATTAAATAAATTAAATAAATTAATAAAATTAAATAAATTAAATAAATTAAATAAATTAAATAAATTAAATAAATTAAATAAATTAAATAAATTAAATAAATTAAATAAATTAAATAAATTAAATAAATTAAATAAATTAAATAAATTAAATAAATTAAATAAATTAAATAAATTAAATAAATTAAATAAATTAAATAAATTAAATAAATTAAATAAATTAAATAAATTAAATAAATTAAATAAATTAAATAAATTAAATAAATTAAATAAATTAAATAAATTAAATAAATTAAATAAATTAAATAAATTAAATAAATTAAATAAATTAAATAAATTAAATAAATTAAATAAATTAAATAAATTAAATAAATTAAATAAATTAAATAAATTAAATAAATTAAATAAATTAAATAAATTAAATAAATTAAATAAATTAAATAAATTAAATAAATTAAATAAATTAAATAAATTAAATAAATTAAATAAATTAAATAAATTAAATAAATTAAATAAATTAAATAAATTAAATAAATTAAATAAATTAAATAAATTAAATAAATTAAATAAATTAAATAAATTAAATAAATTAAATAAATTAAATAAATTAAATAAATTAAATAAATTAAATAAATTAAATAAATTAAATAAATTAAATAAATTAAATAAATTAAATAAATTAAATAAATTAAATAAATTAAATAAATTAAATAAATTAAATAAATTAAATAAATTAAATAAATTAAATAAATTAAATAAATTAAATAAATTAAATAAATTAAATAAATTAAATAAATTAAATAAATTAAATAAATTAAATAAATTAAATAAATTAATTAAATCAAGTAAATCAAGTAAATTAAATAAATTAAATAAATTAAATAAATTAAATAAATTAAATAAATTAAATAAATTAAATAAATTAAATAAATTAAATAAATTAAATAAATTAAATAAATTAAATAAATTAAATAAATTAAATAAATTAAATAAATTAAATAAATTAAATAAATTAAATAAATTAAATAAATTAAATAAATTAAATAAATTAAATAAATTAAATAAATTAAATAAATTAAATAAATTAAATAAATTAAATAAATTAAATAAATTAAATAAATTAAATAAATTAAATAAATTAAATAAATTAAATAAATTAAATAAATTAAATAAATTAAATAAATTAAATAAATTAAATAAATTAAATAAATTAAATAAATTAAATAAATTAAATAAATTAAATAAATTAAATAAATTAAATAAATTAAATAAATTAAATAAATTAAATAAATTAAATAAATTAAATAAATTAAATAAATTAATTAAATCAAGTAAATCAAGTAAATCAAGTAAATCAAGTGAATCAAGTAAATCGAGTAAATCAAGTGAATCAAGTAAATCAAGTAAATCAAGTGAAACATGTAAATCAAGTAAATGAATTAAATCAACAAAATCAAGTAAATCAAGTTTTAGCACCCCTATTGCAAACCCCTTTGTATGGAATAGAGCTTTTTAAAAAGCACATGCACATAAAAGCAAAACGATTCATAAAAAATATCCAAACGAAACAAGTTAAACCTATATAAGACGAAAAAAAAGCTTATCATTTCGAAATGGTCTTGTATTTTATATCTCGAGATGTTAACATTTTTTTTGATTGTTTGTTTTATTTTTTATCTTTAATCCTAATTAATTTAAATTTAGATAAATTTTCTGTTTTATTTATTTCGACCAAATTTTTTACGATATCGTAAAATATTTGTCTCGTATGCGGAATGATATACATACAAGGATTGGCCATTGTTGAACTTTCATATCTAGCCAATGCGATGAAATGATATGAGTGGCGATGTATTTCAAAGATTGTCGTTAAATTTAGAAATTAAATTTGTTTTGGTTAGTTAATTTATGGTACAGACACTAGCTTCAGATTGAATGATTTTATAGTGGTTATAAATGAGATGTGAATGTAAAAGTCATCATGATATTTCTTTATGGATCCAAGGTAACCGAAATTAAATTTCGTTAAAGACATGTGACTTTGAAAGACGTTTGCCATACGGACCGTGCGTTTAAATCAAGTTTTATATGAGTGACGGCTGAAGATTGCATTTGTGGATAAATATTTATAATTAAGTTTAAAGTAAACCGCAAAAAAATTTAGAGTCATTTTAATATGGCCAGTTGCAAACAACTTCGTTCTTCACTATCAATCGTTCAGTGTCAGTGTCAAACCTGTTTAAAAGTTTAGCTCTTAGTCCACTTTAGACATAACTAAAAATAATTTATATAAAATATCCTTTTGATATATTTTTTGAATGCTTATACTGCTTCACATAATTCGTAGAACCGTCATCTTTTATCTAGCTAAGATATTTTACTATTTTGATTTAAAATCAAACCTAATCCTAAAAGTTATATTTTATTATAAGCAGCATCTCATAGACGTAAATACGAAACTATACATGAAGATCAAAAATAATGAAAAAAATTTCATATCTAATTTTCATCGTACTTACTCCATATACATAATTCGAACAAGTAAACTATACCATCTTTCTTTTTATCTTAATATTTACGTCTTCTATCTCTACGTAATATAAACTTCAAACTTTATTTCCTTCGTCCGTATTATAACCTTCCCATACATACAGTTTATTTATCTGTTTGCATTTTTTTTTTTAACTTTATATGGTACACATACTACACATGCATATAGGGTGAACCTACTAAATTATGATCGTTCTCGAGGACCACCACTTGAAACGTACGGACGGAATCAGTATACTCTCATTACATTAACCGTTTCTTTGGCCTCCTTTTAGGTTTGTTACTAAAATCATTTGAAAATAGGTGAGCAACCGTCAGACGTCGGTTAAATTTCCTAAGCATGTATATTGTATACCTTTTATTTTTTGTTAGTGGTTTTCATGCCATCCTGTAAATATTTATTCTGTGTGCTGTAAGTTTTTTTTTTTTGCCGAAATGAAAAAAAAATACTAACTATCTCTCCTGTCACAATATATTCTCAATTTTCCTGAGCTTTTTTAATATTATTTCCAAAAAGGACACATCTGTTTGTTTTACGTTTTTGTTGTTGCTGGTGTTGCCAGAGCCAGCATATAGTTGTAAAAAAAATTTACTAATAAAATTGTCCTTTTTATTTTTTATTTTGCTTAGTACATTTCGAGTTAATTTTTTTTTTATTTGTGCATTGTCTTTGCTTTGGGCTTAGAAACCGGCCAGCCACCACATCGAGCTCAGTTATGAGTTATTTATTATATATATATATATATATATATATATATATATATATATATATATATATATATATTTATATATATTTATATATATATATATATATATATATATATTTATATATATATATATATATATATATATATATATATATATATATATATATTTATATATATATATATATATATATATATATATATATATATATATATATATATATATATATATATATATATTTATTTATATATATATATATATATATATATATATATATATATATATATATATATATATATATATCAGTCATGCTTCAATTTGGCAAACTACCGTGGACATTTTTTCGAATGTTAAATGAATGCTGTTCCTCAATTATCCTATATGCAAATGGTGTTTGATGGATTTAACTGCTGATCCCCAAATTCTATCCATATGTGGAGCTCTTGGTGGCATATAATGCCATTGTGTACCATCCTTTGCAAGCTCTTCTGCCCATTTTCTTGATAGTTGTTTTATGGCAAACTTGAGCTCATTTTTGTATTTTTGAAGCTATTATGAAATTGAAACCATACTCAGGAATGAATGCATAAATGGTCATGTCGAAATTACTCTAACAATTGTTCGATCTCCCAAAATTTGATTTGAAGTTGGCGCGCGTTATTTGTGGCAGATTATACATCTATTGATGTAAGTTTTTACTATGTATTAATGAACTTTTAATAATCCATTATCTTTGCCGAATAAAAGCTAGTGTAAGTGTCTTGCTTCCGGCCATCTTTTTCCATAGTCTATTAAGTGTTAAGTGAATCTCTTTTAATGCAGTATTATTTTATGTTGAGAATTGAAAGATTCGGCGTTAGGCAGCCTTCTGCCTTCTCGCAGTAACCCATTCACATCTATTTTTGCATTAGGTGACCTTAGTTGAGATCCACTTTGGGGTTCTATTGTTTGTTGTTTACTATTTTAAATGCTAACTGATGTTAGCTTCAAAGTTTACATTTAGCTCTCATGGAGTTCCTTAGCTGTGAGGTATCTCGAGAACGATTTGTTTGTTCTTATTGTAAATCTAAGGACATAAACGATGATTTGATTTTGAATTGAAACATGTCCAGTTTATGGGTTTCTAAATAATACCTAAAGTTTTAATTGTATCGCCAATGATTTCAATGAAATTTACTACAATTTATGTAAATTTTTTCGAATATCAGAAATACCACCTGGGTATGTTTTTTCATTTATTTTATTCATTGTTTTTGGAAAAAGTTTCAGTGCTGAACGATCAGAACCTCCCCTATTGATGCTACCTTTCTCTCATCGATAAAACAAGTACAAAAATCTCGTTATTTGATTTTTATAATGAATTAATTTTTTTTGTTCTTGTGGGTGTTGTAGTCACTAGCACCGCATTTTTAAAGATCTGTGATGTTTAAACCCTTATTAATCAACCATCCAGTCAATATTTAGGCTCTTGAAACCCGAAAATATCTCTGGACGGTGCATGAATCATTTGGTCTCCCATCTAAATTTGGCAGTCGTTGGCAGAAAATCGCTGCGCGTTGGACTAGGACATGTTCCGCTGATTCTACTTCCATATTACTTTATTCTTAAGATGATATCTTAGTAGAACATGGCACGTGAGGAAGCCAGTTAGTAGTCTCAACTCAAGTTTGCCAAGTACGAGGAGTTCTTTAACTCGATTTGACGATTGTGCCTTAGTGACACCGCGGAAGGCTTTTGGCCTAATAAATGGAGAACCAAAACCCGCCTGCCAAGGCTATCTGCAGCCACGTTTCTTTCGATTCCAGTATGTCCTGGCACCAACACAAGTGTTACCTTATTTGTGGTCGCCAGTTTTGTAACTGGATTAAGACAATCCCACACCAGTTTTGATTCAATGGCGTGGGACCTAAGAGCCTTTAAAGCTCCTTGACTGTCCGATATAATAAAGATCTTAGTGCTATTCAGGCCTCTTTCTTTGCCTATTCTGGCACAATGGCGTGCGTTTCTACTTAGAAAACATTATCATTCTATCCCAAAGACTTAGAAAGGGCATTTGCTCTACCGAATATGTATACTACAGCTTTGTCTACAATTTTGGAACCGTCGTGTATCATACCATGGACTCTCTTTCAAAAGATGGCCCACTGTTTTCTAACTGTCTCTATCCGGCAACAAAACACAACAGGGTTTATCGAAATCCAGTTTAGCTGGCAAACTGTCGGAAGGCATTCTAATGGAATGCTTTGCCTGATACTTCCGAATTTCCAAGTGGTCAAATATATTACCTGGTTGATAATGTTCTTCTGCTTGCATCCTCAAGGCTGCAATTGCAGCTTCCTTTTTGACATGCAGGTGCAAAGGAGCCAGTCCAAGAAGCATCTCCTTTGCAGCAGTCGTACATGTTTCCATTGCTCCGGTAATACCGAGGCATGCCAAACGGTGAACCATACTTAGTAATGTTTGTCCTGCTTTCTCCTCAGTTTTAGGCCACAACACTATTGAAGCGTTTGTGACCATGAGTCTAATAATTTTAAGAAATTCGATTAGATCATTTTTGGTTGTAAGCACCAGGTTTGTCCATAGAGCCTCTGACAGCCCTAAAATGCCTTAGTGACTTTACTCTGAACCTTGAGTATGTTTTGTTTCCAGGTTAGTTTTTGATCCAGAATGGCAGATATTTAACCTTACTGGACAAAGTAACAGTAACACCATTTAATGAGAGAGCTGTAAGCGAAAGCTTTCTCTTCTTAGTAAAGGACACAATAACCGTTTTATTAAGATTGACACTGAGTCCTTTCTGAATACACCATTGCCATAAAAGACCAAACGCATTCTGTATAAGTTCGGAAACTAGACAATACTCCTCCCTGAGGACATCCCTTTACAGCCTTAATCCCTTTCCGCACACTGCGCTCTCTATTGACTCATAGGAGGTATTGTCAAAAGCACCTTTAATGTCCACAAAGGCGCAAAGGGCAATTTCTTTAACATTAAAAGTGCTTTCAATTTTAGTGTTCAGACTACTAAGAGCCGCCACCGTAGATTTTCCAGCCTGATAAACAAACTGATTTCGATGAAGTAGGTTTCATTTTAGAGCCTCATTTCTTATATGGTAATCCAAAATTTTTTCTATCGTTTTTAATAGAAACGACGTGAGACTAATTGGACGATACACCTTTGGCTGGATATTTGGACGCCCCCTCCTTTTAGTATAAAAACACATTTACTTTCCTCCACAGCTTTAGAAAGTAGTTAAAAGCATAGCTGGCCCAAATGTTCTGGGCCAAGCTAGAAAGAATTTCTTTAATACTCCTCTGCAGGAGAGCTGGAAAAAACACCATCACCTCCAGCGGATTTTAAGGATTTAAATGAGGTAACAGCTTATCCAAACTTGCTGGGTGGTATAAACCACCTAAACAGAACTTTCATAGGCATGTTCAAGCGGTTACGCCACCACTGAGTTTGGAAAGTCGGTTTCTAAAAGCAAATTTATAGTTTCCCTCAGGTTCTCAGTAAAACTCGCAACGGTCTTTTAAAGAAAACCTTTACCATTTGAGTGGCCTTTTGCAAGAATCTTTTGGAGGTGTGTTGCAGAGGGCAATACGTTTATTACTTCGCAAAAACTTCGCGTAGTTGCCCTCTTTGACCTCCTTAACTTTAGATTGTAATCTGCCAAGCATTGGCTAATAAACATCCTTGTTTTTTTCCTAAAATTTTTCAGTGTCCCGTTTCACCAACGGACAGCTTTAATAACCTCCCTTTGCTTCATAGGGCAATGGTTCTCAAAAGCTAAGTGTAAAGAGTTGTGCAGTTGATTTGAACTAAACTCCAGCCCTTTTGGGGACTCTATTTTGCTCAACACTTCAGGCATTTCTGAACCGAGTAGTGCTTTGTATAAGCCCCAGTCGGTCAGCTTGATAAAAAATAGAAGCCTCTTCAGAAACATGCCATTTTTTATGAGAGAGCGTAACTGTGGACTGGCTAGGGTCAAATCTTGGACTTCTTACCTAATCGGATTGATAAAAGTAGGTTTATTTCCCCAGTTGATAATGTAGTCATTATTTGTTAGATATTCAAAAAGGAACTCACCTCAGGACCTGAATCAGGGCCAGACCTATGTTTTGACAGACAAATATGCAGCTTAGAACATCAGATACTGTCTAAGAATGATGCAGTTTTATCTGTATTATTTTAATTTTTTGTGAGTCTGGGTGTCGTTGATTACCCTTCCTCAATCTTCCTAGTACCGGGATGAAAAAAGGCCAAGTAAGTGACCTTTGACCTCCTATTCCCAACCCTTACTAACCTATTTTGTTACCTTTGTGGGAACTTCTATTAAGTTTTCTTCTTCACATCTTTCCTCCATACTTGTCTCTTGAAGAGACCCGGAAGTGTTTTCTTCTTCTGCTGCAAGTGCTTCCTCCTCTACCACTGACCTGCCTGTTGGTACCCCACTCGTTATAGCTGTCCTCACTATGGCCTGCCCGCTTTTTTCGGATGCAAGTGGCCTTCCCCAAACCTAAAGCTGATCCTATGGCCAACTTTATTTAGTTTGCCCACTGTTAAGGGGTCGACCAAGAGGGTACAAAAGGCTGCAGTGCCTTTTGTTTCATTTTTGACTATTACCCACCTATCTGTCTTCATTTCGTCGTTCTGGCTTTTAATAAAACTCAAAAGCCGTTCCGACGACAATTCAGCGCTGTTTATGAAAGTGCCTAGCACAATTTCGACCCGAGGCAAATTCTTCACCTCAACCACCTTTAATTGTGCTTCGTCCCAAGGCTTAATTTCTCAAACTATATCCTTTAGCCATAGAGCGATGGCCTTATTGGCATACTTCACCATATTAGCCACTCTAGTCAGTATTGAATCCCAAGAAACTTCGGCTTTAATACTTTCTCTCCTTGCTTAAGCACCATCTCTAGAATCTGTTCCTGACAGCATTTAGTTGATCAACCGTCAAGACTACCTCTGGAAATTCTAAAGGCAAGATGCCAATTAACTTGGACTCTGTGGCTTGCCTGAAAAAAATTCAAGGCCGAACCTCACGCCCCAAGTTTGCCACCGGGACACAGTTTCCATCTTTGTATCTCTTGTTACTTTTCCCTGGTGGAGGCGCATCCTCAGAGCATTCTCAATTAAATTTAGTTGGAACCTATTCTTAGCATAGATTAAATGGTTTATAAAAAATGTAAATAATGTGTCTTAGATATCAAAGACAAAAATGGGGTTCCATAATCAAAACATTGTTAAACTTATACTTAAAAGATAATACATTGAAACGGCGCTATACGTAGTTCACCTATACACTAGACCACGGTTGAAATCACATTTTGGACACAATGCAATAGTGAAAGACACTAATAGTGTTGTAGGTTATAAGCAAAAATTTCGAGAGGTAAAGTTTCTATTTGGATACAGTATAGCATAATATTTATATGATCACATTATAAACGAATTTGGTTACATATGGTGTGTACACATTATGCTCGTATGATGTACAATGCATAATCCTTAATTAAAAATAAACAGCTAACGTTTTTAATTTAAAAATGATAATATTTTTACAATAAAATTATACATAATATTTAATTTTCTAATATTATAATATAAAAGTTTTGATTTAATTATAAAAATTTTAACGTTTTAATTCATTATCATATTTAGATTATATTTACACAAGAGCTTTTGCAGACTATATATATATACATATATATACGTATAGGGAGTATACTCGTATGTACATATGAATGCGTTGAAATATCTCTATTATTTTAGCAATTTTGCTATATGTTTTAATCTCTGCTACTTGTTCTGGAGATGAAGTATATTCAACTATGTTGTGATTCGTGTTTAACATTCTACCTACACCATTTTGGGTTAAATCGAGAAGGCGTTATTATAAGTCTGTTGTTCATTGTTCTGATCGGGTTCAACTATTTTATGATATACATCCACACGAAGTACTACGCAAAATTTAAAGTAATCTATCAGTTCGTTCAAACCGTTATACAAAATGGGACAGTGTTGAATTTATATCCATCATCCATTTCCTGAATTTTTTGATTTTCCGATTTGTGGCATTATTTTGTAGTTTTGATAAGCTAATCATCTTCCATTTTCTGGATTTTGGGAATTTTCGGTTAGTAGCATAATTTCGCAGTTTGGATATACTAACCATCATCCATTTTTCGGATTTTGGAAATTTTCATTCATTTAGAATGAAACATCAGCCATTTCCAGGGTTTGAGAAATTTTCGTTGTCTGGCATAATTTTGCAGTTTTGATAGGATAACAACCATCATCCATTTTCTGGATTTTAGAATTTTCGATTTATGGTAGAATTCCGCAGTTTTGATAGGCTACCATCATCCATTTTCTGGATTGGAAATTTTTGATTTGTGGCATAAACTTGGCAGTTTTGATTGGCTAATCATCTTTTTCTGGATTTTAGAAATTTCGGTTAGTGGCATAAATTATTCAGTTTTGATGACATCATTCATTTTCTGAATTATAAAAATTTTCGGTTTGTAGCATAATTTCGGAGTTTGGATAAACGGCATCGTCTTTTTTCTGGATTTTAAAATTTTCGGTTCGGGGAATAATTTCAAAGTTTTAATAGATAATCATCATCGATTTTCTGGATTTTAGAATTTTCAGTTTGGGGAATAACTTCGCAGTTTTGATAGGTTAACGGCATGCAGTTTTTATTGACCCCTTACGGAATTTGTATGCTTGAAAATGTATGAATATTTTAAAGCAGTATTACATAATTAATACTGACGTCAAGAGCTTTTGATTAAGGTATCACTAATCAAAATTGGACCACTATTAATTGAAAGATTGATTATTGAGACTGTGAGACCAACCGCTTGTCCAACCGATCCTTTTCCACAGCTTTTTCACATTTAACAAACGGTACGATTGGAGAGATTTTCATATATTTATATTACTATAAATATATTTTCATGCATGATAGAAACGACCCAGATACCTCATGATCATTACGGCACAATTCTCTTTTTACACAAACATATTAAAAATATTCCCGCCACAATTTTTTTACACACATACATGTATATAATTTGAATATAGTTGAGTTCTGTAAATTCCCAATAATTGCAACATGGTAGCATATGTTTTCTTATAATAATACATAACTCACACAATGCTAAACCCACAACTGAGGTATGGTTATATTACGAAATATTGAAAAAAAGTTTAATTTAAAAATACTTGGGAAGTGTTACTGCTAGTTAACATCCTCCCCGCATCCTCCCCATCCTACCCGTTTGAAAATTCCTGCTGCTGTTTTAATGGATACGATGCGGACTAGGATGTACCTGGATTACTCTTCCGAATTCCCACCGTAACGGGGGAAGATCGTCATCCTTGATAAGAACGGTGCTGTGCCTTTCTTTATCTTAAGTTTATCAAGTCTTTCTTCCAACGCTGGTCTTAAGTCATAGTAGTGACGGTTCACAACAGAACGAGTGTTTGAACCTAGCTCAGTCTCGTCTAATGATTCAAAGTCTAACTCAGGTATTGTAACTATTGATCAGATCGTCAAGACGCAACTTAATCTGTGACATAGAAGCTGACAATTCAATCAGAGAATCAAGGAATCGTTTTATCTGGACCGCCACCATGAGAACAATTGGAACGTCAAACCGTAGAACTTTAAACAGTGCAACAACTTACGGTTAAACGTTGATGATCCAGAACAAGTCCCTGGACTAATGTACACCCGAAGTGAAGCTGGTCTGCAAGTTAATGGCGATATGCAGCAGCAACTGCATATCGCAAGATCACGAAAGAACAGGATGATTACACGGCTATCCTGAATTTTGAATGGTAGTATATGCAGCCTGTACACAAACACGGAACTGTTGTATTATGGATGATGTTGAATTGGAATTTCTCCGTTAACTTTATACGACTATTTGTCGATCCAATATGCTTGGGACTCCGTTTATCGCAAAATGTCACTTATAAAATAACCCCGCCACTGGACTGATGTTTTTGTAGAATGTTCAACACGCTTGGAACACGTGCAATCCCACTTCATCATCCACGAAGTTACGAGTCGTATTCGACGGTTCAGCAAAGTCGTCATCCGGTTATTCATTAAATGATATTTTGATGACTGAGCCGGTGGTGCAAAATGAACGGTGTTTCATTCTCCTTCACTTCAGGTCACACAGATATGTATTTAGTGCAGATATTTGCAAAATGTACCGTCAGATAAGACTTTATCCAAGTGACCAGAAATATCATTACATTTATTGGAGGTTCAATTCTGCAGACGAACTTCGCACTTAAAAACTCGATGCTTGCACCAACTTGCACTCGATAACATGTCTGAGGAACCATTAGCGGATACAGTCATTCAAAATGATATTTATGTTGACGACATCTTAACTGGGTCTAATTAAAGGGTCTGGGTCTGGCCTCCAGATTAAAATCGCCAATCTCCCATATCCAGCTATCGGCAGGGATGACGTTAAGAATGATGACAACCTTATAGTTGGCATCCCATTAGAAGATCGTGAATCGTTAATACATATTAATGATAATGAGGTTATAAAAATATTCGGTTTATATCGGCAACCAATGTTGGATCACTTTACCATTCAGGTAACTAATAAAGTCTCAGAGTAAAACAGAATCACCAAACGAAAAGTCAATTCTCAACTGGCCAGCATTTTCGATCCAAACGGTTTGGTTGCACCTGTCATATTATTAGGCAAAATATTTCTACAAAAGGATAAACCTTCTTTGAAAATATGCATGAGCTGAACCAATTTAAAAATCCACGCCAGTTCAATGTAAGTCACTGTCCTGACGATATTCAACTACATGGTTTTGGTGGTGCCAGTGAAAAGGCCTATGGTGCTGGGGTGTATCTCTGTTAAAACACAGACACTACCCAGGCTGGAACTGTGTGCAGCACTCCTTATGATGAAACTCATGGACAATCGTCAATGATTTCTTTTATTGGATTGATTCGTTGATGACCCTCTATTGGATCAATTCCCCATCCACTAGGTGGAACACCTATGTGGCTAATCGAGTATCGATAATTCAATTATTGTCAAGGTCCAAAAATTGGTTACATGTGGAATCTAAACTCAATCCCGCGGATTTAGTATTCAGAAGATTAACACCAGCGTGCTTGTTACATCGAACCTCTGGTGGCATGGACATCGAACCTCTGGTGGCATTGTTGTTGATGAACATTGGAACAATCAAATTTGTACATTTGGTCAGGGTATTGTTATTCCAGAGCAACGCAGCGAATCTGATGTTGTCGGTGCATTAGCGGAAAAAGTTGACGACTTTCTTAATCGAATTCATGCACAAAATTACTATAAGCGGGTGTGTAGGTCGATGGCATATGTAGCTTGATTTATTCACAACACCAAAAAACTAAAAAAACAATCGTGAAGAGGACTGGAACATTGATGTAAGAAGAGATAGACACCGGGTTAAAAATGGTACTACGGTCCATTCTAATACATTCATGTGCGGGTAGCTGTATCATGGTTTTCTACAGAAGAATTATGTAGTGCGAGATCACTCGCTTAAATCGTTAGCAATATTTCTAGACGAAAACAGATTACTAAAAGTTGGTGGACGTTTAAAATACTCCGCTCTATCATATACATCACGACATGCAATTCACCTGTCAAAAGAACACTTCTTCACCCTAACCATAATGGAATACTTTCATACAAAACACCTGCATTTTGAAACACAAGGTCTCTTGGCAACTATCAGATAAGAATACTGGCCTATCAATGGAAAAATGTTATCAACGAAGGTCTGCAAGAAATGTATCTTATGTACGCGTTACCTGCTGAACGTGGGAACGTTGAATTATCATTTTATAATGTAGCCGTGGACTACGCGGACCGTTATACATCCACTACCATATTAGAGACATTGTGCCCACCAAATCGGATGTAGCGGTATTTTTGTGCTCAGCGACAAAAAAATTCTGAGACGATTCATTTCCACTAGAGATCTTTGCAAGAATATTTTTTCCGACAATGGGACAAACTTTTTCGATGCAAATTGAAAATTGCTGGTTACTGCTGGTTAAAAAAAAATGTATAAATACTTTATTTGACATACAACTTTAAAATGTAATTTAATTAATTTAATTTTAATTTAATTTTGAAAATCTAATTTATATACACTTTATTTGACACCAAAATTTAAAATTAATATAAATTAGATTCTAAAAGAATTATTTAAACATTACAAATCAGTTGAGTTAACCACTTTATGACAAGTACGGCCAAGATTGCTTGCACACAAAATCGGATCGTTCACAAAATCGTTCACAAAATCGGATCACAAAACAGGCCTTAGAGTCGGCTGCAACGAAAATGATTCCTCGTGGGGGACCACCTACTCGTTGGATGGATGACGTCGAGAAACACCTGAACGCACTCGGTCACCGTGTATTTTCTTGTGATGGATCGCAAAATTTGAAGAATGATCCCTAAGGCGGCCTAATCTCTTCAAGGGATGTAGCGCCAGCGGAAGGAAGGAAGGAAGAATAAGTTTCTCAGTCACCAAAATAAGTTCATAATAGGCTACACAGGTGTGCATTCTTATTACAGTCCTCCGATCAACAATTTTTAAATAAATTAATTATTTAACTTTTTAAACTGCTGAATCTTCTAAGCTCTACAACAGTTTGAAAATCACTTAACCTAGTAGGTACTGCGATTAAATGATATTCTAAACATTAAACTATACATTTTTAAATTATCTAACCAAACAATATTTTCCATAACCTATGTTTTCCACGAAAACCTTCCATTTCCAAAAAACATATTTTTGGTAACCTATAATATTCAGCAACAATTATTCAATTAGACAAATTTTCGTTTTAACTTTAAATTTAAAAGTTTCATTATATAAAAAAAAATTATTTCTCCGAAATAATATAATTAAAAAAATTTTAAAAACTGAAACAAAAAAAATCGTTTGATCTTAACCATTTTTATAGTACGAAATTTTTATGGAATGAATCTGTTATATACTCCTGTAAATGACTGTTTAAAGTAATGTTATGTCTGTTAGTTAGATGCCCTCTAGTGAATCGGTATGCTTAATAAAAATTAAAAACAGTCATATATTATATTAAAAAATGTTACTGTTCTCCATTCCCACATATATCATGTACACATTGCCAGAAAGAAACCAAACCGCGCGAGTGGCATACCTACATACCTATTTATGTAACAATGTCACATCTGTTAAATACTTTAATGAACAAATTAAAAGTATTTTGTATGTTCTTCGGAATCCCTTAATTTATCTTTTCATTTTTTTTTTTTTTTATTTTTCCCCAAAATAATTTTCCACAGAAAAAAAAAACGAAAAAGTTAAAAGAAAATTATATTTTAATTTATTAATTTATTCGTCTTTGGTTCTAATTACAAAAAGGTAATTTTGATCTACTCGTAAATGAGATACTTAATTCTTTTTTATCATTTTTATTTATTTTTTTATTTTTTTTTTATTTAAAGGTAAGTGTACGATGGCATATATTTATATCTACATATAGGGGTTGAATTACGGGAGGGCGGGTAAAATTATATTAACGTTCCACTGTGTGTTTTGTATAATGGATTTTGGAAATACATAAGCTTTTAGGGGTTTTATCGTTTTGTTGTTTTATTTATAATGCTCTACCACTTTCTTTTACGCATATTTGGTACCGAAAAAAATTTATTTAGGTGCGTAGACATTTTTTTAGTGGTTGTAAGATGAGTTGGTTATGTTTTTTTAAAGTTATGATAACTCATATAGAAAGGCTTAAATTAATGGATACATTAAAAATGTTGCCATAAGATAATTAGCTAAATTTTGAGCTAAAATAGTTCTTCGAGTGTTAATGGTTTACCAGTAGTGTTCTGTATTGTAAGTGCTTTCTTGTATATGATATTTGGGTTCAAGCTCTATTTTTAAGTTGCTATGAAAGTTGTGGTTACTATACTATACCAAGGTTCATTTTGTTTTTGATTATTTTGTTGTTTTTTGCCACCTTAGTTTGGAATCCAAAGTCATACATTGTTCAGTGCTACAAACCCACGTAAGATACTGATGACACAATAAAATAAATAAGTTTCATTAGCAGTTGCAAGTCAAAATGTCTAGTACATACCGGAATCACATCAAAATTTTCCAGGGAGATTTCAACGTAAAAATTGAAACCGATAATACAATAATGACATTAATCATGGGTAAAAAGCATTATACAATAACGGAAATAGACTCATCGATTACTGTGCCACAAACTGTGACTGTAAGTACCCACACAAAAGCATAAATATACATTCTTGGATTTCGCCAGATCTTAGAAAAACTAATCAAATAGATCACGTGTTGATAAACAAGAAGTTTCTATCATTCCTACAAGATGTCAGAGCATTAAGTTGATGAACAATAGCAATACAGAAAGTTTGAGAAATGCTGGCACTAGAATTGCTTTCAGTGAAGCTCTACAACGTAATATTACCACTAACGAAACTGACACAATTGATGAAAAATGGTCACAAATAAAAGAAGCCTATACACCAAGACAGCTAATAGTGTAGTCAGATGCTAAGACAACACAAGGGAATTGCCAATAAGAGCTACAAAAAAATTGAGGAGCGTCGTCAACTTAAGCAAGAATTGTGTCATTAAAACGGAGTGATCACAGGAAACAACATCCAAATCGGACAACATCTCAGCTGATCTACTAAATAGTGATTTATCCGCAGCGGCAGCGGTTCTAACACCATACTTAAAGCAAAAATTTGGAGTATAGGTAGAATAGTACAGCAATGAAAGAAGGAATAACTATAACAATTCCGAACAATGGCAACTTAAAAAATTGCAAAAATTGGAGAGTAATCTCCCTTCTCAACAGCATAATGAAAGTTTTAGCCATAATCATCGACTGAAGCGTAGGTTGGCTTTTGACCTGGAAGAAGCTGCACGATTACTGTATGAGCACAATTTGGACGGCACTTAGCGAAATTGGCAATCCAAAAAAATAGTAGAAATCATCAAAAAAATGTACCGGTATATTGGAAATAGAGTTCAATATAAAGGCAAGCATAGAGTGAAAAATATCACAACATACGAGTAGTTAAGCAGGGATGAGTAGTTTTCAAGATATGATGGTCTCCCCACTGTAGTTCTTAATAGTGTTAGACGATGTAATGCGCAGATAGATTAAAAGTACCAAGCCCAAATTCAATACAATTAACAATTTTTACGCAGATGATATATTCCTGATAACACACAAATACGCAATGCAAAAAAAGCTGAAATAACAGAATTGGCACAAAAAGATGGTCTCAAAATTAACATCAGAAAGACCAAGGCTATAAAACTGAACGCAAGCTTTGATACACTAATTCACATCAATCAAGGAAACACTGAAGAGGTTGGGAAATTCGTATACCTTGGTTGTACAGTGGCAAAAACAAGCGGCACTGAAGAAGAAATAAGTTGCTTAAAGTTGCCCATTTTCTGTGACATAGTTTTGGCATTAAATTTCTGACTATTTCGGGATTAAAATGATTTATTGGATTATTGGATGACAAGTCAGCTCCGGTACGCAAATGTTGCAACTCGTAACAGATACCCAAACGTAGAAAAATTTTAAAGGTAGATTAAAGTTTCCCATTGAAAAATCACTTCCAAGCGTTTTAAGGAAAGCAATGTTCTCTTCTTGTTTGAAGTAGGCCACCTAGGTTGACAGATTTAGAGATGACTAACATCATCTAGTTTTTTTTTTGTTGGATATAACGTATGATAAAAGGTATACCCACGCAATTTACAGTAAATTGCTCAATAGAGCTCAAAAGAGCTCAATAGATCAATTTTAACTCTCAGATGAAGTTTCCGTCCTGGTTTTATTTTTTCCTTTTTTTGATAATATTGACTGCATTTTGAGTTTAAAGACCTTTACTTTCAGTTCTTTGATAGCGTCTTTTTTAAGCAAAATTTTTCCATTTTTTTCACGCCTATTAGGTTAATATGAGGTGGAATTATCTTCTTCTGATAAGCCATTGAAATTTCTTACATTATTGCCAACCCATCTCCTATTTCAATTTCTAATTTCGGACTTAGTGTCTAACTGCTTCGGGCTTTTTGCATTTCATTTATGTCTTCTTCTATTCAACATGTATTTTCTATTGTGCAACTTTTAATCTTATTTTGTGCTCTGTCTGAATTCCATGTTTATTGTATTATTTTTGTCAATGCTCTAGCAGTTATAGATGTATTGACTTTGAATATTTTAGAGGTTATGTTGTCTGTTTCAGCCATTTTCTTAACTTAGAAACTCCACGTGTTAACGTTTACATCTTTACATGTCGTCGCTGTAGAATTATTTTTGTCTAAGTGCCATTTTTTGTCAAATTGAGTTATATATGCCAAACCACTAATTTGACAGTGAGGAATTCGAATTTGTTGGTTAAAATCGTCTATCTCCACTAGTTTTGGAGATAATGACTAATGATTTTGTCTATGTCCGCAATTTCCTGATCGTTTTAACTTGACTTCGTCTAAGTCCAGAAAAAAAAATAAAAATGTCTACGTCCATTAGAAATACGTGCATTCAATTTTTTTCAATTGTTGTTAGGCAGATTTGTCT
This sequence comes from Tipula confusa, assembly GCA_963556175.1. Lineage (NCBI taxonomy): Eukaryota > Metazoa > Arthropoda > Insecta > Diptera > Tipulidae > Tipula > Tipula confusa. Next base: position 80,005,320 of record OY744475.1, read on the forward strand.
ATATCCATAATATTACACCATTATGTCTATCTCCTTTTTATTTGAATCGAAACAATATTTATCTTCCGGAATTAAGATAAATGATCATTATCATGTTAATCATACAATGTAGAAAAGGACGAATAGATAATCTATATATTTGTTCTATATTAAAAAAATGTAATACAAATATTATGCACATTCCATGTTACGCCGGGTGAGCACAAAAATTACAACATGTGCATACAAACGTACACGAAATCAGGTGCTTTCATATACACTTTGTGAATATTGTTGCTGTAAAAACAGCTTTTTCCATAGAATGGCACATATTTAATATTTTCAAATTAATTTTAAATTAATAAAAAATATTGATATGATTGTATTTTAAAATTTTTATATCACAAGAAATTTCCTTTTGACTCACACTATGTTATTATATATAAAAATCAGAAAACTGTAACAGTAACGGTTTTTGATCGTATATTTGGAAAAATTTAGTTTATTAGAAGTTTTGTTACTAGATAGTTGAGGTCAATTTATCGTAATTGGATTTTAAATTATACAGTATAGAATTATAATCACGGATCGGAGTAGAAAGTGTTGCGCGTGCAAAATACTGTGTAACTGACTATTTGCAAAATTAAAAATATTCCCAATATGAGTGATTTTTTAGAATCAAGGGAGAAAATACGAATAAATTTAGTAAATAAATTTAATGAACCAAGGTATTTATGTATTACATCTTAAAATACAAGTTTCGCAATATAAGCTTAATAACATTTACATTTTTTTTTTATTCAGTGAAATCCCCAGCAATGTGGAAATTGAAATCATTGATTGTCAACCACAATCTAATATTTCAATACAAGATGCAATAGTCGATTACTTTAAGCATAAATATATATATTCACCAATTGGCCTTGTAAAGGAATTTAAAGAGCTGCCAGTAAATAAACAGAAATTCGTAGTTTTGCAAATGCAAAAATCCGATTACTACGATTACCATACTGCAGCATATCTTCTAAATTATAAGAAAATTCCATTTACCAAGGTCAAACATCTAATTTATGAAAAGGATTCTCCAAACATAAAGTATCGGAATAGCTTTGTTGGGGAATTTCAAACAATTAAAATATTACCAAACAAGAGAAATACCTGTACTTGGCCGTTAGTAGCCCCGCTTGTAATAACAACTAATAGCTTATCAACTGATAAAATCAAAGACATAAAATACATGCTGGATTATATGCCTTCAGTCGACCAACATTTCTATCGGAATGTAATCAGTGTAGCACAAAACTCTAGGACAGAAGCTCCTGAAACTACTTGTAAGGCCCAAGGTCGAAAGAAGAAATGATTGATCTACTATTTATATGAGTTTAAACGCAAATGAAATGCAGTTTTTTTTTTATTTTACTTTTTAATGAAGATTAATTTTAATAAATATATAGTTAATGAAAAAATTCGTTTTAATTAGTTTTGTACTTATTTTAGGGTTTATTTTTTATTTAAATTTATCACGATTAAAAAAAATAACTAAACACTTACAATGGCAAGAGATTAAAACAAATTTTGTATGACATAGACAAAACTTCGACAAAAAATCATCGAAAAACAGGACATAGACAAATCAATTTTTGTTTTAAATATAAATATTTAGAAAGTTTATTAAGTTAGAGTTGTAATTTTTTGCCAGCTGGTTTTCCCTAACTAATTCTACACGTAGACCAAAAATGGTGCATGTAGTAACATGCTAAGTATCTTTACTACTGTTTCAAACTTCATTTACGATTTCCCAACAACAAGGTCAAGTGGATATAGACATAAATAATTCTACAGCGACGATGTGCTAGCTCTACTTGCAATTCGTGTAACTTGTATGAAAGCCAAAGGTCGATTAAATTCGTTTCTGTAATCTTTTGGTTTTCAAATTAATAAATGATTGTTTTTTTTTAATCCTTGTCAGTTTCCAGGACTACTGGATAAGATATATAGACATTCAAAGAGTAGATTCTAATTCCATCATTGTTTGGAGTTTTTTTACTGATGTTTCCAAAATGTTCATTGAACCGAATTTTGTTAACCTCTTGATTATTTCTGTACTCCCAAAGATAGTGGTGCTAATGTCTTTATAGGGTTTTCATTTGTTGTGCATTTTTCAAAATTTTAATATTTAATGTGACAATTTTGTCATGTATATAGCTCCTGGTGTATTTTTAATGAACTTGATATATGAGCCGTGACGCCACTACATTTTTTTATCAAAGCTTCAATTATAATACTAACTGTAAACTTGCTAAACAGTCGGCATAGTATGTTTCCTCCCTTTTTTTACAAACTTTGATTAAATTTGGAAAGGTTGTCCGATCTTTTATAAAATACTGTCAAAAATTTTAAGCATAGCAAAATTATAATGTGACTCCATCCTCTGCCTATCTTAGCACTATTCATCAAATACTGTTTTTTGTTCTATTTCCCACGAATTATTATGAACTTATCTGATATTTAAAGTGGAAAAATCCATATTCTGGCCCAGTTTTCCAGTTTAACTTTACTAATTGTCATCTAATCAGGTGGTATCAACCAAGTGCTAGATTACACACAAAATACTAAAATATCTATGAATAACAGATTCAAAAAAAATAAGATCAAAAGAGAATGTCACTCCCATTATAAATTTAACTCCGTCAACTAACAAGTCATATAAAAAATAATGATTCAGCATTGGAGATCTGATTCTACAAAAATTAAGAGATTTGCATTTGCTTACTGTGGTAATTTTTTTTTTACAGTTTAACTATAGACACATTTTTCAGATAACTTGGCAACTTCAGACAGTATGATATGTTAGTGACTATTTTTTTTCCTGTATCTCCAATTTAGGAGCATAGGGCGTCTACTACTCTAAACCATCTTACTCTATTTGAGGCTATTGCTTTAATTTCAGCCCATGATTTTTCCAGGTGTTTTGCCTCTGCTAGCATCGTAATCTTCCATGTCATTGCTGGCCTTCCAACTTTTCTTTTGCTTTGTGGGTTCCAGTCTAATGACATCCTCGTTATATCACTTGATGCCTTTCTCAGTGTGTGGCCAATCCAAACACTTAAGTATTCGTCGAAAGCATTTGTTTGCGAATACCTGTAGCTTCTGTATGATTTTTCTTGTATACTTCCATGTCTCACACCCATACAGTAGTACCGATTTCACACATGAGTTGAACATTCGTATCTTAGTCTTGCGTGACAGGACAGAAGCGTTCCAGACTTTGTGTAGCATGTTGAATATATGTCTGGCTTTATTTATACGTTTGTATATGTCTTCTTCTATTCCACCTGTTTTTGTTATTGTGCAACCAAGGTATACGATTTCATTTACATCTTCAATTTGTATATTGTTAATGTGCATCGAAGTGCACATCGAAAGTGCATCGAAGTGTGGTTATATTTGTGTTGAGTCTCATCGTCTTGGTTTTATTGATATTAATTTTGTGACCAACTTCTGATAGCTGTTGTACTTTCTGCTGCATGTCGGAGTGTTTGTGTGTGAGCAAGCATATATCGTCTGCATAGTCCAAATCATTGAGTTTACCAGTTAGCCCCCATTGAATGCCATTAGGAAACTTGTTATCTAGTTTCCGCATTACACTGTCTAATACGATTAGGAACAGCATTGGTGAGAGTACGCAACCTTGCCTTACTCCTCGAGTGTTGTAGTATATTTCACTTTGTTTGCCTTTGCATTGAATTCGGTTCCCAGCATCCCGATACATTTCTTGTATGATTTCAATTAATTTCTTTAGGATGCCCATTTCACAAGGTGTCTGCCATATTGCGTTCCTGTTTAACGTATCAAATGCGCGTTCGAAATCGACGAAAAGCATATACAATGGTGAATTCCATTCATTGGATTGCTCAGTGATGATATGGATTGAATTGATGTGATCAGTGCAACTTCTTCCTGGTCTAAATCCAGCTTGTTCGTTTCTTAATTTTGTCAAGGATGATCATTGCGAGTACCTTTATTGTTGTGTTGAGGAGTGAGATACCTCGTCAGTTCCTACATTCTCTTAAGCCACCTTTCTTGGGTATCGTAATTATCAAGCCTTCTTTCCATTTCAGTGAAATTCTCCCAGAATTCCAGACTTCCTGGATTATTGGTGTTAATATCCTTGCAGTTGTAGATGAATCTCCTTTGAATATTTCGGCGGTTATATTGTCTGTTACAGCGGCCTTATTGCTCTTCAGTCTATTAATGACATCTTTAACTTGCCATTCCGTTGGTGGATGAGTGTTGCTAGTTTTTTTATTGATATCAATTGATGACTGGGGATTTTCGGGGTCGGCAACGACGTCTTCTTCGAAATATTCCTTCCATCTCTTTAACTGCGCTTCATCTGTTGTTAGTACTTGACCATTAGCGTCCCTTATAGGTGATATATTTGTAATTTTACCAGTGACCTTTCTTACGCACTGGTGTAGTGCTCGCATATTTTGGATGGCTGCTGCCTCTTTAGCAGCTTTAAAAATTCTTTCTGTATATTTTCTTCGATCATTCCTTGCCATTTTTTTTACTTGACGCGCTGTTTCCTCGTATCTACGTTTCACTTCTTCTGTGTTATGTTGGCACATTTGCAACTTAAATTGACGGCGTTCCTTAACTTTCTGCCATGTGTTATCACTGATCCAAGGTTTTTGATTGTAGTCTCTGTAGCCGAGTACGTCCGTGGCATTCTTGATGTAGGCTTCTTCTGCTTGGATCCATCTTTCTTCTATACAGGTGGCTTCAGACTGAGTTGGAGATAGAGTTGGAGCGTTTCATTGAAAGTGTTTCTTGTTTCAATGTTTCTCAATCTATTTGTCTTAAATTTCCTCCTATTTGTCTTTGAATGTTTCACAGCTGCTGGCTTGATCTTGAATTGTGCTATTACCAGTTGATGATCGCTGTGTACATCTGCGCCCACATTGTTCTTACATTTTGTAGTGATGTTAGGAATTTCTTATTGATCACGTGATCTATCTGATTTTTATTTAATTCCTTTTTCATGTTTTTTGTTTTTTTTCAGACTTCTTGAGAAATGTAAACAGCAAACATCTTATTGAGAAATAGCAAGAACAATAGTTGTCCTATGTGGCAACATTAAGGAACCCCGAAAGACCCATGAAATGCCAACGATTCAAAAGGTATGACTGCAACCACCTTACTGGAAGGCTATTGAAATTTAATTTCATTAACTTATCGTTATAAGTATTAAATGATCAATTTTAGCGAAGGCTTTACCAGAATCAGTATAATCAACGTCCAGCTGGAAATGATCTTACGTATCTTTATCGCAGCAGAAAGCTATAGTTTCTAAAAAAAAAAAAAAATAAAGAATAAAATTCTTCACGGATCTAAAAAAATGTTGAGTACGAAGGCTTTCATTACACTAATCCTACTAATCTAGGTGGAACAATTTACGTACTATAACTCCAGCAGGCTAAATACTTCGCTAATTTAATATAAATGCATAGCATGCTATGGGGTTTATATGCCTGTAGCGTGATACTACCTTGCAATAACAACAGGTAATTTCTATTTTTTTCAAAAAGCTTATGTATCACTTAAGTGGTGATACCAATATTATTGCAATTAGAACGGTTTCCGTGTTTTGGTAACTTTTAACGTTACTAGTTTATTTTTTCAGTACTACCATTTAAAAGTGTGCCATAGACCTGTTCAATTGCAATTTTTGTTTGTAATATGTAAAATACATCTCATTTGTTCACTGAATTGATTTTAGGGTATCGTTAAAGGATGCAAAATCATAATGGATGCCTGGCTCTTGATGTGTTTTTGATCAACTTGAAAAAGATACAGGTGAAAATTCTCGATCGGAACTAATATGAGTTATTTAAAAATAATTTTATTAAGAAAGACATGATTTGACATTGGAAATTAACACTCTAAATATTTTTTTAGTAACAATTTGACCCTCCGCCCTCCGATATTTAATTTGGCGTTTTTTCGAGCGGTCAATGTAATCCCGTGATTAGCACATTTCAAGCACTTAATCGTTCAACTGGGCATGCATTGCTCATTTATTAAGTAATAAATTATATATATATATATATATATATATATATATATATATATATATATATATATATATATACAGTGAAACCTCCAGAAAGCGACCACTTACGGGACTGTAAATTTCTGGTCATTTTACGGAGGTGGTCGGTATGAAGAAACTTCTCTGAATAGTGACCAAAATTATATTTCTGGGGTTTGGTTTTTTTATAGAAGTTTTGACAAATAATGGTAAATAAAACAAATATATGCATGTATATATTTACATTTCACATTAATTTAAAACCAATCAAAGAAAAATACGGAATTACATAATTCACATAACATAACAATTCACTATACTAAACCTAAAAATTAAAATATGCATGTGTATTAACTATCCATTCAAAAATACACAATGAAGTATGTAAGCATTAAAATGTATGTATATAAAATACACAATGAATCCAGAGTTGATTGATGCGTTTTTTTCTCAACTAAATATGACTGAAAAATATTTTCTGTTTGAGCAATTGATGTTATCATTTGAGGACACTTATTTGTTGCAAAATGTTTTAAAGTTGCTAAACTGTTGGCGATTTCAGAATATGTAGGCAGAGGTTTTTCATTTTCTAACGGTTCTTCATCACTTTCCTCAGAACTACCTACCACAAGCAGGTCTGAATTTTCGGCTCTCACTTCATTACCAATAGCATGAAAAATTTCATCTGTATCTGGTGGCTCACATATATCCAGTGATTCATCCATTACAACAAAGTTCTCAGTTTCGTTTTCCGACAGCGATGGTATGATTATAATTGTATCACCAGCACTTACCTCAACTGAGTTTGACTCAACATTATCAAGTTCGGCATTTATTGAAAAGCCAGCTTTTCGGAAACAATTCTGTATTGTTTCCGGTTTAACTGATGTCCAGGATGACGCTATCCAGTATACGCTATCTAGCACATTTATTTTTGACGCGAAGATGGATGTGTTGTTTATTAAAGTTTGTGATACAACAGCTGTCATTAAAGATTTTCTGTAGTATGTCTTAAAATTCTTGATGATCCCTTGATCCAATGGTTGTATCTGAGAAGTGGTGTTTGGTGGTAAGAATTTCAAATTAATGTTTGAGAGTTTAATTTTTGTATGAGCTGGGCAGTTATCCACTGTTAACAAAATGTGTCTCTTACTTTTTTTCATTTGATTATTAATCATTGTGAGCCATTCCTCAAAAATTACGCTTGTCATCCAAGATTTTCGATTAAATCTCCAGATTACCGGTAACTGATCGATTTTAATGTTTTTAAATGCCCGTGGTTTTTGCGCTTTACCAATTACTAGAGCTTTAAGTTTTTCCCCTTGCATACTTGCACACAATAGTACTGTAAGGCGTTCCTTAGACATTTTACCACTTTTACATGGATCTCCTTTAAATACCAAACTCTTGTCTGGCATAGCTTTGTAAAAAGGCCACACTCATCGGCATTAAAAACATCACCCTCATTATATTTACCAGCAAAATCTTTAAATCGTCTCTTAAAATCTTCGATGGTTTCCTGACACACGTCACTCGATTCCCCAGATAATACTTTTTGTGAAATTTCATTTCGTGTATTAAATTTGCTCAACCATCCATTAGATGCCTTAAAATCTGGGCAAATAAATTCTTTGGAAAACTGAAGTGCAATTTCTTTAATCATTGGACCCGATATTCGTGCATTTATGCTACGTTGTTTTTTAAACCACATTAAAGTTGCGTTATTGACATCCTGATACAAAGTTTTTTTTAACTTCCTCTTTGCTGAAATATTTTCGGTTTCAAATCTTGCAAGGTATTCACTTTTTCGCTTTTTTTAAAGTGTTGACTGTTGTCTTACTGACTCCAAAACGGTCAGCAGTTAACCTTTCGCTGTGATTTTCTGAGTAACGTATCAATTTCACTTTGTCTTCTAAATTAAGTTCCTTATAAATCGTTTTGGCCGCCATAATATCTACATACGAAATTGTGGTAAATAATTAAAACATTTTTCTAAAGTTTTATATAAAAAATATTAATTTACCTTATTCATAAGACAATACATATGTACTATACAGTCAAATAAAAAATGTACGCACTTTACTTTGTAATCGTTTAAAATAAAATGCATATACGAGGATGTTATAATCAAAACAATAAAACATCATCATAACGGTGAATTACTATTTTATAAAAATTGTACATATACACACACTACAATCAAAATTTACAGTCGGGGCAACACCAATAATAATTAATATCCATAGAATTGCTTGCTATTTTACTCTTATTACTTTCAGCATTGTATAAAACTAAATAATGAATACGAGTAGGTGAAACAAGAATGAAACGGATATGTAATATGTAATGTGAGAAAGTAACCAAGCTACATTACTATGAAGGTGGATATGTGATAGTATTAGTATCCGTGTAAAGAAAAAATACGACGTAAGTCAGGACAAGCGTATTCAATGACGATTTGAATAACATGTGGAGAGAAGAGACTAACGAGTAAAAAAAGAATCAGAATATGTACATATTTCTCTGTTTACATTAAAAAAAAATTTTGGTCATATTAAAGGAGTTGATTAATTTCTCATAACCACAAATACACTGGTCGCTAAACAGAATAGGGAGGTGGTCCGGTTAAAGAGAACTTTTAGAACAAATTTGTATGGTTAATGTGTTGTGACTGTAAAAAAGTGGCCTATTTAAAGAGGTGGTCAGAATGAAGGGGTGGTCAGATTGGGAGGTTTCACTGTATATATATATATATATATATATATATATATATATATATATATATATATATATATATATATATATATATATATATATATATCGTATTAATTATTGTTATATTTTATCAAATGTGTAATACAATATATTTTAAATAGATTTTAATTTATTATTATTATTTTGTTTTTGTTGTTGCTTGTAAATTAATTATAATCAAAATTTATATATAAATTTATATATATATATATATATATATATATATATATATATATATATATATATATATATATATATATATATATATATATATATATATATATATATATATATATATATATATATATATATCTATATATATATATACATGTATTTTTTTAAATATTCATTTAAATAAACAATTCGTAAAATATATAATTTTTTTGTTTATTATAAATGGTATTTTAGCTTAAAAATGATAAAAATTATACTATGTATAAAAACAACAGCATCACAAAAAAAATTAAAAATGAAAAATAAAACGAAAATTCAATTATTATTTTTATTATTTCAATATGCGAAAAAATTAAATATTAATTAAAAAAAAAAATAAAAATTTAATCCATTTAATTTAATGAAAATTTACTGAACATATACGAAACCCTAAAATACAAAAAAAAACTATATTGTTTGTGAAAATGTAACAACACAATATTTAAAATTTAAGTACCTAATCCTTACATAAAAAATAATATTGTATAATTGACTTATATTTAAAAAGATGACGACATTTAAAACGTCATTTTCTTGGACTGAGTTTATATTAATGTAAGGACGAGTATGTTTTTTCCTTCACATTTTCAAAAAAGTACAAAGACTTTTTTGTTACTATTTCGCCATGTTTGTTCAGTAGAAAAATTGGATAAAAACCATCTTTATCGAAAAACTACAGACGAAAAAATTTGTCATTTTAAACGATTACGATTGATTAAAAAAAACTACCCGCAACATCGTACAACGTTTAGTGACTCTTTTTAGTATGTTTATGGAGTTCCAACTTTTAATAGATATCCGGATTTTATAATCCGTCTCAATTCAGAATCATCAAACGTTTCGAGTTTATTTCTATATTGTCCACTGTAAAATGGTCCACTATTTTCACAAAAACACAGAAAAACGAAAACTATTATATTCGGCAGGTTTTATGTATTCCAAAACTATTACACGAATATTTTATTTATTGTTTAATTTTCAACAGGTCTTCTTAATTTCCAAAAGCAAGTACCTAACACAACTTCTTTCGGTGAGTACGAAAATAAATATTAATTCTATTTATATATATATATATATATATATATATATATATATATATATATATATATATATATTTATATATATATATATATATATATATATATATATATATATATATATATATATATATATATATATATATATATATATATATATATATATATATATATATATATATATATATATATATAGCCTATTAACTAAACTTCATAAGTTATAGAAAAACTAAAAATGCAACCTGTGCCATGAAACTGTGAGCTAGATTTTAAAACCAATTGGTTTAAGCCAATTGATTTAATACTAAAAATTATAACTTGTTGCTAATCTCTATTGAAATATAGACCATTTAAATTTGATACTAATAAAATAAATAAACAGCTTAATTGAGACTTAGCTTAGTTAAATTATTTATATTCCGACTTAAGTCAAACATCTTAAATATTTATAGTTAAACTTTGAGCTTAGTCATTAATGTTTAACTTATGGCTTTTATGTTGTTATTTAAAATGAATAATATGATTGGATAAGCCCTATATAACTCTACATGGCTTAACTCACATTGTAATATAGTGACTTAAGCTTGAAGGTTGCTTTACTTAAATTTAAACTTAATAACACTTACCTGTATATTAAACTTAGATTATGCGGAGTAAATACAATCAGACTTTATTTGGTTTATATGACTTAGCTTAGGTTTTTTGCAGTTTAAATTGAGTGAAAAAGTGTCAATATTATGGATCTTATACTATATCGTCATCATGTAGGTTTGATTAAATTAAATGCTACCAAAACATGTTTACTTAAATATGTACTTAAAGCGTGATTACTGTGATTTAAGCTTAAAAATTTCACAACGTAAAGTTTATATTTGTAGTTTATTATAAATACCGAACTTGTGATTTGTGAAATAATAATTTTTATCTAATAGTAAGAAACTATTAAATAAGTGTATATGACTTAAACTGAACTGTGGTTAACAATTTAATGACTGTAGTTTCGCGCTGCTAAGAACAAAAAATAATAATTAAGCTATCAATGTTCGAATAGTTTTATGAAAAAAAATATTTAAATCGATTTGTTAATTGGCTTAAACTTTTATGAAACTAATAACTTAAGCCTCAAAGACCTTAACTGACTTAAGTGACTTAGGTTTAATGAATACAACATTTAATTGAAAACTTATTGATGCTTTCGTTTTATGCCTCAATATATTAACTTAATAACTAATAGTTTTCCTGGATTTTAAAACTATTAATTCAGACTTAATCTTATGACTTTACTTAAGTTAAATTTTCAAATAGTTAAAAAAAACATTAAGTGTATTATTTATATTAGTACTGTGGTAACTTAAGTAAAACTAACGTAAATTATGCTAGATTTTCAACAAATTATACACAGTAGTGAAAAGTATGATGTTAAATCGCGAATAATGGTGCCGAAGAACACAACACATTGATACCGTTAATTGGGAAAAGAAAACTACTCTAAATTGCAGTATTTCCCCCATCTAATTTTAAGTATTAAATTTAAACTGTAGTTTAAAAAATATGCAGTAAAATATGAACATGCTAATTAAATATCATCATCGAACTTAAGCTTTATTTACTACATTTTAAATTATTCTAAGGCGTCAAAGTTTCAAAAGTCTTATGAATTACAAAATTTAGATTTTAAAGTAATATAAAAATAAAAGTTAAGTCTAACATTTTACTTTTAAATTATCACTTAAACATTTATTTGATGAACTCTTACAACAGTTCGACTAAAAAGTGTTGATATTTGAAATTGATTTGATCGGCTTAAACTTCTTTGAATCTAGTATAGTAACTTAAGCCACATGAGCTTAAGTGGCTCAAGTATAACAAATAAAATAGTTAATTCCTAACTTCTTCATGCTTACGTTTTGTACCTAAAGATTTCCTTATAAAATAAAATTTTAATAAATTATAAAACCGTTAACTCAGACTTAATCTTATGTGTATGACTTAACTTAAGCCAAATTTCCAAATATAGTAAAAAGTACATTTGCATATATATATATATATATATATATATATATATATATATATATATATATATATATATATATATATATATATATATATATATATATATATATATATATATATATATATATATATATAATATATATATATATATATATATATATATATATATATATATATATATACATATATATATATATATATATATATATATATATATATATATATATATATATATATATATATATATATAGATATATATATATATATATATATATATATATATATATATATATATATATATATAATATATATATATATATATATATATATATATATTTATATATATATATATATATATATATATATATATATATATATATATATATAATTAAAAACGAAATATATATATATATATATATATATATATATAATTAAAAACGAAATATATATATATATAATTAAAAACGAAATACTTTGAAATATATAAACTCAAATTAACAGTAAAAATCGATTGTTAAATTGAAGACTTAAAACCCCCCAGTTAATAATTTAACAAAATCGATAGAAGTTGTAAAATTTATTTTCCATTTATTCTGGTTCAAACATTAATCCCGATAATAATATCTATTTACAAAACTATTTTTATCTATTGCCAAAGCAATCAAATAGATATACTACTTTTGATATTTAAAATGCAGTAAAAGCTACTTAAATAGTTTAATATATACACACACACCCATGCAAGTTTTTTTTTTTAAATATAGTTAAAAGCTTTAAAAATGAATGATTTATAACATAAATATACATCCATATATGGTTGTATATGAATAAAATACATAACGTATATTATATGATGTTAGTTTGTCTATTTAGCCATCTATCTATTTGTATATATGTACGTTTATGTTTAAATATTTAGTTCAGAGTTACGGTAACTAAGGGTCGTGGAACCTCTGAAAAAAAAAACATTAATATAATAGCATCAACATAATAACATCAACATATAGCGTCAACAAAATAATATCAACATAATAACTTAAACAAAATTATGTAGGCAAAAATCTTGAAATATTCTCTACTACGCAATGAGGAACAGCAGCCACTTTATTTTAATTCTCTGTTAGTTGGGCTAACCCACAGCAGTTATTCTCAGTAGACTCAGCTCTTCCGGTCACATCAGCAACTTTCAGTCTTGAGGAACTAAATAATTCACGGTGTACTGTGATTTGATGATTGCCTCTTCGATTGTACTTCCAACCGCCAAGTTTGCTGTATCGTCCGCAAAGATTGCAATATCCGTTTGTCCAGTAATAGGGTTGTCTCTCGTATAAAGCAAATACAAGACAGGTTTCAGCACGCTCCCTTGTGGCACTCTTGCTTCAATTATATTGAGTGATGAGAACTCTCCCTCATATTTCACTCTGAACTATCTTTTTTAATTGTATGATATCTCACAGAACTACTAAAGGAAGACGCTTCACAAAGGCAGAGTGGGTTCCTTGGCAGTTAGCAAATTTTGCTGGAGTGTTCTTATCTATCGCGCATTTTTTTGTAGCATGCTTTCCCACACATTTTACATATCTGGTTTCACTATTACAGTATTTTTGGGTGTGGTTGTATGCCTGACTCTTGTATGATCCGTGTCGCCTTTTTCAATGGTTCCATGCATATTTGATGTAGACCTATAGCAACTACTCTAAAGTGTCTGGAATTTTTGTCTTCATTTGTATCCCATTGAAGACCTTTATCTTTTATGCAGTTGAAGTTTTCTATAACCAGGTATATGTTTAGCGACACAAGCTTATACTCTTTTTCTGTCACTCCTTTCATTAACGCTAAATTTATCGACATGTATGATATTGATTGGTTTTTCTTTCTTGGTCTTGCTGATAGATGGTAATTGGTACAGACCAATTAGGAACGATTCCGCTTTCTTTTTACGGGAAGAATTTACTTCTTGTATTTTTTGCTTTTTAAGAGCCCTTTTTGACATTCTTATTATTACTACTCGATTGGATTACCATCTTTCGTTTCTTTGTTGTTGTTTTCCTGTTGTTTAGAGCATCTACTTCGAACGGAACTTAAGGGTCAGTTTGGTAGTCTCTGTTTAGAGTGACATTTAGTTATTAAGGGTTCTTTGGCTAAGCTAGACCTCTGCGCAATGCAATTTATATACCACTAGTCCAGATAATATCAAGGTAAAAGTAAACAGATCACAGAAGCTTTAAACCGAATTTATGGCTATTGAAAGCGAGTTGGTCAAGACAGCAAGGTTGAATGAGACTGTTCTAAATTTGAGGTTAGAGACTATGTCGTACTTGCGGAACTAAACGCGTCTATTTGAAAGCGGAGTCTACCATTGAAAACACTCCAAAAAATGAGGATTTCATGAACTTTTCCCAGCATTCAAAAATTAAAGTGCGACTGCCAAAACCAAACATCCCAACATTCGATGGCGATTATATGAAGTGACAATCATTTTTTGATATTTCAACCATTTAGGACAGACACAATTTGACTGGAGCCCAATATCTTAGAGGTTTAGTGAAGGGATAAGCAGTATCACTGATCTTTCATCTAGCGGTTACCAATTATATCAATTAACACAAAGCTATTCAAAAACTTATTCAGCGGTACGACAAAATGGCTTACTGTTGTAAATGCGTTCATTAAAACGTATTTAGATAAGCGAAAAACCGAATGCGATAAGTATCAGGAAATAATTAACCGATGCACTCGACAAACCGCTTAGAGGTCTTAATGCATTAAGTCCAAATGCGGTACATATTGCATTAAACAAGCTAGACAGTGAAACAAGGTCTCTTTGAGCAAGAGGGACAGCAGATAAAAACTTTCCGATCATTGATGAATTGTTGGCATTTCTTGGAAGTCACACAGATATGCTAGATTCAATCAAGAGCTCTACGAAGAAGATTATTCGAAATCAACCACCAACTACTAGATTTGCGAACAAACTGGACCTAGAACTCATTATTGTGACACCTTTAAGACTAATGTTGGACATTAAGAGTGCATAAGTTTGCAAATTAAAGTCTAGGTGTCAACAGCGCCAAATAAAGCACCAAACATCACTTCACGGGTTATCATGGAAGGAAAACGTTTCTGATACAAACGACCTGGTTAGTGCAAATGTTAATACCACTTCACCGATAATTTAGAAGCCTAGACAAGGCCCAAGTAAACTCGAGGTTCAAGCATTCGCTACAATCCTTACAACTCGAAGAGGAATACTACCAACTGCATTAACTAAAGATTGGCAATGGCGAATGGCAGATTTATCGAGAATTATATAGACTCGACAAGGGTGTTTCGTCACCGAAGCGTGCATGCAGAATTTGAATATTAGACGTAAAAATGCGAGAATTTTGGTAAAGAAGCTAGGCAAAACTGGAATAGGAACCACCAGAGGTTTAGTTGATGACTCAGTTATTCATCATACCCAAGGTGTCAGATACATTCAGTGATTTCACATTAGCAGAGGAGAATTTACGGATGCTGGATGGATTGCTGTTTGCCGACCTAACATATAACAAACGCAGTAACATTGATATACTTCTGGGGGTAGTTATATTTAAGGCAATAGGAAATTTTAGAATTATCAAGTATCATACGATAATATGTTTATAGTAAAATTGCAATTTCTGCAATTAGGTAACATGCTTGAAACAACATATAATGCCGCTTTGAACCGCTTAAAATCAATAGAAAGAAAATTTGAGCAAAATAAGGTGTTTGGCAAAATGTATAAGACATTTATGATGGAATATAAGAAGTTGTGACACATGATGCGAATACATGAGTTCCAAAAGCCAAATAGATCTCTGCCACTCCAGACTGAGTAATAAAAGCAATCAGTACAACTACGAAGCTCCTTTCTGACGAGTTCATGATATGTGGCGACGTGAAAAATGTGTAGGTTTAGGTTTGGGTATTGCCAGTGGAATGGATGTATCACAACATTTTATTGCAAGTCAATCCAAATCAGCAACCAGAGGCCTATAATGTAAAAACGCTTATTTATGGTATCACGCCTGCAACATTTTTAACATCCCCGTACTTTAGTAGCTACTGTTAAGCTATTGGTAACCAACTTAGCCAAAGGAAGCGGAAGCCATAATTCAAGACATGTCTGTGGATGATATAATGACCAGTGCAAGTTCTGTATAATGTGCCTAAATTCAATTCCGGATCGGAATATACACACGAAGAACACATGGCTGGTTGTCCCCGATAATAATAAAGTGAAGATGACATGCTGCCTATATTCAAGTCACGAATTGCGCCAGTGAATCAGCCTTTTCCGATTGGAACTACTAAGTGCTTTCTTTTTAATAAAACTCATGAAAACGCTGGAAGAGTCCTTAATTGTGCAAATCACTAATGTATTCCTATTCACAGATTCACAAATAGTTTTAGACTGGTTATCAGAACATTCAATATGGTGGTCAATTTTTGTGGCAGCAATAATTCATCTGTATAAACTAGAGCGCTGGTGGCACCTTATTTCAATTTTTAAAGTCAAAGTCTCCTGATATTGCAACGGCGCTACTGCAGTATAAAGTAGAATGGGACTATGATTAGAATATGGAAAACAGCAGTTAAACAGGCTAAAATACATAATATTGCTTTATATACTTACTCTGTAGAAGATTTTACCACCTTATACTTATCAAAATTGCATATTTACCAATATGGCGGATGAGGATCTTGTTGTTATTTGCGGTTGTGATGTTATTGAGGTTGGTTGCCCTTTGGTTGTATAATTCTATATCTACGACAATACCGTCAATACCGTCAGAAGCATTTAACACTTTTTGGTTGGCAATCATCAAAAAATCATGGTGATCGCGTGTGCAACGTTGCCTTTTTCCTTAGATAAGATTATCATTGTACGCTCGCACCATCAAAATTTACCCGCATCTCATAAAATTTATGGTCCACGTTTACCCGAGCTTAAAAAGCGCTGATCCACAACATACATCACATGCTCGAGTATATATAACTATTTTATCTTTTGTTTTGTTGTAGTTTTTTCAACTATCATCATAAATAACCAACATAAAAAATTATATTAAAAAAAAAGTCTAGAACTATATATTTTGTCTTGTTTATAATAAATAAGCTAAAATTATAAATGAATTTTGATGATAGTTTTTGAAAATTTTAACGATTATTTTGATTCAAGACGAGTGGATGGATTTTAATGATAGTTTAATTGTACAGAGATTTTGGCAATAAATGTTTTATATAAAAATCGTATAATTTTCAAATATCAACTACTTGCGATCTAGATTTATGTATGACAATTAAATATATTATTGGCGTAGCAATTCACATTTTACCATTTTGATGTCAGTAAATTGGTGTCACATCACATAAGGGTTGAATAAATTACTACTTATATATAGTTTTTAAAATCAAATATTGTGGGTAAAGTAGTTAAAAATATATTAGTAATACTGTGGTGAATACCCACAGCTTAGACTAGTTAGGTGTTTTATGTTCATTTTTTTAAACATCTTCCTTTAAATTCCTATCGGACTCAAAAACAAAGTATACACCTGTTGTGGTTAATTCAAATAAAATACAATAACATTCTACGAAATATTTATATGACAACCGCACGAGAACCGAAACCAAGAGCATAGTATTAGTTGGCACTGTGCTAAGTGTTTTTAAGGCCATAAATACGCGGGAGATATACGGCCTCATTATAATCACATTAACGGTAAACTATATAGTCCGTTAAAAGAGATGCAACAGATTACATTTAGAAGACGCTATTACATCACGTTTAATGGTCATTCTCACAATAATATGATTTAATTGCTAATCATTCGTAATTTTCGGTATATCCTTCTTCGTGGCAAAACCTTTTCTCATAACAAAACCGTAACTGCGCAATTCACTTGCAAACATGGAAACGACACAGAACGAACAAAAAAATAAATACGGCGATAGTCCGATCCAATCGCACAAAACATCCAGTCAGGTTCCGCACACGAAGTGGTGGTAACTAGTTCAGTTAAGCTCCAGCAGTTCTAGACGCAAAAACCTAACAACTGCTTTAAACTCGCGGAAATCACATTAGAAATCCAGCAAATAAAGTTGGACAAGAAAAAATATTTGCAAATATTGTACTCTCTCACACCTGGGACGTTTGATCTTATAAGTTACCACCTTGCCAACCCACCGACGGCGAGCTATTGTAATACCATAAAAAATTGGCTAATTGTAAGATTGGCTCCTTCGGACGAGCAACAGCTCGATGCTCTCCTGTCCGGCCAACACCTTGGTGTTGGCAAGCCGTCCGAAGCGGTCCGTAATATTCGCTCACTAGCGGGTACAAAAGTGACCAACGTCGTAATCCGAATGCACGAAATCATTCACATTGCGCTAGCTGCACAACCGGAAACTCAAACGTTAGAGGTGTTAGCGATATAGCAAATCGGATGCACGAGGCAAGCCAGTCATTGTCGTCATATAATCCTACAATAGCCAATACAATGGTACCGCGTGAGTCAAGGCTGCAACATCGCACAAATACAGACAACAAAAAGAGTTACCGCTCCCCGCTAATAGGCATGACACTTGAAGAATGCCCAGCGAGTCTAGAGGAAAGATTCAATTACCTGAATATGTATAGAAATAGATAACAATAGCGAGGGCAATGGTTCCTCTAACCCGTAACCCTAAACGCCATTTTAACCTAGATAAAACAAACCATCTGACGTCCCTTATCGACATGGGAGCTGACTTTTCGGTGCTCCTCGTCCGACGTTCGACATCGTCTTATTATTATAAAATGAAATATAAAAATGCATTAGTAAAAACCGATCTAGTCTTATCGGCAGCCAAGGGATCAACAATAAACACATATGGAGCAAAGCTTATACAGATAGATCTCGGACTGAAGTAAAAATTCACTCACGCTTTTATCATAGCTGAAGTGAATCGTCCAATTATAGGCGCCGATTTCTTGAGCAAATTCGGACTCTTAGTCGATCTAAGAGGCAGAAGGCTAATTGATCCAGCTACTAAGCTGTCCATCAATGCCATGTTGGTAAAGGCCGATACGCCTACATCAATTCACTATACCACCGATAATGGTTATGGGACAATACTCAATCGCACAAACGTTTCAGCGGTTCATAAACGAAGTAGTCCGTGACCTTGATTTTATATTCGTCTACATTGACGACATTCTTGTGGCTTTACAAAATGAGAAAGAGCACAATTTCCACCTGGAACGACTTTTACAGCGACTTTTTAAGTTTCACCTTGTGCACATTAAGAGTTCCAAATGCATATTTGGCATCACAACACTCGATTTTAACGGTATTCTAACTTCCCAAGAGAGAATTAATGTCATTAGCGATCTCCCAGCTCCAACATCAATAATGAAAATTTAGCAGTTCATCGGTATGGTACAGCAAAATTCGCTGAAACACTAGCCCTAATCCACACTCACTTGGCGGTTCTTTTTAGAAAAGCCAAGATTGACAAGAACTTTTCTTGGCCGGTGGAGTGTCAAACAGCATTTAACAAACTCAAAAATGAATTGGGCAAGATCACTTTATTATAGCGCATCCTCTGAACAACGCTTGTTTCAGTATCCAACTACCATTGGAGCAGTTCTACAACAATATAATAAAAACTGTTGAGAGCCATTGAAATTCTTTTCGTAGAAGCTTTCGAATGCTGAACAAAAATATTCAGCATTCGACCGAGAATTGCTCGAAATTTATCAAGCAGTGAAACATTTTAGCGAAACGTCTAGCATTGAGCCACCACTCAATTTTTGAAGTTCTAAGTCAAGAAAATGACTTAGAATTTGAGAATATTCTTTTTATGGTTCCAAACGTCAAGCTACCAGGCCTTCCTACCAGAAAAAATAGTTGAAATTTCTTCGATGATACTCGATAATTGACCTAAATGTTCATATGATGAACCGAATTAATAGTTTTAACCAGTTTTACAGTACAAAATGTCTTTTCTTGTGCTCTTTGCTTATTAGGTCTAGTTGAATTGCCATTGAGATGTAAATCAATCAATTTTTATAAATTGGTCATGAGGTTCATAGCTAAAAAGTGGTATGATTAGTTAAATTATTGCGTTACTTCTACTATAAAATTGTTTTATATCGTCATAATCAATGATCTGCTAGTCTACGACTTAGTCGCAGCATTGAGCATTGAGTATACGCTGCTTTGGGTATACAGTGCTTTTGTGTACAAACTGTTGATCGATGACCATAACCACGCTTGATACTCCTACAACTGCTCAAGTTCGATGTAGGTTTAAAGATGTTAAAACCAACTACCAAATGTACAAGAGACAAGAAGCTCCCGAAAATGGCGATGACAAGGAAGCTACATCAATTTGGGTGGTCGTACAAGCATTTTATTACGACTACGTCCATCCAATTCTCGAGAAAAGTTGGAAGAAGTTTATTTCATCGCACTCCCAAGGACGAAAAAACAATTTTGTATGCAAACTATATTTGCGTGAAACTTTTGCAAATTGCACTGACCACTTTTTGGACGATATAATGAAGTGGTCAGCATTTATTGAAGCAAATAATTATGTTTAGGAACATTTCAAGGCGGTTTCATAAACCCAATCGCCTCTGTGAGCACCATACATTAAATTACTATTCACAATCAAGGCGATAAATGGCTCTGTCCATGTCCTTTAATGGAAATATTAGATGGGTTTAAGTCCCATTTACGGTTTCTAAATATGCTGCAACGACGGTTCTATAACATGTTTCTTGATGAAGTGCTAACCGGCGCGACTCGAATCTATAACAAACGCCAACCCATTTAAGATTTCAATTGAGAATTGAGAAAAATAATTCTTCAAACACACCGAGCAATTGGCGCAGTGGTTTAAGCTGCAGTGTTTGGGGGGAGAGATGTAAAGGGATTTTTAATAACTTGATTGCGAGCGGTGATGAAAATGAACACAACTATGACCACTGTTGAAGTGCAGGATTCATGGGCCGAACCATCGTCCATGCCAGTACAGGCTGACTATAGGGCAATGCAATATGCAGATGAATATTCAAAGCAAACCTGTATTCGTGCGAACCTGTATTCGTCGGACGTTAAAGTAACCCTGAAAGAGGTGGGTGAGCTTCGACTCTAAAATAAATGGCATAGATTAAAAAAACAAAAAAAAATAAAAAATTATCAAACATCATTGCATACATATTGCTAGAATATGAAGAACAATTGGAGCATGCCGATAACAAATACTACCTTAAAACATTTTTTTGGCAACCTCAACGGGATAGGTTTTAATTTCGTGTACAGCAGGTCTTTGACCAACCGAGTCAAATAAACAAAACGGGTAATCAATTTCAAAAGTGCGTGGTTGTTCTATCAACTTGGATTAGGGTCTCTCGTTTTTGTATTGGACGAGGTTTTTATACCGAGGTTCTTCGGATTAAATACATCACATTCTGGCGCTCGTTTAAATGATATGAATCAACATTCCATTTTACGATTTCTGGATCAATTTCTGATACAGTTATTGTGCTCAAAGGTCACCACTACAACATAGCACCACTGCAACAATTTTTACTACCACTTTTGTGCAGAACCTTTGTGCAGAACTTTTGTTGGCTCTGTGAAACCAAAATTTTCCTATCAGCAACATCATTTGCTGACAAAAAAATTAATTTCTTCTCTTGTTGAATTCTGTACGCCTATTTGAGGAGGTGCATCGTGTGGTTCTCTATAGACCACAATTTCTATAGTCTTTGAAAACTTTGTGGCTTATTACGCTTACAAAAATGTGTCGAGCCCGTATACTGCGAGTATAAAACCATCAACCGAGTTGATCGGTGTTTCTCTTAACGTATAACCATTAACCAAGTCCCTTTACGAGTATGAAGCTTATCAGTAACTGTCATAATAATAATTTACCAAAATGGTGGCATTAGCTTTCCAATTTTTTAACAACCTCCGCAAAAAGAACCTCTGAACTTTTAAAACAGTGACTGTAAGACCAGTGAGTATGGATTTTGACTAAAATGGAAAATATCGATTCAGAAGCAATATTTGCTACGTTTCGAGAACGGTTTTAGCCAATCAATGGATGGAAAATACTAAAGCGACGTCAATAATTCATCAGATGGGTAACTTACCGTAAAAGAGATTAGAACTAGTACTTCCATTTTATACCGTATTGGGAAAGACTTTAAGTAACCATTCTATATGTTATACAACAAATATATCACCGCTCTTCAAACAAAACGTATAGTAATACTTATTGGTGTGCTTTGGAGGTAAGGTGGTCAATTGTACATTAAAGGCAGTTCCTGATGGTATATTGATGGCAGTTCCTGGACGGCCACTATCTACAAGAGCTGCAACATTGACAAAAATAAACGGTTCAATAATCAAACATCAGAGTACACCAAATTGTGCTGGTGAAAGATGATAATTTTATACCCATGAAGTGGCAATTGGGACGAATAGTCAAATCCAAAAGCTAATGGCTTACCCCGTTAAAACGATGTTAAAATAAGGACAAGAGTGTATAAATTAACGAGCAAAAATCTTCAATTAGATATTGAACTGATTTATAGTATTACAATAAAGCATCACACAATTTATTAGATTTAACCAATTTTTAAAACGAGAATTAAACATTTTTAAATATTCTTTCGTGAAAATCAATCAAGCTTACATATGCTATCAATATGTTATACCCTTAAACGTAGAGTACCATTACCAAACCAATTAGAGACATGAAAATAAAAATGAAAATTCAAGAGTACTTCGGCATTATAACCTTAAAAGTGTAAATATACAAAACCAATTTTATGTTATGTTGTATACTAATTCCTTTACACACATCGATTACATAATCCATATATGCATAAGCACAACATAAAAACCAATGTATGAACAATTTTTTTTATGTACATCAATATTTATTTATTAAAAATGAAACAAATAATTTTTTATTTTTTTTTTTTTTTTGAAAGTTTATGAAAATTCTAAATTTTGATGCAATTCGATATTTTTTTCCGGATTCGGATATACCGAGAATATTATGTTTGTGAGGTAAATCGAATTATGTCAGAACCAAAAAAAAATTTAAAATTTATATCAATATTTTATTGTATATATGCGCGTTGAAATTTTTAAATTTAAAATTATGTTAATATTAATATTATTACCCATATTTAAATTAATGTTAAATTGAAATACGATTTAGATACAAATAAATTGTAATAGAATTGGTATAACATTACAATTTCTATAAAATTAACAATGGCCATTAAACAATTCCATCATCAAGTAATCAAATTGTTTTATAGTCAATTTATTATAAAAAAAAAATATTTAAAAATTATAAAAAAAAAAAACATTTTAAATTAACAAACCAAAAATATAATAAAAATTTAATTGATTTAAAATTAAGTATGTAAACAATAAAACATCAATTTTTTGAAATTACCAAAAATAATTGTTTTTAATTATTACGTTTTTAATTTTAAGGTTTTTTTTTTTTAATTTTTTATTATTATTATTATTAATTAAAATGTAGAAACCATCACGTACATAAATTTGTTATTTTATGTTTCGGTTGTACGATTATAATTGAACATCAAACCATCAAATAATTATTTTAATTTATTTTTTATTGCATAAATTATGTACATAATTATTAATTAAAAAAATATATAATCGTATATATGTACTCGTTCGTTTGTGTGCTCATACGTATGTAAACATTACAATAAATTTTAATTTATATATTACATATTATATATATATATATATATATATATATATATATATATATATATATATATATATATATATATATATATATATATATATATATATATATATATTATATATATATATATATATATATATATATATATATATATATATATATATATATATAGCCCGAAATAGCCCGAAATCAATAAATACGGATGGGCAAGGCATAAATTTAACATGTTATAATAGCACTATAAACAACCAAAGCAAAATGAGTTTTTAGTGCCATCTATGATTATGTAGTACTAACAACGATTTTATAAAATCTAATTTATATTAATTTTAAAGTTTTGTATCAAATAAACTGTGTATAAATTAAATTTTCGGCGATTATATGACGTTTTGGGCATTAAACGGTTAATTCAATGGATTTGTAATGTTAAATCAATTTTTTTAAATTTTTTTTTGTTTTAAATCTAATTTGTATTTTGACCGTTGGTCGGGAAAGAACAAATAAAAATATATTATGCTGAATTGCTTAACATAAACAGCCCGCCTTGAATATATGTAGGTATTCAAAGTAGTTGCTTATCAGGTAAAGGGCATAGTTTCGCCAATGCTATTTTGTAGACCCTAGATTGAGTAAATTTACATTCACAACTCGAGTGACACCATCCTTGCCAGGATACAGTTACGTAATTCTGTCAAGAGACCATTTTAGCGCCAATATGTTGTCATTTTGTAGTAGTACCAATTGATCTATTGAAAGGGCTTGTGTTTTTTGCTGTCCAATTATGTCGTTGCTGAAGTAGATTTAGATATTCAGAACTCTATCTGTGCCAAAATTGTTGTTGTAGCTTTCGAATATGTGTACAATGCAACTTTGACATCTTTCACCTCAGGCTCGATAATGAAAGATAACGGACTACCTATCAGGAAATAACCAGGTGTTAACGCTTCTAGGTTATTTGGATCTGATGATATTGGTGTAAGTAGGCTAACGTTCAGTACAGCTTCAATTTGAATAACAAGTGTATTGAGCTCTTCGAAGGTAAGTAAGGAGTTTCCAACTATTTGCACTACGTGCTTAGCTGCCTTCACAGCAGCCTCCCAGAGGCCACCAAAATGTGAACTTCTTGGTGGTATTAGTTTCCAGCGAACTCTATCTTCTTGGCACCATTGTTTGAGATTTTCATGATGTGTTTGAGACTTGAACAAGTCGTATAATTTTCGGAGCTCAGATCTGGCACCAACAAAATTCGTTGCGTTGTCGCAGAATATAGTGTGACATAAACCGCGTCGTGTTACGAACCATTTCAGTTCGGTAATGAATGCTTGTATGGTAAGATCGGTAACGATCTCAAGATAGCGTATTTGGTGGTGTATACGTATCAGCCCACAGAAATCGACCCCAGAATTATAGAATAGTCGTGCTGGTTTGACTCGCTCTGCAGGTAGATTTCCCATGAGATGTTCGATACTGATTGATTTTGTTTTGAAATAGCGAATGCAATTGTTGACGGTGCGACGAGCTATAATTTTCCATCAATTGACCAGAACTGCTGCCGACTGATAGCCAGTAGTGCTTGTGGCGCAGCGTGTAGATGTTTCACATGTAAATAACGCATTAACATATAAGTAAAAAGAATTGATTTGGGTAAGAGGAGTTGATGTTTTGATTCGTATAAGGAAGAAGAGAAATTTGAATTCGACCTCTAACACGTATAGTAAACCGTGGACATCCAGAAATGGGCTAAGAGAACGTAAACGATTTGTTCGATGAACTTCTTTGTTTTTCCATTTTTCAGTTATCTCATCGCTAAAGTGTATGGATTGAATGATCTTTACAAGTGCTAGCAGTGCACTATCTAATTCATTCGCCGTCAATGGTCCATTATATCTGAAGGATCTTTATTTGGAAAATTTAGAGATGAAACGAAGATAATATGTAAATATTCCTTGTAATTTGGTAAATGAGCTGCTGTGGTTTATTTCATCTACAAAGGATACAGTTGTCCTTAATACTAATAGAACCACTCTTTCATTACGACGCTTTGGACTGTCAGTACTGATAACACATTTATTTGAGTTAGACGGTGACTCTAGTTCTAGTTTGTGTACAGATTTGTAATTATCTACACAGTGGTGTGGTTATTGAAGTTCACTTAAGTTGATTGGTTGCATGTAACCGAGTTCCTGATATTCTGTCATAAATTCATTATATTTCCTTCGAAGATCCTGATTCCGATCAATATATCGCTCTAGATGGTGGAAACGTTTTAAAGCTTGAGAGTTCCCTAAGTTTAAGTGCTCTGAACGGAAGAATGTTTCAAATTCCTGTTCTTCGAAAGTGGTTTGTGTTAATGGATGCTCGTGTCTTTCTAGTTCCTACATTTTTTGAAATAACTGCTCCAGTGATTAGGTAAGAACTGTATATACCAGATTGAAATGTCTGACTGTTTGTGAAATCATACTTCTACCTGTGATGGTCCAACCGAAGGCTGTATTTTGAAATACAGGCATACTTTAGTGGAATTGTATTTGTCCTTCTAACATCAGTGAGCAGTAGCGCTCAGCTCCAACGTCTATTGCTTGTGGACAGTTGAAGTTAGGATCTGTTAGTTCTCTGTTAGATGGGAAAGACAAATTTTGAATATCAATAAAGCTGCTTGGTTGATATCCAGTAATTTTAGGCAATATGAATGCTTCGATTTTAGTAGAGAATTAGCTTCAGCGAGACTTAGTTGAAAGAATTGGTTTGCGTTAACCGTACAGTTGCTAATGCGAGCGTTAAGATTAACCATGTTAAAGCGCTTAGTTCCTGATCAATAGGCTAAACTTTCCGTTATGAAGTGTAATTGCGACCCAGAATCAACTAATGCTCTGCATGTAACTGGTAAACTATTCTTGTCCAATACGTGGATTACGGCAGTAGCCAGTATTTATCTGAAATGAATAGATTCAACTGACTTATCATTTTATCATTTCCGGTTTGAGTATAATTTGTTATTGCATATTGACGTACATAAGTGTGATGTTTGGCTGAACACTCACGACATCCTAATCGCGCACAACCATACAAACATAATACATCTGTTTATGTTGTGTTTTGGCATAGACAAACTTTATTTGTAGTGGTTGACGAAACTGACTTAGCAGTGAATTTGGTTAATGAAGCATGTGGTAAACCTAAATTTGCAACTGTAGCTGATGAGACAAATGATGAAGTAACAGGTTTCGGTCGAATACTTCTCTGATTTTGATGGTGCTTGCTAGGCTATGCTGTGGGTAGCGGATTTTGTTCCTTCAATAAGCTAATGCCTTCCAAGGTGTGGGAGTGTCTATCAAAAAAAAAAATTATTCATCTATAACTTTGCTAATCTATTGTATGGGCACTCGTTTTCCCATTTTAATCTTTTAAAGATATCTAGCTTTTACATCTATGTAAATAATGAAGTCATAAATGAGGTAATAGTTTGAGTGCCGTGGAATAATTTACGGCAGTAATCTCTAATGATTTGATTCTATTAAATGCAGAACCAGTTAGAGTGGAGCACAAATAGTGAAATTTCTGAATAACCTGTAACCGTTTATTTGTATGCACAAGTGCTTTAAAATATTCAAAAAACGGCACTCAATCTTTAAATTCACAACTAAAAGTTGGTTACTTAATTTTTCGAAGATCTAGATTATTTAGATTTCCATTAGTTAGGTCAGGTAACCGATTTAAATTTGCCTCACTTTTTCTACGATTAACCTCACTTAATGAGATTGGTTTTATTTTGTGGTATCTTGATTCAAAGCTTGCCCAGAACTTTCTGTAGATTGAGTTGAATATAATTCGTCCAACATTGACTGGTTGGATTCAAAATTTTCATATAGGTTTTCTTTAACCAACTCAACCGAACATTGATTTCAGCATCTAGTGCCGTTTGTAGCCCCTATTCAATGAAATCTGCTAAGTGATCCATTCACCGGTTATCACATCTAACTTTGATTTGTGTTTAGCTACTTTAGCATCCGTCATTAATATTAAATGAATTAAATTTAACGATGAACAGTTCTTAGATGTACCGGAGAACCACTATATTTTATATATTCACGTTTTTGTATTTTCACCAATAACAGTGCCACCAAGTGTAATCGTATAATAAGCAAAACTGGTTAATAGTTTAAGGAATTATAAAGAAGGCAGGACTAAAAAAAAAGATCCACTTTGACGAATCGTCTAAAAATGAAACAATTTTAGTGGGGCGAGAATTGTTTATTATCTATACCCATAACATAACATAACATTTAAATATACCACTTCAAATGTACAAAACTATAATTAACGGGCTGCAATCAACTTTTTTTTCCAAACGTCGAAACAATTTTGAAAATATTTTTGTCATTGCCCATTTCCACTTACGGAGGACGTCCCTTT
This sequence comes from Tipula confusa, assembly GCA_963556175.1. NCBI lineage: Eukaryota > Metazoa > Arthropoda > Insecta > Diptera > Tipulidae > Tipula > Tipula confusa. The sequence goes on from OY744475.1 coordinate 80,033,604, forward strand.
TCAGCATTGAAAAGAATTTTTAATAATGTTCATAGAAAACCATATTACCCAACAAATAAATTTTGAAAATATAATTGCCAAATTTTCATCTTCGAAAAGCCAAAAAGTGCCGTTATATTAAGATTAAAATTGTTTGTTAATTTTTTATTTATCGAATAAATGAATTATTTTTTATAATTTATAGCTGTATTTGTACACTTGTAATACAACAACAATTTCAAGGAGCCCAGATGCTACGACCGCCTCGGGCTCCTGAATTGCATGATCCACCACTGTAAATGGGTGAGAGAGCTGAACTCTGACGAACGAGTATTAAATATGGCTGACGCAGTGGCGTAGCTACACATTTTGGGCCCGTCCGCATACAATGTAACGCATATTTGTATTTTTACAAATAAAACAAATATTAAAAAGAAATAGTTTTAATTTTAAATACTTGTTTTATTAAAAAAAACTTATATAATTTTTAATATTGTTTGATTAAAATTTCTGAAAGTCAGTTTCTGTGCCTGTTAGAATGAAAACGTGTTCGCAATTGTACGCATTTCATCAAATCGTCTATTTATTTGTCCTTAAACTAAATCTATCGATCCATAAAATATATTAATTTTAAACATTTCATTTGCATTGCAAAATCGGTAATCTGCAGAAAGCTCGTCGAAGTGCTTTTTAACCGTCGTAATTCTTTTAGATTTAAATACACTGCTTTACACCCCAAGTTTCAGAAAATGATTTAGCTTCAACTAAAAAGTTATCAAAACTTTGGCGGTATATAGTTAATTGATCACAAATATTTTTTAAAATGTCACAAGCTTTAATTAAATCAAAATTAGCTGTTTGGAACATTTTTGAAGTTAAATTTACTTGGGAAAGCATTTCTGAAACAAGCACTAAAATAGCTATAAAATACAAATTTTCAATTTTATTATTAAGAGTTATTGCTTTGAATTGAACTTCACTTTTGTTATGTTCCAAATTAATTTTAATCATCGCTTTTAAAACGTTAGAAAATCATAATTTAACGGCGATACAGGATTGTAATGGACTTGACCATCGAGTTTGATTTAGCTTTTTTAATGTAATATCATAACCTTGACCTCTACATTTCTAATATTAATACCATAACTGGATAAAATATTTAAAAGTTGTCTTGACAAGCTGGCAGCAGCTTGGTCAGACAATTTTTAAAAAAACCTAGAAAAGATTCTTTTGTCACATATCTAATTATAACACTTAGTTTATCAACTTTTCCTAAGTTTTGTGTTAAATCAGCGAATCAATTTAGTTGTTTTTAATGATGGTTCTTTCTTAAAATTTTCATCCAAACTACTATCAATCATATTATTTTTTTTCCATTGTTCTTTAATGTAACATGAATGTGTTTGAAGCTCAGAACTAGCGTGTATTTTCAGTTTTTTAGAAAAAATCTGCCAATCAGTAATACCTGTTACCCAACCTGAAATGTTCGAGTGTCTTGAATTTTGAAACATCCAACATGGTTCGTAATATGCAACGTTTAATTTTGGTGAATAGCACAACCAAAAACTTTCAATTCCCAATCCTGATTTAGATAGTGATTTGTAATAAGATGTCGAAAAACACCGATTTTTTGCATCTCTAGAAAAAAATCCAATATCCGGTCGACAAGGGTCCATAGATAAAATATTTTTTTTTCATTCGTTGACAATTGTTTTTTTTTTTTTTTTTTTTTTTGATAATGAGCAAAGTCTGTTGGGTATATTTCATTATTACACTTTTCAATGTTTGCTGTATTAATTTCTAAGTTATCACCATCTTCATGTATTTAATATAAATTTACTTGAACAAAATTGTTTAAGTCAGCATCTGATAGGCATCTGCTAATCTCAGCATTCCCAACAACTGGGTTTAAACAAATGCATGATTCCGATGAATTTAAATTGGAAAAAAATCATTTGGTGGCATCTAAAGGAAATATGAAAAATTAATAGTTAAAACCAACTTGAAAATTTTAAATAGTTTCAAATTGTTTAATTGTATTGAAACATACCAAAGCTTATTTTCACTCGATTGTAGTGAGCATCTGACATATTGGATTATTCTTCAGATAATTTAACTTCAGACAGTTAGTGACTTTAGTTAATTCAATTAATTTTGGGTGAAACTATATTACAATCTAACGCACCTATCGTTTGCTCTCATCTTTATAATTTTACTCACCGTTTCATCGTTTTCATTAGCACTTCTGCGTTTTGTTTAAAGAAAGAGGTCAATGGTTTAATTTTTTTCAGTTCTTTTTGAATTTTTTTTCACCAAGTTTTCTTTTATTACGCTTTGCAGCACCACTAGGTCCAAGTCCGATACCCATTTTATGATATAAATTAAAGTTTTGTTTTTTGAAATTCACAATTAAAAAAGTTGAATACAATTAGAGCACTATCAATACATTGTAGCAGCCTCCTTCGAAGTTAAAAACTCCTTTTTCACTCCATCCATGCTCATCATCAACAATCAGATAGCGTTTGGGGTCTGCTGATAAGGTTGTTTTACCAGTACCGGATAGTTCAAAAAATAAGGCTATATTACTACGTTTAGCAACATTGGCTGCACAGTGCATGGGCAAAATTTCTTCTAGAGGCAGCCAATAATTTAAAGCGGAAAACATAGCTTTTTTAATCTCTCCAGCAACTTACAATCATCAAGGATAGGAGTATACCATGGGTTTTTTGATCATTTCTTCATTTTCCACAAAAATTCTAGAAACTACCCCTAATTTGGCTACACTTGTGTAAAAAACGCATGGGCTATTACTACCCTTCCACCAGGTATGTTTTTTTATAGAAAAAAACTTATTTTTTTTTACGGAAAAATCTGTAACCCCTGATAAACGCAGATATGTGCTGGAAAATGAGGCCTCAAAACATTTTATAGTACTTGTATGTAAATATGATTAATAATTTTCGATGAGCTTTTATTTCACTGTTTCACTCTTTTTATACGTACTTAATGATTAGGCAACACAATTTGTTTTAACTGGATAATAATTTATAATTATTTTTCACTTTTGTCAAAAATATTGTAGCCAATTTCAAATAAAATAATAGTGAATTATATTATTTTGTCTGCCCGCACAATGTGATTATGAATTATGATTATAAAGGAAATGCCGCCATGATAGATACGTATTGAAGATTTATGATAGAGGGGAATCACCGAAATTTCCCATTTCGCGTAGCATTTCTAAATTTGGACAAAACAAAAAATTACATATTGCGTATTTATTTTTTAACGTAATTTAACTTTGAACTTTTATGCTAAAAATCATAGAACGATTAAAAACTAATAGGATCTGTACAGTAATAGAATTTATTCACGAATTATAAATAATATATTATAACAAAAATAGTTAATTAATAAATATTAAATATGTTGTTTATTTGAGCGTTATTCATTTATTATTTATATGGACAGCAGAGGGCATAATTTTACTCAATAACACCATGACAGGTTTTTACTTTTCATTTGTTTTTGTTTCATTAGTTGTATTGCTTTGAAAAAAAAAAGATTTAGTGGATTTAGCGGATTTATATTTTTAAAAACAACAGCAATAAAATTATTTTTATATTGTTATAGTTGTTATAATTTTATAATACAACTATTGTTACAAAACCAATAATACAAAAAAAAATCAAGTGGTGAACACTGTAACTAAAAATTGAATTCAACACGTAAATCCAAAAAAAATATTGGATTTAGCTAAATCCACTTTTGATTTAACATAAATCTTTTTTAGATTTATATAACGCGATTGTGATTGTAAATTTCGTTGTTGTTGTAAAATTCCCAAAGCAGCATAGCTATTTTGTTGGTTATTTATAAGTGTACTTTTGATGATTTGCTTATAATAGAGTGCATTTTATGCTCCTCTGTGTGCATGATATATTTTTATTTGTAAAAATCAATTAGTATCTATTTTTTTTTTTGTAGCTCAATTTTTTTTAAACCAAATAAATTTAACGTAACAAATATATTTGCCGTCACCTTAACAAACCGGTTGGCCCTCACAAATTGTGGGCCCCCTGCTGCTGCGAGTGCTGCGGTTGCCTAGTTTCGCCTCTGATGATGTTAAGTTAATCTAAAAACTTTACCCTGTAATTCATTTACCTCACACATTATACAGAGATTATAATCAATCAACTTGTTTACTACAAATTAAATAGTAGCATTACCATCTGGGTTCGGTAGGACGATATGATTATTTATTTGTATAGTTCAGTTCAAAAATCAAATTGAATATAAATAATCAAAACAAAATCATCACAATTAATCTGATAGCTCTGCACAGTAAATTAAATATAAAATCCAATTTTTTAATAAAAAAAAAAATCTGTAACAATGTTTGCACATAAAACATTAAAACATTACAAAAAAAAAACAACCTGCAATTCAAAGTTTTTTTTATAATATTTTATATTATTGTTGTTGCATATCCATAAATATTTGATTTGCATAAATATGCACATGCATAGCAAATACCATAAAAAAGCTTTTTTTATTTGCATTATTTCGATTTATCAACAACTATGAAAAAAAAACGTTTTTTATTTGTATATTTTCAACAGTGTGAAAAAATAATTAATAATTTAATTCGTTAAAAGCACAAAAATTTCCGAACCTCATGTGGTCGAGACGAGCTTATATATACAGTAAATTGAAAGTTTACAATTTGTTTTTTCCATGTATCTACTGATGGCTCATTAAAATTGAAAACTTATGTAAGCAACATGTGACGTACAAAACATTAATGAAAAGCTCAGCACGATACCCTTTTAATTATGCACCATCCTATACAGAGCTATAGTCAACATCGATTCTCTGCTATTTGATTGAGTAGAACTTTTTCAATATAACTATAATTTGCCAACATCAAACCAAATATATGTTCGACGAAAAGTTGTTTGTAAATTAAATACGAAAAAAAAATCATCGTAAAAAGCTCCCCATATGGTTTTTAATAGTTTTATTTGTATTTGAACTTAAAAGTTTTTAATTTTTTTCTATGGTACACAAAGTACATTTTACATAGTTTACAGAAGTTGTTAATAAATTTATTTTAGTATTTGATATTTGGAATATTTAATAGTATTTTGTTGAACTATTGGTTTAAGTAAAACAAATGATTGAATGTTGACTCGGGTGGCAGGTTAGTTATTAGGTGACTTTTTAAGTGTCGTACTTAGTTCCTTTTTAACCCTTTTTAGACGAAATTTTACAGATTTTATTTTCACCTTCAAAATACTCTTTGCCTGAACTATCAGGCTACCTACTCGGTTTCCTACGCACAGCGTTTGCCTTTAAGAGGTCTTATTCAAATGATTGTAGTCCCGTCTTCACACTAAATAAATGTCCCTCAGTATATAGCATACTAATCAAGTTTGCTGATTTAATCGGTTCCGTGTCATCTTTGACGAAAATCTTGAGCATTACCTGAATCCATTTGGAATCAGTTTTTGTTGATATTTAGTTATGTTCATTTAATCCATAAGCGTTGAAGTGATTTCTTGCATATCTTTGTCTTTATTTCCAAATATTTTCTTTTTTAAGCATTCTTAAGCTAGTCGCTATTCGTCCCTGTGGTATAAGAGCACCCTCATGCCTCGTAAAAGTATTTTTGAATGCACTTTAAAGGATACAGAATATCGCTTGGAACTCGTTACTTTACAGAAAACTCAATGGCCAAAAAGTGGAGACAATGGATTCCCCAAAACTAGTCCTAAAATGATCCTGAGCTAGCCTAGAACAATTTTTGTCAAGGCAAAACATTGCTTTGCAGTGGAAATGACCTCGAAAATCATGTTGTTGGTTTTATTCTTGGGTTCAAGGTGAAAAAAGATGTTTTAGATTTCAAAGCAGTTGATAATGTTTTGTAATATTTATAAATATTACAAAACATCACGTGACGTACACCAGGTGTTCTTGAATTTACAACAAGCCTTAGACCATTCTCCAGTCAATCAAGCGAAGAGAAAGTACGAGAACAAGTACGTTGCGCAAAAGAGTTATTGCAGAATTTTTCCGATATTGATCGCCAAATTTACCAAGAAGTCTGACGAGAAATCAATACTTTCATGTGGTTCCACCCTTAATAATTGGTTACACTTGCAAACAACCTCCTGTAACAGTCAACCAAATGATTCAATCAGCAACTCATCGCACGTGGCTAACAATGAGTTTAAGCTTCCTAGAATCAATATACGTACCTTGTCGAGTGATTATCGTTAGCGGAATTCAAGAGTGAATCTTGCAATTTATTAGCATACTAAACGGAGACTGAACCTACTTTTATAGCAGCTTTTGGCCAAATTGTGCAATTGATACGATATATAAAAGGTTTAACAGCTTGCACATTCATCAAATTTTTTAAGGAGTAGCCTTACATAGGGCAAGCAAGTTCTAATGCAATAAGAAAGCCCTCGACACTTCGGATGAAGCAATACAAGGATTAAAGACGTTGGGGAATGAAGCTGAGGAATCAAAACAATTATAGATATGACATACAACTGTTGAAAATTTCCCAGCATTACAGAAGTTCAACCAACTTTTTGAATGCATCAAATTCATCGCTAACAATGTTGAAATAAGAAGAGACATTATCAAAACAAATGAGAGTTGCTTTATTTACCTAACCAACAACCTGTTGCATACAATAGTCGATCAATTAAGGGATGACGAATGGTCCACCAGAGACACCACTCGGTATATCAGTAAAACCGATTAATGAGATCTTCACATAAAAGACAAGCGCCACCAGTAGTTTCTGCCAAAAAGAGGAATCCACCACGCAACATAAACCACAACTATCAAGGTCAAGAAACGGCAAAGCGAAATGGTGATAGAATTTCAAATTAATGTATAGATATAGATCAGAGAAATGTTATCTACATCAGACATAAGCTTTGTGAGTGGAAGGTTTTCCGAACGTTGTTAAAAAAAGAACGACTACCCATCCGTATCCTCGACATTTTGGCCCTTCGAGCCGGATGTTTCTCAGAACCATTAGAATAATTATTTCACGATACTATCTCTTCGACTGAGAACACGTAACGCAACACGGATCAGTGAATATATAGAAAATTAACGCTGTAAAGCAGCCATTGTTGAATTTTCATAGGGAATTATTGCCGTATGTTGGAAATTGGAGTAATAGCCACATGTTTAAGATAACTATAGCCATTTTTGATTAAGTTTGAATTATAAATTTCATTAAAATAAATTAAGAACACTTCGTTATTGTTTATCCTGAATTTATAACTTATGTGCTATATTCAAACCATTTTATATAATTTGGTTTGTGAGTTGATATCAATCAAACACGTAATCAGAAAAAAACGAACATAGAAGTGGAGTGAATGCAATTACCACGTGCTCATAGTTTTGCTTAATTTTTTAAAGTTCTCAGCAACCAGCCTCGAAAATTTTAATTACTGTAAAGCATTTCGGTATGTCTGAGGGAATTTTAGCTGCACTAAAAAAGCAACGAAGCACAAATAAAGCAAAATTAACCTGTCTTGTTAAATATGCTAAACAAGATTATTATCTTACCGACTTGACTGTGCTAGTGTTGTAAGTGTTCCGTTTGAACATAAGTAGCTTAGTTGACGAGCAACGTTCCCAAGGTGATCTAATTCTGTCCAATAGAAAGTGAGATTATAGTAAGTTATTATCCTCAATTCTCCGTTGAGTAGACTTCCTTGCCCAATTTTACTAAAGTGGATCCTGGGATGGGGAGGTGAATCTGGTTATATTGCATCTTGTCGGTGGTTCTGCTACTATTACTCCTAATGCGCAGATTAGTGAAAGCGAATGAAGTAGTGTTCATTATCCTCAATCGGTAAGCAAATAGTTTAAGTAATGAGCCTTTTGAGTAGTCCTCCCTTGCTAGTTTCAACCATTACCGTTCTAACAAAACCATCCTTACCACTGTGAACTTTATGAATTCTTCCTAGAGGCCATTTTCGAAGAGGCAGCTCATCGACTTTAATGAGTACAAGCTCTCCCTTTGTTATATTTGGTTCCTTCTTATTCCATTTACTTCGAACAGTTGATTTTTAGATTTAGATGGGTTGGTTCTGTTATAACTCGGAGCGGCTCTCCTATCAGAAAATGTCCCGGTGTTAGTGTTGAAAAGTCATTGGGGTATGATGATAGTAGAAGAAGTCTCGCCAGGTTTTCGGGTAGTTGTTTCAATGCAGGGATCATATCGTTCTTCATAATTTTTTGAAGTTCCTATAAAGTTGGAACCAGAGGCGCCAAACAATAACCTAGACGCGCTGCGAAACGTTTAAACGCCGCTAGAAAAGCGTCAGATGACAGGTTGCTTATTACTTCTAAATGAACGGCTTTTATTGCGAAACAGACGAGCACTGCTAAATAGCTCTTATAGTTTTTATTACGTCCTGGCAAATGTCACAGGTAAAATGGCCCAACATAATCCACTCCTGTGTGTGTGTGAATGGTCTGGTTGGAGTAACTCTTGCTGCTGAAAAATTACCCATTAATTGTTTCATAGACCTTGCTTGTTGTTATACACATTTATTGATCAAAGTTTTTACTGCTAATGGACCCTTTATTATCCAATAATTTTGGCGAATGACAGCTATCGTAAGAGATTTGCTTCCATGCAGCGTCGTCTTATGCACGTAGCCTATTAGAAGTATTGTTAAATGACACTTATAGGGAATTATTATTGAAGGTTGAATGTCGCAACTAAATCCGATATTAGACAGCCTTCCGCCCACTCGCAGTAATCCATCATTGTCTATTTTTGGATTAAGTGTTCGAAGTTTTAACGCGCTTTGTTTCCCCAGCTGTTTGACGAATGTTCCAAATAAAACTTGTTGTGTTACATTTTAGGCTAACTTCAATGTGTCCTGAATTCTCTGGTTGTAAGATAGCTTGGTGATGATTTAGCTGTTTTTTTGGTAAATCTTAAAACGTAAGCAATACTCCTGAATGCTTTTGTGAACGATGAACACCGCTCGATCAAATTCAGTATGACATTCTCATCTTCGTTTGTTTTAGTGAATACACACACTTGATTTCTTGACTCTTCAGTGGTTTCTTTAATTTGTGGTTATTGAGCATATTCTCAATTTGTGGTTGTTGAGCCAGGTTGGTCAAGGCGTTAGAATTCAAACCTCTCGATGCACAATCCGCAGGTTTTTCTTCAGATTTTAAGTAACCCCATTGTAATGGGGGTATTACGGATTGGATTTCAACAATCCTTTTTACGACGAACGTTTTGAATCTATTGGGTCTCCCTCTAAACCATGCTATTGTTATCATTGAATATGTCCATACCAACGTTTTTGTATTTGGTTCTTGTAACGCTTGCTTAGTTTTTTTGATTAATTTTGATATTAGCCCAGCTGCACATAATTCCAAACTAGGGATGGTTAATTTGGATTTTAACGGTGCGATCTTTGTTGGGCAGTGACTAGAATTACCTTATTTTGGTTGGTTGTAGTGTTAGCTTTGTAGTACATACGCCTGCTTATGCGTCTTCTGATGCATCGCAAAACCCGTGTAATTCGCCGATATTTTCTGCCTTCAACTGGTTAGCATAGCAAATCCATTTTGTTTCCAATTCAGTAGGTAGTTGCGTATTCTAATCTAGTCCTAACGTCCATAGTTGTAGCATAAATATTTTTGCTTTTATTATAACCAGTGCCAACCATCCAATAGGGACAAATAATTTGGAAGTTTCGGACAGGTCTTTTCTCTTCGTTATAGGCGTTTTATATATATCTAGTGGTTTGATTTTAAACTGAAAAATATCTTCTGTAGGATCCCATAAGATACCAGGGGTTTTAATGGTATCTTCTATTTCGATTGTGCTCCATTTCCTTTGATTGCAACCTCCTTGACTTGCCTAATTGCCTAAGAGATTGCCTAATTGCTCTAGCATTGTAACAGTTTGTTTGATTGTGTCCGCTCCTGATAATATATCATCCACATAAAAATCTTCACTGATCGCTCTTTTTGCTGCTGGAAATGTGATGTGCCAACATCCTGAGCTAACTGATGTAGAACTCTTGTGACTAGATATGTGGCCGAAGCAGATCCATAGGTAACATTTTAAGCTTATGCATACTTACACTGTGCTTTTTTTGTTTCTCCACAAAATTAACTGGTAACCTTAATCCTGTGGATATGCTTCCTCGCATATGCTTCCCAATGCGCAACAATATATCTGCTAGTGGTTGCTGTGTTGTTGGTCCGGTGTGAAAGCATCAAAGCCTGCTCTCAATTTGGTTGTTGAGCTGTCGTCTTTGATTACTGCATGGTGTGGTAGAAAGTAGTTTCTACCTGTATTAACAAGTGGGTATATTTCAATCATATGATCCAATTGGATGTATTCATCCATGAATTTTTTATATTCAAATTTCATCTGGGTGTTTTTATTTAGTTGTTTTTCCACTTAAAGAAGGTGTGCTGTGAATCATTTCCTTGATTCAACTAATGTGAACACATCGCCCTTGAATGGCAGTACGACCTGGTATTCACCATTTTCTAATCTTTTGTAGTTATTTTTAAAGTGTATCTCACATTTTTGTTCATCGCTGGTCAATTCTCGCTCTAGGTTGACTTCTTCAATTTCCCAAAATTGTTTTAACTGATTCTCTAAGTCGATATATGATATCATGGTTTTTATGTGATGGTGTTGGGCACTTGGACTTTTGAATTTTCCGAACACGATACATCCTAGTTCTGTTTTTTGCGCTATTGGGTGTTCTGGACTTCCTTTTATAACATCTCTAACACGATCTTTGGATAATAACCTCTCCAAGCAACATATCTATGCGGAGCTTGCGGTGTGTTATAATTTGGATTTGCATGCTCTTGGTTACTAATATGATCCCAGCTTTCTGTTTGTATCTGTTGTTCAAGTAGCAGTTTCGTTTGTTTTTGAAACACTAGAGCATCTAAGTGCAACTTGAATTCAGATGTTGTGATAGGTTAGATTTCGAGGTTCACTATTTTCTTTACCTCTTCAATGTTGTGACCTCCGACCCCAGCTATTTTGGCAAATACTTTCTGCTCCTTTAGAAAGAATTTTTCTATTTTTGAACTGCTTCTTCGGTAATAAAAGTTGCTTGCAATACTGGGTCTATCAGGACTCTCAACGATTGCAGCTTCCATTGGACCATTGCTGTTGCTAACAACACGTGTGTTTTATCGCGGTTTACGTTAGTAACCAATATGCTTGTGGATTGTGCTTTCTTATTGGGCTTGTAAGATTGTGCTTTTATCTGTTGTCGACGACTGCTTAAACCTTGCACATTGGTCTAGTGTGTGGTTCATTTGACAATATACACAAATCTCTTTTAGGGTTATTGCCGCAAACGTTTACTTTACCATTTGTTATTTAGTTGTTGCGTTTTAGTTGTTGCGTTTTAGTGCTACAAGACGCTTCTAAAGATTTGAAGCGTTATTCAAGGAACTTCAAAAATTCATCGGTTTCTTGAAATTCTGACGGATTCTGGAGCAAAATTTTATACATTCGTCTTGTTTCATTGTCTAATTTCTTTGATAAGATGAAAATTAGAAATAGATTCCATGATTCAACGTTTATTTGTAGGCTTCTGATTGCGTGTATTCATTCATTTGTTGTAACGTGTAAATTCCTAAGTGCGGATGACGATTCTGTATCAATTGATGGTTCGTTTAATAGCGTATTTAGGTAGGCTGTTATAATTAATCGTTTGTTGCTGTATCTTTTATTTAAAATACGCCAAGCGATGTTAATAATTACCAGTGGTTGATTCCAAATGACAAATCAGTTAGCCAGCTGCTCCGCTAAGATGATTTTTGAGATAGTTGATTTTGTGCGTATCTGAGAGCCTTTGATTTTGATCTATCAGCCTTTTGAATATTTCAGAGAAACTACTCCATTTCATGTAGTCTCCATAAAACGTGGGTATCTCAATAAGTTTAAGCTTTATTTCGGAATGTTATCTCATATGTAGATGATGTTTCTTCTATCGCGGTGGTCATTTGAATTGCCATTGATGTGTACTTCTCTCATAATTTCTTCTGGCGATGTATTCTAGTCTCTCATGGTCTTCGTCTGAGGCCTCGACACAAAGTTCTTCGTGTCTGTCAATTATCTGATTCATGGTACGTTGCATGCACTGTATGGGGAATTGTATAGCATGCTTGCCTCGTTTTCCTTTCAACATGTCTTTGGCTTTCGCTATGTCTCTATTTGATTCTCTTATTTTAAAGTCTTGTCTTCGTAGCAACTGGTTGAGCGTGCGCTGTTGCTACTTTGATGCGTCGGTATTTTGTTTTTTGATTCGGGAATTGTGGCTGCGTGATGGTGTCGGTGGTGGCCCACAGTGCTTGATAGCTGGCGCATTTCCTCCATAAGCTTTTTATGCGTCGTTGCCACCGCGTGGTTCTTTCATTGGTGTATGGATGATTTTTGTTGATTGGTGGAACAAAGTTGTTAATCTGTTCATCTGTTTTTACGAACTCAGTGTATAGCTCTTTCAGTAGCTCTATCTTCGATTCCAAATATCTCCATCTTTATTGTAATTGCTCTCGAATTGAACAATTTTGTCCTTAACTATGGTTTGTGGAGCAATTAGTTCATCCATTATGGTCGGTAATTTTTTTACTGACCATACTGCGTTTTGCTGGTTGTTGTGTAGCTCTTGACTTGGGCAGAAAACTTTGGTGGGTTAGATTGTTTTGAAACGCTCTGACGAAGATTATATTAACGCATTTGTCGGTTGGTATGTTTGGCTTTTTTTTAAAAAAATTTTTTTTTTTTTTGTTGCTGGTTGTTTTTATTTCGAATATATATATATATATATATATATATATATATATATATATATATATATATATATATATATATATATATATATATAAATATATATATATATATAAATATATATATATATATATATATATATATATATATATATATATATATATATAAATATATATATATATATATATGTATATATATATATATGTATATATATATATATATATATATATATATATATATATATATATATATATATACATATATACGATGGCCAAATTGCTTACAAGCCAAACTAAAATATAATAAAATTAATTGTAATTATATGCATTTGTGTGTATGTATATGTACGTTTACAACAACAACAACAAAAAATATATTTAAATTATAGTGTCACATGAATAATTGGAAAATTTCCAATGCTTTTTCGTAAACATCAAGAGGATGGCCACAAAAATGGTAAAAATTGTGTAGTAAAACAAATTTAACAATTTTACTAAATAAAAAAAAACATTTTAATTCTTTTACATTTCTAAAATGAAAGAATTCAATTTTTCTTCCGATTGCTTGCTTCTGCATGTGCATAATATATATGTATGTACATGTAGAACCAGCCTGCATTTAAATGCACAGTGTTGTTGGCATTCTATATATTATGTATATATATATAGAGGAAAATTCCTCGGTTACAATTTGAATGGTATATAGAAAAATCCATACTAAAATAAATAAAATGAAAATTATTTTTGTGCTATTTGCTTTCTTCCAAATAGCAAAACAAATTTGCAATTCCTTAAATTTTAAAAATTTAAATATTTTGTAATGCTCTACTATTTTTGAGGGCATGGCATGCGGGAGAGCACGAAGTAATAAAGTTTCAAAATTGAATACTACAAATTATTAATGAATTTTTGATCGTGGTTGACCTCGATAAGTTGATATACTCGCCATTTTTCGAGACTCTTATACCTCCAAATCTACTGCTGGATATTTTGATTCTTCTGGTGTCGTTTTACGACTATATTAACTAACATGCTTGAAATCATTTATCGTTGGTTTATGATATAGAACTCCACCTTAACCTACTGAACTAGAGTCCGTTGGTACTTGCAAGGCTCTACTTTAATTTCTTTATCTATCAAAAAACTTTTAACTTCTTGTCCATGTTGTGACAAGTTGTTGGCATTTCTGATTGCTAATCTAAGAGTTCTGGACATTGATTGATTTGGAGACAATGGCCGTTAGAAGGTTAAGGAGAGTATTAATTTTGACCATTCATTTTTCCATCGTATTTTCCAACCGTTGTGTGGAAGACTGCCCATGCTGTGTGTTATGAGTTTTTGAATTTTTCGTTGGCTTTCCTTTTGTATGATTTCCATCCGATGTATGATTTTTAATTGAATCTTTGAGTTTCTGCACGAGCTGAAAAAATAGATTCAGATTTACAGCAGGCTGCGACTTCTCTAAACTCTTTTTTCTCCTAGAGGTGGGGAGAAATCTGCGTTTTTGTACTTCTTAGCAAAAGCTGCAACCTCTATAGTTGGCTGGATGACTACCATAACAGAACTCGCATTTGATCTCTGTACCCCATTTGTTCTTTTCCACATTTTTTCTTTCTGATTTGTGAGATGTTCACCCGGACATTCCACACATCTGGGTCGGTGACTGCAGTAACTTTTAGTATGCCCGTACCTTTGACAAATAGTGAACTGCACCACTTCCCACTTCACATGCGGTTTTTCGACCTGTACAACAGAATGCATCAGTTCATTGATCAAATGTACCATTTTGCCGATATCAACACCTTCGTGGCTTAACCCAATTAACTCACTTTTCAATTCGTCAGTGTTAATTGACGAATGAAAGTTTCGTATGACCACCTGCGGTAGGATTTGTTCACCTTTTGTTTCACAAATCCTATCGGAAATTATCTATCGGAAATCCAAAATAATCCAAACCACTGCAAAGAAAAATACACTTTGCAAAAATACGTTCTAAACCATCTGAGACAGCTGTTGTACTCGGTTTATGATGATATCATATAAATAAGCCATATAGCTATATATGGTAAATCTTTATGATTAATGTGCGGTTAATCAATGATCAAAAAAAAGGCTCAGCTATATTCATTGCTCCAAACAGCATTTGTTTAATCTGAAAGTGCCGATCTGCGGTATGAACACTAATTTTCGTCTAGGAACTTCCTCAATAGCTACCTGATAATTTCCATTTTCCAGATCTGAACATGTAAAATACGTATATATGACCACTTAAACGATTTAACCGATCATCGATAAATAAAATGAGAAACTGTTGGCGTACTGTCTTTTTATTTGCAAATAAACAGTCCACACATACGCATTTTCCCTGACTTCTTTAACAGAATTGTCAACCATTTTTAAATCATCTACGTTATTTCGAACCAATTCTTGTTCCTTGTACGCAAACTTATTTGGTCTAAAATAAATTGGCATATTGCACGTCATACAAATTTTTATTTCGGCTTTGTCTGTCAACCCGATATTACTAAAATTCGTCGTGATTCAACACCTTCATACTTATACAACTACTCTCTTAACTTTCAAAATTTCTCATCTAATTCCGTTATTACCTCATTGATCTTCGTCTTCAGCACTTCGTTTAAATCTGCACCATCGCAATATCATTATCTGGGTACTTATAACAGCTGTTTAAACTTCTAGTTACATAAGGCATATTGACATTACATTTTATTGTTCGTCGGCTTATATGCTTTGCAACCACTTGTTCAAATTCTTTTAAATCCACTAACAACTGCGGGCCGTAGTTTGATATTCTTAATAGATCCAAAAAAATTGTTGTTTCGATTATCTCTTAATCCTTCAACATTTAACTTAATCGATTCCTGATTTCTCATGTTTGCCTTGTTAAATAATGCTAACTTCTTAAAATAATATCGTTGAACTTCCAGAGTTAAGTTTCTCTTTATTTTTTCTGTGGTACGCCATGTCTGTATGGCATATTCAGAGGATCGAATATTTTTCAAAACTATATTATAATTTCCACTCGATAAACCTTTGATTGACATTCCGGCAATTGTTTTGCCAGGTCGATCATATTTAACAGCCCAAAAGGTCGTTTGGTTGAATATTCTCATTCGTACTTCTCACCAAACTATTCGATTCTCAATTCGTTCTTCTATACTGTTTGCAATAAATCGATCTCCAAAAACCTTCAAAACTACTTGCGATATCATTTTTTCCAAACGTCATTAACCATCTTTCATACTCATCCGTTAGGGTCAAAATCCCACACCCACACACGACAACGGGTCTGATTAACACCTTGTACCACTTCAGCCTGTCGGTATTTTGATCTTTGCAGTAAGCGTAAGTCATCCAAAGTGCAGTTGCAGGGACAAAACCATCGGAAGCTTGTCATTCCTTTACCAGTGATCATATAATTTGTTTTAGCCTCATTAAATTTTGAGGTCAACAGAAGCTGAGAATTGTAGAAGTGGATCCACAGTTCTCTTGCTCCTTTGCCATTCACTCATATTACACATATATCATCTGCCAGAACATGGTTGAACTGACGGTACAAGTTGTTGTTCTAAGGTGTATCACTTTTACGAAAGCTAACGTCTAACACAAAGCATCTCCTTGTCGTTTTCTAGATGCACAAATTCCTGATAACTCGTTCCCAACTTTGACACAGCATTGTTACTACATTGCTGTCGTTTTACATAAACGCACATATTTTACAGGTATGCCTAGACATCTCCAACCAAACCATAAGCTGTCCCGATGGATTGAGTTTTGTTAGAGGCTTGTTACAAATCCAATAACATCTGATGTACGTCCACGAGATGTCTTGTAATGTTTGGAAAGAATCATGTTCAGCGAAAAAACAGTGACAAGCAGATTGGGACGAAATCATCACCTACAATTTTTTCCGCCATAAGAGCAATCCTCTACAATATCATGTAAGACAGTAATTTGTATGCTCTCCAATGGAGAGGTATACCACCAAATTTTCCGCATTTTGAGCGATCACCTATTTTAAGGATAGGGTACAACGTGGCCACATTACTTCTTCACTGTTAAGCAATGTAAAGTTCTCTTTCATGGCTAGTTATATATAAAACGCACTAGGTTGTCTTAGCGACTGCATGTTCCACATACCGATCCTAAACTTCATGTTAACATAAGTAGAGTCGGTTTAAATTTTAACGGTTTTCGTATTTCCTTTTGTTAATTTTTTAACAGTGAAGTTTTTTTACGGAGGCGGGTAGTTAGCACAGCAATCCAAACATTGTTTATTCGACCCCTACTATAAGTCAAGTATACTGTGGTAGAAGGATCGAAAGGTTAGCATGCTGGTTTAAAAGTCTTTTACGAGGCATGGGAGCCTACCCTAAAACGGGGACCAAATGTGTATAACTGCAGCTTTAACCACTGTGCCAATTGTTTGTTAAAATAACGACAATCCTTGTAGTATTGAGTAGTTAAATAATGGAGCTTTTCTTTCACAGCTATTTCTTGTGTTAGGTTTTAATATACCGGGTGTTTTTTTTAAGCTGAAACTTTCAAATAATAAGATATCAAGCAAGCTTCGAAAATAATTGTCATGATCAAAATTTAATCATTCCGATGGGGACATATATTACTGCATGGTCCCCTCGCCTCATCATCTTTTAATTAAATTAAGTCATCAAAATGATGGTCTTCGACTTCAATGCACTCAATAATCCGCATTTAAAATGAATATAGAGAACTGAGAAGCGTGTCTACTGGAATTTTGACACAATCATTTCTTATTCGCTCAGTTATATTCTCACGTGTTGTTGGTAAACTTTATCTTTGAGATAACCGCACAAAAAGCAATCTGGTGAATTAAGATCTGCGGAAAGCCAATTTATCAGCTCTACCGATCCAGCGGCCATTCAAATTACGATCAAGTACTTCACATGCTACCTACAAATAGTGGGCTGGACAACCATCATGTTGAAATCACATGTTCCGTCACAATTCTAAGCTCAAGTCTTCAAATAATGTTGGCAGTTTATTTTCCAAAATGTCTCGTTACATTTGACCATTCAAGTTGCCTTTAATAATATGGGGGCCGACTAATTGGTTGCCAATTATTCCACAGTACACGTTGACAGTTCAAGGGCGTTGATGTTCAACATGGCGAATCCAGTGTAGATTTTCAATACTCCAGTAATGTTGTGTCGATTAACCTTTCCATGGTTTGTAAAAGACGTCTCATCGGAGAACATGATACGGATGATACTTATGTCGGTTTAAAATTTTCCAAACACTGGTACGGGAAAATTCGGATTCGATAGCTATTTCCTGTGTAATTTTATGAGGATTAAGAGTTACTGCAGCCAATACAGCAATTTTAGTATTTTCCTCAGTGGCTGTTGCTCGACGAGTCCTTTTTTTTTTGGTCGAACACTTTCATCAGAAGTGAATTGTTTATAGTTCGGTAAAATGAAGCGCGTGACCGAATCCTATCTGGAAAACGCGAAGCGTTTAGATTGACCGCATTATTAAGACTATGGCAAGCTTCTCCATAAACCAAGACCATTTCAATTTATTCTTGTACAGTTAAATATTCTGTTTTGTACTGATAGTCTAACGCAAACAGCATAGGAATTAAGCACGGCTTTTAGTGATTAAAAAAAATCACTAACGAAAAATAATTATTAATACTGCTACAATAAGGTTACATGATACCAACTCAAAACACGGAGGATTTACATGATACCAAAAAAAAATCACTACACAAAATTTATTTTATGAGTACATCCATACCAGTCGATAAAAAAAATCATTATAGAATTGATAACAAATATGCAATATTTAAAATAAATAAAAGATATTATGAATTACAAATACAGATCATACAATGTTTTATTTTATTTTCATTTATTTATTGTATATAATATATGAACTTTGCCGACTAAAAATGAATTTGATCAATAAGTTTGTACATATCCGCCGAACAATATTTAAACAACGGAAAACTAAATTTCTTTTTGTAATAGACTATGTGATAAACGTAAATCGTCTATCACATAGTCTGTTACAAAAAAATGTATGGTTTTATAAAACTATTAAAAAATAAATATATTATAATAATAAAAAATAAGTATTATATAAATACAACATAGAGAATAAAATAACAAAATTTAAATATTTAGATGTTATTATATTATATTTATTTTTGTATATTTTTAATATTTAAAGGCAAATAAATATATCAAATTTAAATTTTTAGCAAAGCAAAAAATAATTATTTTATATTGACAACAACATATATAAATGTCAAAAAGAAGCATACAAACAATAAATAAAAGTGTTTTTAGACATACGTTTTTCTAGCAAAGTACAAGAAATTATTTCGTAGTGTTTTTAGACATACTTGTTTCTAGCAAATTACAAGAAATTATATGGATTTTTTTTAATCACTAAAAGTCGTGCTTAATTCCTATGCTGATTTTTTGTTTTCGAAATAATCATCGAACTGTATACCGATATTTTTAAAACAAAATACAATCATTTATTTGTAAGCAAATTTTGTCGCATGTTCCTTGGTTACGATAATAGTAGTTTCTTGACAAGTCATTTTTCAGTAATTAAAAATTTACGAAATACAATTTGTTTAAGACTAATTTCGAGTGAACACGTGTTAATTTTAATGCAAACATATTGCAGAATCGTAAGCATATGTTCTCAGTAGGAGAAATCGAAAAAAAATTAATATCGTCTATTACAACGCCATCTATCATGAATCGAAAAAAATTTTTCAAAGAAATCTTACATAATTATTGCCGAATCTGCAAAAAAAATAGAGGTTCCTATTTTAATTTCAAAGTTACCCTCTCCCCTACCTACAAGAAGGGGAAGTGGTACTAATTTAAGCATTAATGTATGTCCCCGTTGGAATGATTAAATTTTGAACATGTACATTTTTTCGTAGAGTGCTTATTTTTAGAGATGTTTGAAAGTTTCTGCTTAAAAAAACACCCGGTATTATTTTAGGCATACCTTGTATAAAGTGAATAGATATGCAATTATTTTAACTCATATAAATACGAATATATACACATATATTATATGTACATAGGAATAGTTCTGACCTAAAACTGATGAAAAATCATATTTTCCCACATATGTATGATTAATTAAGATACATTTCTTAATTAATTCATCCATATAATTTGATTGATTGTTTTAATTAAAAATAATTCGTATATTGCGAAGCCTTTTTGGAATTTTCATATATTGTATTTATTACATATATATGTATATATATAATTGTACATCTGTATAAATATCATTTTGAAATGACATATTATTATTATTATAGCGAATTAAACATTTTTTTGTTGTTGTTGTATGTTTTTTTATAAACTTTGTACATAAATTTATGTTTAATAAAAGCATAAAATATTTTTCAATAACAGAAACCTTTTGTGAAAAAATATAAAAAAGTAATAATTTATTTTATTATATGATTTTTTTTTATAAGCTTTACAGAGCTTTTTTTTATATGCATATATGTAGTGTTTGTCTTTGTAAGTATATATATTTATATGTGTGTGTATTATATTATATAATTTATATTGTTAAAAAATAAAACCATATTATGGATGTCAAATTATTAAAATCACTCCACCAGAAAATATTGTTGTTGATATATTTATATATATATATATATATATATATATATATATATATATATATATATATATATATATATATATATATATATATATATATATATATATATATATATATATATATATATATATATATATATATATATATATATATATATATATATATATATATATATATATATATATATATATATATATATATATATATATATATATATATATATATATATATATATATATATATATATATATATATATATATATATATATATATATATATATATATATATATATATATATATATATATATATATATACCGGGTGATTTTTAAACCTGAAACGTTTTAATGTATCGAACACTAAAGAGATACGAAAAAAATGTCTTAAGCTTAAATGTATATATATTCGGCCGAATGGCAAGCATTTATTTAAAGGAATAGAAACAGAGTTTAGATTAATCATCAGCTGGACAACTCACATAATGGCCAATATATAAAAAAAGATTCTTGATCTAATTAACTTTTGCGTAACTCGGGCAAATGTTAAAGCAATGAATTACTACAAAAAAAAATTTACTATTATGATCCTTAAAATTACTGCAAACCGAGCAATTGGCACAGTGGTTAAAGCTGCGGTGTTTGGGACGGGAGGTACCGGGTTCGAATCCCAACGGTGGAGGGTTGCAAAAGGGATTTTTCATCACCTGATTTTCGATCGGTGATGACGATGAACACAACTATGACCCCCTGTTGGAGTGCAGAATCCATGGGCCGAACCATCGTCCATGTCAGTGCAGGCTGGCTGGAGCAATGCAATGTGCAGGTGGATTTAAAATCAAACCTGTATTCGTGCGTCCTCAATTTGGCTGGTGACGGCGTTAGGTCGTTAAAAATTAACTGAGAAAGAGTTGGGAGAGCTTCGGCCCAGAACAGATTGCAGAGTTCAGAAACAAAAACAAAAAAAAATTACCGGAAGTGACCGGAACTTCCACCATAGTAATGTTGAGTAGTGACGTTGTAAGGACAATAAAAATCCCAAAACGTTTCACCAAAAGCGAACTAAAGGGGACCATTATATTTTTTTTTCTTTAGTAGCGAAAAATTTTACATTTCCCGTCAATACAACTAAGAATATTAATAAAATGCCCCGTGACATCTAGGAACTTATTGAAGAAAAGTGAAGAAAAATGAGGCAATGGCAACAATCCAAATCTCCTTTATTGAAGTGAAAACTAAATCGCGCCATTAAAACTCTAAGAATTGCATTGAAAGCAGAACAAAACCAGAGTTTACAGAACTTTTTATTTTAAAACTAGGCATCAGGAAGAACATATTATTCTTTGTGGAGGGAAACGAACAATTTAGAAAGTTCAGTTAATTCGAATCCACGGAATAGACTGACAAGTGAAAATTTCGCAAGAAGCGATCAATTAAAAGATCATATAAACCCAAAAAGACATTAGAATATAACCATATTACGAGAAAAATTATAAAAGAATTACCCGATAAATACTTAAAACTACTAACTTCAAAGCGATCATGCTAACTGATCATATATACCTTAGAAATGGAAAATATCCTTTATCACAATGATACTAAAGCCTGGGAAAATAAGACACTAATATCGTCATATCGATCAGTAAGCATGCTTCAAGCAAGATCGAAGCTTTGAAAAACACTTTTCAGTAACGGTTACACTAGACCATCAATTTCGATAACAATGTCAACATGGACCCGCCGAAAAGAAGCGTAACGAAACATAAATAAGTTTTTCCAAAAGGTGATAGGAAGATCATCAAAATTGTACGCAATAAAATTTTACTAAACAAAGCGATAATTTTACCTTTATGAACCTATGGAATTCAGTTCCGTTGAATTCAGTATTCACCAAAAATACTTCAAAGTATTACAACTGCTCCATGGCATATTCGAAACATCAGCATTCTAATACATTCGGTGTTAAAATAAGCAAAGAATTTATTAGATAGTTCAGTTCGAAGTTTGTCTGATAATTAAAAAAATAAATTGGCTAGTGATATATTAAAAAAGCCCAAGTACGAACGACTTAAAAAGGGAAATCCAATTGGAGCTAGGAACCTTTAACTTACATAATTTGCATATTTAAGAAAATAAAGAAATTATGAACATGAATATGAAACTAAATATGGACCAATACGAAAAAAAAAAAATCTTGGGAAATTTACATTAGTGGTAAAATTAGTCACCTCCTTTTTGTACGTATGGCAGGAAAACTTTAAAATGGAAACGCTTATTTTTTATTTTATTAATTTTCCGCTTTAAAAGCTTATTTTTAATTGCAGATTCGAGCTTTAGGGCTAAAAACACATATAGTATTGGCTTACAAAATTAAAACCATTTTTTAGGTTCATGATAGATAACGCAGTAAAAGTAAAAATGATAGTGATAGAGATTATGACAATTGGGAGTCGTTCAACAACATGTTTTTGGCGCCCATACATGACAACTACTTAAAAGTAGTGCAAACATTTCAGTATCTAAGAGGGCCACTACAGCAAGCTAGTGTATCATTAGGCCATCTTGCCATTACAGTGAATAACTGTATCAAAGCCTATCATCCAAAACAATAAAACCGCTACAGCAATAAAAAACTTACCAAATTATAATACAAAATAATGTTTTAGGATATAGGGAATGCAGCAGAAAGTCATGACCCATGAGTCATTTATTTAGTGCTAGACAAATTGGATATAGAAAATGCTTTGTGTTTATGGTCATAGCCTTATCATTTTGGTCAAGTATTGTGCTTTTTAGACTACCAGCCATAACCTTTATGAACGCCAGAAACTTAAAGCGATGCTCATCACAGTACGACTAGCATTTATGCAACGAAATACTCGATGTTACAATTATTTGTGTGATTTTCACATCGTATTTAGTTGCAGGTCCAGACTATTGTATTTAAAATGACGCAAACGCCACGAAACCTTATTTCAATTCAATGCAGTACCAAGCAAGATTAAAACAACTCTGGAACTGCTCAAAATAATAAAACTATTACAATGAACATTTTAGTAACCTGGTCGACTGAAATATGACAGTTACATGTGGCAAAAACATTGAATATAGGACTGCTACAGACTGCGCTCGTCAACATTCGTGGGCAAAACATAAAAAAGGAAGTGAAAGAGATATGTACCTGGAGTGTAAATGTATTTTAGGATTGGTTATCGTCTATGAATTTGCAGTTGGCGGAACAGAAGATGGAAAAAGTGCTAATTTCCATTACGAAAACAATGAAAAGCATTACGGTTAAAGTGAGTGGATAACAGTTTGTGTCTATGGGAGAGTAATTGGAACTTTATTGCGAGTAATGTAGAACGTAGAAGGTACTCCCCATACTCGTAGGATATTACCTAAAAGTGGACACATAAGCAATAAGTGCCTTCCGTTTATATGTAAAGCGCCTTAAAAGTGTTTGGTGCCTTAAGAACGGTCCCGGATGAGGCCGTTTGTCTCAAAGCAGGAATGTTGTCATAGTAGATTTATAAGCTATGTAGCGTCTAACTATGTATCCCGCTGTGGAGCTAGTCGGAACAAAAAATAAAAATCGTAATATGATCCGTGCGGAAAATGTGAATAAATAGCAGGTGCGATGGGAAAGTTCGCTGAAACGACGTTGGACACATTGAACATTCTCTTTAGTAAATAAAGAAAGAAATAAAAGATATGGAGGCGTGCATTACTACCGGTGTCAGTTCTTAACTGGGCATGGTTGTTTCCGTGCTTATCTTTATTGCCGTGAATGCGACAGTAAAACTGAGAATTTTGAGCACGTGTTTTTTTATTGTTCGCGCTTTAACAATTAAAAATCTGACCTAGTTAGGATTGTGGAAAATAACTTAGCACCTGCAAAATAATATTATCGACTGATAGCTGGAGTCCGAGGAAATTTGGAGAATGGTATGTAGTATGAATGCAAAAATTATGAAGAAACTACGAAACTTATCGAGAGGATTAGGCAAGAACACTAATATAATTAAAAATATTCGTTTAGCAACCAAACTTTTATATACCTGCATGGTGCTGCTGAGTTCCAGTAGTCCAGCCTCGTATATTATTAAAGTGTGCATTCAAAAATATGGCCTAAGAGAAAGGTCTATCATCAGCTTAAGTACAAACGGGCATAAAAGACAAAAGGAAGTAAAATGAAATGCTTTCGCAACCCTAGCCAGAATTATCGTTTAACAAAGAATATTGAATTTTACCATCAATTATATTACAACAACTAAAAACCACCGTAAGCTATCACCACTGGCAAGAATTTAAACAACTGGACCTTATAACAGATTAGACATTCGACCAGTCTGGTAACATTGATATTTTGATTGATTGTGACTACTATTTGGCATTAATCTTGGCAGGTGACATTAAAACCACTAAGTTAATTGTACATATTGGGTTGAATGGGTTGATATCAAGGACATTAAAACTGACACTTCCCCATCGCCGAAAGAGAGTTATTGCAAAACTAATTTTGTCCATATTAAATAAAAAAATCGATAGTTGTTACATGGTAGCCTACCATTTCACCCTAATGCTGCACTACTTAGGTAATCACAAATTCAGCAATCAGGCGACTTTAATCCGTTGAACGCAGGCTATCCAGGAATCCAAACCTGAAATTGGAATAAATATATATATATATATATATATATATATATATATATATATATATATATATATATATATATATATATATATATATATATATATATAATTCATGAAGGAGTACTAAAAAATTAGGATGCATGGAATGCATACCGGAAGCTTAAATAGTTACATTGATGCCAGCACCACCTGGTAGTTGGACAACATATGATTCCATCGATATATAATGACTCCAGATCCGGACAAAATATTCAGACAGGTGTTTATTACACCACATCACACGAATCCTTTTAAAAGGATTTTATGGCGAGAAGAACAAACCGATCTAATTCAAGAATATCGATTGCTTACCGTTACATATGGTAATGCATCAGCATGTTTTTGTTGACTCACGTGTTATAGCAGATCGATTATGTATCTAATTAAACTTTTTAAAATCGACAAAGAATCATCATACTCGAAGGTATTGAACATTTACTGGAATACATGTTAGGACATTTTCACTTACAAATTCTCCCCAAACGAGGTTCCAGCACTAACAAAATGAGGCACGTTGTCGGAATCGTCGACACCACTCATAAATGTGGTCTGATTGTGATGAATGAGACATTTATTAAAAGCTCTAAGCATCAGGATAAATACTAGGATAAAATATTCATACATTTCGACAAATCATTTTGGGGCCTAAAAAATCAGACAGTGGTACACCTTTTACTTAAATTGATCGAACTAACCACCATACCAAGATAACTAAAACGATTAAAATATAACGCCAATTTGAAATCCTTACACGGGTTTGCAGTGGTGAAATAGACGTGACACTTGTCCTAGCTAAAACTGGGGCCTCATCAATAGAGAAGCAGTTAACCACACAGTAAAGCTCGAAATATGCGCAACAATACTACTCTCTTGTCAAATGGATAACGTCCTAGTGACACTAGATGATTGAAAACACGAATTTAATTATTATTTAAGCACAAAAAACTCCTGGTTGTGATTTAATTGCAGGTAGAATAGTGAAAACAGTTCCTAAGAGAGACATACTAAAACTTATTTGATCAACGTGCCATTTCGACTAAAATGGGTACCTCAACAATAGAAAGTAACAGAAATTATTAATCAAAACCATAAAAAAGGTTCCTTATATTAAAAATCTTATAGGATAATTTACCTGCTTCCAGTACTCTTCCAATTTTGAGCATCTGCTGCTCAAAATACCACTTCATCAATTTGTATTTTGATAAAATCACCGTTAGAAAAGCCGTGAAAATTAGGAAGTCCACAATAAGACATCCAAAAATGGAAGTAATATTAAGCAAACTTAACTATAAAAAAGCTTGGAATAAAATGCAATAGCAATAATAAAAAAAAACTCCATGGTGGCATCCTTGATGGGTGTATTTGGCATAAAACGCTGGATTCGATCAAATTTAACATTTAATTGTTTCAATAAAATTTGATTAATTTTAATAGTTCCGGTATTTTATAGTTCCGGGAATAAAAATAGGATTCCCATGCAAGTATTTCGTATATTTGGTATAAAACGGTGAATTCGATCGAATTTAATGCTTAGTTGTTTTAATAAAATTTTATTTATAATAGTGATTTTGTGTTGATAATAGTGTATATAAATTGGATTTTCATGCAAGTAAAACGGTGAATTCGATTAAATTCAAAATTTATTTGTTTCAATAATATTTAATGTATACTAGCTTCGGTGATTTTGTGCTAAGTAAAGTAAATATAAATAAAATTGTACTGCAAATTCTTTGTGTATTTGACCTAAAACGGTGAATGCAATCAAATTTAAAATTTTATGTTTACTAGCTTCAGTGATTTTGTGTCTAATAAAGTGAAAATAAATAGGATTTTCATGCAAGTACTTTGTTTATCTAGTATAAAATGGTGAACTCAATTGAATTGGAACGTTGAATTGGAACGTTGAATTGAACTGGATTAAAAAAATTAGATTAAATTTTATTTGTAATAATTTCGATGATTTTGTTTCGAGTAAAGTGAAGTTAATGAGATTATCATGAAAATACTTTGTGTATTTAGAATAAAACGGTGAATTCGATCGAATTTAACGTTTAGTTGTTTTAATTAAATTTTATTTACAATAGTTTCGGTGATTTTGTGTCGATTAAAGTGAATATAAATAGGGTTTTGATGCTAGTACTTTTTGTATTGGGCATAAAATGGTGAATTCAACCTAATTAAAAGTTTAATTGTTTTAATACAATTTTATTTGTAATCATTCCGGTGATTTTCTGTCGAGTAAAGTGAATATAAATAAGATTTTCATACAAGTATTTTGTGTATTTGGCAAAAAACAGTGAATTCCATTGAATTTAACGTTTAGTTGTTTTTATAAAATTGTAATTGTAATAGTTTCGGTGATTTTGTGTCAAGTACAGTGAATATGAATAGAATTTTCATGCAAACACTTTATGAATTTGGCATAAAACGGTGAATTTAACATTTAATTGTTTTAATGTTTATAATGTTGTTATAATGTTATTATATTATGAATTAATTAATTTACAATTTCAGATAAAAATTAATTAAATTTATCACAACCTACTGCTAAGAGCAATTAGTTAATTAATAGATTTTGTTTGAGAAGAAGCCAAAACAATTGTAGGCAAGCGGTAAACATAACAAAAATTTTCAACGTTTGAAGTTTTTGCTAGCTTTCATAATCAAGAATATATGTCGCCCTAGAAATATGCGAATCAATAAAAATAATTGTATCTAAAAAAGGGACACGTCTTCCTAAGCGTTTCTCTATATCAACATTTCTTATTTGCAACAAACATCATAATACATTGTTTCATTATAGTTACAACATCGTTCTAAAATTTAGGTTTAAAATTTAAAGGTCATAATCACACTACGAGAATAAAGCAAGTAAGAACGTGAGAAAAAGTCGAGATGACAAAATACATTCCAGAACAGACAGTAGTAATGGGGTCACTGTCATAGATCATGTTAAAAAAAACTATTGCTAAGAAGGCTACCAGCACCTCCAGTACCTCTGAACAAAGTACCTGCAAAGTACCAAAGTACTAGCGTAAAAACAGGCATCTTGACACTATGAATATCTTGAACTTAAAAAATGATGCGTACTATTTAACAGACTCACCCTGTACATAATATATATATATATATATATATATATATATATATATATATATATATATATATATATATATATATATATATATATATGTATATATATAAATACCTCTCAAATTTAATGGCACGTCGGGTGTGACAAAGGAAGCTTTTTATATTTATAAATTACTTTAAATAAAATGCACGTTCAACACACAACAAAAAAAAAATCGAAATTTATTAAAACAAATCAATCACAAAAAAAATTATGTACATATACATAAATCGAGTGCTTAACAACATTCCGGCATGTTTGTATATTTCTAGGGTGCCATAATATAATATCTATCTGAAAGATACACACACACACATCCACTCACAAAAAAGCGTTGTAAATAACTGAAAATATTGAAAAAAGCTTTTGATAAAATTTTTCGAAAAAAAAAAAAGTTAAAATTAAAATGTTAATTTATTATGTATGGCTTTAATGAAATTAAATTTGTATAAAATACGAGCATAATAATATCCCCATAAAATAAAAATAAATACATAAATTGTTGAAAATGGTGAACTGGTATGAGTAACTAAAGTTTATATAAATCCCATTGTGCTCCATTTATTTCCAACTAACAATAATAACAACAACACGTTGCCACTACATAAAAAATAAAAGATTTATTTAAAGATTTTTATTTTTTTGTTATTTTTTTTTTATAAACAACTTAATTTGCATGTGAATTAAATCAAAATGGGTACGAGTATACCTTGAATGTTAGTGACTTATTTAATTGTTCCAACTATGACTAAACACTAATAAAGAAATAATTGACTTATAAACGCTATCTGAGTTCAGATAACCTTCTCGGAAGTGGATGAAATTTACTACAAGGCGTGATAATGGTTGACTCAAACAAAAAGCATACTACTAAAAGAGAAAGGATTGATTAGAAGGGTAGGAAGGATAAAAATAATAAAGCTAACGTTTTATATTAAGCTAGAATCTCTGTAAATTGCATAGGGGTCGTCTCATCTATCACTTCATTCCCCATTCCCGCCCTCCGAATAAAAAACAAGTTTTGAAATATATCAGTCCTGGCAAATTGATTTTTCTAATTGTATCTGTGCACATTCCGTTTTAAATCATGAGTTGGGCTGGCGAACCAGCAATAACTCGAAAATTAGAAAATTAGAAAAAGGGTCGGATAAATGACGACTCACTAAAGCCACCAGCTTTAAAAAAATGGTATATGTCATCTACCACAACTTGGATTTTGCGGCAAAAAGAAAATTCATAATTCATAAAATTAAAGAATCGTGAAGGTCAACTGCCCTCAATGTGCAAATAAGTAAATACTTATGCCACAGGCATCTGTTCAATGCACCTGTTCCATTGTTCAGTCACAACATTAATTAGGCTACCTGCAGAACCCCCTTGGCAAAAACATACTGATCAGAAATTCGTTAGGTATCTTTCAAATATTTCATCAGCTAAAAGCTGATTATGGTCTCAAATACTTTGGAAAGCACCGAGACGATAGCGATTGGATTTACTGCCTTTTTTATGACTTTGACAGAGATTTACAACAATATTTGAAAACAATTAGGGGAATACTATCGGTTCTAACCGCCTTTTAAGTAAATTTTCAGTTTACCTGATTTTTACGTATTTATGAGAGGTTTCTTTCTTATCGGTTGCTGTTCTGCAGTCATGATTATGCCAAGATTTGCCTATTTTTTTTTTGGCTTAGAAAGAATAGCAAGAATGAACTGTTCTATCCCTGCGAGAATGACATTCGAACCCAGAATGGCTGTACTGTCAATATTATCAAAGGCAAACCAAGAGTGCCCTTTAAATTCTTGAAAGAACTTGTTCATTCCTACCCTGCCCATATTTTTATAGTACCATAATCAACGCTTAGGAAGAACTCTCTCTTGGCATGACTATGACGTTGATGTTTCAGCTGCCTCACCAGCTGATGTAACGTACCTAGAAGACATGGAAGCGACTTGACTTTGTAACAATTGTCATCACCTGCCACATCAATTTTCGCATTTAGTGATTTCTGAAAGATGCGATTATAATTATCCAGTTTAAATTTTTGTTAAATTCAGGGTAGTTATGCAAACTAAACGACAATCCAGCTGAATTGAAAATACTCACACCGGCTCACTTTCTAATCGGCGAGGCATTGCCAGTTATCCTGGAACCAATATTAACTAAATTATCATCAATTCAACAAACTGTCCAAATAACAAAACATTCAGCAATCACTTCAAGATTTTTGGAGTAGATGACATCGTCATTTTCTGACAGAATTGCAGTTAAGAAAGAAGATTGGATTTCAACGGTGTATTGATTCTTTGGGTTTACAAACAACTTAGTGACTGTCATATTACGGCATATTCTAACACATAACAGTGTACATGTTTTGTATGCCAAAGCTGGCCATATGCAAAGGCTATGAACCGGTGTCTCTTTTTTCTTGTTCATACCAGTTTCTGCCAAAATCAGTACTTTTCAGACCAAGTCTTTTCGTGCATTCACCGAAAAGGCAGTATTCTGTGAATATACTTTTACGACTGGTTTTAACTTAGTTTTGCGTAAAGAGAGCGCTTCATGTACTGCTTTTATTACACTTGTCTTGTTCTTTTCAATGACCTCTCTCAATGACCTCTCCAATGATTGGACTTCTGTCCTTTTCCTGAGTGTTAGTCTTGACTGAGACTATCTGAATGTTGAAATACTGACAATATAG
The DNA here is from genome assembly GCA_963556175.1 of Tipula confusa. Lineage (NCBI taxonomy): Eukaryota > Metazoa > Arthropoda > Insecta > Diptera > Tipulidae > Tipula > Tipula confusa. The sequence goes on from OY744475.1 coordinate 80,064,615, forward strand.
AAATTAAATATTTACAGATTAGCGGCTACTCATGGCCACCTGACGCCAGAGAAACTGCTTCCAGTGACCTGATTGTCACTTGAAATGGTACATTACTATAATTTCTATTGAAACATACTACAGTAGTCAGTTAGACAAACAGAAATATTCAGATTCAATGAATCGCAGTACGCTCATACTCCAACTCTACCGTCTAGCTTAGAGCGGTCCGTAAATAACTGCATAGCTTCAGTTTCTAAAACTAACCCATTATCCAAAGGCTCTTTCGAAGGAAATAAGGTTTGAAACCCTTTTTTGAAGCATAATATTGGCATTGACCAAATTCACCGCTTCCTTCTTTAGAGAACTGATTATCGATAAGTGACCTGCCCGAAGACATTCCCACTGACAAACCGCATTGAGTCAGGAGGCTGTTATACTTGCCATATACTTACTGAAGATGACTAACAGTAATTGAAGGTGGAGCATAACGTCAGGTGGAGCATAAGCCATTTATGTATACATAATATAAACCATACCTCCAGTTCTAGAAGAAATCAATAGATCACTTTGTTCTAGAGAAGAGGAGAAATGATGCCTCTCATCAATAACCTGGGGTACCAATAACCTCACGCCTCCTTATAGAAGATTCCCACAGCTCAGAGTATATGAATCATCATCCTATTATTGCATGCATTTATCATTATTGAACGGTGTCCTTGATAACGAGGAATAATACCATTACCTACTCTGTTGAGTGTATTGCGGTTTTGATCATACATATACACAAACGTGTCGAGCTGTGTCCATATACGTCCTTTTGCAGCATGCATGTTAAAACAGCGCCCAATTACTGAGTTTTATATTCATTCTAATATAAACATCTACCATCCTTACCAAAGTCCTCATTTGAAAGGATTCTTGTGTTATAGGTCTTATGACATTTTAGTAGCCATGCAAACCTTTTCCTGGTTTTGGGGTAAAAAGTACTTTGTCCTCCGTATATTTCCTGCTCGAAAATAAACCTGTCTTAAATATCCCTCACGAAGCTGAGGGACTGTTAAATGGGTTTCAATGAAAAATATAAAGGTTCCTTGAGGAAACCTGTCCAAAAACCTTCAGGTTTAATTAAATGACTTATAATATGGGCACAAATCAGGATAGAGTAGAAGGATATAGTAGAAAGGCAAAAGCGTTTCAGTGTTACTTCAAAATTTAACACCATCACGTATAACAATAAACAGAAAATATTTTTGCAAGGGTTTTAGTTCCAAGTGAAAAATTAAGGTACAGTTGAAGAAGTTGATGAATTTATGAAATCTAATAGTTTGATCCAAGAAAGTGCAAAGAAAATATAAAAAGTAGCCGAGAGATTTTAAAACCAAATATCGGGTTTTCCAATGTTAACTAAAGGTAGTATTTTTTACAAGAAAGTGTGCTTCTAGTCCTCATCTATTGTTTTTATTTCATAGACTTTACAGTTTTTAAGCTATTGATTCAAAGCCCCAAATACAACCAAATCACATTTTCTTATAACCTCTTACCTTGCATCGATTCCATCCGCGGCTTTTATGTACCATCTACACTATGTTTAGCGAGAGCCAACTTTATTCTGCAAAATTCAAATATTCTGCAAAACTCAAATATTTTTATTAATCTTTTTATGAGGTGATTACACATTTTTTTCCCCATTTTTCAGCTTTAACCGCTTCACCGAACAACTAATTTCAGCAAGTTTTAAAAAATGTTTGTTTGCTATAAATGATAATCCTTTCTTATATTTACTTCGTCGATGCGCATAACTTGTCACAAATCGACTAACGAATATCATTTAAAGAAGGTGAACGAGCCTGAAGCTTCATAGAACAAAATTAAAGACAGGTAAGTTCAATTGTTAGGTTGAAATTACATAAATATTATGACTGAGACTTCATAATATTTATGTAAAATAAAACTCAAAACATAAAACTTTAAATAATAACAAAATTCGATGATATTAAAATAATATAATATTTACACTAAACTGCAACGTTCTCCAACCTCCCATACATACTAAAAATGCTTGGTAACCAACCCAACGCTAAGCGAAGCCCACCTGTACTCTTCATAATATAATTTGCATATGAAGAAATTATAATTTTTTACATATATGTTTAATTATCAAGCAGATAATAGCTGAATATACCTACAGACAAGCTAACTAAGGTAGTAGCACAAAAAACTTTGAAAAATTTCCATAAGAAGGTATATTGTTTCATACTTGTACATATTATATACATATACACATATACACACACGAGTAAGATAAGATTTTAGTTATTTGTTTGTTTGTTAGCTATATTCAACTATTTTGAAGTGAAAATTCTAATTAATCCAAAACAAATAATATCAAGTTTGAAAAGAAATAAAAGAAAAGCTCGTTGCTTAAGCTTGTTTTTTGTATACTAGATATATAGAGGGGGCGTTTATTGTTTATATATTTTCTTATATCTAAATCTTACGTCTTTATATATTTATACTTACGTACATACCAACCTATATAGTTTTTTTTTTGTATTTAAAAAAGATTAGTGGGGTAGATAATTTTAATATTTATTCAATAAATTAGAACTAAGAAATTCTATTATCGTTACTATCGCTTATATATATATATATATATATATATATATATATATATATATATATATATATATATATATATATATATATATATATATATATATATATATATATATATATATATATATATATATATATATATATATATATATATGTATATATATATATATATATATATATATATATATATATATATATATATATATATATATGTGTGTGTATATATATATAAATATATATATATATATATATATATATATATATATATATATATATATATATATATATATATATCCGTTAAAGAGTGATTTCTTGGTTTATTATGAGAAAAAAAATTTTAAAAATGTCGGTTCAGAAAAAAGTACTCACAAAGTCTTATTTGACTATGATAGATTGTGTTTATCTGCATCCGTTTGAGAACTATTGTTTCGGCAGACAAATCGTAAATCGTTCGTAAACCCAATTTTTTTTGGTACTGTGAAGTGTAAAACTGTAAATTAAACCAATAGAACTGTGTGAAAAAGTGGATCGTGGTGTGATTAGAAAGCTCAATGCCACCATCAGATGATAGTGCCATTTCAGAGCAGAACTGAAAGTATCACGAGAATCATCTATAAAGGGTTCGCAATATGATACAATGACAGAGTTTGATGCATCTGCACGACTGGGTTTGCTCGAGAATATCTTTACCAATTTGTAGCGGTGCAGGCACAAATCGAGCGGTTTGATGCAACCGAATTGGCAAAAGATGACCGTTAAAAGTTTGAAGAGAATATACAGAATGGCATGGTTTCTATAAAACATTTATAATTTTGATTCCGAATGATGAGCATTTATCACCAATCGGATTCACGCATTTTCGTAATTATTTTAAAGTACCTGCAATAAACAGCCCTTGAAATGACTGACGCTAGAAACAACAAGCTATAGACTTCCTACTTGGAAAGAGTTAGAGTGCTGCCCCACAAACCGATGCCATGCACTTGAAAACAAGGAGTACAGTGTGCAATTGAGCACATCAGTGGCAAAAGAGCCTACCAATAAGCCTCCTTATAATCGTCATTTTGGTAGTCATGCTACGTTAAATGCTGCTGTTGGTAGCGATTGAATAGAGTAGTGCATTATATGCAGCAGTAAAGACCATAGCATCACACGCTGCCAAATTTTCAATTTGATGCCGGTTGCAGATAGATTTAAAGAGGCGAAGAAGCTAAGGCTTTGTGTCAACTGCTTGCACAGAGGTCACAGAGTTCATTTTTGCTGTGCGAGTTGCTGTTTCAGATGTAGACAACAGCATCATACACTTTTTCATCGGAATAATGGACAATCACCATTTCAACCACATCAAACGTCGCCAAATTTTAAATTTTATTACTCAAGACGCTAGTTAAATATAAAATGTTTGTAAACATTCAATGACGAGTGAAAGATCAATATACAAAAAGGGTTTAGAAATGGTAGTTGTGCCAAAAATTACATCGAAGCAACCAAGCTGCCTATCGACATCAAAAAATGACATATTCCAACAAATTTCTCAATGGCAGACTCTGAGTTCTGTCGACCACAGCAGGTAGACATGATGATTGGAACTGAACTATTTTACGATCTGATTAGTGGAAATTCCATGAAGATATCAAATGAGGTGCCACACCTATATGAAACCATAATTGGACGTACCAATCAAATTAATATATTTTGCAATAACATAGAACCACCTAAGCTAACAGAAGAAAGTTTTAGCTAAATTAATCAAACATTCGAAAGTTTTGGAGCATTGAAGAATTCCAACCAAATGAAAGGATAGTCAATAAAGAGGATGAAAAATGAGAGGAACATTTCTTAATAAATGTCACGCGTAATAAAGAAGGTCGATTTATTGTGAAATTCCCTTTTAAAGATTATATTTCTCTTCTCGGTGATAGTTTTGGGACAGCTAAGACCCGGTTTCATAATTTGGAGAAAATACTACAGCGTAATCCGGACATTTGGCAACAGTACCAGACCTTCATGAAGGGATATGAAGTTATCAAACACTTGCAAATTATAGATGTCAAGGATCAGTTTATATGTATGTTTTTTTTACGTCATCATTGTGTGTTGAAGCCGGAAACACGACAACAAAGTTACGTGTTGTGTTCCATGCTTTATGGAGAACAAGCTCAAGTGAATGGCTTAATTCTATCTTGAGAGTCGGTCTCGAAATTATAAAGTACTTGTTCTCAATTATTTTGCGTTTTAATTGCCGATATCTCTAAAATGTATCGGCAGGTTCACTTGTTGGTAGATGAAGAGCCAAAATACCTGTAATGTATACTATGTCGTTTCAACTTATCATATTCACTCTAAGTATTCCGCTTAAAAACTATCACGTACGGAATAGCGCCTGCATCATTCTTAGTCATTCAGTGATTACAATATCTTGCTCGAGAAAACATCTTAACTTACCCATTGGGTGCAAAGGTAATAATAGAGGATTTTTATGTAGACGATATGTTATCTGGGGCAGAAACTATCGAACAAGCATTAAAACTTCGACGAGAAGTCGATACAATATTGAGGAGTGAATGTTACGAATTGAGAAAGTGGGCTACCAATGACATCGTTTGCTACAGGGGATTCCAGTCGCATTATGTGAACAAAAAGTTTGCATTCACTCAAGCGACTAAAAGTTACTAGTGCAAACTCCAAGTGTCGAGTATTAGTGGTTATTGCAACCTTATTTGATCCTCTGAGATTAATTAATCCAATAATCGTATCTTGTTAAATATACATGCAGCATTTATGGCAAATGAAATTGCCATAAATGCTGCACAAATATGATGCTACCCTAACAGAACCGTATATTTCGCAGTGTACAAAATTCCAAGAGAAACTTCCATTAGTAAAAGACCTTGCTTTCACTCGATTATTTTCGCTTCAAAATTTAATATTGCAGATCTGCACGGTTTTGCTGATGCATCAACCGTAGCGTAAGGATGCTACATTTATGTTCGATTTGTTTCGGAAGATGGAATAAGCTTACTTTGTCAAAATCATGAAACGCACCAATATCAAACCAATTTCGTTGCCACGACTGGATTTTTGTGCGGCTGAAGTACGAGCATATCTTTTGTATTATGTTTTGTCAGAGGTAAAGTTCAGGTTTGAAGGAGTATTTTGTTGGTCCGACACCGAGATTGTTCTGAATTGGTTAGCAGCTCATCCAACTAATTTGAATATTTTCGTGGCAAAAAGAGTATCAACCATTCAACGGTTAATAAGTAAATGCATTTGGAATCATGTCGAAACTAAAAATAATCCAGCAGATGCAATATTGATCACTAGACTTCAAAAATTGCTCTGAACGCAGAAAACCCGAGTTTATTCTGGTAGCATCGATGTATCGCTTCGTTAATTCATACAAAAGACTAGTAAGAGTGTTCTCTTACGTGCTCCGATTTATCGACTTTCATATATTTAAATGAAAACTGAAGAGTGCAGGACATGTTTTACTTCCATGGAAATGTCAAGGTCGTTGATATTTATCACTCGTGTAATACATTTACTAAAAATTACAACAAGCGTCAGAGAAGTGAGTCGATGTCATAAAGTAGCCGTTTAAACCGACTGAGTCTATTCATTTATTCATTATCTACTATAGACATCGGCCAAGGGTTTGCCAACAAATTATGGGTAATCCACCATCACACCGTGTACAACCAGCCAGACCAATTTTAATAGTGGTGTCGATTTTTGTGGTCCAGTTTGGGTTCACTACAAACACCGAGGACAGCGTCCAGGAGAGACGTACAAAGCTATTTTTGTATGCTTTGCAACAAAGGCCACACATCTGGGATTGGTCAGTAACGTCTCTAAAGGAACGTTCGTTGCGGCACTCAAGCGTTTCGTGCCTTGTCGAGGCCTTTGTCACGTGTTATATTGTGACAATGTCACAAATTTTGTCGATGGTCATCTTCACTTAAATGAATGTTGGGAACTGTTGTTCAATCACGAAAATCGAGATCACATTATTACTGCATACTAGCAGGATACTATTGAATTTCACCCCGTTCCAACAAAATCACCGCATTTTGGTGGGTTGTGGGAGGCAGCGGTGAAATCGGGCAAGCACCATCTGTATCGTGTGATCGGAGATTCGATGTTAACCTTTGAAGAGATGGTCACACTAATTATACAGATTGAAGCGGTGTTAAATTCAAGACCACTTACACAGATGCGTGTCATCCTCTATGTTTTTTTTTGTTTATAAATATGAACTAGTAATACAAATGTCAAAAAACATCCAAGTTTCAAACCAAAATAATCTACATATAATTGTAGACTACAAGTTTTAGTCCTACTAAAACTCATAGAGTCTACATATTTTTACTGAGATTTTTTGCATCCAGCACATGTAGACTTGTAGAGTCTACGTATTTTCGGTAGACTCTACGTGTGCTAGATGCGCCCAATATTTTACTATTCTTCATACATGGCACCGCGAACAATAGTAAAAATAGAAATAGGCTATCGTACGTATAAGGTATTAATTATGTGGTTTGTGTATGAGGTGCAGTACACAAACTGTAAGTAGGATGGGGCTAGCGACATTAGATATAATTATATTCTAAGTAATTTTAAATTTTTACAGTTTGGTAAAATCAATAAATTTGAATGAAATTATTTGTAATGAAACAAATGAATTGATTCCAATGGAATAAAATCTTGATTCATTTAATTGTGGCTAGAGATTAAATCACGCCGCCACATTTTCACAATTCCATATTATTAAGTATAGCTCGGAGTTCTTAATTTATTGCGGTACAAAGTTATGGAAAATTAAAAAAATGTTTTAAAATATTTTATTAGGTAAAAAAGGCTTGGGTCTATAAAAGGTGCTCAAAAGTTCCCTTCTGTGATTGAATTCAGGCTGAAATTCGTTTAAGTACGGCTTTGGTTATTTAAATTCTTGGTAATTCTTCCCTTATCTGTTGAGTTGCTGTATGTATTCGTTGGTTTAGTTCTTCTTTTGTTTTAATTTCATTGACCCATTCATCGTGCCCCATACATAAAAATCTAATACAACTAAATCGAGGGCTCTTGCAGCAAGCCAATAAATGACCTATTTTTTCAATACCTCAGGCAAGCGCTAGATTGAGGTCAATTGAAAAAAGATTTAAGCGATCAAACGAATATTATAAGGAATATACAACATTTATGGAGGATTAACTTAACTCAGGGCATATTATACAGGTACCTTGGGAAGATGTTCCAACTAAAAATAATAAAAGGTATTTTATTCCTAATCATACCATCTACATACAATTACAAAACTCAGGGTTGTTTTTGATGCATCCTGTAAAACCACAAATACAGTCTCGTAACGAATATTTAAATTTTAGACCAAAGCTTCAACCGGAGTTAACAACGACCCTATTAAGATTTCGCCTACACCTAGTAGCAATTAATGCGGACATGAATGTACCGACAAATTTTAGTTCACCCATAAGATGCCAATTATCAATTCATATTGTGGTGTAGAGATTCACACGAAGAATTCAGTCCTCACAAGTGTATGACAGTTATGTTCGAAACTTCATGTGCGCCATTCCCTTAGGATACACGGATTAAAAATGGGTCTGCGGAGTTAATGCCTGTGTATTGGTGAATGGAGTAGAGCGAGCTACTCTTGCTTCTGGTTACTCATTAATTGTTCGGATGCCACTTTCTTGAATCGAAAACATTTTTCGCAATTGTAAAGCGTTTGATTGCCTAATCTTTAGCATTCATGATCCAACATTTTGTAATTAGATGTGCTAACGTCACCTGTAAGCCTCCGTGAAGAATGAGATGATGTGCTTATTCAGTAACGAGTTCTGAAATTCCGACTCTTATATTGCTCTATAAATATTGCGCACCAAAGCTGATTGATTCGTAACTGTCGAGCGTTTCAGGATTTTCGTCCATGCGTAAATATCTGAGTATTCCAACTTTTATGCTTTTTTGGATGGTTCTTAATAGTTTTGATAGTAGTAGGGCACCACATTTATTACAGACTACAACGAAATTCAAAGTTTTTTTAGCAACCTTTTTTTGCCGCTATTAGTTAAACTACCGGTGAGCTTTATGCATTTGTTGTTTTAAAGTATACTGCGAATCATTGATTAACGGGACACAATCCGCCTTCTCGTCCACTTGTAGGTACATCAATTATTAATTCTTTATTGGTACTAGCCCAATTTTTAGATGAAATCCTCCTTCCTGTAGGAGTTGTGTGGATTGAACTTACACTGGCTGACTTAATGTATCCGCACCTCATATAAGATGAATAATGATTGAAGCTGTGGGATATTTTCCTTTTTCATCATTTGCTAGTTGATACAAGACTTTAGTAGCTAAATATTTAGCTGCTTTGGTCATATATGTACAGTTTTAAGTTTTAACATGTCCAGAAGATTGAACCTTCTTTCAATGCTGCATGACATAGTAGGTAATATGCATCTTCTGACTCTTCCTCAGTTTGTTTCATATGACGAAATTCGGTGGCACAACCTTCCTTAAGTATTGGATCTCTCGACAATATTTTCTCATCCTGAAGATGTCTTGCTACTGCTACTGCCATTGTTTTGAATCTCCTAGGTACGCTATTGGATTCATATGGAAAGAGATGCAAACTTCATAGCGCCCATCTTAACGTCGTTTATGTGAATTTTAAAATACCTTTTCAGCTAAATGTAAATTATGTAAGCTGAGTAGCTGGTTCGTTCTTATTTCCCTTGATGAAATGAGGTTTAAGAACTGTAATATAGTCTGCGCCTATAGCAGTATATCAATGGGCGTCCGAATATAATAATTTGGATCTGCAAAAAGCAGATTGTTCAAACATTACCGTTGTTCTAACTCAAATGACGCTTATGGCAGATTCTTATCTATTTTGGTTAATATAGGGGTGACTCAAATGTTTCATCACTTGGGTGACTTTGAAAGTAGTTCTTGGAAACCAATCCAATCTTAGCTGCTTATAAAAATGTTGTTTATAAAGTATTCATGATTTTGTAGATCCTCTTCAGTTGGTCCTAGGAGGATTTCTTCATGCAATCATCCAATTTTTCAATTGCAGAATTTAAATAAAAAACCTTTTGCATTTTATATTCGCAGGTGCCCGTTGTTTATTTGTCACATGCCTGTGCTATAACTTTTTCAAGGTGATTTATTGTTTGGATCTTCATTGTTTTCTTGAAATTTTAGAATTATTAATTTTGTTGCTGGGCTAAATTCTAGTTCCCATTTGAAACTTTTACATTTTCTACGGTAATTACGGGTGATGGTGTTTGTGTTGGTATGGGTCCCGCAGTTTATAACCTAGTATTTCATCGCGTACATCTAAACATACGCTTCATAAAGCATACAAACAACCCAATCGACAGTGGGGTCGACTGTGTGGGCGGAAAAATCCCTAGTGTGAAGTGAATTCTCGATTTTGCACTCTAAAGTGAGTGAATCTACAAGATTTTACTCCGTGGTAAAGAAACTTAAGATTTACTTAATTAATTATGCCTTAAAGGAAGAAATTCAAACAGAGAAGAATCATGCGCTTGAGATATGGCCCAAACACGACAGTGCACGAGGTTAGGAATTTAATGAAAACTCCAGATGTCTTCAACAAATAAAAAAACGCTAGTGAAGACAATGGTCCCTCGGGGTAGGAAACGACTTGTCTTCTTCTGCTAAAGAAGCTAAGTTTCTTTAAACAGTATGAGCCTGCAATGGTGTTCCTAAATAAAAGCTCGTTGGAAAAGTATTGGTATATAGAGTTGATTCGGGTCACCAATCCATTAAAACCAAACAACTATCCTAATTTTTATTTTGTTTTTGTATTGATTTCGATTTTCTTGTGTTTTTATTATATTTTTCCAGTTTATAACCGGATTGGGGGTGAAAATCTTTTACAAATTTTTTATTGTTATGATTATTGTTATGGATTTCCCTTTTATTATTATATACATTTTTTTTTTCATCTATGGATAATATTTAAGCTATTTACATGTATAAGGGATAACGGAAATTATTTTATCTTTTTATGTATATAGATACAGTCGATGGCCACAAGAATATAATTTTCTTCTATTTTATATACATCCATATTGTGTAACCTCGTATCTATAGATGAAAATTGAATAGTAATTTTCGTGATTTTTACTGGGATTTTATTGAGTTTTTTTTTTATATTTTATTATGTCGAGATGACGAGTGACTTGAAATATTGGGTGATAAATCGCAGTATTTGATTTGATGGATATCTGGAAAATCGAATCTTTCATCGTTTTATTTCTGTTTTATGTAAATATACTTGTAATTTCAAGTTTTCAAAAGTTGATGTCAAAACTGTTTAAAAAGTTGACCGAGGAAAGGTTAACCGATGTCAAGTGACGAATTCATTACATGAAAGTAAAACAAGAAGTATAACAACTAGTTAATCCTTAGAAGAATGCGCTTCTTTTAATTAAACATTGAGGTATGGAAGACTAAAATATATGCCTTGGTTACGAAGCTAAATACTAATGGAAATGGGTTGTTTACTTATGAAAATAATAATGACCACCCTATCAAAGCTTTGTTCTTTATCCAACTGGTGTAAAAGAGAATATATTTGAGTGGTAGTTCCAGTGGTAAAACTGAATTTAGTAACACAGAAGTAAACTGCTTGCTCGATAGTTAATCTCACATGGATTATAGTGAGTGTCTCCTAACTAAAGTATTAAGTTGGAAATTAAATGATCTTTACACATACAGCAATCGCCAAGCCAGTTTGTGCGTGATAGAAAACAACTATAAGGGCAACTATAGCTGGAAACATAAAAAGTTTGACGAACAGTTTTTTTTTCCATATTTAAAGATAAAGTTTTGTCAGAACTGCAGAAAATCAGGTGTCTCACATGACAGTTCTTGAAGATGCGATTAAGTACTTCAAAAAAAAACAATTTAGAATATAACTTAAATTCAAACTTATCTTTTGATTTCTTAGATGTAAAATTACTTTTACATACTGTATATTTTAGTAATTGCGCAATTTCTCAATGCCATCTCTCGTGTTCAAACACAGATGGCGCGTTAATAGTTGGATAAATTATTATAATTGGGGAAATTTATTAGATCAAAATTTGATGTTTGGAGCGATTCAATTAAAATCGTCCTCTTTCCTGTGACTTTCGAGGCGACAACATCAAAAATAAAAAAAGACGAATAAAAAAGCGATTATAAGGTGTAATAATTTTGACGATTAATTAGCGACAATTCGAATTAGACATTGGCGATTATCAATTGAAGCTTAAAATCTAAACATAAAAACAATTTATTAAATTTATAAAATGATATAAACAATTAAGTAATAATTTTATAAATTAATTTTAAAGTGAACTAGAGTGCGATAATTTAAGCTTAGTGTTTTTATTTCATTTGGAGTGGCCATTGGCGAAATTTTGATAAGTTTTGTGAAATGGCAGATGGTCGCGCGGCGTCTTGAAGAAATAACGAGTGCTACAAAAAAAATTTAAAATGAAGGATCTATTGACAACGTGTAAGTTAATATTTAACGTCTTGATGAAATGTGGTCCGTATATAAGCCTTTGGAAAACAAGATTAAATTTGATGATGACGTCACCAAGACTATAGACGAATTATAAGAAAATGATTTCTCTTTAAAGGCTAAGTTGCTGACGAAATTCGACTTCCACGAATAAATGTACCGGTGTTTTCAAGGATTTACTCGGAATTTCCCTCCTTTAGAGATTTATTTCAAGCTTCAGTCGTAAGGTAAACTAATATAAGTAGGGCGCAGAAGCTACAATATCTAAAAGGCTTGTTAATAGGCGAAGCTGCGGCTTTAATCAGGCACATTAAAATGACAGAATTACGAAAAAGCTTGGTGTATAATTCGGAAGAGATTTGATAATAAACGACATGTCGTTGCTATTTTATTGAAAAGGTTTACGTACCAACCATTCATAGTACAACCTTCGACTAGGACATTACATCACATGTTGTGATGTAATGGAGGAAGTTTTGAGAGGACTTAAAGCTGTTCAATTAAATCATTATACTACTGATGAGACACGAAACAGCAACGTTAGTTACAATTTTCACGCAGATGTAAATATTGGCGAGACATTAAGAGAGTTTTCGGAATTGGAAGAAATTCGAAGCTGCAAAATACTGATCAACGATGAAAAACGAGATATATAGTTAAAGATATAGATATAGATATATATATATATATATATATATATATATATATATATATATATATATATATAAATATATATATATATATATATATATATATATATATATATATATATATATATTTAACTATAGTTAAAATCCCATTCAAAGATGAAACTCCAAAACTGAGAAATTGCAATGAAGCGCTTTCAAAATTTTGAGCGAAAACTAAATGCAAATCCACACTTAAAATGCGAATATGTGAAAGTTATGCAAGTATATATCGAGCTAGGACATATGCGCGAATTATCCCTGACTGATAAATCTAACGGTGACGCTACGAATTTTTATCTTCCACATCATTGCTTAGTAAAAGCAAGACAACTAACATTCGAGTAGTGTTTGATGGATCTTGCAAGTCTAGCAATGGTTTGTCGATTAACGACAATATGTTTGTTGGTCCAACAATACAACCTACTCTTTGGACAACGATATGAAATTTTCGTTATCATAAAATTGTTTTAGCCACCGATATCAAAAAGATGCACAGGCAGGTGAAAGTAGCTGAGGAGAATCAAAATTACCAAAGAGTATTGTGGCGAGAGAATGATTATGAATCGCTGAAACATTTCGTGCTTACAACAGTAACCTTCCGGTTAGCAAGTTCTGTATTTCTAGCGATAAGGGATCTACATCAATTAGCCTATGACATGAAACAGCAATTCTCGCATGTAGCTCAGGTAATTGGAAATGATTTTTATGTTGATGACCTAATTACAGGAACAGACTCATTAGAAAAAGCGATGGAATTATCATCGCTCTTTATTGGAAACATTTAACACATTTTTTTAGCTCTTTTCTCACTGAGTCCTGCCTTTGACAATCCAATATTTATGACGGATAAGATAGGATGTTAGGGAAGAGCCAGAATATAGATATTTACTATGAACATAGGAAATTACCATTCTACTTAGGATATGGGATTTGGGTAGAATGATGGAGTACTTTGAGTCGTATTGACTCATTGAATTTTATAATCTTCCACCAACTCTGAGTACGCCATCCGAAAGAAACCGAAACAAATACAAATGTATTTGCTTCTACAAATACACAATTCGACTCAATGGCATTCAATACCACCAGCTGCTCCTCATTTTGGGGGCTTATCGAAGGCTGTTAAGAAATCAGTGAAATCACACTTAAACAAGGCCACAAGCAATTGCAATTTGACATTCGAAAAGATATCCACGCTGTTAACAGAGGCAATTTTAAATTCAAAGCCGCTTTGTCTCGTATCTGAAGAGGACGCAACAATTAAAGCACTAACACCTGCTCACGTTTTAATAGGATCAACATTATCATCAATAGTTGAAATTGATCCAGAAGACTTACCACTATCACGAATATCTCGATAGCAGTTAATACAACAACGAGTCGGAGGTTTCTGGAACCATTTCAGCGAGGAGTATTTAAATTCACTTCAACAGCGAAACAAATGGCCAAAAATAATTAAATATTTAAAAATCACCGACCTACTTAGTGCTAATTAAAGAAGATAATTTACCGTCACGTAATGGGCATTAGGCAGAATTGTTGTAAAATATTGCCTCTGTTATATCCACAACAGCTTGATTATGTGAAAATCATCGACTAAAAACACGAGGAAGAAATTTCTTCTGCATGTTGCAAAGTGGGAAACAACCAGGCTTTCGATACTGATACATTTTACAACTGTGGTCCGTGCATATCCGAAGCGGTTTGTTAGCTTTTACAATATTTGCACAGAGAAAGACCAATGGATAGTTATCCTGAGGACAGGAACATTGCAAAATCCATCATCATACCACCCAATCTGCTTACTGGAAACGGCTGGTAAAATATTAGAGAGTTTATTTTGCGAAAAACTGCAGAGGGCCAATATAAGCAAACATCTCCTATGTTTTTAAAGGCATCTTGTAGTTTTGCGTATGAAAATCAATACGGAATCCGTAAGACACGCTGTACCATTGACTCCTTTTAGTTTGTTGATAGATTTGGTGCGAGAAGCGATTGTAAATATATTTAACTGAAAAATAATATTTAGCGGGGTCACATTTAATGTTAAAAATACCTTTAGTTATGAGTGCATATATTAGACGCACTACTTAGTATAGAGGCTATCAAATATTTAACGAAGGTAGTGGCTTAAAAAATAGAATTGCAAAGTGCAAAAGCAATGGAGGCACAAAATACCATCATTTAATCGGAGTTGTACTCCAATGGTCGGTGCTAGTTACTCTATTGAAGAATGTCATGTATCACGGAATTGCAAACTGACGATCCTAGAAGAAGCAAAAGATGTCGGCTTTGGTGGCCAAACATAAAAGTAATAACTTTTTATTATTGTGCTGATGTAGGTGGTTAAAAGTGACAGGATATTTCAACCCCAGACATGTTCGTGGCACTATATTTGACGTTGTCACAAGTACTTGCATGTTTCGTATTTTTGGATATCACCTTGTACCTATGACAATACTGCTGTAGAGTCCGTTGATGCCTTATTTGGTGCTTGTTGAATTTGCTTATTGTCGAAGTTGTTTGAATACAGTAAAACAGTTGCAATCCACTCCAGTTGTGGCTGTGTCACCTTAATTTTTGTTAGTGCCATTGTTGTTTTGCCAGCATTAAGGCTGACATTGACTTAATTTTTTATTGATGCGTCGCTGAAACCATGAATTTATATTTCTGATTTATTTTTGAAACTTATCCATCCTGTTAGTCATTTCTTGCCTAGCTCTTCAAAAACTGCCTCATCCCAATTGAACCCCGAGAGCTATAGTACAACATGATATTGGGATTACAATAATTGGTGCTAGCCATCCTATTTGGTAAAAAAATTGGCCGTTGTAGATAGAAAATAGATAGAAAAGAACGGAATGTTTTCCAGGATGAATGCAATGCAGGTACAGTGGCATAGTACATTACATTCGTCCACCCAACGATGGAACATCACCGGCTGCTCGTGATTTCAATCTCTCTGATCGATGGACGTCTCCTGAGCTGTTGAAATCTTGATTTGGTGCAGTTGATGATTGGGTTGATGTTGCCATAACATCCGGAAATGAGCTGACAGAAACATTTGTTTTGATTAAAATTAAAGTCGGTATAATGTTTGTTGATGCCTGAAATAAATTAATAAATTAATTAAACTCAAAATCAAATATAGTATTTAATTTTATGTACTTATCTTCATTATTATAGTCGATCTATCTGACAGCGCCAATGTAAACAAACATAATGGCTTGCAAATATTGTAATATTGTTGGGTTGGCATACGGTTTAGTACAATCAATGTAGATGGCACATGAATAGGTTGCATGTTAAGGTAGATGGTAGCAAAAGCGTTTGCCAACTTAACAATATTTCTTAAAGATTAGATTTTTTGGCATAATAATTCACTTTGCGATTGGCGTTCGATAAATGAGTAAGTCTAAAATTCAACTTAATTTTCATCAACTAGCTATACATTTAAAAACAAACGATTCTTTTCATTGATCTATATTATATTTAAACTTTATAAAATTATATTGGATAATTAATAAATTTATATTTCATATTTATTTTACAAAGTTATTGTTTATATATTATATGTTTTCATATACTTATTGTTTTGGAAATAGTGAATAATAAAATTGATAACAGTTGAATTAAGTGTAATATTCATTTAAATAAGATTTATTAAGTGCCCCCAGAATAAACTTTTATTACAATTTCATAAGTGTCGTGTAAGGTGGATTATTCATATAGCTTGTGTTTTTTTCTAATTCCTTGCCGCGACAATGTTAAACCCTCAAAATAAGTTTAAAAGTTCTTGGTGGTTAAGAAATCATCTTCACGACATCTCAATTGACCGATGTGTCGTCGTATTATTGTACCCTTTTATGTGCCCGGTTTCAACAGGACCAGTGGTTTCTGTTAGAATTGCTGGTATCCACTTTCGTCCAGAAGCATAATTTCACGCCCATACTTTTGAACTGTTGGTTAATTCACGAGGGCACACATTAGTTGTAGTGGATTCTTTTTTCATTGGTATTGAATCTGGAAATATATTCCTATCCGACCATTGAATACAAATTCAGCTGGACTCTTTCTAGTACTCGTGGATGGCGTCTCATAATGGTGGAACAGTATTGCTTGTAGGCTTTTTCTTCAAATAGTCCTTAGTCTCGGTTATAATTCCCTTTGCTTGTCCATTGGGTGATGTGTGAAACGTAGCAACAAGAGTATGATGAATTCTGTTACTCTCGTAGAATACTTTGAAGTCTGCCGAGGAAAGTACTGTACCATTATCACTTACAATTATTTCTGGAATGCGGTGAGTAGCGAAAATAGATAGAAGCACTCTAAGGGCACAATATGTTGATGTAGTTGACACGATGCAACCATTTGGAGTAGTAAACAACCAGAATAAAATATCTCTAGACCTAGACTCTAGACCATGGCCTATTTGCTTGTTCTTACAACTGAATGGGGGTTGCAATATGCAGACCTTTAGCTTAGTTCGACGCCTTCGTTTAAATTGTTCGTTGAGCTTCTCGGGCCATCTCCTGAGGTTCCACAAATGCACATGATAAAGAATAGGGCCCTTCATCGTAGACGTAGCCATATCAGTCGATATGAATTTAAAAGCACACTCCATCGCATTAACCTGGGAGAGAGTATTTGAGGTGATGGCTTCTCAGGGTTAAACAATCCCAAAAGTGGCTTATGGTCTGTAAATATGTTGAAATTTCGGCCACTCAGAAAATGGTGAAATTTTTTAACACCAGCTATAAGAGTTGGACTTAGCGTTCCGGAATAAAAATAAGCCTTTCGGACTTAAAAGTGTTACTCATCCTGTGTGATAATACAATTCCAATGCCAAATGGAGAAGCATCACACACCAACTATATAATGGAAGATGCTCATTATAGGAAATGAGCACCTTATCAGTCTTTAGGATAGGTTTAAACTGGTCAAAACTCTGCTGTTGGACTTGTCCCTATTTCAATTTTGAATTTTCATGAAGCAGCTGATGGAGGGGCACAGCGATGATTGCTTTTCCCTGAATGAAAGTATGATACAAATTGATGAGGTTTTGCGGATTGCTTCAACCTTCCGTTTAGTGGGTTCAACTCCACAGAGTAACTTTTCAATGAAGTTTTGAAAAATTTCGGGCCCTGTGGAAATCCCAAATTGAAGACGCTCCTTTGTGAGTCGTGATTTTTTTATTATTGATGTCTTTTCGTCAACCGTAAACCACTGATAGGTTTGAGCCAGGCCAAACTAAGCGAAGATTTTACCCTTTGGCATTGTAGATAGTAAATGGGTGGCTGACGGTATTGGAGAAGTGTGAGGTAATAGAGCTTTATTGACACTAGACCTAAAGTCACCGTAAATCCGGACAGATCCATCATATTTTAGAACAGGCACAATTAGTATGTGTGATTAATTCTTTACAACCCGATGATGTATGGTTGTGTTAAGACAGTTCCTGCAAAGCCCCAATAGTGACACGAACTGATTTTTCTAACAAATATGCATGGATTTAAATTTCATGCAGTCCTGGATATGATGACATTAATTGAATATCGAGCAAGTTCTTCGTGTGTCGTTAGTCAAAAGAGTGCTTCCTGCTTGAGAGAAAAATACTCATTTGGATTTCAAATCACGAATGATCAAGTGAGTTGGAAACAATTGCTTAACATATCAGAATCAGATGATCATATCAAACAAATTGATAACTTGTGTTCCAAATATACAGAATAGTTTTTAAAGACAGTTAGGGACACTGCAAAAATTTCAAAGCGCACTTGGCATTGAAACAAAACTATAAACCATGAGCATTCAAATTTCAACCTCTGCTGTTCGAGCAGCAAAGCAAAGTAAAAGTTGAAATTAACAGGCTTGTATCAATAGGCGTCTTGAAACTAGTAGAAATCCAGCAACTGGACAACACGCATCATTGTAGTGAACAAACCTCAAAACAAAATTCGAATTTGTGACGATTTCAAAGTAACTGTGAATCCACAGTTGAATGTTGAGCAGTATCCGATTCCTAGAGTGGGAGTATTATTCCAGCGTCTCCAAGGTGGTCAGAGGTTTTTGAAGCTTGACTTGAAAGATGCCTACCTTCAATTAGAACTTGTCGATGAGTCAAAAGAGCTTGCCATCATAACCACCCCTTTTGAATTATTCCCAAAAATTTGGAAGTGGTTTTGAAGAAATTAAATTTTTCTAGAGTGAAGTTCAGTATCTTGGATACATTTTGGATGAAAGTGGTATTCGTCCGTCTGACCGAAGGACCTGAAAGATTTAGGCCTATTTTTGGGTAAAGTAAATTACTATAATCGCTTGTTTAAAAAATTTTCTCAAATTGCACCTCCATTGCAGCTAAATGAGCTGAAGAGAAATGATATCATTTTTGAGTGGAAAAGAAAACAAGAGAATGCATTTCAAACAATTAAGAAATATCCATTGGACACTGCTATGTTGGTTCATTATCGCCCAGATTATACATTAGTTCTGGCGACTGATGCGTCTAGTTACGAAATGGGGGCCGTATTATCACAAAATTATCCAGATGGTTCCAAGCATCCAATTGAATTTAGGTCAAAGACACAGAATGAACATCAACGCAGATACAGCCAAATCGAGAAGGAAGCCCTTTCAACAGTATTTGATTATCGTGAATACCACTAGTACTTGTAGGGTCGTCAATTTATTTTAGTGACAGACCATAAGCCTCTAGTTTCACTTTTCAATCAAAAGAACAGCCTCCCAGTCATAACTGTTAATCGACTCCAGTGATGGGCAATCTTTCTAATGGGTTACAGTTTAATTCAATTTAATTCGATATAAACCATTGTAATGCTTATGCGCCCTCACGTTTACCAATAGGGCCTGACGAAGAATTTGATCAAAAGGAGGAAAGTGCGTTTGAAGTCGATGAAATTTATAAAGAGAATTTATCCAATTTTCCAATTGATAGCCAGAAAATCAGTGAAGAAACCAGGAAGGACCATAAGTTGTCAAAAGTTTTATAATTTGCGAGAAATGGTTGGCCATACACGGTGGACGGGGATATGCAGTCTTTTGCGTTAAGAAAAAATGCGCTCACATGTTTTAATAACGTTTTGTTATTGCACACGGAATACACATGAGGAGTAGTTTCTAATAGTCTGCGAAGTGAAGTATTAAAGATGCTCCATGTAGGGCCAATGCCCTACATGGAGCATCTTTAATACTTCACTTCGCAGACTATTAATTTAATACTTTAATACTCTTCGGGTGTTGTGAGGATGAAGCAACTTGCCCATCGATATTGTTGGTAGGCCAAAAATTGACGAAGAAATTGAGTCTACTTGTAAATTATGCAAACGTTGTCAAGAAGTAGCTCCTAACCTGCCGAAGCATAACAGCAGCTGGCCTTATGCAACAAAACCATGGGAACGTATCCATATTGATTTATCCATACGCAATTAAGGTGGCTGATATTACATCGAAATCTACGATTCGAGCCCTAACATACATTTTCACAACAGAGGGACTATCAGATTCAATAGTCAATGACAATGGACCTTCATTTACGTCGCAAGAGTTCGCCGTATTTTGTGAAACAAACGAGATCGAGCACCTCAACACCGCACCATTTCATCCAGCGTCAAATGGTGAAGCAGAACGCTTTGTTAGAACGTTCAAAGTCATAATCTTAAAAGAAATTAAGACAGGAACAGTAACAGATCTCGCTCTACTGACGTTTTTAAGAACATACCGTTTCGCTCCTGGAACCAGCAATAAATCACCGAGTGAAATTTAGCATGGAAGGCAAACCAAAAAACATTTGCTGAATCTGCCAAATATCCCGAATTATCCGGTGATGACATATTTTGTGTTGTCAGTTGCTTTTCTATATTGTTGGTAGGTTGCCAGGTTCTTTATTATTTTTTAGATCGAAGGTTGGTAAGTCAACAACTGGTACTAATTTTACCTAAAAAACGATCGGAAATTTGTAATGTAATCCATCGTTTGAGTTTTTAGTTTGACTCACACCAACGAAAATCCGGCCAGTATATAGTTCTTGGAATATCAAAAATTCTATTTTAGAAATTAAAAAATTTTTTTAGTCGTATAATAAAATTTTCAGCCCGTTTTAGTGTCGTTTTTGTTTTTTCGGGGAATCCTATTTCCTATTTCGACGCTCCCAGTTTCTACCACCTAAAATAATTTATGTTCTTGATGTTTGTGGGTTTTAAATCAAATTAAAAGTAAAAGTTTGTGTTACTTGTTGTGTTGGATATAAAAAAATTTTTTGCGGCGAGCTTTTGTGTAATAATTTTACCACCACAACTACTCGTATAAATTACCTTGTAATTTATTTACTCGAATTTTGCTGGAATATCTTAATGTAGGGAAAACAAGCATAAAAGCTTCTCTATATATACATATTATTACGAATTCGTTACATCGTATCGTTAAAGCTTTCAAAAAATGTATCTGTTTTTGATTTTTCCGTTTTTTGTTTCGTACAAAACAAAAAAAAATTAAAACGGGGACAAAACGACATTTATTTTGTTGTTGTATATTTTTAAAAAGCTTATACATTTTTTTTTTAAATTTCATTTTTAAAATTTTTAGAAAACTTCTTTATTATTATACGACATTTCTTGTTGTTGTTGTTGATGATGATGTAACTTTCCCTTCGTCGTCTTGATACTTTTAAAGCGTGTTATCAAATATCAATTTTTGAAAGCTTTTTTTTTTTTTTTTAATTTTTGATGCTGTGTGTGCTTACTTATAGATGTATAAGGAGTGGTTTTATGTTGAAAATGAAAGAAAATTGATTTACTACTCGTATATAAGCGTTTATGATTGAATCAAATTTTTTGACGACGCACACGTATAGAAGGATTAAATTCGATTAATTTTCAACTTTGCTTTGAAAATGAAAGTACCAAATATTTTAAAATTGAGTTATTTGAAAATAGAAGCATAACCAATTTGTGTTTTAAATTATATTAGGCGGTGTGCGAGCTTTATTGTATGACGGTGGTGGAATAAAGCTTATTTTTTAATTCTCTAAATAAAGCATGATACTTTAATACATTTAAAACGACCATAGCTGTTGTGGTCGGAGAACAACCACATTTCTCAAAAATTATGTTTACACGAGTAAAATATCCTAAGGATAACTCCGAAGTGTCCTTTATTGGTCGTAGGCGCTACTAAAGAAAAATTAGTCCGCTCGGCTGACTAACCGCATACTTAAAAAGCAATTGTTAAAAAAATCATCAAAAAGAACTGGCTACACCCAAAACTTAACATGACCCCCATTTACGTTAACGGACATGCGATTTAGTATTGGCTCGTGAAATGTGGTTTCGCTGAGAAATCCAGGTGCTTTTGATGGTATCAGCCATGAAATTATTGTTTGAAACTCGTTACTCTGCAAGAAACTTGATGGTC
The DNA here is from genome assembly GCA_963556175.1 of Tipula confusa. Classification (NCBI taxonomy): domain Eukaryota; kingdom Metazoa; phylum Arthropoda; class Insecta; order Diptera; family Tipulidae; genus Tipula; species Tipula confusa. Next base: position 80,086,896 of record OY744475.1, read on the forward strand.
AAAAAATGTCCCAAGGGTATGTGTTATTTACAGTAGGGATAACCTCGGCAATTTTGGTGTTGAAATCTCAATGTGTGCGCAAATTGCTTAACCGTCTAAAGTTGAAACCGTCCTGTATAATATATAATGTCTATATAATGTTCTAGAAATGTCTATATACCTAAAAGCCAGAACATTTTTTCTATAGTAGTTCTCTTTTTTTAACGTTCTCTTTCCACGAGTAACGTCAAATGTCATGCCCAGATATTTGTCGTATTTACATGTGGAGCTGGCTGGAAATTTTGTTCCAATGGTACCCAGTTTGTTGGTCTAGTTAACATTAAATGATTTGGTTTCAAATATCTGGATTCACTATACCTCTTTGTCCGTATGCTATTGGTCCTTTGCAATTTATTAATTGATCCTTCTACATTGTTACCAATTGCTAAGACTGCAGTGTCATCAGAAACTGTTTAAATGTGTGTTTCAGCTGTGTTGGAAGTAAAAAAGTTGGCCTATACGATTTTTTGTCATTAGGTGAATTATTTGCTTCTGAATGAACTTAGTAATGGCGTAAGTGTTTGCTTGCTACAAGCGCATGAGAGCACACTTTATTTTGGCATGTGTGACGATGGCACGTGTGAGAATTTGTCTTTCTACTCTAAAAGTTCTATACTTCGGAGTCATCCAGCCATAATCCAATATCTATTTGGCTAAGAACAATTCATCCGATTACCTGACAACTCGTTTTAGCAGAAAGTGCTAAAGACTTTGCTAGTAGCCGCCGACCTGAGTATAGATAATATAGATAATATAATATAAAGATAATATAGTACGCGTTCCAAGTCATGAACTCGGCTAGATAGACAGACTCGTTAATTAGAGGTGGCTCCTCGTATTGCTGTATTAAGTTTTTACTCCAGACTCTTTACAGTATACTGTATACAGCGTTGTTGCTAACACGATCCATTTGCTGTGTTTGCTACTCTTTTATATTTCGGCTGGCGAAAGTTTAGGCACGTAAAGCACTTCACAGCTTACCTCGCTTATGGGCTGAGAAGGTACATGTTCACTTCTTATGCGGACATCTATATTGCGTTCAACTTCACGGAGTTGATTCTTTTCAGTTGTCCAAGAACAGTTTATTTTCGAGCATGCGGCGCATAAAATTATCCGTTAATGAAAGCGATCTGAATGTATATAATGGCTTTCTTCGAGCATGCGCAGTCGCAACAACTTCATACCATACGGCTTATTGGCCAGGTACTATATCGGTAGACATCTTTTCCTATCATTGTATGCTGCATAGATGCCAATATATCTGATTCTGGTTCCGCGTCCGGGTTTATCTCTTTGATATTTACTGGTTCTTGTATTTTTATTGCTCAATTTGTGAACCATCACCCGCGGCAAGTGAGTTTAATCAATTTAAATCTACCTTGATGTTGTACCGGCGATAAAGTGTTGAATTCACGTAGCCGCTTAGATAATCTTACTTGTGGGCTAGGTTGCACCTCATATTTGAATTTTTTATACGGTCTTTATCCAATTGCCCAGCTAAGCAATTTTTTAAGGCCGAAACTGAAAATTCTGTAGAATAAAAATAATGCATTCTCAATGATATATGTCAAAGTTGAGAATATGCTATTAAGAATTTTTACAATTACCTCTGGTGTACGGCAAGGAGATGCCCTGACCCTGATACTCTTTAAGCTCATGTTAGAATTTATCTTTCGTAAACGTGAAACATCTCAGAACAACATCTTGTACCGTCAGTCCAACCAGGTGCTGGTGTTAAAAAACTATTGGATCCACATTCTCAGCTTCCATTGGTCTCAAAAGCAATGTGTCTAAAATTAAATATATGATCATTGGTTTTAGAAACCAGGACGCAAGAGATTTTAGTAGTGGTGACCATACATTTGAAGGAGTGACGAGTGTCTGATACCTCGGGTGTCTTGTCGCTCATGATAATTATGTTGGAGGGGATATTAAAGCCTGTCTTTTCGCTGACAACAGCGTTTTGTATGCATTACATCCACTGCTAAAATCCAAATACCTTGCAAAATGCCGACAAGATTAAGTTGCTTGAAAGTTGAAAAAGTGTTGATCAGATCTATTGTCATGTATGAATGTGAGAGTTGGACCCTGTTAGATGAGTATGAGAGATCGTTAATGATATTTGAGAGAAGAGCCATTCGGATGATATATGTCCCAAATATGGCTTTGATCAAGAATTAGAAGAAAATTCTTGATGTCGTTTATGAAGAAATAGCGCATAGTTAGTACGCCGGCTCGATCACGTGGATGATATCCCGAACATCTAGACTAAAGTATAAATGCATTGAAAGTGCTATAATTGTTTGTTTTCAATGTTTGTGAAAAATCGTAATACGTCAAAATTCATCAATATTTCGGTTTTTTTAGCACTCCAGATCAGCAAGGCCGAATCCAAAAATGTGCAACATCACGTATAATCACCGTTTACGCTTTTCACTCGAACTTATGGCTGTTGGTAGCACAGCTTGCATAGCGCTTGTATAAAAGACTTCCCTGTTCAATGTGTCTGCTATAGCTGATGGCTTAGATTTCTTTGGAGTTTCTACTAAAGACGACGCGGCTATATTCATTTACATAAACGGAATAGGTTCGAAAAATGTATACGCTATGCCGCTTATCTATAAGTAATTGTAACGTCGGTGTTCAGATGGAATAAGTCTCTTTCTAATGTCATTTTAGGTTTAAATTTTTGATTGATTGCAGATTTGTGTAATTAATTCAAAAAATATAACTAATTAGTAAAGCAAGTGTCATATAAGTCTTGATACATGATTTGATTTATTCGATTTCTTTGCCTCGCGCAGGTCACCTTATTGTAAAATATTTCGAAACATAGAAAGGACAAAGAATAAAACTTTGACACAACGACAGCGCTGACTTGCAAACGATAACAAAAAACATTGCAACTAAAAAAGTAGCAATAATATTTAGCCAACATTTCGTGAGTCTCGAATTGCGATCAACACCATAGTGAAAATTTTTAATGCAAAATTTACTGTTTATGCCGATAACATCTGCGAGATACAAGCGTTATTATGCAAATGTTGACCTGCAGATTTGATGGCATATCTTCAGATTACCTTCCAATTTAACTATTAAACATTTATTTGACGAAATTCATTAAGCATGAAACACCCTTGCTAACTGAATTTCCACCGGAGTTACTGCCGTCTCGCATGAACCATCCATAGACTTTCATTAAATAGACTTTGATTTAAATCATTTTCGCTATGTTCATTCAGCGGGTTGAATATTCAGGTAGCATCCGATAGTAGAGTGCGCTTAGTATATGATGACCTTGCAGGTAAATCGGTTTTAAACTTGAATGTGTCTTCACTAGGTTTCAATTGCAAGCCTAATACTATTTGCAACTCGAAGAGCTCTCTGCGAGATGATGTTCCCGTGTCTTTAATAAATGTTTTAAGCTCCTCATCATCGGTTGTTAATTTGCGTAGCTAAAACGAATGAACTTCTAATGCTGTACTATAATTTGCTTAGTCATAGCTTTGAATTATGCTCTTTATCTAGCCCCCACCTGCTTCTGGTTGACATGCTTGGAGCTTGATTCCAATTTGGTATATGCTGTGTTGTACAAAGTTCAAAATCAAAGTTCTTAAATGACAACTTGACAATAACTGTATTTCTTTACAGTTCTGCTCTTCTGGTGATATTTTAAAACTTTTTGGCAACTCTTTTACATGCCAGAACCTATGGAGCCACTTATCAATATCAACTATAATATTAAAATTCTATTGTTTTTGTCGTTTGGGCGTGTTCTACACTTCACTGTGAACCCACTTGATTTTACACCTAATTACTTGTCAATGCGACCGCTCTTGTTGAATGATGGATCCACTACTACCAAATAATTTATTGTTTGAACATCTTGCTCTGACAGCTTAAATTCATTATGGGCACCGGGCACCTTAGGAACTATGAAAACCGGCATTGTTATAGTATTGTTGAACTGTAGTTTGTGATGTAGTGACCATTTCCGTAGTTTCTCGTGTTGTGTCATTACCAATTTTGCCAAGTCCTTTCATCATGACCCTTACATTGGTATATCTAAGTCTCAAATCTGGCGTATACTTCTCTGAAATAAGCGATGTCTGTGACATGGAATTCAGTAATCCTCAATATGCCTGGTTTTGACCGCAAACATCCTTGATTTTAATTATTAAGCAGCATATATTCTGTGTTGTGAGAATTAAAGAATCGGCTATCCTTTAGTAGAGCATCTGCTTTCTGTGTTGATGTCATTGCTTCATAAATACTTCATTCGAATATTATATGCCAACCTTGTTCAAATCGTCCTTTTTTAAAATAGCCTTTTATGGATTTCATCATGTCTACTCTACATTCAAGAAATGCGAGTAGACCTTGTAATGTGGGAAAATCATTTTCAACTATCTCCCGTGCCCAAAAACACTTAGTTTCATTTTCCAATTTGTTTACTGTAACGTAAATTAACCATAGATCTTTTCGTTCTACCTCAACACCAAGTGCATCGCCGGAAATATTGCGGCCCTTGCCCGGATTAAATTTGACATTGTTTTTCTGTGCGCTTTTTATCTTCAAAAATGTCGACCATTTTCCGTTCAAACTTCTCGGGTGCAAAATTAAGGCCATATTCCATACGATTATATTTATAGCGTTCAAATAAATGTTGTTAACTCTGAATTTTTTTCATCCAGTTGAATGTGTCGTAGAATGCACTGCTGGGATCAAGTACCTTGAACACCAGTTTATTTGCCAATTTTGACGTAGTTATTGATTGACGAAATTAGAAAATGTTCCCGTTTAATGCATTCCTTCAATGGCTTTGAATTCAAACAGAGTCATAGTCGTTCTAATCAGTCAAAAGTTAGGCAAAAAATCATAACATTGGGAAAATTAGAAGTTTCAAGTCCGACCATCGGTTCAGATTTATCATTAACAACAACAAGCTTCGCTTTGTTTGTATTCTTTGTTTCTAACTCAAAGCTTACTATATAATCGAATATATTGTATCCAGGTAACATCCACGCCTGTGTCGATTTTAAATGTTACTGTTTCCCGACTATATACTTTAGTCCATTTACTGTTTCCGATCGAATCAATTCTATAAAACAAAATATTTACCTTATAAGTACATTACGATTCACTCTTCAATTCACCATCATCAAATGATTTTCATGACATACCCACTTCAAGCTGGCAACGTTGTTCGCGCTGCTGTTGTTGGTGGTGCACTTCGATGTTGAACGGCTAGAAATGGCTAACCTTCGAACAGCCTTTGCACTCCTGACCTTTGTGCGACATTAACTTTTGTGTTTCAAATCCCATCGATCGCCACAACTGAAAAGTGACTGATGGCTTTGACAACTGCTTATGTAATGCTTGCGATCGATTTTGCCTCCAAAATGTTACTTTTGACCGATGCTGCTTTGAATATCTTGCACAATTTAGTCACTTTATTCAACGTAATGTTACAATCGTCCAACACTTTCAAATGTAGCTTCTTGTCATTGATGGCCACGATGCTTTGATCACATAGCATTTTCAAATGTTTGACCACTTTCACATGTGAAATCGTATTTACACTTCAATGCTGCGCAGCCAACTTTAGAAAGCACTCATTACAGTTTAAACAATATAACTAATTACATGATTAGCTTTAAGCATAGATTAAGATATAATAAAGATGACCCATACACTAGCAACAAAAATGTATATCTAGAAATAATAATAGAGAAATAAATAAAAAGAAAAAATCATTTTTCTTTGTTACTATATAATTAAGGTTTGTAAAATATGCATTCGACAAATGAAAGAATAAAAAACTAAACCAAGTAGCCTTTTTAGACAATGAAATATTTCTTTGTAGATAAAAAATTTATTTTTGTATTTTGTACAGTAAACAAAAAAATGCTTTTAAATTTGTATTCAAACTAGTGAGTAACCCGTTACTTACTTTTATTTTTTGTTCTAGGTGGAACTTTTTTTATATAGTAAACTATGCTCTAAGTTAAGAGAACAATAAGTGACATCTCTAGATGTCTGACAAAACTAAATTGAAAAAGGATTATAGAGTATTTATATTACAGAGTTAATCCAAATTTACAAACTATATAATATTTTTAGAGATGAAATTTGTTTAGCTACTATGGAGTTGGTTTCGAGCTGGCGAAAGTGAATTTTATTTGATATTAAATGATAAATTCAGTCGACTCCTCATCAGGCTGCAGCGACCAAACTACAAAATTTTCTCGATCCAAACTATGAATTGAACTTCGTATCGTCACGTTGTTATAGTAAATTATACAAGAAATTTTGAACACTGAAGTATATGTATGCCTCATTTAGTTCTAAGCCTCAGTTATTTATACACTAGGATTTAGAGTTCCAATAAAATGGTAATCGTTTTTATAAGTTTTATAAGTTTTTTATTCTTTTATAATATAAGATATTCTTTTATATATCGTATTTTCCGTGTAGGCCTACATTACTAATGAGCAACGAGTCAGCCGATAATTTGTCTCTTACAGACACCTGAAGTAAAGAATTTGCAAAATGCCCAAGGTCGGTGCAAGCAGCTAAATTTCGTAAATTCATATTGTAATTAGTAGAGACAATTAATCACTTCAGCTCCGGTTCCTCTCTCTCTCGCGAGCTCTCGTTCTCTGTCGCACTCTCTTTTTTTGTCTCATGGCTGTAAATTCATCAGGGATTGATCTAGAGTCGATTTTACTTACCTATATTGTTGTTAAGATGAGCCTAGATAGCCAAAGTAACGTAAAAATATTTCCGAAATTTATCGAAAAAAAACTCAAAATTTAGGCAGTCTATAGCCTTGCATACATATATATATATATATATATATATATATATATATATATATATATATATATATATATATATATATATATATATATTTAATTTTTCAGCCCCAAGGGGCGATTCCGTAGTAAAGTTTATGCAAAACTCAATATGCAGGGCATCCTTATAGATTTCAACAGCCACTGCACTAAATGGCTCTTTATATATTACTCGATATTTTGGCACCTGTCTCATAATCTGATTCATCATTTGCAGCAATTTTTGTATACACTTAATGCATCGACGAAACACGTTTTTAGCCACATCTTAGCCTCTCAGAATCCATTATTGTTAACGAACAAAACTAGTTTGTAAATTTACGCCCGAATCTTGGTATGGCCCGTGGACCATTGGAGTTGTAATTTCATATTTATGAAAACACTGATATGCTTCAACAAAGTCTGGGTACTTGAAATGCTTGGTGATACTTCAAGCTCTTGTGGCACTAAACTGGCTCGTTTCATGTTGAATATTTGCCGATCACTCTTAATATTCCTTATTAATCCGACCGTTGCATCATAAAGTAACGGGACAATCTTTTGGCTAGTTCACTCTGGATAAGATTCTCTCGTACTTCACTAACCGCAATGGTGGTGCCATGAACTGCCATATTAAGTACTGAGATCTCTTTCGTAGTTTGGTTAATTTTGGATTGATCGGGTCAATGTAATTCAGTTTCTTTTAACGTAAATATTCGCAATTTGTGAACTATCTTGCAGCTACTCCATAAGATTCAAGATCCGCTCTAAGATTCGTGACGAAAGTTGTACAACAGATTGACTGACGGGGAAGCCAATCTAGTATAATATTTGAATCGGTCCGTAATATGAGCACAGATAGTTGGGGTTAATATGTTGGTAAATTGTTTTGCAAGTCGTCTCAAGATGACAGTGCCCACTAACTCAAATTTTAGTAAGATAACCTGCTTTTGCCAAACCACATCCGTTTTATAGAGCAGACTAGTCGTGTTATGAACCCTGTTTGGTTTCTGACCGAGCGTTTATTTTTCAACTCTTTTTCACTAAAATTAAGGTTTTCAAAAGAGTTCAATTCGTATCAATACTACCTTTAATCCACTCATCATTTTGGAAATTTAAATAATTGAATTCACTATCACTTTTCTCCGCTCAGTTTCAATAAAATATTTTGCACCAATACCTTTTCAACAATATTATCTGGTACTAATTTGGTCTGCAGCAATTATATTCCCCATTGCCCTATTAGTCTACCTGAACCGAATTTCCAGAAAAAAAGTAACAAACATTTTTTTACATACCTTCATCACATATTTTTATGTGGTTTGCGTTGATTTATTTACGAGTATACCGAGAATAAATTTTCAAAATGTGTTAAAATGATAAAAGCTTCAACTTGCTTTAAAAATTCTTACATACATTTATCCAGATTTCCCAAATTTACGAAATTGAACGAATTGCCAATAGCACATGTAATAGGGCCGATTCTGTAATAGCATATTTCAAATCATCGTCTTTATAGAATTACCTAGAGAACTTGAGTTTGAAAACCATTATTTGAACACAACTTGTTTGAAAAATTACTGAATTTTCTTGGCAAGTACTTGCATCCGCCAGAATTCTTGAACAGTCTTAATTTCGCAGACCTCCCCCATATAATCTTAAATTAAAAGTTGGAAACCGATTATATTGGTGCGCAACCTGAATACGCCCAAAATGTGTAATGGTACGAGACTGTGCTAATTTTATTCGAATAATGGGTGACTTTCGACCTTGAATTTATATTACCCAAGTCCTGTCACGTTACTATATCAGTATTGTGAATGCCAATTTCCTGTAAAATTCCTAATCGATTAATTTTTGTATTCGATAAACATATTTTCGATTTTTCATTGTTAAATAAAAAAAAAGTTCGAACGGAAGCTTACCGACTATACCATGAATGATTAACACTATATAAAATATTTAGATAATTTGTCATACTAATAACACAAAATTGGGTCATAATGTACGACAAACACGACCATCTCCTCTTCCTGCTGAATTTCCTTTTCTTCCTCTCCCTTTTTCTCCTCCCAATGATACAACTTTCTTTTATTGCTACTGTATATATATATGTATACTAAACATAATATTAGTTACTTGGCTTAATTTGATTCTATTCATATATTGGTGGCTGGCTACTATAATATTGAATGAAAAACGAGAAAATAGGAAAATTGTATAAGAGCTCACAAACAATATATTAAAAAATATATTATAAACTCAATTGACAATTCTTCAGGGACTATTGAATCTTATATCGATTATACTTTTTTTCATTCATCTAAAAAAAAAAAAAAAAAAAAAAATTTGTATTGAACACAAAAAAATTCAATTTTTTTTTACTTCTTCGTCGTCTTTTTAGCATCCTTAAAGCTCTTATACATAACATCTTTTTGTGTGTGTGTATATGTGTGTGTAAATTATTTTTTATACCTAAATCAAGTTTACCTGCTTTTATTTAGTACTCCAAGCATCCTCTGTCTTTTGGAGTTTTTTTTTTCCTCTTATATCTGTATATACGTACAAAGAGAGTGTATTAAAAGTACCGGACCGGTAAAATTTGGATTAGGTCTTGGACAGGTTCACTTTAAATCCATCTGCACATTGCATTGCTCCAGTCAGCCTGTACTAAGATCAACGATGGTTCGCTCCATGGATTCTGCACTCCAACATGGGATCATAGTTGTGTTCACGTCATAACCGATCGAAACCAGGTGATAAAAATCCCTATTTCAACTTCCGTTGAGAAACGAACCCCGTACTTCACAACCCAAACACCGTAGCTTTAACAACGGCGCCAATTGCTCGGTTACATGAAAACATTTTCAGGCAGTGAAATTGAAGTATCGAATCCTGAAGGATTCCATACTGAAGGAGTGGATTCTAAATCTTTCTTGTAAGTAGTACGAAGACCGAATATAATGGTTGATTTATTTTTGAAATTGAGGGATTTCATCGAATCATTTAATAAGCGCGAATCGAATTATCTGCCTTGATCTCTTAAAGCAATAGTCCAACATTTATTTGAATTTTTATTACGCGATATATTAGACTCCTTATGGAGTTCAACCAAACGCGGTTCGACATCAAATACTGAGCCGCCATCAATCAAAGGTCATGTTACTGTGTATGAAACCAAATATCCAAATTGCCAGCTGATGGACATTTAATATATCAATACCCAGATTTGAATCGAAGCTCAAAAGAGGCGCAAAATAATTAAGAACATCAAACGTTACTTTAATTGTTTAAGTGATATGCCGTATTTGTTTATCCAAACGACAAAGCTTTATTTGTCGAGAAAAGCATCACACCCAACTCCATTCATCGCAAAGTGTATCAAATATAGAAATTACATTAGAGATGAAAATGCAAACCGTAGATGCACTGCAACTGCGGTTTCACCACATCGTAACCAGAAAAATATGGCATAAACAATTTTATCAACGGTATTTGTATATACAAGAGTCATATTTCGTGAACGCTGAAGATTCTAACTATCAGAAAATCATCTGGCATTTAGATCCATCTGAACCAGTTAAATATTTTCGTATATGCAAATTACATACGGATTAGCATCATCACCTTTCCTAGCCACCAGAGTACTCCAGCAAATTGCAATCGAAAGTACTAGTTTAGGTATCGCAGCTGCTAATTTAATCCAATATGTACATAGATGATATTATGACTGGTGCAGACACATCAATGGAAGCACACCCAATAAAGGTCATTTAAACTACAAAAGTAGATGTCTAACTCTCGTATCCTACTCGAACTAGTAACCTAGAAAGAAGACGATAAACCTATCAAGGAAAGAGACGACGCGGATACCATAAAGCTTTTGGGCCTTGAATATAACTCCCTGTTATATTCTGGCAAAATACTTGACCCGCTTGGTTGGATGGCTTCAATAAATATAAAATCAAAAATGTTTAGTCATCAGCTAGCTGTGGAGCCTTAATTTGGAATAGGATGAATTGGTACCAACGGAGGACGCCTTGTATTTGCATAAAATACAAAAAAATCTGCAAACATTGGAAAAATATCAATATCCCGATATATCAATCATAACCACAAGCATAATCTCAGCCAAAACGAAGGCTCCTATGAAGCAATAATCTTTACCACTTTTGAAGTTATGTGGTGCCACTTTACTAGTCAACCTTACAAACGTGGTCAAGTCAGAAACAAATCTACAGATAGATAACCCAGATGTAGACAGACATGTGAACAGATTCTTAAATAGTGTTTGACTGGTTGGCGTCGCACCATCGTCGGTTTTTATTCGTATAGCTAATCGCATTGGTGAAATATTTACTCACTTTAACCGCAATTAATGTGGGCATTTTTCATCAGAAGACAACTCTGCAGACAGTGCCCTTAGGGTCCTTTTACCAGAAGAGTTGCACAGCCGTGCCATGGTTTCTGTTAGAATGAACCAACTGCGGTTGCAAAAAACATTGGATCTTTGGCCGAACCAAAGGAAGAACTATCATGTAGAAAAGAAATTGCAAAAATCGCACTTACCACAGTAGTCAAACCCAATTTATTGGACGCCTTGCTGTGAAAATATTCCTCATTTTAGAAATTACAGAGAATAGCTACTTACCGAGAAGAAATTCTTGAATCATTTAATCGAATATATCAACGCAAGAAAAATTTTTAGCTGAAGAAGGCAAAGATATACAAAAAACACAAAGTTATAAGACGATGGAACTGCTCAACCCGTTTGTGGACAAGTTTATGGTATTTTACGTATAGAAGGTAGATTAAAGCAATGTCCGATTTTCAAATAAACATCCTATCATACTGCCACCAAAAACTAATGTCGCATGACTCATTCTGGAAGAACCGCATAAAAATCATAAACATGCCGGTCAATCATGATTATTGGCAATTGTAAGACCACAGTACTGGATTTCTAATATCGAAAATTTGCTGAGGAAAATTACTCATCAATGTGTTACTCGTTTGAAGACCAATTGGTGGAAGATTAACCTTTGTGTCGAGTGGAACTAGAACGGACATTTGCCAAGGTTGGCATTGATTTTGCAGTGCCCCTACTAATTCACCTTTCGAAGGGATAGAGCCAAAAAACATATAAAGTTTACCTATGTTTATTCGTTTGTTAAGGCACGAAGGCCTTGCATTTAGAACCCTTTGGGGATCGTAAGAGTGATAAGTTCATTGCGGAATTTGCCACGAAATTCACTAGTGACAACGACTTATGCATTTGTATTAGCAAGTCAGTTCATCTTATTTCATTGTGGTCCTGTATTGAACCGAAAGCATAAAATAGCCAGATTTCAACATTTCGGTATCCGGTCTGCTGTATCCGCATTACGTCCAACATTACGTCAAGTTTGCCACCAAATAATTTACCACAGACAACGTCATTCCCAGGAACCTACCATTAGCCGATCCCAATTATAACGAATCAGGACCAATTGATATGCTTTTAGGATGCGACGATTTTCTAAACACCGTAACAGTGGGTAAGCTAACTATCACCCGAATAACTTGGTGGCTCTAAATACCAAGTTTGGATAGATTATTGAAGGTGCGTGTAATCATTTTCAGAAGGAAAGCACAACTGAGCCAGTCTTCTTTACAAAAGACGAGGAAATAAATATAGACCAGTTACTCAGGAGATTTTGAGAAATAGAAGAGATTGTAAGTCAACCAATTTTAAGCGAAGAAGAAACAAAATATATCAAATACTATGAAAACACAGTCTCCAAAGATAACCACTGACGAGTTGTTGTTTAGCTTCCATTTAAGAAAGGTAGGCCGCGATTAGGAGACCCATTTAACCAAGCGCGTCTAAGATTTTATGCTCTAGAACGTAAATTAGCCGGCAACCAATCTCTTTGTAATCAATACAAATTTATGGAAGAATATCTCAATCTGGGCCATAAGAAGTTGGTTTCAGATAACGAAATAAATCTGCCATCCGGAAAGCCATTTTATTTACCTCATCACGGAGTTGTGAAGCATTCTAGTTCTATGACAAAATTGCGAGTAGTGTTTGTCGGTTCATCCAAAACGACGAATGGGCGTAGAAAAGATGTACCGTCAATTCATGGTGCTGTTGCACCATGAATTGACAGATCAAGGTTGCTTACAGGAGACATAAAAGTAAATCTAATTACTGTTAAAACCAAGGTTGCACCGATAAAAACTATTAGCATTCCCAGACTAGAACTATGCGCTGCATCGCTTTTGATAAAGCTGTTGGAAGCATCGATCAAGTCTTTAATCCTCATAACTAGACCGATAGTATACTTGTACACAGATTCCACCATCGTGTTAAATAGGCCTTCAAAGCAACCAAAATCTTGGTCAACATACATAGCCAACAGAACTAACCAAATCTTGACAACTACTAACCGAAACATATCATTAGAAGAGACGAAATTGAAATCTTATCAGTGAAGGATTTGGCTTGGGCAGAAACACAGTTACTTTCTATAATACAATATCAGAAATTTGCAGAAGAAATAGAAACGCTTAAATCAGGTATGAGAATAACAAATGGCAAATTAGTTAATTTCTTTCCATTATAGACAATGTTGGACTGCTAAGAGTAAGTGGCTGAATCTCAAATGCTTCAATCATATGACGCCAACATCCCATAATTTTACCTCGGAACCATCCAACGGTCACGAACATGATAACATACTTACATTTGAAGCTGTTACATGCTGGAACATCGCACTTATTATCACATGTCCGCCAAAGATTCCAGATTTTGAGAAGTAAGGAATTGATGTTTACCATCTTCGAGGGTAACCCTGTCAAGACCCCTTCAAAGAACTGGATTGGATTACGCAGGTCCACATGCGATAAAGGCTCATCATCAAAAAAATTCTAAGCTCATCAAAGGATACCTCCCCATATTTGTTTGCAATGCCACAAAGGCTATGCACTTCGATCTGGTTACAAATCTAAGCACCAAAACGTTTTTAGCAGCCCTAATGAGATTCCAAGAAGTGAGATGAATTTTCGCAGACATTTTCACAGACAACGGCACCGATTTATTTATGGGAAGCGGTGGTGAAATCAACAAAATTTCACCACCGACGAGTCATTGGAGATAATACATTGAACTACGAAGAACTGCTGACATTGCTAAAAGAAATCGAAGCAGTTCTCAATTTACGACCGCTATGCAGAGATGATAATTCTGATGACCCACTTACACCAGCACATTTTTTATTTGGTCACTCTCTGTCATTAGCACCTGAACCAAATTTAATACATACAAAACAAAATTTATTATCCCGATGGCAACTAGTACAAAAATGCTTCAACATTTCTGGCAACGATGGCAAGCCGAGTATTTATCATCTCTCAATAAAACGTCAAAATGGAATAAAGTTTATCACCAGCCAAAATCAGGGGATATCGTCATATTAAAAGATGTAAACATACCACCAGCTTGATGGCCCTTGGCTAAAATAATCACATCCAGGCTCCGACAACTTTGTCAGAGTTGTAACATTGAAGACGTTTAAGGGTAAATATAATCGAACGATCCAAAAAATATGCCTACTACTGAAGATTGACTCCAGTGAGTCAAGATAGGCGGAATGTTGAACGAGCTAAAAGCAGTATTCTATAAGTCATCATTCAGGCGTCAGCATTCTATCTTTTTTATTCACCAAAAATAGCCAACATTAAACAATTAATTTTTATGGGATTTTTTATAAGTAAAGTTTTTTTGTTATATTTAAGTTGGTAACACTATAATTATACAATTTGGAACACAAATTAATAAATTTAGTCTTTTTGCAAGAGTCGTGAGTAACAAGTTAAAATAAAAGTAAAACATATTACACAATCATCAGTGCACATCTTTTCATATTAATTTTTGCATAATATAAATACACTAAATAGTACTACCATCAAAAGAAAAATACAGTTTACCCATTGATGTTCCAGATGTCAGGTCGATAGAATATCGTCAACATTTCGATTAAAATACATGACATTTAGGCGATTATACATAAAAGAATATTTTGATTATTTTAAAACGATACCAGTAGTGACATCTAGCACGTCAATGTGCCAACATTCCATGGTAGTACTATGTATTTATATTATGATTTTTTGTCACATTTTAATTGCTTAAAGATGGAATTCGTGTAGTTATCGAGGAAAACCATCCGCAAATGTGCAAATGGGTAATGGACAATTTCATGAAAAGAATATGGTGCTGCAAGCCTAGCCGTGTTGGCCATTTGGCTCAAATGTTAATGTTTTCAAATTCTCGTTTTCCGTATAACGAGTTTTGCCAATTTTATTCTGGTTTTGTAAATATCTTCGGAGATACTCAATAGTCCCGATAACGTTTACACACTCTGTTTATATAAAAAAATAAGTTGCCGAACCTAATATTGCGATGAACTTCATAAACGAGTATGACCATACGTCGGCATTGTTAAAGGATGGTGCTTAAGGACTAAAACGAATTTCAAACTGTTATGTTATGATGCCTAAATAAACATATGCGACAACTTGACTCAGGTTGAGTCGGGCGACTGATTTTCGTTCGATTTGTTAATCCATATATAGAAGATGTATAGTATAACTGTGTGTAAATAGGGGATAAAAATAAAAAGTCTTCCCTAAATTTTTTTTTTTTTTTTTTTTTTTTTGATTCTATAAGAAAATAAATATAAATTTAATCGTATTTTGAGGTTATGAGATTCATTTATAGAACCAAAGTTTATTTTATTTTTACAAAAAAAAAAAAATTTCCCTCATTTTCATCATGATAGGATTTTGATAAGAATTTAAACGAAAAACATATTTTCAGATGTCATCTTATGATTTCCCTAAATAAATAACAAGTATAAAGTAGACGAAGAAAAATTTTGTAATCACACTTTTCATTTTGTACATTTTCTTTTTTATTATTATTTGATGATGAATAGGGAAAACTAGGAGAAAAATCTCATAAAAACGAGCTTAGCTTTTTTTTTTTTTTGCTTCGTTCTTTATTTGTATTAAAGGATATATTTATGTTATCTCAATGCTTTTTTTTAGAATTAAATGTAATTAATTTTTATTTCTTCGGTTAAAAAGATAAGAATGGAAAATCTCAGCAATAAAATGGAAAATTTCGTTCGTTTTATATAGAGCACAGTACATTTTTTTTTATCATAATATGACACAGATCATTAAATTTGTCCACTGTGTATGTATGTATGTAAGTGTGTACGTGGTATCAAAATATTACAATAGACGGATACATAATAATCATATACGTAATATATTGAGGGATGTGTTTATTATTCAGAGTAGAAATTATGGTTTTATCAGCCCGAGTTACGGCAGCATAAACCTACACACAAATTTATGATGGGGAGACCACACATCACTAGTCAATTACTTTTTTTTAGCAAAAAATGCGTTGGTCAATAGTCCAATTTGAAATATGGCTTTATCGATTACAAAGTAGTTCTTTTCTCAGAGAAGGGTTCATCATACAATTAAGATAGGCTCGCAAAACATGAATGGGTCCGCATACTGTCCTTTTATTTCGTAAACGACATCAGTATTTTTGTAAAGAATATAAGCAGCAGTATCAATGCAACATAAAGAAATACAAATGGAAAGGGTCAGAGACTTTTACAACTGCCTTGTGTGGCTGTAAAATCATTACACATTCTTGCTAGAATCTCAAGAGTTAGACAGAAACACATCTTGTCAGTAAAGCACACGAATCTGGTTATCATCTCTCATCGGACTAATGAAGTACGTCTATATTGTTGACGTCTATATAAAGACGTTTATATTGTCAACAGCTTTAGTAAGGGTGATAGACAAATGTGGCAACCAAATATGGTTTGTTTAATTCTTCAATTCGACAACGAAATTAATATGGAAATCCAAGTAGTGATTCTAAAATGGATTTTCTTGATAAAATGGCCCGCAATCGAATCAATAGCATTTTGGGATTCACTGTGCTCTCTTTATCATCACTTTGATATAATTTTGGGAGTCGCTTATATTGCTTCTATTTCCTGCAACTGAGAAGTGTGGTTGAACTAAACGATCTAAAAGCTCAAAATACTGTACCTGGATGGATAATTTCTGGAGAAAATTCAACAGTTCTGTAAAGACCTATTTATTTCTTCACATACCAGGGTACTCAATGAACGATTTATTGTAAAATTTCCGTTCGTTATCAATTTCCCCGCACTCTGGAGAGTTTACTCGACCAGTTCCCCGTTTTCACTCTATCAAACGTTCTCCTTAATTTACCTGCTTGCTTTCTGGCAAAACCACAAAGGTGCCCATAGTTTTCGACGGCGCTGCGAAAAGCACAACATCAATTTCCCATAATGAAAGCTACTTGTTTGAGGAACTATTCAATCCAAACTTATTGATATCATCATGCGATTCTGATTGCATCAACTAACATTTTCAGCTTCTAACAGCAACGTTTGGAACAGTTTTGCTCAATTCTATGGCACACGAGCTGTACATCAACTTGGATGAGAGAACCTGTTGATCTTTGCTGAAACATCTAAAGCCCTAATTATAGTGACCTAAACGAAGACCATCTTCTGACCGGTAGTAACAACATACGATATGCTAAAATCGAGGTAATAACATTATCAAAGTTTTTGGCAGGAGGATTCTCACTATAAATGTATATCTCACACACCACAGTTTCTAGAATCTATACCTAGCGAACGAACTAACGACATTTTGGTAGAGTTATCTAAGGAGTTGGATCAAACGGTTCTTGCACTCTCTAAGCGTCTCAGTTCCTTCAGTACTACCACCGTCGAGTGGCTTACAGCATTCCACATTGCTTCCAAAACGAGCATTAATTCGGAAATGTTTTCAGATATTTTGCGCTGCCCAAGGACATCCGACAATTCTCTCCGAATTGTTTTATACTGTGAAAATTGGAAAAAACCGTGTTCCACATCTTCCTATGATCTTTTACAAGCCGAACACTCTGGTGTGTCGGATGGTTAAATCTGTAAAGGTATATACAGAATGGCAATTAGTTCTAGTGGTCTGCTCCCTGATTGTCCACGATGTAGGTACCATTTTTCTCTCCTTTGCAGGTAGATCGATTGGAATTATCCCCGAAATAACGGGCGTCGCATAATCGGCTACTGTGCGGAAACCACATATAGGTCTTAAGGCGTTTAAGCGGTACACCAATACCAGCTTGCGTCTATAAGTTTGATCGCATCACTCCAAACAGGTGATCCATAGAGAATAATGGTGGTTACTAAGACACTGTCTTGCCCCGCCAGTGTTGGATATAATGCGAGAAAAAGCTACAGCTACTTTAGCAGTTTTACTACTCACTATCATTGGGTAACCTTTAAAGTTTAAGCGCGCATCTACTTCAACACCCAGATATCGTAATGAAGAATGCAAAGGTATTGTGATTCCACCAACAACAATATTTATAGTTTCTCGCACCTTCCTACCGGTAATTAAGACTGCTTCAGTTTTATGGTCAGCCAGTAGAAGTCCTAGTGATACTAACCTCATTTTGATAATTATAATGGTCAACCTACATACCACCAATATTTCCTCTAAAGTTATCACTATCACGACAACAGCAACGTCGTCCGCGAAACCTACAATTTCGACATCATCAGGTACGGTGAACCTCAAAACGCCATCGTACTTAATGTTCCAAAGTAAGGGCTCCAGTACTGATCTTTAGAGTCCGTAACGTTGTATTCCATGACACTGTCATCTGTATCATATATCAGCACTCATATATCAGCGAGGTATCAGGCCCTTTCCACTGCTATCTCCAACCGATTGTGAATTATGCGCTCTAATACTTTGCCAGTCATATCCAGCATGCACAGTGGTTGGTAGGCTGATGGCTCTTCTGTAGGGTTCTTTGTTTTTGGTAACAACAGTAAACGCTGCCTCTTCTATCGTTACTTAATAGCGTTTGCATTTTTGCATCTGCACCAAGAGAATTTTCTAATGCAGTTTGGAATCCAACCTTCTTGGGTGTACATGTTCTCCGAACTCAAGTAGGAGGTCACCCTTTGCTGTCCCACGTATGTGAGTATAGTAGTGTATGGTTGTGACATAGAGTATAATGGTGATGTGCATAATTATCTTATAAAGCCACGAAAACGCGAGTGTCTACTAAATAGTATTATTGGAAATCCAAGCCAAGGTTGACAGTTTCCCGAAAAGAGCTTTCTGGAGTTCATCTCCAAAAAGTGATCACCCAATTCCTTCATATCGAAATGTGCAACATTTTTGCATGAGCGGACTCGGAAATTTTCTTCATTGGTTGACAAGTTTCCCTGCAACATATAACAGTCTTTGCCGGAAAAAAACGCTCAAATCCTCAAAACAATTCTTAACGCTGTTTGATGGCACGTTCGATCCACAGATAATCCCTTCGATTGTGCCACCAAAGTTATTTTTCAAACTAAGCTTGTCAACCATAAACTCTGGTGGCGTGAACGTCCGTGAGTGTTATAAACAAATGAGACATGACCACAAACCACAATTAAATCATTCACTAAGACTGACAAATAACCTGACTGAATCAAATGTCACGCAAAGCAGAAGTTTCCCTGTTTGTTTGAGCAGTTTACCTAGCAGCTTCTTCTACAAATTGTTCGTTAAGTCATGAAAAACAGAGAACGTCAAAAACCGACAACATTCACTAGTATTCGACTGACTTCTTAAGAACTACGCAAAGCTTAGGGGTATTTTCGCAAAAGGACACAGCAAGACTAATCCCAAGAAGAACTTCAAGCATTGTCTGCTAAAAGGCAAATTGTCCTCATTGGCTCCATTCCAGGATGACAATAATGTTCCAGGAGTCAATGTAGCTTGATGCAAATATATTTATCATGGGTTCGTTGGGTAGTTACGATTAACAAGACTTTGACTTATATTTGGAAGGTATAGCATTCATATATAGGTCAAGCCGTCTTCCACGCCAGTACAGGATGCCTAATACTGTGTATGTTCAGGTGTAGATAAATTCCTGCATTTTTCATTTAATGCAATGTAAATTTTTAAAATATAGATCATGTCAGCATGTCAAGATTTTACTACTAATGAATTGGTTGTACCGCTAGTTGTCTGTCAAACTGTCACAAATATACAGAATTTTTTTTTTTGATAATAGCGTAGTTACCTGGAACAACAACAAATTGGAAACAAGAAAAAATATCATGGCCTACTATCATTTTCATTCAATTCATCTTTTTGCAATTATACTTGTGATCGAGCTGCCTCTTTCGAATAACATGGCATACTAAATATTTTGATCGTGAAGCGTTTTCAGAAAACATGATCTAAGTAATGGCTCTCCTTGTAAAACCAAAAACAAAAGTTTTTCTTCTTCTTAGATTTTCAAATGGAATTTATAAGTATTTGGGTTTTATTCGGTCAACAGAAGGAATAAAATGTACACCTCAAAATATAGTCATGTTGTCCAATGTGCAGTAGGGCTTGTATTTTTTTGTATTTTTTGTGCTTAATTAAGTTGTTGAGGACCCCGAGCTGTAAATTCCTCCTAGATCGTTGTATTTAATCATAATATAAATACACATAGTACTACCATGGTATGTTTGCCCATTGACTTGATAGATGTCGCTACTGGTATCGTTTTAAAATAATCAAAATATGTTTGTATGTATAATCGCCTAAATGTCCTATACTTATACTAAATGTTGACGATATTCTTTCGACCCGCCATCTAGAACATCAATGGATAAATTGTTTTTTTCTTATGATGATAGTACTATGTGTATTTATATTATGATTTAATAAAGATTATTCTGAAACAGTAACTCGTTACAAAAAATATCGCTTCGCCGCCTGCGAAAAGGATTTGTGAAATAGCACAGTACTTCAAAAACAAAACTATGTTTTCTGATAATTCCGCCATTTGTACAATGCTGGAACGTATTTAAGGATAGTTTTATAATGGGAACTTTGTCCTTCAGTTTAAAGTACTCTCTGGCCACTGGCTACTGGATGCCATTTATTAAGTTTTCTTCAACCACGAGATCAGGTATTTAAAGAAACTTTCTGATGTGATTCATGGAGTAAATTGAAAGCCAGTACGCTTCCTCGGTCACGTTTTGCGACCTACTTTACTTCTAAACTGAGGATACAGTGATTTTGGCAGGCGCATATAGGTCACTATATTAGCTATACGATGACTCCTCGAGGTATATAGAAAACGACTTGGTTTCTCCTGATTGTCTGAAACAATACAAAAAATAAACAGTGGTCGATTGTTGGTAAGATACAACCCAGAAAGATTATTGATCAAACTTATCAGCGTACATCACATCTGATCCCTCGAAGAATCGTAAAATCGCTTTTTCCGTTCATATGATCGTCCAGCAGCGTCATATCGATTAATGCAATAAATTTATCAAAGAGACCGCCTGTCAAATCAACTCTATAATGCACCAACATCAAACAAAATTGTCATGATTTGTGCAGAAGATTTTGGTGACCCTCATTTTAATTAACCGTGTTATTCGGATTTATACACGCAATTCTGCAAATCTACAGCAAATGTTCATCAATCGTGCGTCCAAATCATGATATCATGAAAAAATGTCAAATATTCATAATTTCCAATGAAAATTATATGCACACAGTCGACGGCATCAAAGATTCACGGCTTAAATTCGTACTCATTCGACAAACAATCGTTAAATGGATCCATATTAAAAGTACCTAATCCTCGAAAATAACGCTCACGTCATCCCATTAATGTCGAGATTTGTACGTCATTGAAGGCAGTCCAATATATCTATCAATCGCAATGCAGCGATTACTATAGAAACTCTAATAGACGACCGTTTGAAAGCTAATATTAGATTGCTCGTAACCCAAGCTGCTCCAAAGAACAAGAAGTTTGTTTGATAGAGATGAGGGCTTTTCATTAGCCGCATGTATCTAAAACAAACGAAGTCAAACACATTCAATTTAAGAAGAATAAAACAAATAAGGAAAGGGCATGAAATGTTTTGGATGTGGTGAAGTTGGTAACTACAGAAACAAATGTCCGAAAGAGGATCTGACACAGAAGGTTGGATGGAAAATCTTAAACCATACTACCAGAGCCAGTTTTAAGAGAGGTTACAATTGCAAATAAATCAAAATTGAAAACAGAATTGACAGGTGATATGTTCGGTTTTAACTTCAAATTAATAATCGTACAGTAAATACAACGGGATGAAAGGCGTTTGTTTTGTGCCTGGACTTTGCATGAACTTCCGTCGTTAAGTAGTTAGTTAAATACCTTGGCAAATAATTAACTGTTATAAGTTTAACGGGAAAAAATTCTAATTTTTTGACAAACCCAATAAGCTACTGATTAAGGCAAGAATTTACTTAACGGTCAGAGCTGCAGCTCCACAAAAACTTGTAATATCATTTTCAAGCACGAAGGTCACAATAGTTTGATGGAATTTTGGAATGGTTCTGCCAATGGGATAAATTTTGTCTGTCGTCGACAAGACAAGTGTGAAGTTTATAAAAAAGGAAACAAACTCAATCTTATTTTCTATTCACGGACAGCAAATCTTGAACTTTAAGAAATCTAAAACTAGTACATACTGACCTTGGTAGACCAATGCCGGTCGATTTATTTGACGGCTCGTGATGATATTTTTAAACATTTTGGACCATTTTAGCTGCAACATTTCTGTTCCAAGCATTTGCGGAAAAATCAAATAAGTCATAGATCACCGTGTCGTGGGACTACCGACAAAACGCTCGTAGAAACAAAAGCGCCTGAAATTTGATTTGAATTCCAAGGTGTGTATCATGGTCGGTTACAGAGAGAATTGTTAATGCTATCGAGTGTTTGATTTGGAGAAATTACTTGTAAATTCCAAAAAATGCTTCATCGGCTTCAAATGGCAACAAAGACAATGACAACAAAGGAGTAATCCTATTATTAGACAAGATAGGCCTTTTCACCCGAACAAAGTACATAGATGTTTTCAAACATAGTAGTTTTCAAAACAAAGCGCTGCATGGCATTGTCATCGCACCACGGCACATTAAAAAAGATAACCTACGTATGCTTAAATATGGTGCCAGTAAAAAAATACTAAATCATGCAAACAATTCAGCGAATATCCTTCCTAGGACGAGATATTTCTTATGTGACTTTCAGACTAACCGAGCCATTGGAGCGGTGGTTAAAGCTGACTTTCAAACTATTCCGTTTATTCGAAATGAATAGAAGGTTGGTACTTTTTGCAATAAATATTCAACCAAATAAGACTAAATGTATATACTTTCCCCACTTGGTATGTAGTTGGAACATGAAAAAAATCTGGAAAACATAAAAAAATTCGCCGAAAAGATAAGCGGGACAAATAAATCACGAATAAAAAATGCTCACCTTTTTGTATTATGGTGTTGCCTATATATAGGTCATGTGAATGACAGCTTATTGTAAAATCTCGTTCAATTTGAAGGGGTGTCTTTATCATATGGCCGTGATCGCGTGTTCCATCCTAAATATGCGATTGAACCGATAGGTTTTTCTCGTATCACCCCATATCTTGCGTATTTCGGTTTTATTTGTTTGACTATTTGTAAAATAGAACTTTAGGGGGATATGATCATCATCATCAAATATAATCATAGAGCATCAAACATAATCATGTATATATACATATATAGAGAGAGAGAAAATCATAAAAATGTTTTGTTGATACGGCTATGTACAGGAGGCATGTACAAAACCACATTTTACCATATATATATCCATACCTCAACATATCGTAATATGTAACCCATACCACATACATACATACATACGTTTATTTATGTTTTATGAAAACATAATAGAAATGCTTTCGAGATAAGATAAATTTATGCTTTTTTTATGATTTTCTTTTTTCCTTTTTATGAATCTTCCCTTTCTTTGTGTGTGTGTATACGATGTTGTATAAATTTTACTTTGATGAGATGACAAAAATTTTTTTTTTGCTTTGATTTGATATCAACAGCTTTAGATTTGAAACTTTAGATTTATTGACTGAAATGTTAATTTAGTTATTGATGTTTATATATTGATGAGATAATAATATAATATTGCTGCAATGCAGTTTTGTCGTTATGTACATAACATACATGAAAATACAAAAGAAAATTTAAATAATATTCCAGCAGATATTAAAATTTTAACGTACACATACAGACAACAACAACACCAATGAAAATTATGCTCATGCATGCATAATTTGCTATTGGTTCTTGCTATTTATGTAATATATGAAATGAGGTTTCGATTCGCTTCATTGATTTTGATTTCAAAATTTATTTGCATCACAAGCAATTACACCAGTGTTTTCTAAATACGTTTTATGATTTGGACGCACCTCTTTGTCTCCAGAAGCACACTTCAAACGATTTGAATTCTTTTACCAAGCAGCTATATTGTGTAGGTCCACTTGGAACGTGATTGCATTGACGTTAAATATATGTCGCCTCATGTGATCGAGCAGTAATAATGGATGTCCTACGAAGAAATGTGCTGGTGATAAAATAACAAAATCTGAATCATTTGGCAAAACGTATATTAGTTTAGAGTTTAATATAGCCTTTATTTCTACTAATAACATTTACAATTCCTCAACAGTTAGAATCATTTTACCGACGACTCGTTTTAAGTAGTGTTTCTAAATTTCACCGTTGCTTCGCCCGTTTGATCGGTAGTTGGTATCACTCGAACAACGACTAAGGACAATGACCAATGTCAGCTAAATATTAGATGCGACTGTATATCACTATAAAATTTAGCAACCTGGCTGGGGGCCCTTTCAAATATCCCAGTCTCAGAACGGAGCCTCTGGACATCCTAGCATTGCGGATCTCTGCAAGAATAGACATTATTTTCTCCTCTACTCGTGGGACAATAATAGATGTTTAAAATAATAATAAAAAGTTCAGCACTTTTAAAAAGCTAATAGCTCAAAAAGAAGAGAATCAGGTTCTGATTCTCTTCTTTTTGAGCTATTGAGCCTTTAGGTTCTGATTCTCTTCTTTTTGAGCCTTCTCTCACTATAAGGTTAGAAAGAGGACATATGCACCAATAATGCAGGTTCCATTTAAACGAGTTATCCGGATCTTTGGATCAACTCTGTATTCTTTCTACGGCCCCGTTTCAGAATGATCCGACATCACCATTGTGTCTATTGATGTTTAAACAGCAAGATGTTAAAGATACTTTAAATCAATCTACATTACTGTAAAGTAGCGTCAGCTGTGCTAATACTTAAAGTAATAAAGGATGACTTTAATGTCGTCCTAAGGCTATAAATAACTGTTTGTGCAGGTTACAGGTACATTCTTGCATTCTTGGAAAGAATAAACTATACATTTTTCTGCTTGCCAATTATAGCGATGGAGATGTGGTAGCAGCTAGCATTGAGGTCAGTAATCAGTACCTCTGGCTCGTCTCAGCGTACCTACCGCACGATGGGGAAGTCCTGATTATTGCTATATACAATTTGGATTGGATTTAAAATACTCTAAAACTCTAATCTTTAGAAACAGAAAGAAGATCAACTGGGATACCTTCAGAACATTTCTATGTAACTTATTACCAGAGTTGGTCCCTAAATATCATGAATCAACACAGGAATTGGATGCCTTGGTCGATAGGATGTCCAATGCTTTCAATGAAGCTATATCAGACTCGTGTCCTATTAGTAGGCCTAAGAAAAATCTTTGTCCACCATGGTCGCCAAAGCAACTTCAAGTAACACGGCTGGAATGAAGAAAGCTCTTCAAGATTGCGAAGAGAACAAAGTCTGGACAGTAAATCAGTAAAAACTGCACTACATTGCCTCTTAGGCCCTATTGAAAAATCGCCCGAATATAAATAATTCTCTTTGGTGACCTTCTGTGATACAGATGGAGTCTTTGACAATGGAAGACCAGAGGCGGTCATGCAGACACTTTCAGATTTGGGGCTAGATGTGTTACTCGGATGCTGGGTTGATCAAATGCTTAAGGGCTTGGTCATTTTGGCTAATGTTGGTGAGGCATACCGTCCGGAAATTGGTTAGTAGAGGTTGCGTATTATCTCCCCTTCTTTGAACTTAGTTATAAATGACCTGTTATTAAACCTAAAGGGGCGGGTCTTAAAGTAGTCACTTATTCAGATAAAGTTGCCATCGGCGTCTTCGGCAAATTTCATAGCACCCTCAGAGATCAGATGCAATAAGTTCTTGGTATCCTTACCAAATGAACCAATAGGTGTGGCTTAAGTGTTATTCCACTTAAAACTGGATTGGTTCCATTGTCTAGGCATTACAAACTTCCTTTGTTCAACCCACCTACTTTTAACGGAGTTTGTGTGAATACCAAAGATAAAGTGAAATTCTTGGGTCTTATTGTGAAAAGCATACTTAGCTGGAAACCTAATTATTTTGGAAAGGATAAAGAAAGTAAGATAGCGCTATATCCTGGAAGAATGCCATTGGAAAAGGATAGGGGCTAAAATCATGCATCATACATTGGCTGTGCACCTCTGTTGTTAGACTTGTTCTGCTGTACGGAGTTACAGTGTGGTGGTCAGCTCTAAATACAGTGGCAAACCAGAAGCTGTTGATGAAGGTTCAAAGAACTGCCTGCCTGTGTATTAGTGGTCCATTCAGAAACCACCTCAACTCAGGCACTAGTTATTCTCCTTCTCTAAATCCTTCTTGATATTTACCTAAACAAATGGCTGCGTGTACAGCTATAAGACTTAACTCAATTTCTTTGTGGACCTGTAGTAATAAGAGACACGCATATATTCTAATCTCCAAAGCTGGTATTGCAAGTTAGAAGCCATATTACTATCTTTCTCTTGCTGCACTCTCTTATGGTTGGAGAAGAATGTAGACAATACATCCAATGTATCCATATAAGGAAAGAGGATCGGGTATGTCAATGGATTAAAATTAGAGTCCAGAATACAAATTCGTTAAGTTTAACGAATAATTGGTTATCTCTTGAGGGGGGGGGGGGGGCACAATATATGATCAAATTTTCTGAGTCTCTATCTGAGTGAAAAGTTCCTGTTATGTGATAAATCTGCCAATATATCTAAAGCAGTACGGTCCATATCCTGGAGGACTCACAAAATATTTGCTCCCATTGATATTGAATATTAAAGGATCGAATATATTTCATGAAATTACCGGAGTGTTCCGGAGTGGGCAATTTCCTCCGACCTTTTGACCAACAAACTATGTTGGTTGGTGTTGCAAACTTGCTCGGTGGTTTCTTAAACTTATAGCGTCTGTTCCTAGATTACTTATTACATATTTGTTCTACTGTGTCTCATCCTTTGTGCTTCTTTTTCTCTTTCCAGCGATTTTTGTTGATCCATCATGAGAGATGTGTCGTATGGACTCTTTTAAATTATATTATAGTTTCAAAGCTTCGAATCTGGGTTAGCAGCGTAGATTCACGGTTAAAATGGTAACTCTAACACGGTTATTCAATTGTTTTTTACAAGTCATATAAGACCCCTTCCCCGTCGAAACAATCTATCATCGTTAATTTCTACAATAAACGAATAAAAAACGAAATTTGTTATATTAATGGCTCCCGCCACAAATTACATCACTAAGCCAAAATGGTAATGTAATATTTTTTGATATCCCATAGGGATGGACAACTTTTATTTCCCCGCCAAGGTCACAATACATTTCCTCGGTATATTAACACAGCGAGCCATTTCAAATCCACGTATAAATAAATTATACCAAACGTACAGTAAATATTTTAAGGGAAGCTCGTTTCGTTCAACATAAAGATAAAATATTTTAAGAAAAATCAAAAAAAAAAAATTTAAAAATAAAAATATGAAAACTCATAATTACTTATTAACAAACTTTTATGTTGAACGAAAAACATAAAATTCATAATGATAAGAGCACCACAGGGAAATATTACTGATATTGTTTACAAGACACAAGGTATCACTGCTGCTACCTTTATTACACTTTTTGTTGGTGTTGGTCTTGTATTGTTAATAATAAATTTAAGTTGTCCTTTTTTTTTTGTTTTTTTTTTTTTTTTTGTTTGGTATGGTGACTGGTGATTTGCGCTGCTGTTGCGAATGTCGTGGCTCGTGTATTCACAATCTTCCCCATCCTAAATATATAGAGAAAAAAAATTATAATTGAAATTTATAAAAGTAACAATACACATACTCAAACACACACGCACGCACACAAAAAAATAGAAAAGTAAAACGGAAAAAGCTTCGAAGTTTTTCATTAATAATAAATGAAATACAAAAAGCACTGAAACATTTTCATTTTCTTACATTTTTTTTATTTTTTATGTCGTGTCGTTTTGTAAAATGAATTTTTTTTTTTTTTGTTTTGTTGTCAAATTAAATAATTGAGTGATACTTAAGTGAGGTAAAATCAAATACGACACAATACCAACAACAAGGAAAATTGATTAATTGGTTATTACAACAACTATAACGAATACCGTAAAAGGAGCAAAATACATAACGAAAAAAGCTCAGATGTTTGATAGAGCAGGTAAAAAGCATCGAAACATTTTAATTTTTGTTGTACGCGCTTTTGTTATCTAAAGAGAACGACAAAAAAAACGATTTTTTTTTGTTGATATTTTCTAAACTTAAATAAACAAAAAGGCGATAAAAATAAATTTTAAGAATTCATTAAATTTTATTAAGATTTTGAATTAAAATTTTAAAAACGAAAAATTACTTTAAACAACAAACACTTTGTTTTATCGATTAAATTTTTTTTATTATAGATTTTTTCATTTTAACACCGTGTTGGGGTTTGAGTAACTCCATATGTAGCGGATAGCGGAAATCCTACCAAATATGACAGGAACGAACGCTTCGAAACAACCCGAATTCATGATGCAACTATCATCGAAAAATACATTTTTAATGCATCGAATGCCAACACCTTTTATTTCATGGACTTATTTTGTCAGTTCAACGGTTGTTTCATTTGATTTTGGTGTTAAATACTTTGTTTGAATCTACAGTTATATACATTTTTGAATTTTAGAATTTTGTAAGTTTTATTATTATATTATTATATTATTATATTATTATATTATTATATTATTATATTATTATATTATTATATTATTATATTATTATATTATTATATTATTATATTATTATATTATTATATTATTAAATTATTATATTATTATATTATTATATTATTATATTATTATATTATTATATTATTATATTATTATATTATTATATTATTATATTATTATATTATTATATTATTATATTATTATATTATTATATTATTATATTATTATATTATTATATTATTATATTATTATATTATTATATTATTATATTATTATATTATTATATTATTATATTATTATATTATTATATTATTATATTATTATATTATTATATTATTATATTATTATATTATTATATTATTATATTATTATATTATTATATTATTATATTATTATATTATTATATTATTATATTATTATATTATTATATTATTATATTATTATATTATTATATTATTATATTATTATATTATTATATTATTATATTATTATATTATTAAATTATTATATTATTATATTATTATATTATTATATTATTATATTATTATATTATTATATTATTATATTATTATATTATTATATTATTATATTATTATATTATTATATTATTATATTATTATATTATTATATTATTATATTATTATATTATTATATTATTATATTATTATATTATTATATTATTATATTATTATATTATTATATTATTATATTATTATATTATTATATTATTATATTATTATATTATTATATTATTATATTATTATATTATTATATTATTATATTATTATATTATTATATTATTATATTATTATATTATTATATTATTATATTATTATATTATTATATTATTATATTATTATATTATTATATTATTATATTATTATATTATTATATTATTATATTATTATATTATTATATTATTATATTATTATATTATTATATTATTATATTATTATATTATTATATTATTATATTATTATATTATTATATTATTATATTATTATATTATTATATTATTATATTATTATATTATTATATTATTATATTATTATATTATTATATTATTATATTATTATATTATTATATTATTATATTATTATATTATTATATTATTATATTATTATATTATTATATTATTATATTATTATATTATTATATTATTATATTATTATATTATTATATTATTATATTATTATATTATTATATTATTATATTATTATATTATTATATTATTATATTATTATATTATTATATTATTATATTATTATATTATTATATTATTATATTATTATATTATTATATTATTATATTATTATATTATTATATTATTATATTATTATATTATTATATTATTATATTATTATATTATTATATTATTATATTATTATATTATTATATTATTATATTATTATATTATTATATTATTATATTATTATATTATTATATTATTATATTATTATATTATTATATTATTATATTATTATATTATTATATTATTATATTATTATATTATTATATTATTATATTATTATATTATTATATTATTATATTATTATATTATTATATTATTATATTATTATATTATTATATTATTATATTATTATATTATTATATTATTATATTATTATATTATTATATTATTATATTATTATATTATTATATTATTATATTATTATATTATTATATTATTATATTATTATATTATTATATTATTATATTATTATATTATTATATTATTATATTATTATATTATTATATTATTATATTATTATATTATTATATTATTATATTATTATATTATTATATTATTATATTATTATATTATTATATTATTATATTATTATATTATTATATTATTATATTATTATATTATTATATTATTATATTATTATATTATTATATTATTATATTATTATATTATTATATTATTATATTATTATATTATTATATTATTATATTATTATATTATTATATTATTATATTATTATATTATTATATTATTATATTATTATATTATTATATTATTATATTATTATATTATTATATTATTATATTATTATATTATTATATTATTATATTATTATATTATTATATTATTATATTATTATATTATTATATTATTATATTATTATATTATTATATTATTATATTATTGTATTATTATATTATTATATTATTATATTATTATATTATTATATTATTATATTATTATATTATTATATTATTATATTATTATATTATTATATTATTATATTATTATATTATTATATTATTATATTATTATATTATTATATTATTATATTATTATATTATTATATTATTATATTATTATATTATTATATTATTATATTATTATATTATTATATTATTATATTATTATATTATTATATTATTATATTATTATATTATTATATTATTATATTATTATATTATTATATTATTATATTATTATATTATTATATTATTATATTATTATATTATTATATTATTATATTATTATATTATTATATTATTATATTATTATATTATTATATTATTATATTATTATATTATTATATTATTATATTATTATATTATTATATTATTATATTATTATATTATTATATTATTATATTATTATATTATTATATTATTATATTATTATATTATTATATTATTATATTATTATATTATTATATTATTATATTATTATATTATTATATTATTATATTATTATATTATTATATTATTGTAGGTCACATGGCGCCTGTGCATGAGGCCGACTGAAAAGTTGAAATGAACTGAATTCGGAAGCATAAAATTGCGTTGACTGACAACATTGAAAAAATGTACAACCAAATTCTAGTTCGAACCGAGGGTACGCAGTTTCAACGTATTCTATGAAGATGTGAAAAGATATCAAACATTACAAGCTGAATACAGTTACTTTCGGGTTGCCCAGTTTTTCAGAAAATTTATGATTTTATCTCAGGCGCAGTTACAGTTGAAGAAAGGTGAAGTTTAAAGAAACATAAGCAAATTATTACTCTCTGGTGGTTTAAGACTGAGAAAGTGGAAATTTGAATGTATTAAATGTCGCTGTAGACCATACGGGATCAATCTCGATGTTTCACAATTCATTAAACTAAAGTCACAAATCGAAATATTCGATAATCTAGAAAATATAGGATGGTTCCTTATTAAAACTAAAATGCTCAACCATTGCCAGAATTATGAAGTAAATCATTTAATCTTATGGCTTATTACCTGATCTACTTCCTGGTAAAATTAGTCTGCTCAGCGTGATCCTATATCCATGACATTTAAAGGTAGATTACAAAGTTTTTTGAAATTTTCGACCCCAAACCAGATTATATAGATTACCGACAAACCGAGAAAAAGAAAAACAAAAAAAAAGTTTAAATTTTCCAAATTCTTAGATAAAAACTTATCTCGTAGATTTTGTTTATTTTCGTAAAAAAAAATTTTATTGTGCATTAAAAATTACGAATAAATTTTCTTTTTCAAGTACAACAAATTTTTAATGATTTTGATTTTATTTTATTTCCGTTTTTTTTTTTTTTGGAAAATGGAAACTCTTAAAAAAGATATAAAAAAAAATTAATTGCAAAGCTCTAGATTAATGGTTGGATGTGGGATGAGGGAAATCATAAAATTTATGGTTGTTGTTTTTTTTTTAAATAATTTAAAATTAGAAAATTTTATTATTTATAATAATTTTTCTTTTTCTCAAGTTACTTAGTAACTCAAATGTTGCCATTTAACACTCATACTTATTTAAGGACAAAAAAAATAGAATTAATTCATGCTGGTGTTAAGATAAATGTATCAGTATTTAGGATAAATGTGACGAATACTCAACTATATATACATCTGGTATCCTTTGGTTCCTGTTGTTGGGAAACACACGCATGTCTCGTTAAAATTTTTTACACGAAAATGATGTACTTAAAATACCACCACGGTTGTCTTTGCTTGTCGTTAAAGGTGACGTCAAAATAGTGATTAAGGGCGTTGATGCTAAAGCTGACAAAATCCAGACGAACTTCTAAGAAAACATATATCCGTTCTCCCGACACGGTTTAGTGATCGATAATTTCCGATAAGGATGATGCAGGCACTTTGCGATCACGTTGAATCTCCTTAAGGCTAGTACATTGTTTTCATATACAAATATCAACTTGGAAACACTGACATACATTCGTAAGACGTCTCGAAGCCTAATGTATCTTGTGTCAACTTCTAGAGGCAGATATCGGGTCATACAAGATGTGAGATCTTATTAATTGGCTGCCACATTTGTAGGCGGTGATCATAAATATGTCATTGCAAAGCTAAGAGGGCAATTTTTGTACAAATTAAGCACTATAGAAAAACGAACCTGAAGTCTCAGCTGTTTAGGTATGAGAGGCGAAATGAGAAAATTTTGTTAGCAGTAACATTATGAAAACCAATCATTGTTTAGATGATGTGAACGTGAAATAGGAGGTAATGAACACTTTAGTTAGCAATACTGCTGAGCCGACCTTATGTTCGGTAAAATTTATAACGAAAAATTTGATGAGGAGTGTCGTTTTGCTGTCGAGCAACAGAATATAGCCAAAAAAAGAGAAGAGCAAATACGTCCCACGATCGGACGTAACAACGAAATCCTTCCAAGCAGAACCACCAAGCTAAGTTATAAATTGAAAAAGTTTGATTTTAAAGCTAAATCCTATAGGAATTTCCATTGAAGAATTCAGGCCATAACAACGCTGGTATCTCCGATGTATTAGTGAAATAAAACTATATTTTCTCATATGGGGGACAGGTCCTACAGGAAACCACCTTTCAGGGCTCAAAGGATGAATGCCAGCTTCAAGCGTTCCTGTGGTTAAATAAATTTTACCATTCGTTCATACCAGATAAAGTGACCATTGCGGAGCTTGATGCAAAGGCTCCATGAAAATGTTTCCCAGGTTTGAGTAATTTTCTTAGCGCCCACTATTTTAAACCCATGTACCGTGCCGTGAAAGATATAGGAAATGGAAAAAGGCTCAGTAGCCTTTCAGTATCAAGTTTTACGGTCGGTACTGGGTAAGAAAAAATGTCACTTAAGGACAATTTTCACAAACCTACAGAGCATTTTGAGAACATAGCTACATTGACAACTAGAGGCCAGTTGCTTGCCAGATCAGAAACCCATTGAAAGATTTCCCGTACTACCATGGGAGGAGACGACTAGCTCTTGTGCAAAAATTCAGGTCAGCTACGCCGAGTCTAATTATGTTAAAACCTACTTCGTGTTAATCGATTCATATCTAAGTAGTTAGAAATTGCCCAAGTAATCAAGACATCCACTGTTTGTGCCATACAAGCTATTCGGCAAAACTATTTAACAAAAATCTTGGTTAATCATTGGTTTATACTCGTCCTGTGTATGTGGCTCCTTGACACATATTTTACATCGTTTGGCGACATCATCACTACATCATCACTACGCGATTCCATACTCGGCCACAGGTAGATCATCCGCTTAAATCTTTCTGCTACATCAATCATTTCAAACCAGCATGGTCTGTTGATATGGTGCATGGTTAGCCCACAATATAAGCCCTAAATTTGAGCGCCTTTCAATAAACCTGCAAGCATTACCATAAACTGATATAAAGGCTGGCCATAAACAGTAAACGCTGTTTTATCCCAGGACTTTAGTGTCAAAGGAATCTGCTAAAATTCATCCTTAAGGGCTTAACTTGAAATATATGATGTCTGATCCAATTGACGAAGGATCCATTGATTATATAAGCAGAGGATATGCACCTTTCACCATTACTTCAATCTCAGTTTTCGGGAATCAAGGCATTAACGAAACTTTCCAGTGAGCTTAGAAACTAATGAAACTATGGGGAGCTCCATTGCACTGTTTTGATTTTTTATAACTGCTAAAGACATCAGTATTTATATTTTCTTATTGATGTTAGCTTGCACTGCTGTTGACACTGTAATAACGATATTTGATTGGTCGAGTAATTTCGATATTGATTGTATGAGCAAATAACTTGGTTCTTCCTAATCCTTCCTTTGGAAATTATGGAAATTGTTTTATCACCTCGTGCAATTTTCGGCTTTGTACTTCTGTTTTCAGTGGTTAACCTTAGATGGACGTCTAAAGCTTCAATTATAATAGGACTCATTACAAATAACTGCCTAAAATCGATTCTCAGGTATAATTTCTGTTCAATTTGAGGAATTAAATGTACTCTAATGTTCTTCTTTACGCCGTTAAATCCAATGGTGGCCCAAATATATCCAAACACACATACCTATGCTCAATTGTAAGTTTTTATTAAGCCTAACAAATTTAAACTTCTACACATCCCTTTCCGAAACACATAATAGTGCCTTCACTATCCAAAGGCCATGATATGGTATTTGATTTATTTTAACATCTGCGTATGAACGATCTTATCCTTCAGTTATGCGTTACTGGTATGCTTTTAATCTATTCCAAGTTGAATTGGAAATATGAGGTTCAATGTTAGGTGGTAACAAATCATTAAAAAATATTAATGTTGAAGTGTTTGCCTTACAACGCAGTTTCTCGAGTTGCTTCTGAAACAGTTTGAAGTTAGAATGCCATTTCTTCTACATCCGAAACAACATATTTTATTGATCAATGGACAATTAGTTAGGATATAAAGATCCTCTTCACCATGGGTTATGCACTCCAAAAGGCGGTCATAGTTGTGTTCTTTGTCATCACCGATCGTAATCAGGTGATGAAAAATCGCTTTTGCAACCCTTCCTCGTTGGTATTCGAACCCGATACCTCCCGACCCAAACACCGCAACTTTAATCACTGCGCCAATTGCTCGGTGCATCTCATGGCGAATTGTTAGATCAGCTAAATTATTAGAATCTCTGGCTAGATATCCTAACAACCTTGATGCACTACTTTCAAAGGCTATATTTAAATTACCAGCAAAGCTAGTTGATGACAGGATATTACGAGCTCTTGGTCCAGGAAGATCATTATCCTTAGTGCCAAGTGGTTTATCATCTGAATAGATATATCCTCATCTATTAGTGCCACGTGGTCTTTTACTTGATTGATTGATTCATCTTCTGAACCCTCATTTACTTTCATAACGACCTTTGGTATTAGGTTGCATGTATTTAAAAGTACCATACATTGATCTTTATAACAACTACTGGTTTTTAATTGCGTAAGTCAATCGAAGTTTTGTCGGCGTTAAGCTTCATGGTTAGTATTATATATGTGTCGAAGTCTGGAATATTTACCTTCCAAACATCGTTGTTAAGTGGTCCTAGCTTAGAATCCTAATCCGTGATAGTTATTACTCCTAAAAATGTCCGGTTTATTTGCTTAATATTCTGGCTAATATATTCTGGCGATGATTATGTTTTTCTTTTCTTTGTGGGCTTGCGTTTTTGCAATATCCAAGCAGTTTCTTTTGGTCGTTCGACTTCATTAATAACTTGTATGGTTAGTATTACTGTTTAGTTTGTTTTCTGTCACAAATGAGGGTAACTTTTGAATTTCGTATCCGGATGGATTTCTTTTTCGAGTTCTATTTCATCTGTGTGCTTTTCGATTGTTACTTAAGCAAAGTTTGTCACAGCAGTAGCAGTGCTTGTTGTACTAAAGGTTTCACCTACCAAGTTCATCACTGCTGAAAGTTTGCGGTTTGTTAGATATCGACGAATGAGCCTGCCTAACTCGAAAAAAGGATTTTTCCTTATTTCGGTTCTTCTCATTGAAATTATTTTGTCAAAAATAATTTTGTTACATTTGCAACTGGGTTTTTTCCTTGAGGATATAGAGGATCAGTCCAATTTTAACCTCCCAAATAGAAGAATGTGAATCATCGAGGGAGATATTTATAAACGGAAACGAATCTGGAGACGTACTTTTGCCTTAGTTTAAATTAAAGCAACAACAAACTATAAACGTCAATGGGTCATTTGGTAGGTATTAATACTACTTTTGCATTTACCGAGGTCTAAATTATGAAGATTACGTGCCAAATAACCTTGCGAAAAACAGAAGGGACTAATTTTTCTTTTGTAAAAATTTTAATTAGTAACCAAATAGCTGGCTTAATTTCAACAAGTAACATTGCGAATTCTTCAATATAGTAAGAATCTGTCTTCCAATAGTGCGATTTAGATGGATTTTGGCTAGACGAATAGCTAATTCCCGCAGTCCCTCCATATAAGGAGCACCAGGTGGGTTGACATTGAACTGAATTCTGTCATGAACAAATAAATTTGTTATTGTTAGACTTGTTGCATGACTTGCAGACAATTTGCCACGCCAACAAAGATGGTCTCATTGTCACAAGATATTATGGGGCATAATCCACGTCTGCCAAAGAAGGGTATTAATACTCGAAAAAAGGATTTGGTTGTTAGTAGCAAACATAATTTCAGATAAATAGCATGCAGTCTAGCATTGACATGCAGACAAAAACACACAAGCATGATTTGTAACTGACACCTCTTTTTTGAACTGTATGAACTGTAAATGGTCCAACAAAATTTATGCCATTAGAGACAAATGGGGCAGTCACCCATTTCAATGGCAAGTTGCCAGTAATTTGGCTTTCCATGCGCGGACGTTGCTTGATGCATCCAATATAACGCCGAAATGTTAGGCGTATGAAATTGTGCCTCTAAGATATAATTTTTTTTTCTGAATCATGGCTACAAAGAGTACAGGTTCAGGATGACAACACTTTGAAGACAATATGGTTGGAGGCACCAAGCTATTCTTAATTCGACCATCCTCTCTCCAAACCATGTATTTCTGCGAAAATTCGCACAATCTGATGGTTTGAATTTCGAACAAATATGGCACCTGAAAATTTTTTAGAACCAGCTTATTATTTTCCCAACTCTACTTGCGACTATCGTCGCCTAGCTTCTAAGTTGGCTGGGTAACCAGTTCAGAACTATTTTAGAATAAGTCCATAGTATAACACCTGTTAGGTACAGCTTTCTTTCGTTGATGACTGACTGAATAGACTAAGAAGTTCAGCAACCAGCAGCTTTAGTCTTAGCAGGCTCACCGATTTCAGTGAAGCAACCTTTATTTTGTTGCTTATTATGCGACATGTAATTTGATTTGTCTTGATGAAGCGCATAGAACCACTACGGCTGAGTATCCCACTACACTCGTGTCGCTAAAATCGTGGAGTTCAAATTCATTCTCACCGTCAAATGCTATCCAACCTAAAGAGTTGGTTGAATGGAATTTGAAGTGGTGTATATCTCGTCGCAACTTTAGCCATTCATTTAGCATGACATTCAGTAGATTATCAAATACCAATCAATAATAGTTCGCCATACATTTTGTATACAGATTTTTGATCTGGGTAGCAACGGCGACAGCTAGCCAACCGGATCGGATACTCGACTAGATTCAGAAAGAATCAACCGTTTGGTATGCACTGACTGGATGATGTGTCTCTTTTCTGACTGGAAGATGAAATTTTCGACTTTGCAGAATAAACTTTGCTGTAAATAAACTTCCGAATAATAGAAGGCCAACCCAATTTGAAGATAACTGTAGTGGGTTATTATGTGCACAGGTTGTCTTCATCGTCCCTCCAAATAATTAATTGGTACGGTTGGTAGAGCTTGTCTATCACCTGACGATACATCTTCCCAATATCAGCTGAGAAGACGTATTTATAAACGAAAACGCAGAAAAATAGCCCACAGAGTGGATTGAATTTTTGACGATGCGTTAAATATATGAACTTGAGTTTGTTGGTATAATGCTGCTCCTTTACTACTCCGTGATCGGGCGTCTAACATGCGTTGGAATTTATAGGCTGACAAGCTCTTGTTATGTGGCTACGCTGAATGTATTTGGCCAAGAACAACCGATAAAGTTCTGAATAGCGCTAGAAACGACTTTGTAATGCTTTTAACTTACAAATGGCTGTATATCTTGGAAGTTTGGTTGGATCCGATTTGAATGACACTTGCAGGAGACCTCATCGTGGTGTTCTTGTATTGTTTAATGCAAGCTTTTTCTTCTGTGGTAAATACCTTTGCTTAGAGTCCTCAACATTCAAGTGGAGGGTGTTTGAGTCTCTTAAATTTGTTTGGTTGCATCCCCTCCAACTATCCATCCAAACCTTAAATTTTGAGTAATCAAGTTACTCATCTCATTAGCGAGTTTTTTCATTCTAGGTTTTATGTGGAGTGTGAGGATGCTTTGAGAAAGTCCAGCTGAAGACTTACCAATACCACTGATATTAATTCGACCATTTGTATGATTTAAACATAGTTTTTGTACTCATGACTCGATGACAAACAAGGTTTGGAAGCCGAAATCGATTTTCGTCGATTTTGTGATCGAAGCTATTCTTGGCCTTTCTCGACTTCTAGAATGTTGTATTTTGAACAATCGATTAACCGGTGCACTTCTGTTATACAAAGAGAACAAGAACTTGGTTTGGATTTACTTTGTTCTGTAGATTTCTTCCTGCGACTCGAAACTATAGATCTGTTTGGTACGTCTTCTGCATCAAACGCTTCTCCTAGACCATCCAAAACTAAAGAAAAGTTGCAAACGTGTTTAAAGGTTGTTAGGTAGTGTTGTTGAAAGTATCTTCATGGTTGTCTGCAAATGAGTTATAACGTGGTAATGCTTGACATTTTTTTAATGCTACATTGAGCTTCGAGACCACTTCCAGATACTAGTCTGTTAATTCTCCAAGCTGCGACTCTTCAGTTTTGGTCCCGACTCGTTCTTATTTTAGTTCAAGGAGTGTATTATTTGTTTGCCTCCTAAATATATTCCCGGACTATTAAAACCTCCAGGATTTAATATACTCAAATATGAAACTAGGGAAATAGCTTCTTTATCGGAAACTGACAGTAAATGGCATTTTTTAACGATTGGTCGCTTCATGATATGTGACGATGTTTTTATGGATGCGACATGAACCAGACCATCGCTGTCCAAATGACATGTAGTAATACGACCCAATAACTACTTAGAGGAGGCAAATTATGTTTTCTTTTATGACTTCTAGGTCTCCGATATTGATATTTCCATACTCGTAAGTCCATTTTCTTCGATGCTGCCAAGTGTGAAGATAATTGATGCACTACTGATTGCAAAATCCTTGTTTTCTGGCTTGCAAATTCTGTGAAGGGAAGTGACTTCTGCTTCAGGGGTGATACCTTCGTTTTGGACATGACCATTCATGTTATGAATAGTCATTGCTATGACTATTACTATAAAAAATAGTAATAGTCACTGCTATTACTGCGAAGATAAGTCACTGCTGCATAAGCGCACTCCTACGAATCCCAAAATCTGTCGATTAGGACTTCAGTTGTTAAATCGACGTCATCAAAACCCGTGGGACTTCAATTTTCTCCAGTTCAAGCAATGATGACTTGGATGACTTCAATTGGAGTGGATCATGTCAACTTAATTTTTTTAACCATAGTTTCAACCCTAAAGAATCGAAAATGAGTGTAATCTGAGATAAAATCACGCTATTGGGATTTGTTGTTCTCTCTTCAGATACCTGACTTCAGTCAGATACCTGACTTCGATCTGTCGATACATTTTCTCTATGTCTGCTGAAAATGCAATGGCATGTATCCTAAACATCATTTGAACTGACACCAAATCCTTTTGTATCGTAGGCCCAACTAGTCATTTATCTTCTAACGCAGTTTTGAACGAGGATTTGCAGGATCAATTGAAAACGACTCACGTTTCGTCGTGGAACTATCATGTTTAATCATAGCATGGTGAGGTATGTAGAAACATTAGTCCATTGGGTAAGCCAAATCTATCTCCAATATTTAGTCACGAACTTGGTATATTGAGTATAGAGGACTTGATGCGTCCCAAACTTACGAACCTTTCCAATATTTTAGGTATATCTCCTTCTCAACTTGTGAATGAGTTCGAGTTGGCTGTAAACTGCATGTGTTGCTCTAGGAATGACCCTTTCAAATTTGATTAACTACGCGATAAGCCTATTTTTGATAAAAAATGAGTTCTCCGAAGAATATGTCCGCTCATAGCAAAATATCGGTAGTAGTTGGCGTCTCCACTTACTGAAGGATCCATTCCTTGTTCGGTAATCTTTACTTGTGGGATTGTGGAAGTTTATTTCATCAGAATCAGTACCTCGACTTATGGGCCTCCTCGACTTTCTGTTTCTGGATAATTTGCTTATGCCTTTAAAAAACTTGTGAAATTGCGATATATGATCCACATTAAACACTGATGACATATGGAAATAGTAAAATGAAGGCCACAATGCATAATCTCCAGAAAACTTATCAATGGAAATGCGTGGCAACTAAGAATGTTCCGAAGCTCGGCTGTTGGGAGATTTGTCATTGGCTGTTTTCCGAAAGTGTTTTAAAAGTTTAGATTTGACTTTAAAAATTTATTTCCAAATTCCTCTTGTTTTAGTCTGATAGTTGAAGTAGGATTCTCTTCAAACACAACAGCTAACTTCGTTTCAAGGTCTTGAAAATCCTTCCACAAATTGGTCACTTCATGATTTGGATACTTCGGTTCAGCCAGATCTAGAAGCTAATCTATCGTCGTAATTTATAAAAAAAAGAGCTTTACTATATTTTGCCCTGCTTTTTTACCACCTTTGTTGGTACTTAAGAAATAAAAGTTGCTTGAATTAGAAAAAGTTTGGTTCAATGTTGTAGGATGGGAAGCGAACCAAAAAAAAATTTTTTTTTTATCGACTAAACATCGTGTAAAAATGTATTTCATGGTCAATAAATATTCGGCAAAGAAACATTACAACAGCCTCTAAAAAAAATAAAAATATTTAACGATAGATTAAATGTAATTTAATAGCAACAGCATAAATAAAGCACATACATATATATGTACATACAAACATATTGTATATAAATCATTTTTTATGTTTGTGCTTTAGACGTGTGCGCGCGGGCAAAGAAATAAAAAACGCTTATTTACAGATGTGACATACAAAGGGAACACAAATCTTATAGAATCATTCCATTATTAAGAAGATAAATAATTTTCACTTCCACCAAGAGCACCACAAAAATCCATCGAGCATAAAAAAAAAATTCCAAATCATAATGTCATCACTGTAAAGTTTTTTAAACTTTTATTTTTGGATTTTATTTTATTACCCAAAAGCTTTATTGCATATTTACAGTGGCTATTTTTATTTTCATTTAATCTTAAGAAAAAAAAAAAAAAAGTAAATAAAATGAACAAATTTTTAATCTTCTAAAAAAAAATTTTTATTTTATTTTATTTTCGGATTATTTTCATTTTATTTTAGAAAAAAGTAGCATAAGAAGGAGCATGCAGACATACCAAGAGAGAAAAAAATAAAAATGAAATTACAACTGATGATGATGATGGTGATGGTCAATCCCTATTGAAA
This sequence comes from Tipula confusa, assembly GCA_963556175.1. Lineage (NCBI taxonomy): Eukaryota > Metazoa > Arthropoda > Insecta > Diptera > Tipulidae > Tipula > Tipula confusa. Next base: position 80,129,359 of record OY744475.1, read on the forward strand.
AAGATGAAAAGCATACAGAAGACGAGTAGAGATGGAAAAATTTATCACACAGATGGTTTCAAGATAAATATTTAATGTGCTTATAATCATATTTATTGGTATATCTTGTCGGTTTTGTGTGTGTGTGTGTGTGTTAAAAAGAATTTTTAATTTATTTTTATTTCTTAAATATTATTCGAATAAATAAAGAAAATCCCTTGAAGCTTTTAGTTTGCATTGTTATTTATTTAATGTACCCAGACCGCAAACTTATTAGATGCATCTCCCCTTGTTTCATTTCGTTTACCTTAAACTACGAAAGTTTAGCAACCCCTAAAAGTCTACAGTTTTACACCCATAAGATGGGAGTCTCATCTTCGCAAATTTAAGTTAGATGCAAGCCATATAAATTATAGAATCTAAACTACTGTCATGCTATGAAACTATTGAGTTGGTATAAAAAGTCAGTATGTTAACCGGAAATCAAGGTTATCAAGCCACACAACAAAAAAATTCTAAATTTCAATAAAAAATTCAAAATTTATGCAGTCTATATATAGCCTTGTATATTTCACCAAAATTTGTATGAAAATTGGAATTTTCTTCAAAATTCAAATGGCTACATTTCTGTTAGTAATGAATTCTAGTAATGAATAGTGGATTTTGTTGTCTTATAAGGTAGCTCAGACCGGCCTAGATAACCAGATCTACGTAAAAAATTCCGAATATTTCGATTAAAAATTAAAAATGTATACAGTCTATGTTAACGAAACATAAGGTTAGTTATACGCGTGATGTTGCAAGTTTCACACATAGCAAGCAAGTGCTTTTCTTTTACCACATTTCATGTGTGCCAACGCATGCACCATACGATGCTTCATTTGGACAGTGCCGTAACTAAAAAAACTGCTGTTCCTATGATTGTTGCTAACGCAGCAATGGCAGCCACACAGTTCACTTTAAAATCCATAATTGCTAAGAATAATGTTTCTTAATGTGCAGTAGAGCCATCAAAAAAGTCACCAAGTCGCCTACAGCTCAAGTCAATGTGTATGATAAATTTGAAACGCTATTTATCGCTCATACCTTTTTGGATTCAGGGCACAGTTAAACTTCATGACCATGTCACTTACTACACGTCTTGGCTTAAAATTTAAAACGAACGTCTAATGTCATTGCAGGTATTGGTGCCATATCAGTTTCAGTGCATAACAGCACAACAGTGTTCGTCAAATCTCGAACTAGCCATTTTTCAGCAAACATAAACTGTATGGTTTTGCCCAAAATAAATGATTGTCAGCCAAGCGTGCCCATCAGTAGATCTGATATCAATATTCCTGGTACTCTTCAGTTGGCTGATCCGAAGTTCGATGTTCCACAGCAGATTGATCTGCTCATTGGCCCTTCATTATACTTTGAGTTATTATCAGTAGGTCAAATCAAATTGGCAAATCACCTCCCAGTACTACAAAATACGCAATTTGGCTAGGTAATCTCCGAAAAAATTGAAAGCGCTCCAAGCCCATCTGATCATTTGCTACTAACGACATTATCGACCAAAGTGATTAACGATCAAATTGAAAGGTTTTTGAAGTTAAATGAAATACCAGCAGGTATCAAGGTTGTCAGCACATTTGATCATCCGGTTGACAAACACTTTGCGACCACATAAACACACACACACAAGAGACATTGATGGCAGATTTATTGTTAGCTTGCCATTCACCGAAACTTCTGCTACCCTTGGTAACTCATCAAACATAGCAAAATTACGTTTTTTCAGTCTCGAAAACGTATAATAAGATATCTAGCGTTACGTGTAATGTATCGGCAATTTATGGACGAATATCGAGCTCTTAACCATACGAAACTAGTTCCGGAAACTACAATTAATCCAATTAACTTTTGTTTGCCTCATTACTATGTGTTAAAGTCCGACAGTTCTACTACCAAATCGCGCAATTCGCTCAACGACTTACTAGCAGTAGGGCCTGTAGTGCAAACTGATTTATTGTTGATTCTTTGTCGTTTCAGGTCTCACGCCTAAGCAATCAGTGCTGATATTGTTAAATTTTACAGATTAATTGGACTGCAAGACGTTGATTGCTGCTATCACTATATATTTTATCGTGATGAGCCAACTCAAAAGCTAGAAACATACGAATTGAAGCGCATCACATATGGTTCTTCATCCAGTGCTTTTGTTGCAACGAGATGTCTGCTTCAATTGGCTTTGGAAAATTCCACTCGTGCTCTAACAGCCAGTTCTGTAATTCAAAATGATTTTTATGTCGATGACCTCACGTTTGAGATCTGAGATAACAGCGATTCTTCAAAAAGGTGCCATGACCCTTCAGAAATGGTGCTCAAATTCAAACGCAGTACTATACATGACATTCCAGAATCAGAATGTGAAAAGATACTTAATGGTGATGACAATTCTTTTGTCAAAACCTTGGGATTGTTATGGAAACCTGGGAAGGCTGCCTTCAACGTTAACGTCCAAATTTCTAAAGATGGACGTATAACAAAACGTACGGTGTTTTCAGAAGTAGCACGCATCTTCGACCTAATTGGTCTTTTGTCTCCGATAGTGGTCCTTTGAAAACTATTCATCCAAAAATTGTGGCTACTAAAGGGCGATTGGGATCAAGCTTTGCCTATGACAATTCATAGGCAATTCACCTTCCTATCGAATAACAAATATTTCAGTCAGAGCTACAGCATTTGCGAGGACTAGCCTTGCTTCGACATATATTTGGTAGCATTGATGAACCAAAACAAATACAATTACACGGATTTGCGGATGCCAGCGAAAGGGCGTATGGTGCGGCTATTTATGCACGTTATTATGGAGACAACGGTACCTATGTTGTGCGTCTTATATGCAGTAAATCCAGAGTGGCACCAACTCAAAAATCAACACTAGCCGGCCTAGAACTATGCGCCACCCTTCTCCTTGCCCAATTAATGCGCAAGGTGTTAGACAACATAAATTTCACTGTGCAAACGGTATTTTATTGGTCTGATTCAACAATTGCACTAAATTGGATTCACACTAAATGGAATACGTTTGTTGCTAATCGGGTCAGTGCCATTCAGTAACGAGATGCCTGAAGCAAAAAATCTTAAGAATTTCACGCTTTCTTGTAATAATGCCACAACCAACATTATCAACATTTTGGATAGCATAAAACACAAAAACGACTATCAAACGGTGGTTGCTAGGATGTCATATGTCAGTCGCTTCAAAGAAAATCTGAAGCTAAGCCTTTTAAGGATCGAATACGATTACCACTCAACGCAATGAACTATGAGGCTAGCTTACAACTTATTGTATACTTGGTTCAACATGGGTGCTACGAAGAGGTTTTCAAAGAGTTAAGGAAGGGCAACTCAATCAAAGAAACGAACTTGAAATCTCTATCGCTCTTTTTAGATAAGAATAGTATCATTCGCATTGGTGGTCGACTACAATTCTCACTGGCTTATTCAGCGAAGCATTCCATTTGCTCCCTCCTGGGCATTTCTTAACTGAATCACTGCTCACTTATCTACATAAAAAGCACCTGCATGTAGGACCTCAGGCTTTCCTATCAATTGTACGAGATCAGTTCTGGCTACTAAACGGCATGCAGGCTGCGAAAAAAATCTGTCGTCAATGTGTACGTTGTGCTATACTTCGACTTCGCACTGTTTCACAGTTAATGGGAGATTTGCCTGCTGAGTGTGTAAAAATTGCATCAGAATTTTATAACACAGCAATCGACTATTGTGGTTGTCCTGTTTTTATTCATTATAAGATTCGAGGTAAACCGCCAACAAAAACATACATCTGCATATTTATTTGTCTAGCTACCAAGGCGGTTTACATGAAGCTAGTTGCAGATCTCTCCTCGAGTGCTTTCTTAATGCTTTTTTAAGGCTTACAAGCACCAAAGGACTTTGTAAACATGTGTTTACTGATAGAAGCACAAACTTTGTTGGAGCCAACTCGGAGTTAAACTCAATCTACGAAATGCTAAAGTCCAATGAAATTAATCAAGAGATTAAAACAATGTGCAGAGGTGACTATATCACCTGGCATTTTTATCCTCCAAGTGCTCCTCATTTTGGTGGTCTGCATAAAGCTGCTGTCAAATCAGCAAAATTTCATTTACACAGAGTGATGGCAACAAAAACAGGTCGAGGCGGTGCTCAATTCACGACCTCTTTGTGCAAAACAAACATCTAATGCTGATGAAATATTCATACTTACACCAGGTCATTTTTTGATTGGTCGTCCACTTGTAAGTATAGGATAGGATCTAAGGGAGAAATAGTGTCTCTAAAACAACGATGGAAGCTGCTTGTTCAGTTAAAGCAGCATTTTTGGAAGAAGTGGTCAAAGGATTATTTACAATCGCTCCAGCATAGGCGAAAATGGACATCCGAACACGTAACATTGAGGTTGGTGAAATAGTAATAATTCATGACCATAATGTACCTTCTCTTAAATGGAAAAGGGATCTGGCCGCTGAAGTTCATCCAGGAGCTGATGGCTTAGTAAGAGTAGTGACACTTAAGACTGCCACTGGATTTTTAAAACGTCCAATCACCAAATTTTATCCGTTGCCAATTAAAACTACAAATATTGAACTATCCGTTCAAGGCGGAAAAAATGTTAACGAAACATAAGGTTAGTTATACGCAACATACTGTGATGTTGGCTATGCGTAGAGTTCCATGAACCGTACTGTGCACATTTGGTCGAAACAAAGAATAATAATCATCATCACCATCATCAACAATTGTTTAAGAACTGGATTAAACCAAATATAATTTGAATTATTGAAATAAATTCACTTGTGCTACTACATTCAAATAGTCAACAACTAGTTTTCCTTTTCAATTATCTTCACAAAAAATTATTCGTTAGCGTCAACAGCCAAAATTTCTTTGAAAATTGGAATTTTTTTCAGAATTCTACATTTTCAGAAGGCTACATTTCTGTTAGTAATAAATTCAAAGTAGATTTTGTTGTCATGTAAGGTAGCTAAGACCGTCCGAGTTAAAAGTTCAAAATTTATACGGTCTATAGCCTTGTATATTTCGACCAAATTTCTATGAAATTTTGAATTTTTTCTGAATTCAAATGGCTGCATTTCTCTTAGTAATGAATTCACAGTTGATTTTGTTGTATTTTAAGGTAGTTTAGACCGATTCAAATAGCTTGATCTACTTGAGTGTAATTGTGAATTCACTAACTGGTTTTGAAGCTGCAAAAGAGTTGAGCTTAAAAGCCGATTGCATATATAAAATATCCCAACACGTGTCAAAATGTAACAAACATCACCACTTCTTGAAAAAAACGATAAGAACGATATAATAATTACCACGTTAAATGAATTCATCTTTCACTCTTTACGTATGCAGACAAAATAAATTGTAACCACATAATAACTAATCGGCCATAAATAGATACACAATGGCATATGTGTGTGTGTGTGTTCTAACATAATTTATGTATCCAATCAATCTGCCATTTGAATTAAAATTAATATAATCTGATATAACCTTGTTATATAGGCTCATAATATTCCCATTTTTATCTACACACACAATCTTTGATTTTTGTTGCTTCTGCCGCTGCCGATTTACTTTTCTTTTCTTTTTTTTTTTTTTTTTAATCAAAAATTCATTATCATAAAATTTATTGGAAACCATTTTCAATTCCATTCTAATCATTTGATAAGAAAAAAATAAAAGGAAAAACACAAAACAAATAAAAATGAAAATGGAAAATCGTCTTAAAGATTTTGACCTATATCACATAATATACAAAACGATTTTGTGAAGCCGCTCGCATTGCTAAATTTTATATTCTCACCCCACCCCCATTCTCTCTTACACTTCCTCTCTGGTCGTGTTCGCCTCTAAATTATTGATGAGGTCAATCAAATACGATAATAATAACAATAATACCACTCGCACAGACACACACACAAACAATAATAACAAGTGGGAAAATAAATTTTCTCGAGAAAATCGAGCCAAAAACCAAAACAAAACGCTAGCAAGATAAATAATCAAAATGAATTGGAAACGAATAAATTTCATTTTCCACTTTTCGATGTCGTTTTGTTTCGTGTTGTTGTTGTTGTTGTTTTTTTAGGTACTTTTGATCAGAGATGGAAATTGATTAGAAAACAATAAGACGAATTAGAATTATAAATTTTCTTCTGTATTGTTTATTTTCTATTATATCAATAGAAAAGTAAAAAAAAAATGTCCACTCCCTCCCACCCACTAAACGCGGCACATCGTTTGTTCTGCGCTGTTCTATATAAGTATACGTTTTTCCGATTTTGAATGGCAAAAATATATTTAATTTTTAATTTTTCCAATGAATTTTTAATATTTACCGAGTTAAAGTAATAAAAAAAGAAAAGTTAAAAAAGAAAAACGGAAAACTTATTTTGTGTGTTTCGGGGAGTGAAGTTCAGTGAAAGTAGTCAATTAGTTATTTAAGAAAATTTATTGTGAATAATAGTGGTTTGTTTTTGTCGTCGTCGTTTTGGTTTATGTATCGAAAATGGGTGTGGAACAGCGACACGCTATTTTTCCGTTATTTTCATTTTTTTTTTTTTTTGGTGGAAAATTTTGCCGTATTTGTTGTTGATTGCTAATTGTGTTTGTGGGGTGGAACGATTTAGTTGTGGAAAATGTATATGGGTTGCAGATGTTCTTCCACATAAATTGGTATAATTTATAATATATTTTAGTGGTTTTATGCTCGATTTAAGGTGGTATTTGTAATTAGGAACTATTATTATTTTTTTTGTTTATATATAAGCAGCTGATCTAGCACACCAACAATTTTAACAAATTACGTTACGTTTTATCCTTAAAGGTAATGTTTGGAGGAACTTGTCGGTAAGAAAGACCTCGGCAATGATACATAATCCAAACCATTTGCGCCTTGAAAAGATTAGATGGTAAAAATACCATCGAAGAGATCGTGAACGGACTTTCATATAATTGGCATTAATTGGATTTGAGAAAAGACCAACAACCGAGTTGATAAACAAAAATGATCGAATGTTTGGGCAGCCCATTCAAAATAGTAACCTTCTTTTTTATGTGGATATTGGGGCTAATCTATCTATTATTCCCGTAACCTATTGTTAAGGGAAAAATTTTGCTGAGCCAGTATGATCCAAGTTTACCAAATTCCTATTTGATCTAAGTTTAGACCTACCCGAACAATTATCGGAGATGATTTTTTCAGACTACTAATAACAGTTTCTATAATTAAGATATCGACTTTGAAAAAGAAATTTTTTGTGGTCCCTAACGTACACAATTTTTTGCTACATCTGCAAAGGTGTAACATTGATTGATTGATGAGACTGTTAACACTGTAGGCTGTAATAAATTAAACTATTTTTCACCTGAAAATTATAAATAATTAATCCATAATATAATAACATAATAATATAATAATATAATTTCTACAAGCCGTATGATGTAATAAATTGGATTAGTTTTTGCCTGAAATTTACAAATAATTAATTTATTACATTATTAACAACATAAAATAATAAAAATAAAAATATAAATTAGATTTTAAAACAATTGATTAAACATTACGAATCAATTGGATTAACCGTATTATGACCAAAATCGACAAAAATCTAATTTATATACACTTTATTTGACACAAAACTTTAAAATTAATACAAATTAGATTTTAAAACAATTGATTAAACATTACAAATCAATTTAATTAACAGTTTTATGACCAATACGTCAATTAATCGCCAAAAATTTAATTTATTTACACTTTATTTGACACAAAACTTTAAAACAAACACAAATTAGATTTTAAAACCAATGATTACCCATTACAAATCAATTTAATTAACCGTATTATGATCATACGTCAATTAATCGCCGAAAATCTAATTTATTTACACTTTATTTGACACAAAACTTTAAAATTAATACAAATTTGATTTTAAAATAATTGATTAACATTACAAATCAATTAGATTAACCGTTTTATGACCATTACGTCAATTAATCGACAAAAATCTAATTTATATACACTTTATTTGACACAAAACTTTAAAATTAATACAAATTTGATTTTAAAACAATTGATTAAACATTACAAAACAATTTAATTAACAGTTTAATGACGTCATGTAAGTCATGTGTTCAATATGTCATGTAATCGCCAAAAATCCAATTTACATACACTTTATATGACACAAAACTTTAAAATTAATACAAATTAGATTTTAAAACAATTGATTAAATATTACAAATCAATTGGATTAACCGTTTTATGACCAATACGTCAAGTAATCGCCGAAAATCTAATTTATTTACATTTTATTTGACACAAAACTTTAAAATAAATACATTTTAAATGTTAAAACAATTGATTAAACATTACAAATCAATTGAATTAACCATTTTATGACCGTACATCAGTAAAGATGTTACATGTTTTCAAAAAAAAATTAATCAGAGCATGATGTCATGCTTTACTTGTTACTTCCAAAGTCGTGCCTAGAAACAGCAATCACCATTCGATTTTGCTTATTTGAACATAATGCAATGCCGTTTGAACTTCGAAAAGCAACTCAAACATGTCAACGCTTCATGAAAAAAATGTTACACAATCGTAATTTCGTAATTGTCTAAATTGACGACATATTGATGACAAACAGATCTGAGGGGACATTTTTTACATATAAGGCAAGTTTTTAAAAAACTTGCAGAGTAAAAGACAAAAAAAGACATATTTTTGGTCTTCCTACACTGGAATTCCAAAGACATTTCTGAAATGGACACAAAGCCTTCAAAAGAAGCCGAATAGCCAATGAAATTCTGGCAGCAAAACAAAATATTGAAGGGCAATCGCAACTTTAAAACAAAATATAGTGAAATTTTCTAGCACAAAGAGAAATTTTAAATTTCCGGTTTTAACTAAAACTTTGAAGAAATGTTAAACCGGAACTTGGCAAAGCAAGAGAAGTTCCGTTTTCATGTAGAAAAATAAACCAGAAGAAGAAAACCAAAAGCAGAAATATTTAGTAATCAAGTTTTGTAGTCATTCGATCAAGCATTACCTTAAATCATTGCATGTGATCCTAACACAGTTAGAGTAACAGGCATATTATCACAGATCATCTTAGAAGGAGAGAAACCTGTTGCATTCATTTCTCATTCACTGTATGTTGCAAAATAAAATTACAGCCAATTAGATCGAAATGCACTAGCCATTTAATTGTACATGTACCTGTTAGGACAAAAGTTCAAGCTTGTACCGGTTAACAACCCGTTGACACACATCCAATCGCTGTTTGCCTTTTTCTCAGAGAAAGGAAGAAACACACACCTATGAAAAGGACCCGCAGAAAATTTCGAACGTATTTAGTTTGACAATGCAGGTCCTTACAAAGGATAATATTTTCGAATTGTGGTTGATGCTTATGCATAATGCACAAAAATCGCAATAAATTTTGATCGTGCTGCCTCTTTCGGAAAACATTCCATACTACATACTTTGATCGTGCTGCCATTTGCGAATAACATGGTATACTAAATATTTTAATCGTGGCGCCTCTTTCGGAAAACATGATCTATTGAAAACTATACGAATAGTACGAAATCCATTTCGTCTGGAATGTCAATCTACACGAAAAATAATACAATAAATTTTAAACGACAGAAGAGTGCAGAACTAGCAAACATAAAAGAATGAAACGGAAATAATTATCTGATAAAAGCTTTAGAACAAGTGTTTCCTGATCATACCGTTCTTCCAACCAGACGATCTAATAGAGAGCGACGTTCTCCAACATATTAAAATGACTACTAAATGGAATAGCCGAGGGAGGATCCAATAATCGTGGAAGATTATAATATTCAAGGAGGTTGAGTGATGGCTCAATTATCGATTTTTTCAGTTTATCTCGATTTAGTTTATCCACGAACACGAGATTGAATAATTATGCAAGCCAAACCGAGAAAAAATGTTTTCTTGTAAAAATAAAAAACGAAGCCCGAGATCCAAACCCAATTCTCCTTTTCCATGAAGTAATAGTATAGCCGAAAGAAATACCGTTCGGTAGCTATTATATTCATAGAATACATTCCAATAACTCTATGTCTTGTATATTTTCTAGGCCTATAACAGCCCTGTTTAAAAACAAAGTATTCGGATATCTCGCTTTAATATTAAGACCCAATTAGGGTTTTGTTGTCAGGTTGCACAAAACGGTTAGTGACGTTTCTTTTAATCCAGCAGCATTTACTGCACGTTTTATTCTATCTGGGTAGAAACAAACAATTTGATAGTATGGTAAATGCACCTCAAGTTAGCATAAGGTATGTGGTCGTGATAATGCATAGTTCACCCTAATAAGCATCGCAAACAGATTCAATTTCACTACAGTACTTTGAATGTGACGGCACAATCATGGCCTTTGCATACATATTTAAGTAAATATTTGATATTTTTAACCGAAGTGGACACTTAAACATGAGAGAGATTTTAAAGAACAACCAATATTGTCAATTTATTTATCATTAATAAAAGCAACTTCATCCTTTCGTAAAGTGGATTTTTGTTCTTTTGGAAAAAAATAACACTTAGTCTGTTGGAAAATTTTGAGTTTAATTGTGTACATACAACATGCCCATAGTTTTAACAATTACCTCAACGTCATTCAATTTTGATTTTTAATTAGTAAAATGTGGGCATGTAGGAGTTTACGATACGTCTCCATTTTGCTTCCACTTCCATTTCTACAGCTTGTATCCTCTTAGCAGGTCTTTTTAATAAATATGCTTCACTTACTTTCCATTTATAGAGAACATTGAATTGAAATGACTACACTTACCTGTTAGGCTGTTGTTATTGAATAGTACATACCGGCTGGCTTAAGAGTAAAAATCAATTACCGCCTGAAAACTCACTAATTATAAACAGTATTATCTCAAATATTTACTTTAATTAAAAAAAAAAGATTATCAGTAAAAATTTTAGTGATGACGAAACTATAACATGCCGAAAAATGGTTCGATTCTAAACAAAAGAGTACTCTTCTTTTAGTTTTATTGTTTTGTGTATGCAATTTTTTTTCAAATTCGTGCCTACTTGATCGAAAAAATATAAAATGTTCTATTTGTTACTTGTGGAAACAAAATTAGACCGACACTTTTCACTTATACCATAGATTCTTTGTTTTATAAAATGAATTATCCGTTTGATCTAAGTCTTCCAATGTAGAAGTACAAACATTAAATATTGTACTATACTGAAATTCAGGCATTTTGCTATAATAAACCATAATACCGAAATAAAATATTACAATATTTAAAAATTCCCATTGAAACTATAACCTATAATTATAAAAGAATTATTGTTACTACTTGTCTACTACTTTTTCTGGTGGTGCTACGGCTCTGGTTTTGCAATATATTTTGGGCAAATTTTTATTTTTTTGTATTTTTTGTGGTATATATTTTTTCTGAATTTTATTTCCCAGTTCCATCGAGAATACTTGAATCTAATAGCATAAAATATAATATATAGACGGTAGAAAATAGTACAAAAACTATAACCTCTATAAAACAACTTTAACATGATTTTTTTTTTGTGTAATTTTCTGTTAATTTTCCAACCTAATTACGAGTCGAGCAATAAAATTGGAAAGTTAATAAATTCGCTTAGACGATAGATCGCCGGCACATAATTCAATTTAATATAGTCATGAATAAACATATTTGATAAGAATACTGAGAAATTCTTTTGTGTACGATAAGACCTTTATCAAAATTTATAGGCAAACAAAACGAAGTCAGAAACTTAATAAGATTAACGATATATTGAATCAAACTAAAATAAATTGATTTTATTTTTTTTTTTTTATTTATTTAAAATAATCAACAATTATTTGAGGATTTTCTCTCGATATATACATATATACATACATAATAACATATATACACACTGTTATAAAAAAAAGGAAACTTTCAGATTTTCTTCGGAATAACATTTCTGTTGTGTCAACAAAATCGAAATAAAAAAAATTGTTGGTTGTACATGTACATAAAAAAAGGAAGAAAACCATGAATCCATTTTGACATTTTCTTTATTTTGTTCGAATTTTCCTTTTTTTATTTGCGCTTTTCATTTCCAAAAATACAGTTTATACTTATTTTGCCTCTTTGTTTTAAGAAAATTCTTTATCGAATTTTCAATAGATTTTTTGCTGTTTTTGGTTTTTCGTACGACTATACGTTTTATTGGTTTAATCATGACATGAAGATTGGATAGAAAATTGTTGGTGTCGTAGATTTTTACGTATAAGCATGTTTATATATAAAATATCCATTGCAAAACTATTTGTATTTATGAAAAAGTAAAATCCTGTTTCCTATAAAATTCATAATTCATAATTCATAATTCATAATTCATAATTCATAATTCATAATTCATAATTCATAATTCATAATTCATAATTCATAATTCATAATTCATAATTCATAATTCATAATTCATAATTCATAATTCATAATTCATAATTCATAATTCATAATTCTTAATTCAATGAAATTTTCCTTCATAATGAAGGAATTGAGTTCAGGAATTTGATAAAAATTCTTGATTTCGTTCATGAAGTAAAACCACTAATCCTAAATTAATCTGTAAGGTTAGAGCTGCTATTTGGCAAGCGCATTTTTTTGATGTAGAACAGTACGAAAGGCAAGTTCGGGACCGAAACTATTGGAACCTGTATATTATATTTTATTATGTTAGATAACCATTACAGCAAATTTAATGGCCCAAATATAATATGTCAAGGCCGAGTACCACATTCATAGAATTCGTAAAATTTCTTATTATTAGCTTTTTCCATACATTTAAAGGACACAATCGTTTAATCCACGGTCGATTGGTATAGTGAAATTTGACCGGAGAACAAATTTATAAACCCATGTTGAATATCATATTGAATATCATTTTGGATCAACAAGATGAGATTCCCCAATAAAAGTCAAACGAAAAATGTGAAAGCTTAATTTCTAAATATACATATATGCGAATGAAACACATACACACCCATACAGTACAATAAATAAAATAATAATAATAATCAAATATGACATTTGACAATTGGCCAAAAATATAAACAGCATGATGGAAAAAAAAACAGAAAAGTGTTGACCTAAACAAGAAAAGTAAAATGTGAAAAAATAAAATAAAAAATTTCCGATAAATTTTCCTTTTCCACACACACGCACACACACACACAAATTATAGTTTTTGTTGGTGTTATATTTTAGATATTTGATGAACCGAAAGTTAAACAAGCTTTTCTCCCTTTTTTTTATTTTTGGTGTCTGTATATATCTGTGTATATATGAAACTGTCAAGTTTTGACAATTTTATGGTTTTTGGACAACAATTTATATTATATATATATATATATATATATATATATATATATATATATATATATATATATATATATATATATAAATATATATATATATATATATATATATATATATATATATATATATATATATATATATATATATATATATATAAGTTCATACAAATTCAAGCTTTTAGATAAATTTGGGGTTAGGATTTTTTATATTTATTTTATGTTTGTTTTAGGAAATCAAAAACACAAGATGAGGAAATATGGTTGAGATGAAAATGAAACGAAAATAGTTTTTGTGTGATGTTGGTTACCTAACAAACATATACCAGGATATGTGAATACATAACAATTTTGTACGCAAAGCTATTTGCAAATTTTATTTTAAATAAAATTAAACAATTTAGCATAAAATGAATAACGGACCAAGATAAATGTTGAGTATCGCTTTGATTTTGACTCTGGTATAGAATGCCAACTGATCTAGAACTGAAGGTAATGTGCAGTTTGGTGACTTTTTAAACAAAAAATCAGTTATCAACTAACCCCAATTGTCAGATGTCATATTGTAATATTTTGTTGCTAGCAAACAATAAGATTTATATGTGAACAATTTAACTAATATCCTGCTTTATCCTTCCAATTTTATGTAAAACGGCTGTACGGTGGGCCCGGCCAAATATCCGGGAGATCCTGGTTAGTCCTTGGTCATACATTCTAAATCAATCAATCAATCAATCAATAAGCAAATAATAAGATGTATATGTGAACGTTTTTGTTATATTTGCTTTTTTAAGAATATAACAGTCACACAACTGTACAATATTAACAAATATTACTGTTCCAAGAAATATCCACTTCATTAAAAGTAGGTATTTCGTTTTTCTCGTTACTTTTAAGTCAAGAATTTATTTTAACAAAATTTTTGGTGGCTTATTTTAGTTATCGCTGACAGCGACCCCTATGGTAAGTGTTATTATCGCCGCGTTTGGAGCCACATATATCATCTGCATGACTTTTTACACAAATGTCACCATCTATATCTCATATTTATGCGTTAGGGTTCATCCCTTACACTAGTGCATGACAGCGAGTCTAGGCAACGCCTTGTACAACTTCAGCTTGATTGATAATAAATATTATAATAAATATTATACATCAGATCCAGGATGAATACTAAGAACTCTGCCCAATAGCCATTGGTTGATGAGTAGGTTGTTTTCCTTGACTGTGACAATATCACCAATCCGCTTGAACGGATTGAACGTTGCTATAACGATGTTAAGTATTCAATGAAGCATCTCTTCCAAAGATGCTGGCTTATCTGCCAAACTGTTTGCCATCTAGTGAGGTGTGACATCTTAAGGTTTGTTAAATAAATTGCAAGTATTTTTGGTAGTTAGATCCCAATCAGATAGTGGGACGGCATCAGTGGATCGACAACTGTGTCGTCCAAAAGGCATGAAGGCTTAGAATTTAAAATGCCTTCTATTTCGGCTAAAAGCCTGTCGATTTCCTAAAGAGTTAATATGTTTTGTATGTTCCTGTATGTTCCTGACATCGCCCTTTGATCAAACGTAATGGAATGGGTCCAGCATAATCGACTTCGATTTTCAGGAATGAGCTCAAAACTAGAACTAAGCAAGTTAAACATCAGCTTTTGTTGGCATTTAGCATTTAAATTTACTGCAGGTGACGCATTGAAGTACAATTTGCTTGTGCTAAGCTTTACCATTAAGTATCCAAAACTCCTGTCTGGTGATGGCTAGCAACAGGAATGGTCCAGCATGCTTTTTATCCTGGTTTATATCAAACAAAATCAATGATGTGATTCTTACCTTGGATGGTAAAATGATGCGATGCTTAGTAGAATGCCGAATGGGGCTGTTTTGTAGCCTTCCTCCAACGCGATTCAGTGATTTTAGATACCTGCTTTTGGTAATCTTCCGGTAGCTTGTAGCGAGGATAAATCTTCGTGATAAAAATAAAGCTGCTCGTTATGACACAGAGTACACAATACATGGAAGAGTTCCTCACGGCGTAGATAAATGCCGCTAAGTCTAGATTTCTTCAATTTAGAAATATTCCCTATCTATCCAAATATATTCCGCAGAACTTGTTGCAGTTTGCGAAATGCCATTCATTCCGTGAATTTAAAATGGAGGTGAAGGAGACCGTTTTCTTTGGTATTTTTATCTAAATTGGTATTGTTTGTTGTTTGAGGTGGCCAATATTTCGGAGAGTTATGCAACCATACAGAACTGAACCACCATAGCCTATGTGATATGAGCTCGAGGGAGAAAGACCCCGAGTGGCGCAATCCGCAGGGTTGCCTTCGTACCACCAATGTTTTCGGGGAAGAGAGGACAATATTTCAGCTGTGCGGTTACCAATAAATGTGCGTCTGGGAATATTCATCCTAGCGGGGCGAAAATGCAAACTCGCTTCTGATAGCACGGTCCTTTTTGTGAACTTTATGTTGTCTGGAAGGCTGAGCGTATATAAACCGATCAGTTTTAGCATTCCATATAACACCTAAAACCTTTGAGGCATTCTCGGTTTCCTGAACATGATCTTCAAACTATTTGAGATGAAAATCATCATTATCCGTGGGAGCAATGAACAGTATTTGTGCACCATTTGACTTCCATTTTTTTAGTTGAAACGCACACTACGATAGTAGTTGTATCTGCAATCAAAGAATTTTTTGAAACTGCGCTTCTTCCGGATCTATTAACACTTGACGGTACATCTTTTGAACGTCAGCAGAAAAAACCATCTTATGCTCCCTGAATCGTAAAATGATTGCGTATAAGATAGACTGTAATGTAGATCCAATGGCCAAGCAATCGTTTAGTGATACTCCTGTGCCGGTTTTTGATGAACCGTCGAATACTACTCGTAGTTTCTTCGTTAAACTTGATGTTTTTGTTACCCCATGGTGTGGCAAGTAGCATCCATGGTCATAAATCTCTTCGGGTGGAATTTCGGACATACGCTGTAACTCCTGTTATTCGAATAAAAATTCATGGTGTAATTTGGCTAGATCTGGATCACAGTCAAACCGCCGTTCTAATCCTTGCAATCGCTGTATAATTCCACGTCAATTTGCTTGGTTATTTGGGATACTCCGAATTCTTATCCAAATGGATCTAGATCGTATCTGATATACCCCAATGTGAAATTTAACAGGTTCTGCAGCATCTCTCGGAACTCGACATGATTACATAAGTGTTGACACAGAATTACAGTTCTCAGTTGGTGATGAATGAAAATCGAATCATCACTTCGTCGCCCGATTATCATACCCAAATACCAATCAGCATCCCTAATTTTCACCTCGAAAACATCTAACAAGTACTTGATAAGAGGTTTTATTCGTCACTACCCATCTTTAATGTAAATGACAAGCTTGAGTGTTTTAAGCCGAATTTGCAAAGAAATATTAAAAAATTCTGATTACAGCACCTTGGCGCTTCAAACCACACAAACTTTTCTAAAGCTTATAAACTTATCCCGAACCATTATTTTATCCTTGAAAAATGAACGACCGGACTAAAGGTGATTTCAGGTAATCGTGTCATCTTGTTAGTTGACTTCTTCTACCTTGCAATTGATTGAAGATGATTGATTGCATTTTCATCCTCATGGCCATTATTCTTCTTTGTGACACAGATTTAATCACCTAACTCTTTTAACTTGACGTCATAAATCACATAATTTTTTTTACAAAACAAGGTTTTATACTCGAAAGCCCTTTGTGTTTTCTAGATACCCAAGAAATATCCCCCTTTTCTGACTTGAGATTAAACTTTCATCTTCTTTTGGAAGAAGTATGAAAACTTAAGACGCAATAATCGTGTGCAGTTCCCGTCCATCACGCAGTATTGTGCTCCGAAGTGTATGGAACATAAATTTGAATGCAAATACCATTGGCAGACAAAATTGAGCTTGAAATCATTTTATGCATACACCCCACCACTGCTGAGCAATTCACTGCTGAGTGACTTTAGATTTATTTACCGTAAAATAGACCATAAGTGTAAACGCAGAAAACTTTTGATAATAATTCATTATAACCTTCACCTAGAGTCCAAACCTTTTGGTTTACGTGGAAATATTAATTTAAAGTAACAAAATATCGACCACTAGAGGATTGATTTCGTTCATTTGTATAAATAATTGTTATACTGCAAAAGCCATCCATACGTCAACAAGCAGCACTTTCAACGAACTTTAGTATAAATTAAACCATAACCATCACACTCTATAGCTATAGCTAATAACCAACTTCTTGCGGTATGAAAAAAATGAATTTCGTCAGCACAGCTTCATCTCTAAAATAATAAAATAAAATTTAACTTAAAATGGAATTACCCTCGTCGACATATATGTATACGTAAGAATAGAATCCGCCACCTACACCACACAATACATAAAAACGAAGTGTAAATACCATAGATTAGTAAAGTGTTCTCATAAAAACAGACAGAAATCTAAATATTCGCATAAAAAAATGAAACCGATAAAAATCCGCTCTTCACTGAACTTTATTTATATGTATGTGCGCCAATAAAAATTCCACAAATTCTTATCAAATAGACAAAAACAAAAACAACAACAAGATATGGAAAATGATTTTATCTTTTTTTTGGATCCATGGATGAAATTTTAGCGCTGCCATATACATATCGTAATATAAAGCATATAGGTGGTATACACACACAAAAATTATATGCTCATATCATAAATTCAATATTATGAATTTTTACCCAGATTTTCCCGCAGCTGTCGGCACATATGTATATATATACACATAAAGGCCGTGATATTCTACTTTGCCAACACAACACACACACACAAAAAACACAAAATCATAACATTTTTATGTTTTGAATAAAAATTACCAAAAATCCAGCAGCATCATTGGAACATACACATCATACAACAATGAGCCGACAGCATATTTCATGATTCTTATTCATAATATTATATGTTATGCTAGGGCTATATGCGTATATACACGGTACTAAAATAAACTGCAATGGTTAAAATTCAAATACGATCGATTGGAGACAAAAATGTTTAACGTATTCAGCATACACGACTTAACCAATTTCACTATACTGTCTCCTCATATTTGGATAATACAACTTTGATTGCGTGCTATTTTGGTTTGGCTACGAAATTAATATCTTCATACCTTCAAAGTATTTACCATCCAGTACTGATCCTTCTTTCATTAAACTTGTTAAGTTCCTTTCAGGCTGACCTTCCTTATTAAACAATTAAATCCATTTCTATCGGATAGAATTCCACTGGAAGTTCACAAAAGAAGCCTCCATTCAGTCAGTCCATTTCTGAGCACATTTTGGATTATGTGCGGATCTATTTCGGCAATGGTTGCTTCAATATTGGCTTTCAAATACTCAATTGTTTGTGGATTGTCCGTATAACGTTTGACCTTCACGGCACCCCACAAATAAAAACCCAAAGACGTCAAATCACAGCTCCTTATAAACAGCTCCGGCCAATTCACGTCACCATTTCGAATGATAATGCGGCCATTGAATTTTTGACGCAGTTTCACTATTGTAACGCCTGATGTGTGGCATGGCCAAGGATGAACCAAATGTCGTCCAAACCAACATCTTTAAGATATGGCCTTTAAGATATTAATTGTCTTCGTTGTGGAAGTAAATTTCCAACATTTCCCACTTTTGTTGAAGCGTTATGCGACTCATTTCGTCAACTAGAAATAATATACTGAGGTTCTGTCAAAGAAAAAATGACATTAGTGTTGCCAGAGTCAAAATAACCGATGTGTCAAATCTGAACCGGTTAATGATTTTTTCGCCACATCGAATTACAAATACTCGGAAATTTCCATTCTGATTAGATTTACATTCAATAACTCGTCCTAGGGACCATTTTTAATAACGTTAATGCATCATCCCTACCCATCACTAGAATGCCGACAGCAATGTTACCATTCCTGGGCTACCATGCTCTCCGCCAAAGGTAACTCGGATAAGGTCGTACTAAGGCCACCATAAAAATGGCCGTGGGTCAATGGCTCGAGGTCGTTTCGATCCGCCGAGAGTGGAGTAATTGGACAAGAATTTATGATGGCTGCTATCTGTCTTAATACCGTGGGAAGCTCATCAACTGTAACTTCTTCACATCCTATGATATTTTTTATAATTTTTTTTTTGTTTGGTGATCTTGATTGATGGTTCCCCTAAACCACCGAAATTTGGCGATCTTGGTGGTATAAATACTCCCATTCTACCGACTACTGAGGACAAGCCTCCCAGATAACGTTCTTATCGCGTTCCAATATTCTTTTTATTTTGAGCAGTTGATTTGATTAGATTTGATTAGATTTGATTAGATTTGATTAGATTTGATTAGATTTGATTAGATTTGATTAGATCTGATTAGATTTGATTAGATTTGATTAGATTTGATTAGATTTGATTAGATTTGATTAGATTTGATTAGATTTGATTAGATTTGATTAGATTTGATTAGATTTGATTAGATTTGATTAGATTTGATTAGATTTGATTAGATTTGATTAGATGTGATTAGATTTGATTAGATTTGATTAGATTTGATTAGATTTGATTAGATTTGATTAGATTTGATTAGATTTGATTAGATTTGATTAGATTTGATTAGATTTGATTAGATTTGATTAGATTTGATTAGATTTGATTAGATTTGATTAGATTTGATTAGATTTGATTAGATTTGATTAGATTTGATTAGATTTGATTAGATTTGATTAGATGTGATTAGATTTGATTAGATTTGATTAGATTTGATTAGATTTGATTAGATTTGATTAGATTTGATTAGATTTGATTAGATTTGATTAGATTTGATTAGATTTGATTAGATTTGATTAGATTTGATTAGATTTGATTAGATTTGATTAGATTTGATTAGATTTGATTAGATTTGATTAGATTTGATTAGATTTGATTAGATTTGATTAGATTTGATTAGATTTGATTAGATTTGATTAGATTTGATTAGATTTGATTAGATTTGATTAGATTTGATTAGATTTGATTAGATTTGATTAGATTTGATTAGATTTGATTAGATTTGATTAGATTCGTTTAGATTTGATTAAATTTGATTAGATTTGATTAGATTTGATTAGATTTGATTAGATTTGATTAGATTTGATTAGATTTGATTAGATTTGATTAGATTTGATTAGATCAAATCTAGCCGTCCCTTTAAAATATGTCGTATTCTCCTTATTTTTGTCACCATTCCCCGATCGGCAATAAACCTCTTCAAACACCGAATAAACGCTTCGGTTGATAGATCGATTACGAGCTCTAAAGGAACTTCCTTCGTGACAAAACAAATTGTGCGACATAAACTTTTTTCTATATACTCTGCATCGAATGTGATGACGTACTCAGAGAAGTCTAGCGAAATCGACCACGCTTACTTGAAATGGTCGAAAATTTTGTTGATTGAGTCGGGCTTGTGGTAGATTACCCATAAGCTACGTAAGAACGTTTGGCCCCATCCAAAAACATCTTATGCACTGACGATGGCCAGTTTCTTGTGCAAACTGCCATGAGAACATTATGCGGTCACTGATGAAAATCTGTGGTGATCCAATACAGCGTGATCATCAAGTTAGCCCAATAGAAATAACGGTAGACATTTAATTGGTCGAAAACATCCTGCTTGAGCCGACAGACCGGTCAAAAGTTTTGCCACTAAAAGTTCCAGTCGGATGATAGACCATTTTCGTTGGAGCTACCCTCGATTTGGCGCAGACCAAAGACAGAAAATTGAGCCATCCTCATGAACATTTCGCAATTACACACTAGTTCCTTATGCTTTTTCACTGGCATCTGAAAATGAGTGAACTTACACGAACATAGGGTTACCCTTTCGTAGAACGAATCGAGGAATGGAAATTTCCTTAAGATATGTCATTTGAGTTGGGAAATTAATCCAGTTCTGGGCCAATTCATTGCCTAATGGCCCAATTTTTCATCTTCAAAAATTTTTGGTAAAATATTTTCGCTAGAGTTACTACCGGACACAAGAGACCTAATGGGTCGAAAAGACTGGCCATCTCACACAACACGAGTCTCTTGGTAGTATGTGCCTTTGATTTTACTAGCATGTTCAGGTTGCCATGTCGTCCACGTAAAAATTATTTTGAAGTACTCGAGCACCGATACGAAATGCTGCTTGCTCGTCATCTGCTAGGCGATATAATGTCTTAGTAGCAAGGTGGGAACCGGCCGCTGTTACATAAGTCACTGTGCAGAGTCGGAGAATTTTGAATGTGTCGGTTTCCTTGACGTGCCACAATATCATCTGAAAATTATTGTCAGGAGATTCGAGTCGAACTTGGCGGTACATTTTCTGAATGTCCGCCGTTAAAACTTACTGGTAATAAAGCCTGAACCGCAACAAAATGATGAAAAAGTCATCTTGAATTTTGGAGCTTGAGTACAAAATATTACTGACGGAAATGCCCGTGGAGGTCTTCCATGACCCGTCAAAAACCACACGTAACTTCATACTGGATCTAGACGATTTCTCACGCAATGGTGTGGTAAGAAGCAATGCGAGACCATATCACAATCACGAACTGTTTCTAAGTGTCGCATTGTTTGAAAGAGTGCATTACCTTCACCTCAGGCTGCTTATTCAACCTTTTCTCTAAACTTAGGAAACGTTTCATGGCGATTCGCATCGACTCCCCTAGAACCAAAGGTTCTTTCGAAAATGGTAACCGAACAACGTATGATCAATCTGCATTGTGGGGGTATGGGTCCTCACACTTTTGATCTCTAGAGCTTATCCCCACCTCAAAAGAGAGTATCAAGCTTCCAGAAACGCTGAACCATGCATCTCGTTCAATGATGGTTTTGGTGACTCAATTGCAGATGATGTTTGATCACAAAATAATGATGTAAATTTTTGTTTATTTTTTATACTTAATGGATCACCAATAATCCAGCCTAAGCCAGTCTCCTGTAATATTGGCAAATTTTTACCGAAATTAATTTGGCCGGGAAGAATAAGGTGCCAGAAAAGCTCAGCTCCAATCAACAAATCCGATCAACAAGAAGGGATCCGACAGTCGCATATTAGTTGGAATCTCCAAGTTCTTATTGAGATTGGGATAGCTGGATGTATTTCGGAGATTTTCGATAAGATTTCCGGTAAAATATTTCCGGTAAGAGAAATCGCGCCGATTCCGCCAACATTCATGTTTGACTTCCGCTTGAGAAGATTTAAGGTTTGAACAAACCGCTCCGTCACAAAATTAGTTGTGGCTCCACTATCCAAAACAGCCCGACATGAAACAAGCTGTCCATTTAAATCTGTAACATTAATTATTGCCATGGCGAATACTGCTGGCTCATCGCTAAATTCCTCAGCAACCATAACAACATGCAATAACAATTTTGATTATTTCGATAACATTAAACATATCATAAAGTTTTCATCTAGCTCCACATTAGAGCCTAAGGATTTCAATCTAGCTCCACATTAGAGCCTAAGGATTTCAATGCACGATAGTGGACGCTGACTTTGTCCACTATTTCACGTACTTCTTCGGCAGATACCTGGTGAACGGTTTCCATAATGCCCTAAAATTTGCCCTAAAAGCTGCCTTAAAATTTGCTTGAGTTGATTCCATTTTAGGGTACGCTTGGCGGATCCAGATAAACACTATATTAAAAAACGCAATCTGTTAACTTCCGTTAGCTCTATTTCCTCGATAGTCATTGTGTTAAATTCATTCATAAAATCGATCCCATCGGTATAGGCGCCAGAGAATCTTGGCGGTTCCAGCTTCGGTAGCCTTACGGCTGTCGTTGCTACCACTAACGATTGATTTTGCATTGTGATTTCCAAAATCTCTTTAGGTTTCGATTTATTAAGCCTTTTTATCAATTAAAGCCGTGATCTTGACCTTATAGCATCAAAATACTTTGATTCAAACTCGGTTAACCTTGAATCAAAATCATCCTCCTTGTTAGATTTGACATTGTCCATTGTAGTGCAAATTCCACTGCTCGATCTGGACCTTGAGCCTAGCCAGATTTGCCTGACTGCCATCCGCCGCTATCCAAGTTTTCAAATTCTTTACGGCATCTACTGACATTGTTTGTGATCTTCCTAATCACTTCCGATCAGCTGCCCTTTTACTTTTCTTTTTATCCTTGTCGGCCATTGTTCCAGTTGAGCACGGAAAAATACGAAATTTGGATTAGCAAAAAAATCCAAAACAAACGGTCGAACTTAGATCCACACAAAAGAAAAATTTGCGACTGCCTAAAAATCAAAAATCAAATTTAAAAAATACAATTTAATGGAACATAAATAACAGTTAAATAAATAGACGAATCTCAATTCTTAACACATACAAAAGATGTTACCATTTTCACCGCATTCATAATTTGCGTTGAAATCACCAAAAGAAAGTTACAAATCTGCTCAAAGTAGACGTATATTTATGTAGGATCCAGGCAAACAAATGGTCATTTAGTTTTTTGTTTTTTATTTGATTAATTTTTCTTTTTGTTTGCTTCGATCAAGGACTTTTCACCGTAAATATACCTTTGTCATTCATTTAAGGGTTATTATTATTTAATTTTAGGATAAAACTAAATATCTTTATGTTCTATCTTGAAAATAATTAGATTAGACTAAGAAAACGTCAATCGAGTTAAAATAATACAAATATCAAAAAAATTTGATTAAAATCGGAAAAGGTACAAATTTACCTTGCCACGGACATAAAAAGAGCAAAAACCCGTGTAACTCTATTTGGAAACAAAACATAATATTTTGATGCTATCTATTTGTGAAATTTAGCTAGAAAATCTGGTTGCTTTAAAAAAGAATTTACCAATTGGAAAATAGAAGGTAACTTTATTATAGGAGGCGACTTCAATGAAAAAAAATACATTTTGGGGATCAAGGCTGACTTCTCCAAAGGGTGAAGAATTATTTTCAGCGCAGCTCAAAAAATAAAATTCAACTTTCAGTTAGTTACTATAAGCCTGCGTGTTGGCCAACTGATACAAATACAATCCCATTAATCGGTTAGTTACATTTATTTAGGAAAACCTAACATCTAATCATTTACCAGTTAAGTATAAAGAGGAAATCTACCACAACTCACAAATATGAAAAGAAATTGATTAGGTTAGGTTAGGTCAAGATGGCCATCCAAAAAGACGAGGCATAGACACATATGGTCCGTAGCCTTACCACAGAAATTGGTACTCTGCATTACCTTAATAAAACCAATTTGAGCTTCTCACGAAGCAGTAGATATCTCTAACGCTCAATTTCTTACAACTATACTAATATTACGCCGGTGCATAGATATTAACTGGTTAAACCTTTTTAAGTTCAGATTAAGCCAAATCTGCCTACCTAGTAATTACACATGAGATGCAATTTGCCCATCAATTGTTTATAATTTTATAAGCTTCTGCTTTAGGAGCAGTTTTCACGTAGCAAGTGGAACTTCCATGTCCACCTTGCATGGTAAGATGAGGCAAGTGATACTTTGTCGCGCAAGTTCATATTCCCCATAATATTGAAATGCCCTGGCACCCATATAAGACGGACATTGAACTGTTCAGCCATCTCATCAAGCGGCCAAAGACAGCCCGGGCTACTTTCGAAGTGATGTAGCTGATTTTAGAACATTAATAGCAGCCTGTCTGACCGTAAAAAAGTGTCAATATCTCTTACAGATGGCTTCCTTGATACACATGGCTTCCTTGATTGCTATTAGCTCTGCCTGAAAAATACTGCAATGGTCAGTGGGGCGGAAAGAAAGATTTACATTTGGTTCTTCGTAAAAAACTCCACCGCCGACCTTTCCATCAATTCCGAGTCATCTGTAAAAAAGTTAATAAACCCTGACTTTAAAACAGTTCCACTCTCTGGAAGGAATATCAGTTAAGAATTTAACTTCGATAAATTTGGAGATTTCTTTGTTCTTTAGAATTGACTAGTATTACATAATTAAGTACACCACTAATACAAAAGGCGGCAGTTCTTTGCCCTTTCTTCAGCAACTTTTGGTTCGCCACTTTATTTAAGGTGGACCACCATACTGTAACTCCATACATCAGAACTGGTCTAACTACAGAAGTGTAAGGCCAATGTACGATGTAAGGCTTAAGCCCCATCTTTTTTACAGGAGTAGAGCGCTATCGTAACCTATTTTACTCTTTCTAGAATATTTGGCTTCCAGATTAGGTTTCTGTTCAAAATGAAAACCAACAATTTCACTTTGTCTACGATATTAAGAACAACTCCATTGAGAGTTGAAGGGTCAAAACGAAGAAGTTTGTATTGCCTGGAAAATTGTACCATTTCAGCATAGTATAAATACATATAGTACTACCATCATAAGAAAAAAAAACAGTTTACCCATTAATGTTCCAGATGTCGGGTCGATCGAATATCGCCAACATTTAGAATAAATATATGACATTCAGGCGATTATACATATACAAATATTTTGATTAGTTTAAAACGATACCAGTAGCGACATCTAGCATGTCAATAGGCTAACATACCATGGTAGTACTATGTGTATTTATATTATGAATTTAGTCTTCAGTGGATCAATACTAAACTATTGGTCCATTGAGTTAGGATGACAAGAGCATTCTGCATAACATATCTGAGAATACAAGGATATTTACCAAAAGCACCAATAGCAACACCATCCGTATAAGCAACCACTTTAAAGTCAGTCCCTTCCAGATTTAGTAACAGGTCATTTATCACTAAATTTCAAAGGTGGGAGGGGATAATACACCACCTTCCAGTGTACCCCTAGTTACAAATTTACGGATGGCTGATACACCTAGATTTGCCATTATGACCCTGCCTTTGAGAATTTGATCAATCCAGCTGCCAAGTACCACATCCACCTCCAAATTTGAAGGTGCCTGTGTGATCACCTCTGGTTTGACATTAATAAAGGAACCCTTAATATCACAAAAGGACACCAAAGAGAATTCCTTATATTTGAGAGACTTTTCTATAGGACATAAGAGGGAATGGAGAGCAGTTTCCACCGATTTCCCCTTACAATATGCATGCTGAAACGTTGACAGCTTTACAGGCTCCATTGAGCCTTTGAGGTAAGCCTTTATCTATATTTCTAGAATTTTCAAGAAATAAGAAGATAAGCTAAGAAGCCTAAGGGCTTTGGGATTGCAATGAGAGCGTTTTCCCCCCTTAGGCATTTGAATAACATTTACTTCAGTCCATTTCTTTGGAATATGACATAGTTTGAGGCTACTTTTGAAAATCATCTCAATCCAGGGAACAGTTAAGTCAGTGGGTTTGTTAAATATCGAAAATATTGCCATTCAGACCTGCAAACTTGAAAGGCTGGAAACTGTTTTCTGCCAAAAAGATAGTTCCTCTGTTGACAATTTTTCCCGCTAGGCCAGTAGCCATATTAGCCTTTGGTAAAATAGGAGGAAAATTGGATCAACCCAGAAAATGAGTTTCCGGAAGAAGCTCGAAGGATTCCCTCCCCGTTGTAGTCCATTGGCCATCCGGTCGTTGAGATAACTTGGAATTACAGAACAAGTGGATATAATATCTTACGTAGCCTAGCTGACTCTGAGGACTTCTGTATTTTATCAAAAAAGAGTCTCCAGAAATTGCTTTTGGCACTTCTTAGTTCATATTTATACGCTTTGAGGACCTTCTTATAGAAGTCCCAGTTCATGTCATTATTTGTTCTCTTCGCGATTTTGAGTTCCTTCGATCACTATGGTGGACGAGGTTTATCCTTTGGTCTACTAAGAAGATATAAGCCTGAAATACCTACATTAAAAGCATCGGACACTCAGTTTACCATGACATCCAACTCCTTTGTTGATTCAGGAGATTTAAAGACTAATGCTGGTAAAGAGCTACTTAAAATCATTCTGAAGATGTCCCAATTGGTCTTCTTTCTATTTCTCTACAGGTTGGAATTTTAAAATATTTTTTTATCCAACCCGTTGCTCAGACACTCTCCAATTAATTAATCTTTTCAGATTACAGATAGATAGGCTAGTTTCTAGTACATAGAATATTCGCATCACAAACAAGGTTGACTCCAACTTTTCGTTTTTGATCATCGGTTACAACACTGCGCACATTTGGTTGAAGGATTAAGTGGATTAAGTGGATTAAGCGGATTAAATGGATTAAGTGGATTAAGTGGAGTCTTATTGGCAACCGCCATGGTCAAGGTAACGACTAACTTAGGAGAAGATTTAGTTCGCATTCTTATTGATCTCGGCTCACAAGCTATATTTATCACGGAAGAAGTAGCAAACAAACTAAAACTGGTAAAACAGCCGATTTAAACAAACATTACAACAGCGCACTCAACAGTAGAGTTTAACATTAGTCCAAGGTTTTCATCAAACTTTAAACTAAAGAACTGGTCGAGCAACATACCTAACCGTGCAGACTTTGCAACAGTTGGCGAGAGATGAATTATTAGTGTATCCAGTAGCATTAGAAGTTGTTTTAAATTACTTCTACATAGACGACCTCATTTCTGGAGATAATACAGTACCTGAGGCCACAGTTGCTTAAAAGCAGCTGATTTAATTACATAAAATAGTGGATTCAACGTACGTAAATGGGTCGCTAACCATCCCTCTCTTATGCAGGACATATTAATAGAACTGCGAAACAGTGGTATTGTTGAGTTCAAATTTGATGACACTATTAAAACCCTAGGGCTACCTTGGAATTCAACAACAGAAAAATTTGGATTTCGCATCTCACTACCAATTTCTAATAACAAGAATTCGACCAAACGCAACTTGCAGTCCGACCAGTTACAATAGTGGCTAAATTAATGATGCAAAAACTCTGGGTAGCAGGGTTCACCTGGGATCCACTACCTCCGACCTTATCAGTGCAGTGGAAAGACTTCAAAATGTATCTTCCTTCGTTAGAGGAGATATCCATACCCAGATTGTTCCGCTTTGAAACAACATCCTCAATCAGTATTCATGGAATTATCAATGTCTCTGAAAAGGTGTATGCTACAGTCATCTATGCTAGAAACGTCAGTCAATACGGCTAATTCCAAGTGGCTCTATTTTCATCAAAGACGAAGGTAGCTCCAATTAAAACGATATTGTCATTACCATGACTTGAATTATGCGGAGCCATATTACTCTCAACATTGATGGAAAAGTTAACTAAGACGTTGCAGGTGTCCAATATAGACGTAACCTTCTGGTCTGATTCCATGGTTATTCTATCATGGATTCGGGGAAATTCTCACAAATATACAAAACCTTCGTGGCAAAAAGAATTTCAGAAGTTCAAGGAAAATCCAGTCCAGTACAGTGGAGACATATAAGTTCCAAAGAAAATCCTGTTGATTGCGCTACTAGAGTAGATAATCCAAACGAATTAAAGAAACACACATTATGGTGGACAGGGCCAGCATGGCTGCAACTAGATACTCAAAAATGGCCACGAAACCCATTTATGGGTGAGAATAAAATAGGCCCAGAATTGAAACAGGTGTTTTCAGCTACAAGCTCCACAGTAGTAAATCTCTTTGAACACTGATACAAAGGATTTCTAAAATGAACAGATTATTCTGCACCAATAGCTACTGTTGGCGCTTCATCAAAAGATGTTTAAAAAGGGAACCTGGAGATTATTCAGAAATTATTCCATCAGGAAGAGAAAGCTCGTGATAAAATATGCAGAATAGTTTAACGTCAAGATTTTCAAGAAGAAATTAGGTGCATACGCAATTACGGAATAGTATCTGCAAAAAAGTAATATACTGTCACGTAATCCTTTTATTGACGAACAAGAGGTACTTCGAGTGGTAGGTCGCATAACCAACAGTAATTTAGATTTCGAAGCCAAATATCCTATACTGTTGCCGCCAAGGCATCATATAACGAAACTATTAATAATAAATATCGTTTTCAGGCTACCACCAAGACACAACTGATGGCAAACTTACCAAAAGAAAGAATAACTACCTCACATCCTTTTACGCATACTGGAGTAGATTTTGCAGGCCCTATTCAAGTGAGAGACTCAAAAGATAGGAGCACAAAATCATACAAGCGGTATTTGTATGCTTTTCAACTAAAGCAATAGCATTTTTAGCAGCATTTAAGAGGTTTATAGCACGTAAAGGACTTTGTAATAATATCTACTCAGACAATGGAACAAACTTCGTCGAAACCCGATCCATACTAGAAAAAAAACATGAAGCCATTAAACCCTATTCCACATCTTCAAAAAATGCTAGCTTCAGGCGGAACAACATGGCATTTCATATCTCGCTCAGCATCACATTTTGGTGGACTTTGGGAAGCAGCAGTAAAATCAATGAAGCACCATCTCAAGCGAGTAGTTGGTGAAAGTAAACTAACATACGACGAGTTGGCCACAGTGACATCTCAAATCGAGGCATGCCTCAATTCAAGACCTCCAACGACAGTATCTGCACGTCCACAGGAGATGATACTAACACCAGGTCACTTTTAATTTAGTTGCTCAGGCAGAGTCAAACAAACTGAAAGAAAACATTTCTCCTGTTCAGCGCTGGAGGTTAGTGCAAAAATGTGTTCTTTTTTGGAAGCGCTGGTCAACCGATTACTTAAATACGCTTCAAATACGAGGAAAATCAAACTTCCAACAACCCGAGGTGAACATAGATGATGTCGTCCTGATCAAAGAACATAATATTCCACCTCCACCTCCATCGCTGAACCAGATGCGAAACAACCATGTCTAAATGGTGTATAGCGTATAGCGTGGTGTATAGTGTATAGCGTATTTTAAAATTTTCTTTTCGGCTCTACACCTTCAAACATATATTTAAAAGCTCCATTTAACAGCGGTATTGTTAACAATATTCAAAACATTGTAACGAAAAAATTGCATAAAAATTTAGTATACGAGGCAACAAAACTTGACCTAAGTCATCTCGTATACGAATATGTTATGTGTACACATGATAGATAACCCTCGAGACAACCCTGATATAAATCTTAAAAATCAAATTATTTATTATGACAAACTGGCAAAAAATAAGACATTGTGGTCATTTTACATTGTAATAGTTTTATATATGGTATATAAATGCCACCCCTCAAACCCTTCGATGTACATATGTACATATAACGAGATATATTGTATCACATTATATATTATATCATTATATATATATATATATATATATATATATATATATATATATATATATATATAAAGATACACATATGTCTTCTCTACAATAGCAAAGAGAGAAAAATAAGAAAACTTAAATAATTTATTGTTTATGAACGTTTAAGATTATCTCGATTGTAAATATAGTTTTCTGCTTAAATGGGTGGAACGACCAACCGAACCGAACCTACTAAACCATATATGCACACAGATGAAAATAATCCAATTTGCTTTACATTTTTTTATCCGTTCACATGTATAAATGGTTGAACAATTTAAACTGCATTAGATGTACAATACAAATGAATTATTGCCGCATTTAGACAGAATTAATACAGACATTTAAAGCTTCTAAAAAAAAAAAATAATGACGAAAAAAAGTTGTAACCGAAGTTGTAAGTTGTATGTTTACATGACACAAGTTAATTTGCCAAAGTGACAATAATAATTTGACATAATTCTAACCTAAAAGTTGAAGTACTTTAAACTGTCAGTTTTAACATGTGTTCAATCTGCTCTGTTATGTGCTCTCACCACCTCTGTTTCTGGACTAGCACAGCCCTTTGACGATTAAACATTTAGCACAAGCTTAGCTATCTTTAATATCAGAGTGGAATTCGGTATACTTGGACCCATTGTTTTATTGGTTGGTGACCGGTTGTCTTCTTTAATTACGACGAGTTGATCAATTTGAGGCTCCACGACTTGTCACGTGTACCGTCAAATAAAAGTTTAGTCGAATTTAATGCTGCTAGAATTGCCACAAATGGCAGAGGGGAGTCGCTTTTAAATGATCTTATGAATAGTCACATAGAAATTTTAAATAAAGTGTCTAACCTCTTTTTCATTAACAAGATTCGACCAGAGGTGTTTTATTCATCAAAGCGGAGATGCTTTCCATTTCTCTGAGTTCAATTCCTAGAAACTGCAGCTTGTTTGCTTAATGATGTGCTCCTATTTTCCTATGGGTCGACTCCATAAAGCTCTAGCCAAGAATCAGTTCAACGAGATTGGACTTCTCCTCAAATTCGATGGTAATTATACATCAGGTGATAAAAAATCCTTGGAAATCCTGTTTCAGGTGCATTTTCCGGACTGCACTATTGGCGACACAAATTCAATTACTAATCCCATGTTTGGTACACATATAGGTGCAAATGTTGGTTGGGTTAATAGTTTATCCGGTAAGCTTTTTATCCGGAAAAATTCAAATGGGCCATTAATTCCTTTCAGCCGTTTAAGGTTCCAGGTGGGGATGGAATCTTCCTAGCCCACCTCCAAAGGGCCTTGGGCTTGGTTACCCTTACTCTGGTAGTCTTATTTAGAACAAGCTTCAATTTGGGTCACATACCACAGGCTTGAAGCCAAGTCAATGTGGTTTTTATACCAAAGCTTGGCAATTGGCCAAGTGAACTCCCTAAGTCCTTTTGACATATCAGTCTTATATCGTTTATTCTCAAAACTATGGAACGACTGATAGATCATCATATCAGGTAAATGTAACCAGACCCCTGAATCCTAATCAATTCGCCTACAAAAAAGGCAAATTCACAGAGGGAGCACTGCATTTACTTGTTATCAATGTTGAAGCGGCCTAGTAGCGTTAGTAGGAAGATTACATCCAAACTAGGTAATGAGTCAGTCACGATTACGACAGTAAAGAGTGCCCACAAGGCGGTATCCTATTACCTTTGCTGTGGTCACTCGTGATCGACGAGTTACTTGATGAGCTACATTTAGTTGGTTATGACACCGTATTGGTTATGCGGACGACCTGGTTATATAGTCTCTGGTGGTCATAAATGTACGATGTCTGATAGCATGCAACAGCTATTGTTTGTTATTTCGAATGGATGTACTAAATAAGACCTTTCGATTAAACCTAGCAAAACAGTCCTGGTGCCGTTTACCAAAAGACGTAAATTGAACCTTGGTTTAGTTAGTCTAAAAGATATCACTATCGAGTACTCCAATGTAGTTAAATATCTGGGTATTGTCCTAGATAAGAAACTGAATTGGAACTCTAATATTAACTCAACTAACGAACGCGCGGTCAGAGTCAAGTGGGCCTGTCGGCGTATGTTCGGCTGGACTGGAGCTTCAGCTATAAAATGAATCACTGGATGTACATCATGTAAGTAAGGCCAATTGTAAACTATGGGGCCATAGTTCGGTGGCCTAATATACAGCAAAAGTTATTATGAACAAGTTAACCTAATTGCAGTCAAAAAATCAGCTGCTACCTGTGCAGCTAGATTACAGCTAGTGAATCAATATAGTTATGATCACTTGACATTTTGAATGAACTTTCAGACCTGGATATGTTCTTTAGAGTCCCAGACGTTATACCCAAAGAACTCTACTTAGGCAAGAATTTCGTGGCATCAGTCCTTGACAGAACAGACTGGGATACTGGCGGATCTCTTATGGAATCTATCAGCCCAGTGTGGTTTACGGGTGTATCAAAAATGGATAGTGGAGTCGGCATTGGTGTCTTTGGATCCAACCACAAAATATCGAAATTACTGGGAACTTACTCTAGTATTTTTAAAGCCGTAACCCACGCCATCGAAACCTGCGTCTCAACTATTATGACTAAAGGTCTTAAAGGCCTTATTTAGTTCAAAAGCCAAGCAGCATTGGAAGTACTGGCTTCTAACTGACTAGATTCTAAATCGGTTAAAAGTTGTTATAAACTGCTACAATCACTCTCTTCCAATAACAAAGTTAGGTTGTGGTGGGTACCTGGCATCACGGGAAATGACATCCGACTACCTTGGCACGGACAGTCTCGTCGACGGCATTATTAGTGACACAATTAGTAAATGGGGAAAAATACAGATCTTGACCTATTGGAACTGTATTCTCGGCCTTAGATAAGCCAAATCTCTGATCAGACCATTTCCCCAAAAGGACTTGGCGGTCAATTTCATTGACCTGAAAGAGTTTTCTTTCAAGTCACTGTAACCTGAAATATCATTTGAATAAAACGAACCTGTCCACAGATACCGAGTCCCGACTCTGTTTGGAAGAGATAGAAACCGAAGACAACATACTATGTGAGTGTGTTGTTCTGTTTACACTGAGGTGGCTTCATTTTAAGGATAGGTATTTATCCCCGAAGAAATGTAAATTTGACTCTGCAAGCAGTATTCTCGCCTTTATTAGGAAGGTGGAGAAGCGCTTGGAATAATAAACCTAATAGCACAAAAGATCTTTTAGATCGCAGTGCTGGCCATGTGGGCAGGGAAATAATATTATAAAAAAAGGCTGCTAGAAACCTGGTAACGCGAACAATGCCGAGCTAAAAAGGATCACGAAGAAAAGATTAGAGAAGAGTGCGGCAGTTTTAAATCGAGGCTTAACCACGTCAAGTTTTTCCCAGGAATTTTAGAGCATGATGAACATGAAAAATTATTATCAAGCTAGATTATTATTGTATGACAAAACAAAGTTATGCCTGATGAATGGAAAGAGGCCCCGTTACGCCCTATCCTTAAAAAGGAGATCACTCAAAATTCGATTTTTATCGCAAACCGTAAACTCGGTATAGTTCTCTTTAATAATAATATTGGAGTGGAACACTCTACTACCAGAGGAAATTTAAGATGGCCACCAAAGAGAATTTCGTCCGGATTGATCAGTCACTGATTAAGTTTTTTCGCTAATTATCCTCTTTTAAATATTACGAAACATCTCGTAGCATCCATCAGGTGTCCCATGATTTCCAACAGGCATAAGACTCATTCCACCGGGTTAGCTTGTGAAATGCTTTGCAATGCTTGTATAGCATCGAACGCGATGATGACGGCTATTCCTAATTTCTCTTCAATCAAAAAAAAAAAGTATCGATCGGCACGTTAGAAGGTCATCAAACTATATTGTTGGCAACTAATCGATCGTAAAAACTTGCCTCATTATCCAATTCACCTATAACTTAATGATAAACGCATACCTGATGCCAATGATTACAAGAAACATACCCGAGCAGCTTATTTCACAAAATATGATGGTCATTTGGAGTAAATTAGTTTTAGCGGTTCCGGAGTTTTTTGTCTCAGCTCCGATTACCTCTAGCTAGGAGGGCATATATGTCCAGTTACACCAGAAGTAAACGAATGACTCCGTTAAACACGTGAATTCCGATAGTCAATAATTTCGAAGCGACATAGCAAGTAAAAATAATCCAGCAATATTTTTTAAAAAAGGAAGCTTGCATTTATGAAGAGCTGGAATGAAAACATCAACATGAACATGTGCTAAACGGCAACTCCAGAGATTGCTTTGCCATCGCCCGGAATCTTACTAAAGATATTCATCCTAGAATAATCATAGCTGTCAGGAGTGGAGAATTTAGTTCCTCACCCGGCAGAATAAAAGGGCAGTTATCAATAAATTTAGGAATAGCTAAATTAATCTCGTTAAAATTCTCACATAACTCGTTAAAAACGGAGAAGCAGCACTTGCAACTCAGCTCTATGATGACCTTCTCTGAATCTGCGATAAGAGCTACCTCAAAAATAAGACCGTCTATAAATTTTAGAAATTTCCTGCGGTATAACGCTCTAAAATACTGCATGCGAAGTATGTTTTCGACCGAACCGTTCAACCACTAATCAAATCTCTATGGTCAGGATGTTCTTTGAGCAATGTGTGTTTCACCGCAAAAACTTTTGGTCCGAGGTCATATGCCTTGGCATCATAGAAAAAATCGTCCCTTAATGCAAATTAACTATATATGAATCAAATTGCAAAATAGTAGTTGATGGTATCTGTTCCCTTTGAGATAATACCAGATAAGTGGCTTGGGAATGTATTTGAATCCTTATGAGAAAGCTTGAGAAATTTAGAACCTTTGAACTGACACTTGTGTTGGATTTGGATTGATAAGCCTGCTAAATATTGATTCAATTAAATGATCCAATACATAAGGAGAGTTTATTAGCAAAAATAGTGACATATTTACTGGATTTGGAAAATCCAGTAAACATATTTACTGGATTTGGATGCTAAACCGGTTGTTCATTGTAAAAAGCGTTTCCCAGATTCGATAGTTAAAAACTCAAGCCAAAACTTGACAAGATGGTGCATGATGATATCATTTGTCCGGTCTCTCACTCAACGAACTGATGGGTAAATAATATGTAAATAATGGAAAAATCGAATGGTGGTTTGCGTATCTGTCTAGATCCAAACCCATTAAATAAGTTCCTTAAGCGCGAACATTGTTTGATTCCTACCATCGATGATTTGACTTCGGAACTCATTGGATTTCATCGGAAATTTGCAAAAGAAAAATGGTTCAGATATTTGGTAATATACCAAGTGTTTTTGTTTGCTTTGATAACATTTGAAAAGCCGCCACTGATGTGACAGAACACGATGGAATTCTGGCCACTGTTCTTGAACATGCACGCTTGAACAATATCAAATGTCAAAACATTCAGTATTGCAAATCGGAGGTCAAGTTCATGGGCCACATTATATCAGATGGAAAAATTAGACCGGCAAAATAGCATATCGAAGCGATATTAAACATGAGGAAACCTGCTGATAAGAATGGTGTGATGCGATTGCTGAGATTGGTCAAGTATTTGAAAAAGTTTATTCCGACTCTATCTAAGCTAATGGCCGAGTTGAGGCTATTATCTAGAAAAGATGTTCCGTTTGAATGGGACAAGAAACGTGATATTGAGCTTCAAAATTTAAAGAAAATTATAACGTCTGAATTAGTTATTAAGCCGTATAATCCGGAAACGCCAATTGTTATTCAAACGGATGGATCAAAAGAGGAACTTCGATCAGGTCTAATACAAAATGATCATACAATTATCATTATGGGCGTAGATTTGTTGTTGAAAGTGATCATAAACCGCTTGAAACATTGAATATGCGTGAGATTGATAATGTCACACCAAGATTACAGTGAATGTTTATGACGTTGTTGAAAAATCCAGGAATGGAACTTGTTTATAAACCCCGAAAGGATATGCTACTTGCCGACTGTCTCTCCCGTGCATAATTGGAGACAAATACAAACTCGGAAGAAAAGGAATTGTCTATGGTCATTGTAGCATCATGTAACATTGGTAAAAAGTTTAAGCGGGCCAATCAAAGGGAACCACTGGTTCAGGAAATTAACTTTAAATATTCATTTCATACTGTATCCGATTTAGTTGAATATGCTGATCGAGATTTCGTGTCTATTTTTGACGCATATTCAAATTTTCTGATTACAACAAAACCCAATAATAAAACGTATGCTCATATTATTGAAAAATGTGCTCAATCGGATATCCATCTCTAAGAGCGATAATGTACTCATTGGAATTTGAAAAATTCTCAAGTAATTTCAATGTACAATTCAAATTGTTAAGTCCCAGATATCCATAAAGCAGTGGAATGGCAGAAAAGAGAGTGGCAATTGAAAAGAATATTCTGAAGTGATGCTACGAGAAAATGAGGTGAGTCGCTGTCAGTATAGAATCTTGGAATATAATACCACACCCCATAAAATAAATACACATAGTACTACCGTTATAAGAAAAAAACAGTTGACCCATTGACGTTTCAGATGTCGGGTCGATAGAATATCAAAAATATTTAGTATAAAAATATGACATTTAGGCGATTATACATATAAAAATATTTTGATTATTTTAAAACGATACCAGTAGCGACATCTAGAACGTCAATGGGCTAACATACCATGGTAGTTCTATCTGTATTTATATTATGCACACTCATAGCAAGCATACATCTCAGTTATTTTTTGGAGTTCTTTTGGAGTTATTTTTTGGCAGATTGACCAAAACAAAATTACCAGTGTCGGAATAATTGCTTGTCAGAAACTGTTTGAAGGAAGAATCCATTTAGGAAACAATCAACATAAAAAAGGAAAAGCAAAAATATTACTATAATCGAAATGTGAAGTTTTTGCAATCATTGGCAAAAAAGAATGGAAAGGAATGGCATTATGGAAAGATAGTTGGAATAGTCTATGATACAAAATGTTGATTTCAATGCTAGTAATTCGAAGAAAATGTCAGATCGGGTTATATAGACAAATTGCCGAAAATTCAAGTTAAGATAGGTTATAAAACGGGCAGTGGAAGAAATGTGAGGTTACCGCTAATATATGGTTAGAATTAGTTGTAACGGCTATTAGGAGTTGTCTGGTCCTAACTATCATTGTTAATAATAATAATTTGAACTAATTTGTAGCTTGAAAAAAAGCTTTAAAAAAAGCTTAAATTAACGCATATATATATATATATATATATATATATATATATATATATATATATATATATATATATATATATAAATAGATAAATAAAATTATTGCATCGAATATTTATTTTCATACTTATTACGGATGACAAACCGGGAAGTTCCTGAAGGAAAAACCAACATCTACCATACTGCAAGAATTCTAACTTACCAGAAAACATACGCGTCGAGGAAGCTTAAAAATTACAAACCAAACTTATTAAATTACTTCACAATTGGGAAAATGAGATTAAAGTAAATGGTCTAGGAACCATCATGACATCTTAACTGAAATTCCGGAGAACCAGAGAACGACTACTGCTATCCTGATCATTATTACTAAGTCAATTGGTACAACAAAAATGGCGAGCAAAGCAACGAGAGATTAATGTGGCAAGAAGAGAGAAATACCTACTTGTCCGAGGTGTCCAGCAGGACGCATTTACTGAAGAACATTTGACACTAAGCAGGAACTCAAACAAATTATTCAATAAACATATTCATAAAATGTAGCAGTATGTAATGTGCACATCGGTTTTTCTAATCAAATTAAATAAACTTTATTAACAATGGCGCTAAAGTAGAACGGCATAAAAAATACTTTACAATTATTTCCAACTCAATTTCCAGATAATAAATAAACTACAGTGTGCAAAGCTTTTATCTATGCACCACTTGTCATACCACTTCACGAAGAAAAAAATTAACAGAATTCTTCAACTATGTATATCTACGTGCCATCCTCTATATACTAACGAATATTCAGACAAAATAACGTTATATACAAGTTATTCAGATAAACGAGTAATAATAAGACATGTGTGTATATATAATATATACGGTATGGATGTATCAATCCATCAAAATGCTAAATACCAATAAAATTTCAGTTTTTCACATCAAAAACGTTCATTTCATCCCATCCAATTAAATTTCAACTCAGTTCATTTCCAAACCCAACTAAAAAAGCTACTAAACGAGCAAAAAAAAAACGTTTTTTGTACGGGATCTATATGTATATACAAAAAGCTCTACATAAAAAAAAATCAAACAACAACACATATGGTATACAAAAAAAAACTATCATGTTTCATGCATTTCTAAATAACTAAGTGAAAACTATATTTTGTGTTAAGCAAAAGAAAATAAAAAAAAAAACGAAAATGAAAATGCTTCATCTTTAAGATGAAAATCAAATGTCATTTCAATTTTACTAAAAAGCTTGTACAAATAATAATAAGAATATAAATGCTGTGTAAAAGATACTTTATTTAGAGATGGCAAAAAAATAAAAAATAAAAAAAAAACGAAAAAGTTTATTGCACAACACAACAGTAACAGTAGTATCATCATCAAAACATAAACCACCCATCGATGAGTAAAATGATGATGAAAAGCTGTTTATTTTTCATCTCCTAAACGTTTCCATATTTTATATACAATATATTATCTACATTTATAGTTCTTTATGGTGGTGTTGTCGACGTTGTCGTCATCATCTTCGTCGTTGTCACTTTGACATTTTATACAAAAGTTATGACACAAATGATTGCATTTTCTCTCAAATGTTTTTTTAATTTTTTTACTTTTTTTTTTTACTAAGACATCATCTCAGTTGTTGTTGTCGTCGACATCGCCGTCGTCTATTGAAAGTTAGTTGAGCATATTTAGAAAAAGCTCTAAGTTTGTTTATCAAGTTTACACTATTTTGAACAGAATTGACATTAATCAAATAAATTGATTCATTTTTGGGTGGCTGTGTACAATTTATGTTCGTATACAAACAGGGTGACCTAATAATTTATAGTTATAGTAACAGAGCTTTCAAAAATTAATTTAATTCGATTTGATTATGAGCTAACCGACCAACCATCAAATAGTCGTGATCATCACAGAGACTGCTGCACAGAACTCAGTGTATGATGGTACCCATAAATGACAACAAGTTTGTTTAACAGTCGAAGTATAGGGTATGCAAAGCACGGTTATCTGTGACAATACGAGCTTTAATATCTCCTCCTGCAATTATAATTGGTTTTAAAGGCCATTGCTGGTCCGTACTAAATACACCCCGTACCGAATAAAAGCAACTACAATCCAACGCGTTCGGTCCCGAGCTCGATCTTCGCATTGTTCTATATAACCAAAAGAGTGCAAATCGTTCTCTACCCCGAGAAGCCATGGTCGCCGAGATCGACCACTGTGAATAGAGCTCGATAAGTATCG
This sequence comes from Tipula confusa, assembly GCA_963556175.1. Taxonomy (NCBI): domain Eukaryota; kingdom Metazoa; phylum Arthropoda; class Insecta; order Diptera; family Tipulidae; genus Tipula; species Tipula confusa. The sequence continues at coordinate 80,169,552 of OY744475.1, forward strand.
TCATCGTCATTATATATAATACATAATGTGGTCACTTTCCGCTGATCGAACATAACTTTGCTTTGCCACACTAATCGAATGTGGTCGAAAAAATCCTTATATAGGATGGGTCATCTATGCACATCTTCCAGTCTGTATTTGACACAATATGTTAATCATTGAGTAAATCAAAAAAAAAATGTTCCGTCCAAGTGTCGAGGACCACATCGATGTTAACACGGAGGTTTTTATTCTGGTATCGAATGGTAATATAGACAAAGGTCTAAAGGTATTGGTCAGTCCGGTGACTCCGTAGAAGCAGTTACGTGATTTGCGCTCATTGTAGAGTTGTGATGTACTCTTAGAACTTCATTCTTCCACCATTCACGCTTTTTCTACAAATCTACAAATCCGGTTGGTAGAGTTCCCTTGGAAATGACTGCTTTGTTATTTCGTGCGATTGTAAAACGTATTCACCTTCTTTATAGGTTATATTCTGTATTTTAACAGCAGAATAACACTCCTCATTAATCTAACTTTTTTTTTAGTTTAATTTTTACCACATCTAGAGTCACCTGGGCAGTTCTGACAACTACCGTTTTCAATATCTCACATGAATGATGTGAATGCTCACATCATCAAGACGGTGATTGGTTTCCACAATGTCACTGCTCACGAATTTGGTAGCTACGCATGGTAAATTTGACTTAGAACGTCTTACGCGAATATGTTTTTGTTTCTAAGGGGATGTTTGTATGAGGTAAGAAGGTGTAGATACAATGAGATCGTGGGCGATTGCTAAGTATCTCATTTTTTCCCTAGTATAGCTCGCTAGTTCGTGTCAGGAGTAACATATATTTTCTTTTTTACCAGCTCTAGCATTAAAGTTACCAACCACTATTCCGACGTCGTGCTCCGAGATGGATTCCATCAGATCATCTAAATTGTTATAAATTGAGTCTTTATTTCTTGAGTTGGCTAGTGGAAGTCTGGTTAAATTTTAGAGATTTTACCTTAGGTTAGTCACCTCTTTTAACCATGTCAAGGTTACTGTGTAAAATTCTAAAAATTCCATGCTCATTTAGAAGTATTTTATGAGGCACTAGAGTGCCTTTAACCGGTTTCTATTTTGGATAACTCCCAAAATATGGCTCATCGAAGGTTTAATGGCCTGGAACATCGTCTAACCAAAGATGACGATCTGAAAAAAGCATATCGAGAAACCATTGAAGAATATTTAGATTTAGGCCAAATAAAACAAGTCATAGCAGAAGAAGTCGCCGTAACGAATTACTTGTTACCGAATCATTGCATTGTTAAAACCTGATAGCTCCACGACAAAAATGAGAGTAGTTTTTGACGCCTCGGCGAAGACTGATTCCGGACAATTCTTATGGTGGGGTCAGTATTGCAACAAGACTTATTCTCCATTTTGACTAGATTTAGAACCTATGCGTACGTTTTTAGTGTAGATATCTGCAAAATGTATCGTCAGATAATATAACGATGATAATCAACTACAACATATAATCCGAAGAAAAACTCCATCATAAACACTAAAAAAATTTAGATTGCTCACATTAATCTTTGGTACGGCAAGTGCTTCGTACATAGCAACCAAATGAGTTCAAAAATTAGCTGGTATTTATCAGGAGCAGTACCCGTTAGCATCGCAAATCAGAAAACGTGATGTATACGTCGATGATATATTGGCTGGCAGCAAGTACTTGGAGGAGGCTAAGACTATAAAAGCCTAACAAAAATTCTAAACACTGCGAGAATGGAACTCCGGAAGTGGTGTACTAATTCACAAGATATGCACAATATATATACCTCAAGACCATTTCGAAAAATTACTCCAGCTCAAAAATGGCGATTTCATCAAGACACTTGGAATTTTTTGGCAGCTGTAATCGGACGTTTTTTGTTTTAACGTCCGAGTTAAAGACAATGGAGGACTCATTTATCGCGAGAAGAATAGTTTTATCAGACATAGCTCGCATATTCGATCCACTCGAGCTCACCTCGCCAGTTATTACACGAGATAAAATTTACTTAAAAAAAATATGGATGCTTAGGCATGATTGGGATCAGTTGCTAAGTTAGTCGGCAAATAACATTAGCAGTAAACGGAGTTGTTTACGAGGAGCACGAGTTTTCCGACGCCAGCGAACATGTATCTGGAACTACTGTATACTTAAGGAGTCAAAGTGGGTGTTCAGTTAAGGTTCAATTAATCTGCGCAAAGTCTCGTGTGACACTTCTCAGGCTTAACTGTTAGCAGAGCTGGTAAGAAAAGTAATCCCAACCTTAAATATCTATACATCCGTAAAATTTATTACTGGTATCAGCCATCACATTATCATGGCTGACCTCAGAATCAACTAAATTAACAACATTTGTCGGTAATCGAGTGGCAAAAATTCAAAGAATGACAGCAACATCTAATTGGCACTATGTTAGTACTAAATTCCACTCAGCTGACCTGTTGTCAAAAGGATGTTCACCTTTAGAACTGATACGGAGTTCATCATGGTTTCCAGGATCGGCATTTTTGCAATCCTCACCCGACCAATGGCCTGCGTCAAATTTTCCTGTGCTGGACGAAGTTCCAGAACGTCGTAAAACTAAAGCCGCTTTGGTATTTGCAGCTTTGGTATTTGCATCCACCGGGGAGGAAGTGGACGTTACCAGTTATCTTGTCAATCCTTCCTTATTTTCATAAAGGCTTTTCCACGCAGGTCGCCAAGCATTACTGGCAGCTATATGGCAAGAGTACTGGCCGATTAGTGGACAAAGGCTAGAAAAAGGAGTGTGCCACAATTGTATCATCTTTTTACGATATCGAGCTAAACTGAGTTAGCAGAAGATGGGAGGCTTTCCAACAGAACGTATTACAAGTCTTTCACCGTTTTACAATGTTAAGTCGACATCGCGGGTCTGTTCCTCATACACCACAAAATACGAAATAAAAAGGAATATTTAGCCAAATTTGTATGTCTAGCAATAAAGGCAGTTCATTTGTATCGGACCTCTCTTCCAACGCGTTTATTGGAGCTCTGAAAATATTTATTTCGACCAGAAGTTTGTGCAAAAATATTTTTTGTGATAATAGTATTTTTTGCAGGTGCCAATTCTTTACTACACGGCAGTATCATAAATTGGCGTTTTGCTCCTCCATCGGCCCTACGTTTTGGCGGGATTTATGAAGCGGACGTAAAATACACCAAGCACCAATTCCATCGAGTAATGGGGAATTCATCGGTTCGATAAACGTAGCTGCGGTAGCTGACATATGAAGAAATGAATACAGCATTTAAGCAAGTGGAGGCTGTACTAAATTTGCGACAATTACCCCCACTATCATCCCAATAATCTAGAGGCACTTACTTCTGGACATTTCCGGTTCAGATAACCTCTCACAGCAACCTTAGAGCCAAATAGTGAGAAAAGTGCCATATTTAAAACGATGGCGCCATGCACTTCAGGTCACGCTGGACTAATAAGTACCTCTTAGGAGTGAACCATCGAAAAAAATGGTCATCATCATCGCAAAACATTGCTGTCGGAGAACTCGTTCTCATCAAAGAAGATGAATCAAGGAAGAACAATCAATCTGCCGCCTTTGAGATGGAAAATGGGACGTATGTTGGAGGCTCATCCAGAAAGCGATCAATTGGTTAGGGTTGATTTTGGCCATCGATTCTTCTGGTATTTGTTGAAAATATCGTTCAGTAATTCCTGAAGCTCTAATTTCAAAATACGCTCCCCCAAATCAGGGTGGAATTCATTGTAATGAAAATGTCTTCATATTTATCATATTTTCTAACGTTTGCATCTTGATAGATTTAGGGTATGTTTCTGGCCTTGCAAGGGTGATGGCAGCATGTTTGCTTTTCAAATACTAAGTCTTAGTTAGGCAGCCCAGGTTTTATGGAACGAATACTCCCAACTTGGATTTCGATATGAAAAAAATGATATACCCAATTTGGGATCCAAATTAGGGTCTTGAAACAGGTAATGAATTAAAAATTCACTTTAAAGCGGAGGTTCAACATCATTATTCTGAATGCTTCAGCGTCACGGAGAGATTTTTTTGCGCTTTATATAGAACTTTATATAGAATTTTAATAACCAGACCAAATGGATTGGTTTTGGCCATTAAAATATTTACTTTACCCATGAGTTGTGGATCGCACCTTAAATTTTTTGCAATTCCCATTCGCATTTTTAATGGTTCGTCTAGTTTAAAAATATACAGTTGCGAAAATTTTCGTTGTTCTTCATTTACTGGCTACAAAGCTCCTGTGCTCCCTGTTATAAATTAGACCATGTTTTCCAAAACAGAATGGGCCATAACCTAGAGGTTTTTCTATATAAGCATCCAATGTCGCAATAATGAACTGTTCAAAGATTGAATATTGTCAAAGCATATTTTTAATATTCATATTGCTTAGTCATTAGTTGTTTAGGTAAGGATGGTATTTCAACTGGGTGTAAAACCACTTTTCGTTTTTAAAACCACTAAGCAAAAAGTTTGTCTTGCGATAGCTGACATGATAAGTGTTTCGCGTTGCATGAATTGTAATGTACATAATTCATTACCTCAAGTAAATAAGATGACAATGAATGATAGAAGGAAAATATGCAGAGGGTATTTGGGCGGTAATTCTCACCAACCTCTAATTTTATTTTATTTTTAAACGTGGTCGTCCTCAAAATTACTGCCACCACACCCGAAAAGCAATGTGATAACTACGCTTAAATATATTTTATTACTTTATTTTCTATTTGCTATAATTGAAAATTTACACGTGTACAGTGTCCACCAATGCTGTGCCATATAGTATTGGAACCTTTACTTTTACTTAAATTTCACAACAAAAAATTATTTGCACATTTATTCGCCATACGACCTTTCAAGTTTTTAATGCATGTGATTCGCGTGAAAGAATCTAAACAACTGACGCCTTCAACATGGCCGTTTTTTTCTTATTACACGAACAAGATGCCCGACCCACCATCTGATAGTCGGTTCTGACTGTAATAGGAATATGTTGCCACAGATATTCTCAAAGCTTCCCCTTAAAGTGGAATTTACCTAAATTTGATCCTAAAGATAAAAAATAAAAACTTGGCCACTAATTCAAAACATTCAAATCGGAAAAATATATTGTTTTTGATGTATCTGTCACAGTCACTGAACAAAATATCAATGACATTTCAATAATTTCAATCATTATAGTTTTGTCTACTAGTGACATCTTATTAAAATAATTCAATCTTCAAACTAATCGATTATCCAAGTAATGTTGCTCATTATAATCATTAGCAAAGGTACCAACCATCGATTTTTCTTGCTGAAACAACTACCTTACTTATACACCTTATATCACAGATAAATATACGTAAATTAGATCTGCGCTTATACCGCTCAATTGGGTACAGCAGTTCCAGCTATTCCAGCTGATAAGTTAACCGTTTCGTTTGTAAGGCTAACCATTATTATTTTAAGGCTGCCCTTTACGAATTTTTGAATTGGGAAATTAAAGATTTGTGGCCACAATATTCACAGTTTTGACAACATAACCATCATGGGTTTCATTCGAACACTCTTAAATGTTTTATATACTCTCGAATCTCTACCGGAACGTGAGCTGTAAAACTTTTCCAGGATTTCCTGTATTTGGGATTTCCTGTACATTGGCACAGGATATGTTCCGCTGATATTACAGAAGTGATATTATCGATGTTCCTCTTCGATATTACAGAAGCGACAAGCATCTATAGCACTTAGACCCATATCCTTAAGATGATATATTAGAGGAACATGGTTTGTGAGGAAGCCAGTAAGTAGCCTCAATTTAGGTTTGCCAAGTACGAGGAGTTCCTTTATTCGATTTGACGAAGGTGAAATAAACCTCTTCGCTTGTCGTAGTCCTGGAATTCTTCACCAACACGAGGACCTTTCAATGTCTTCCCAGCGTTTTGTCGTTGTTCTAAAGTGTGCCTTAGTGATGCCGCAGAAGCGTTCTGGCGCCTTCAATAAATGAAGAACCATAACCCGCCCGTGCAAAGTCATCTGCAGCCTCGTTTCCCTCGATTCTAGTATGTCCTGGCCACCACACAAGTAGTACCTTATTTGTGGCCGCCAGTTTTTTAACTACGTTTAAATAATTCCTCACCAGTTTTGATTCAATGATGTGGGACCTCAGATCCTTTAAGGCCGCTTGATTGTTCGAAACAATAAAGATCTTAGTGCTATTGATTTGATTCTTGAGAGAGCGTCAGCGTTTGTGTTTTTAAACCCAGGTTTGTGTTCAATAGAAAAATCGTAATCCGCTACGAGGAGAACGACTATAGCAAAAGCTATAGGTAGATCATCGCATTTTTACTGTAGACTTAATACGGTGGCGATACTATAGTCCCTACCATATGTCGTAAGGATAATAATTTCCTCTAAAATCGGGATAAATGACAGTGGGTGACTAAGTCAAACTCTGATTCAGAGTGAGGAAAGCTTCTACGCATTCTGAAAGGTGTAACCTTTTCGTAAGAGGGTATTAATTAGTTCGGTAATTTGGGAGAATGTAGGAATGAACTTCATATAGTAGTCTCTCTTGCTCGTCGCTGAGTCTATTGGAGTTTTATTCTTGAGTAAGGGTGACCTATGGCTGATTAAATACCTCCAATCGTCTAATGAAATCGATAATTTGGTCAATTCAATTGTGTTGCTAGGACAACTGCTGGGATTATGAGACTTTATTTGGTAAGGATAGCAACTATTAAGTCCTGCTGTTGGATCGAATGCGACTGGTTGGGATTGTTTTGTCGTGGTATTGGGGCTAAATCATTGCAAGGTGGTAGAGAATATTGACTGTTAGTTCGAAGTTCATTTCTGTGTTGTTTGCGCTGGGAAATTACTGCCAATTTCTCTTGATTGATTTGGCAATTGACATTAACGATTAATTCTCAAAATTCAACTCTTGGACAGTTATATCACACCAAATTTCTTATATGGCTAGGGAGTCTTCTGATAAATCATAGGACTACCCTTGGCTTCATTTATCTCGTATTGATTTTTAAGGAGTGTTTTATATTTATTGGCGAGGTTTTCTGTCCGAAGGTAATATTCTTGTATACTTTAATACAGTGGCTCAAAATGAAGGGAATGTGTCTTCTATCTAGAAAAAGCTTGACAACTGCACTTTAATGTCCATCCATGCGCTGGAGTTGGCACTATAGCAATTAGGTTATACACATTACTTCCTAATCTAAATACAGGATGTAGTCGACTAGTAGAGATCTTTCATCTGCTTCACAATACTTGTGCTCTGTCGGTGCATATTTGGCTTGAACACACCGTGGTCTTGAGGTCGATCTCGGGCTTCGACAACAACGCTTTGATCAATTGTGTGTAACTTCGTTCGTTGGGCTAACAACCTGCAATGATCACCAATTGTAAAAAATATGGTCTGAAAGATGGCATGTAAAGGTCTGGCATGTAAAGCTGTTAATTTTTATTGATACTATACTCTAGTAAGACCATCAGATCCTCGGTGAGTAGCTAGTATTCTTTCCAGTGCCTCCCTTGAATGTGGGAGGTTTTCATCTTTGATTAGCACTAACTGCCCAATCTCATAATTGGTTTTCGGTAATGTTAATATTTGGATCTTTGTTGTAAACTTATTAAGTAATCGTTAGATCAAATTTTCTAAAATCCGCCGGTCATTTTTGAAAGTAGATTCCATCTTTGGATTACTGTAAAGTTGGTTTTGTCTGACTCAGGAGATGTAGTTAGTAGTCTCCTGATTAAGAAGTTACCTGTTTAAGCCATAGTAATCGTCGAAAATCTTCGAAAATTGTCGTCGGTTTCAAAATCGTTGATGATAGCGCAATGCAATCCTGTATCCGACTGCACCACCTGAGAATACCGTTACAATACTTGAATGTGTAACCAGATTGTGACTTTCTACTTGCACGATCAGCCCAACTTGCATCTGCATATCCGATTAACTGAGCCGAACCATCACTCTTCCTAAGTGACAATCGCAATCCGGCAGTATCCTTGAGATACTTTAATACTCGTTTCAATTCGTTCCAATCCTCCTGGTTTGGACTGGATAACTTTTGTGCGAGAATTGAAACCACTGCCGATATGTCAGTTCTTGTGTTGACTGATATGTACAACAAAAACAACCGAGCAACTTTTGATATATCCGTAAATCCGTATCTCCTCCTTTACCATATCCAACTGATAATGGAACTGAGGACTCCTTTGCATCAGACATTTGGAAATCCTTTAGTACTTTTCCAATGTAAGCAGTCTGATTCAACGTGTAATGGCCATTGGCTTTCTTCTTGACTTGAAAACTCAATAAATCCTTAATCTCTCCCTAGTTCTTAATCTTGAATTTCGAACTTAAAAATGTTTCGCACTTGTAGATTATCTGGTTGTTTTCACCAGCAATGACCACATCGTCAACGTAGATTAATACGTAGCATATTTTTCCATCATGTTTGTAGGTGTACAAGCATGGATCGATCATTCTTGCTTTGAACAATCGAAATCGATGAGAATTTGATGAATTGTTTTATTCCAATTGCGCGCTGATTGCTTTAGACCATATATACTCCTTTTTTGACACACTAAACGTTCCCCGCCTTCAACTTTAAATCACTGTTAAAAACCCGTTTTCGCATCTAGATGATAATCCTTCATGCCCTTGTTTGCTGCCACTGTAAGCAATGTTCAAAACGTAGTTTAACGAACAACTGGGACTGGTCATAATCAGTACCGTATTTCTGCGAAAAACCTTGAGCAACAAGCCTTGTCTTGTGTCTGACTACTTCTCCATCTGAATTGCAATTTAGCTTGTAAATCCACATACAGCCAACCTTCAGATTTGCACCTTCTGAAATTTTCACAAACTCCCATGTTTGATTCTCCATCAATGGCTTCATCTCATCTGTCATTGTTTGAACTCACAACCTCTTTTGATCACCCTTGATAGCTTCTACGTAGCACTAAGGTTCTTGAATGACTGAATTCACCACGATCATTTTTTGAATAAGTCTCTTTGGTGAAATTCCTTTGTTAGCGCGTTGTGATCGTCTAACAGTTTGCTCCTCATCTTCATTCTGAACGTGATCCTGTATTGGATTCTTTTCCTGAACTTCCTCATCGACTATTTCCTCTTGCACTTGATCGTTCTCTGCATTTTCAAAGTTGTTCAATTCTGAATTGTGACTCGATCGGTTTCCGGAATGTAACAACGATATGCCTTTGATTCGTAATCATAACCGGCCAGCACTGCTTTCACACCTTTTGAGTCGAATTTGCGGCTTGTTTGCTTTGGTACATGCATATAACATTCTGATCCGAATTTTCTGAAGTATTGCACATTCGGAATTTTCTGGAACCAGCCACCATATGGCGTTGTTTCTGTACCATTTGTTGGCAATCGATTCTGGACATAGTTAGCCATCACTACAGCTTCGCCCCAAAACTTTTTCTCTAGACCTGCATCAATTAGCATACAGTGAGCCATTTCTACCAACGTTCTGTTTTTGCGTTCCATTGTTCCATTTTGTTGAAGTCTGTACGCAGTAGTTCTTTGGATTTGAATTCCGCTTGACTTTAAATAATTCACGAATTCATTATTGAGGTACTCTTCTCCTCGATCTGTACGGATGTACTTAGGTTTCTTTCCGAATTGAACCATTACCATCGCAATATATTCCTTGAATTTGCTGAAAACTAATGATTTATTTGCGATTAGGTAACTGACTGTAAATTTTGAATAATCGTCTATGAATGTCACAATGTATCGATTACCTGATGGTGTGGTCGTTTCCATCGGACCACAAACATCCGAATGAGTTAGAATCATAACTGCAACTGCTTTATTACTCGACTTGACCGGAAACTTGATTCGAGTAATATTTGCTTCGAGACACACTCTGCACTTGGAGTTGATTTCGTAATCCACTGTACACCGCCGACTGTTCTCCCTTATTTCACACTTGTTCCCCTTGAAATTTACTTGAAAATCTTTTCCCGTTAGTTTTTTAACTGAAATCAAATTTCCCTTAATATCTGGCACTAGCAACACGTTTGTGATTCTTACTGGAACAGTTTGATTTTCCTCGTTCAGAAAATCGACCTTAATTGTGCCTTTACCCGCAGCTGTTAATTGTTGACCACTTGCAACGCTTACTTTATCTCTACAATTCATTTCAATATTGACGAAAATATCCTTAGAACTGGCAATGTAATACGTGGCACCTGAATCAAGAATCCAGCCATCACCTACTTGATGTGTCACAAACAGGTTTTCTGTTTCATCTTTCGTTAGACTCGCCTTCTGATTACTTCCTTCCTTTTTGTTGAACCAGGCTTTGTATCTTCGACAATTCTTTTTGATGTGACCGCTTCTTTTGCAAAAATAGCACTCAGGCTTTTTAATTTTACCTTTTCACCTGGCGTTGCTCTTGATGTGTCAAGCTTTAATGCAGTGTCATCCGTTGTTCTCGATCCATTCTTCTTTTGAATTCTGCGAGAACCTTTACTTTAACCAACGTAAGTGTCCATTCACTCTCTTCTTTGCCCTCGAGCGCCGTTACCAAACCATCATAGCCTGGTGGCAAAGAAGCCAACAACGTATCACTCATAGAAAATTCCGCACCAAAATCTGCACTAAGCAGAAAATAACTTTCGAAACAGCTCGTTCATGGAATTCATGTGTTTAACTGGTGATGGTAGTACCTAAACCTTTTTCCTTAAGAAGCATTTCAATTTTGTATTTCCATACAAAATAATTTGTTCCGTTTAGCTTTGAAATGCTGTATCTTGACTCAGCTGACGCCATCTTTTTCCGTATGTGAATTTCACAACACTGAGTTGGTCTGAGTATACACTGGCACAAAAACCAATTGTCAAACAACAGAAGTAATCCGAGCCATTAGAATTATACTACCAGAAATTGGTTGTAAGTTCAGTAAAAACTTTCCCGCCATACAGTAGTTTGAATGTGTTGAGAAAATTTACTCGAACGGTACACCAATTCTACTTTGTACCTGAAAATCATTCATGTCACATAACTTACATTATTCCAACATAAAAAAACAAAAACAGAAAAATCTCACAAACACCCTCATCTCTCGTCAATCCGATGCCACTATCCTCCGTATGTACACAAATGGATTTAAAATCGATATAAATTATTTTGAATTGAATAAAACCCTTTTTCCGGGATACATATATATAGACGGGAATAAATTATCATGTTTCGATTTTATACTTTAGGTCGGGATACATTTCACCGCACATTAAAGTTCCCCGACACCTCGTTTAAGAATCACAGCTCTTTTACGTTGACAGGGGAACATTGTTAAGGGGAATTTTATTGTATAAATTGACTTCCCCTTATTTACACTCTTAAAAAGTTTTTATTTATAAAAGGAGACATTTTTATGGCGATTTATAGCATTGGAAAGCTCATTAGAATGAGGGGAATAATTGAATCAATTTTTGTGTTGATCAATTTTTATGTTTTAATTATCATAGATATCAACCACGAATTGCGTCATAAACAAAACACCGCATCGCAATGCGCGTTCTCCGAATTGAGCTAAAATTTGCTCAATATAATAATCGCGTTCGAAAATCGAATTACATTTTGACATTTGTGTAATAAAATTTGAATGAAAAACATCAAATTGGTGGTGTAGAGGAATCGAACTTTTATTTTATTTTTATTTACACTTAAAAAATGGAAGCATTAATTCCAGTTGTTAATAAATTACAAGATGTATTTAATACTGTGGGTGCTGATTCAATTCAATTACCACAAATTGTTGTGCTTGGTAGTCAGGTATGTATTACCATTGACCAGTTTGTGTCATCATACGGGGTCGGGGTAAATTGAAAAAAAAATCAAATTCCATGAAACACAGAAAGAAGGAACATAACCTTAATTGATTTTTTTTTCACTTTACTGTCGTTACTCGATTATGCCAAAATTAGAAATTACATAATAACTTAAAATTAATATTCAGCCGGTTGAATATCACCGCTTATGTATAAATATTTTTGGTTTTTTATTGATTTTCGAGACTTATATGGGTGAAATTTTTTTTTGTTCAACAATTTTTACAGAGCTCCGGAAAAAGTTCTGTGATCGAAAGTTTGGTTGGCCGCTCGTTTTTGCCACGAGGAACAGGAATTGTAACACGACGACCACTTGTATTGCAGTTGATTTATAGTCCACTCGATGACCGAGAACATCGATCAGCTGAAACAGGTAGGATGACAAATGGTATTGTGCTCACACATTTATCTAACAACATAAATTAGCAAATAGTTTTGATTTTCCAGTTTAATGCGGTTGATTGTGGTCGTTATTGTACAACCTAGACTCGGGGTTTTGTTTGATAACACTGATCATATGTCTGATAAAATTCAATGTATTTAATCGAAACTATTTTTGGATCATTCACGCACACACAGCTGTCGTTAAAGTTTTTTTTATATAGGCCACCACTGGCCCATATCGTATTAACAATCCGGCTTCATCGGGTTTGATGAAGGCATTTTCATTTATTTCCGTTATTTCTCCGTTGTCGGTCAGTGCAATCATGCAGATATTATCTGCATATACCAAAACCTGATTGGACTGACTGCATAAGATGTTCTACTCCTTGTGAGATGATTCTGTTTTACAGAAATTAATTCCCCATAGCTTGTTCCCACCTTCAACCCGACTGCTTTACAATTATTTTATTTAGATTAACTAACTAGATGTGCAAGCGCCACCCCCGACCACAGACGGCCCTTAGATAATATGATAAATTCGTTACGGAACTCTATTTTTAATTTACTCGCAATCGTTACGTGATTCGATTATCAATTTTGAGCTACAAACGTTTGTAATCGGAATATGTAAAATCTATGCTACTTGCAGGCACTCTTTTTTGTGCCGCCGAATTAAAAATTTTCTTTTCATTTTCTAGGCACAAGTAAAATCGAAGAATGGGGTAAATTTTTGCATACAAAAAATAAAATCTTCACCGATTTCCAAGATATACGGCGTGAAATTGAAAATGAAACTGACCGATTGGCGGGCAACAATAAGGGAATATGTCCGGAACCGATAAATTTGAAAATTTATTCAACACGCGTCGTTAATTTAACACTAGTCGATCTTCCGGGTATTACAAAAGTTCCGGTCGGTGATCAACCCGACGATATTGAGCTACAGATCAAAGAACTGATTATAAAATATATCGAGAATCCGAATTCAATTATTTTAGCGGTGAGTGCGGCAAATACGGATATGGCGACAAGTGAAAGTTTAAAATTAGCCAAAGATATAGATCCCGAAGGTCGACGTACGCTAGCAGTTTTAACAAAACTCGATTTAATGGATGCCGGAACTGATGCCATTGATATTTTATGTGGTCGTGTAATTCCCGTTAAACTCGGCATCATTGGACTTGTAAATCGGTCACAACAAGATATTATCGATAGTAAAGCGATTGAAGATCAACTTCGTGACGAAGCGGCATTTTTACAACGTAAATATCCGACATTGGCTACCCGGAATGGTACACCGTATTTGGCGAAAACGTTAAATCGATTATTAATGCATCATATTCGTGATTGTTTACCCGAACTAAAAACTCGGGTTAATGTTATGGCGGCACAATTTCAATCGTTACTAAATTCGTATGGCGACGATGTGACCGATAAGAGTCAAACACTTTTACAGATTATAACAAAATTTGCCAGCGCCTATTGTGCAACAATTGAAGGGACGTCTCGTAACATTGAAACAACTGAATTGTGCGGTGGTGCCCGAATATGTTATATATTTCACGAAACATTTGGCCGTACGCTCGATTCGATTCATCCACTATCTGGACTCTCGAAAATGGATATTTTAACCGCGATCCGAAATGCAACAGGACCACGTCCCGCCCTATTTGTGCCCGAAGTTTCATTCGAATTATTGGTCAAAAGACAAATTCGGCGACTCGAAGAACCATCGCTTCGATGTGTCGAACTTATACACGAAGAAATGCAACGTATTATTCAGCATTGTGGTACCGAAGTGCAACAGGAGATGCTCCGTTTTCCAAAGCTACACGAAAAAATTGTTGATGTAGTTACGCAATTATTACGTCGACGACTTCCGACCACAAATTCGATGGTAGAAAATTTAGTAGCAATTGAATTGGCCTATATCAATACGAAACATCCAGATTTCCATAAAGATGCGGCTTTTGTACCTAGCCTATTAAACTCGGACTCGAGTGATGCTTGGCAAGAACAAAATGTGCGTCGTGCGATTAGTAAATCGCCATTAACCAATAGTGTTAGTGCAATTGAAGATCATCGAGACCAACCGGTTCAGAATTCGGTTAAAGAAGCACCGTCGAATTGGTTATCGAATATATTGCCACCGCAAAAATTAGACAATCATAATGGTCATTCGCAAACAAATACTCCAACGCATCACCATGCCTCATCTCCACTCCAGCATAAAGTTGTTAATTTATTACCAGAAGTTCCTACTCAACAGGCTCGACGACTTACCGACAAGGAGCAAAGGGATTGCGATGTTATTGGTAAAATAATTTAGCGCCAGCTTTCGACATTTTTTATAATTTTTTTTTTTTTACAATTCCAGAACGTTTAATTAAGTCATACTACTACATAATTCGAAAATCAATTCAGGATTCGGTTCCAAAAGCAGTTATGCATTTTTTGGTTAATTTCGTCAAAGATAATTTACAATCGGAGCTGGTCACACATTTGTATAAGGCTGATGCAGCAAAGGAATTACTTAATGAGTCGGAGCATATTGCCGTTCGTCGTAAAGAGGCGGCCGATATGTTAAAAGCTCTGCAACGCGCAAACCATATAATTAGTGAAATACGAGAAACGCATATGTGGTAAACGTTTTTTTTTTTTTTAATTTGTAGTTTGTAATTCATATAATTATTTTTAGTTAATTTGCCAGGGAGACAAAAGTGCTCGTGGTAAACTATATACATATAATATTCAAACCAAACTATTGTTAATATCAAAAATACTGTTGAAATATTTTTTAAGTAAAAGAAAATCGCATTTCCTGTTCATAAGCATTATCGCTAGAGGCGTATTTCTGAATACGATCCGAATTCGAATCGTATTCAGAAATAGAGGCACAGGGTCTCGTATTATTTAATTTTTGTTTTTGTAACTATGTCGTCTCTGATCATTCTAGAGTAACCATTCATAATAACTTTAAAATATATATACATTGAACAATTTAGTATTTTAATCGCTTAAAAGTAGAGTGGATAGTAGTTTTTAATTTTTTTTTTATTATTTATTAATTATATAGTAATTAAAAAAGACAAATAATTTATGGAGTTTTAATTATATTTGTGGATCGGCGGTTTTCAATCAAAGACTTGATTTCAATAACATCCAATTTCGCTACAAAACCGAATATTTTTCATTAGAATAACTCATCTGTACTTATGTCCATCGGTGTAATTTAAATTCTTAGCTTTTAAACATTTAAACGACGTTTGTATTTTATTACTATTACAGTATGAATATTGAGACGGTAATTACCAATTCGATTTTTAAAGAAACTTTATCGTTTTCCCAAATTCCAAAAAATATAAATGATTTTCGTAAGTAGCTCAATATTGAGCAAATTACATTTTTACGTTTTAATACTTTTTTTTTATTGTATAATTACAGTGTTTTAATTTAAAAATTGTAACAAAATGATGAAAATAAAACAGAAAAATTAACAAAATTACGTTTATATTATTATAGAAGAAAAATAAATCTAAATAAAATAAAATTCATTGTTTTAAATCGCGTATCTGTTGTACTGTCTAGTAGAAGTCTCGAAACCATATATTTTTGATTTATGCCCGATTTGTATCGGCTAGTACACGTACAATACATCCAACTCCACCTTTGGCAAACACTTTTTCGTGCCATTGCAACAAATGTCCACTCGAACCTTCCGATGGAATTTCAAAACCACGATAAATATATTTCATGAGTACGTCCTGTAAATCGGCATTGTCTATCACCTCTAGGGCGGCATCCATTTGTGATGCTTTTATCGACAATAGAACACGTAGGGTTAGATTAAGTGCGGCATCTTTGATCTGTTGATTCTTTGAACCTAGAGGAGCATTCTGTAAAACAACTTTAAGCGCGTCTATATTACGGCCTGTATATTATTATATATATGTATTAAGGAAATATTACACGATAATGATATATTATATTATAAATAGAAAAATATTTGAAAAGGATATTGATTTAAAAGTGAGGTTACTTCACTTTCGTCAGGGCCCACAGGTACACCTTGATCAACTTCATCCTCTTTGAAATTATCCTCATTGTATTGATCAACGTCTATTTTACGAAAAGCAGAACTTGATGTATTTTTGGCCATTTTTTTAAACTAGATAAACTAACTAAACTATTGATAACAACACACCCAAGTTTGAGATAAAAAAAAAATTTACACAAATTGAGTCAGAATTTTTCTTTTTTATTATGACAGCTACTCTTGTCAAATGTGTATACACGAATGAAGTGAGATTCGATATGACAAGAAAAAATTATTAACAAAAAAATTGTACTAGATTTTTGTATGACGTAGCATAATTAAGCACGTTAGGTATAATTCAAAATATAAACTGTTAGGATTTACGATTTTTGTGTTAATTTTCTGTTTTATTTAAATGTCTTACTATTTATATTTATTGTTAACGTTTACATAATTACGTAAGTACTTTAAATATTACAAATAAATTAAAAAATACGATTTTGTGGCGCGACTTTATGTAACCTCAAAATTTTAAAAATCACATGCATGGTCTTCGACAAAAAAATATCATACAAATTGAATCTCATAGCCGATTTTCTTAAACTACGCACAGTAGTTCTATTCTATAATGATGCTTGTTAGATAAATTAAGGACTATAGGTTCGCTTTATCTACTTATCTGCAAATTGCGTTGCCTAAGTTATACTGTACTAGCGTAGACGATTGTTTGGTTATGTAATTTGAAACTGGTAATTAGAAATGAATTTAGACATCAAGAGTCTCTGATTTCAAAATCTAAATCTATTGATTGGTGCAAGAGCATTCGCGTTTGACCACAATAGTTTTACGTAAAATAGTTTTCAATTCTTACCATCTTTGAAAACGGCCTTTCTCTATTGTCATTATTGTTGCAGGTGAATTAAAATTTTACTTAAAGTTGAACTACCATCAGTGATCGGTATTTATAGGCCCGTTAATAGCTCATCATCTTATCAACAATAGGATTTGATCTAGTGATTGCTTTTTGTAATGTTTTATATAGATAACTAAAATAAAACAAGCTGTTCTGCCGTGTGAAGTCATCTGCACCTGCAAAATGTCGGCTCTTTTCTCAGAGATCATGCACGCATAATGTGACTTTTACACTTTGTAAACGACATTTTCAAAAAAAATTCTGATCTCGTGGTTGAAAAGAGTTCGGTTATTGTCGTCATCATCGTGTTTGAGGTCTTATATCATGCAAGTAATTCTTCTCTCTAATGTTATTCATCAGCCTTCGTTCATGCTCATTCGTCAGATTCCAACTCTCCCACTGAAACATGGCAATAGTATTGACCAACACCTTGTACATCTCCTTCTTGTCGTCTTTTGCGAAATATTTGAATGCATAGAACAACTTTAGCAGTAGGGAACACAAAGCACGGTTGAGTGTGACAATAAGCGCTTTTATATCGACTTCCACACAATTATTATTAGTGAAAAGTCATCTGAGGTAACGGAAAACAGTCACTCCTACAAAAGTGTGGTTAGTAAACTGTTGCTTCCGTCAAGAGCTGCTGAATGATCTGAGATGGCTTGCGTGTCTTTAAAATGAGAGAACTGCTCGGTGTAGCTTGATTTAATAGATCTATTAGATCACGTACTGCATCATCAATTTCGTTATTTGTGTTTAACCGAACATTTAAAGGCACATTTAACTCTCAGGCTATTATCGTCCTGAATCGTGTTCAATTATTAGGTTGGTTAGTTAGAAATCTAGGTGAATCTAGTTCTAGAACCTGTGTACTAAGCATTAAATCTATAATATCGATTATAGATCGTTTTAGCCATTACATAAAATCTTGCGATACCCTTTGTAACACAGAAGTTTATTAAATCGGGATTCTTCCGCCTATCTGGTGACCAGATAGTGATCCAGATGTCTATCTTGTATACATACATATATACATATGTATGTTTTGGTATGTTTTGTATTGTAGTCACCTTTTGCAAATAACTTATCTTCCAACATTTTGAAATTATTTGCACATAATTCGTTTTGGATTGATTGCCTCGGTGGAGAGTAAACTGAATAGATGACACATTGCGCACTTCATTCCTCTAGGCAGATACTAGTTGCTTAAATATGCTTTTCGCAATATTTTTGGAGCTCATAATGTCTAATGTTATTATAATAGCTGTTCCCCCATTCGATTTTCCTCACGGATATGTTGTAAAAGAAGTAGGTAGGATTTTAAGTCAGCACATATTTGTAAAATCCGATTTGGAAATCTGCATAATGTGAATGTTTCTTTAAGTTAATTAAAGAAGTTAAGTGTACTTCCCTCATTGCTGACTGGTTGTACCCTTAAGAATTCAGCCTTCCACCATTTACCATTTATACTTTTATGTCTATACTAATTCACTAGACACAAAATCATCCCTTAGAACTTAGCACATGGTCAATTTGTTTATAAGATCCTGTGCAATCGCAAAGTACATCATTCTTTCCTCAATATCGGACAGTAGTTCCTGGAGTATAGACCTATGTTTTTATGTTAAAAATGTCAGTCTAGTATTTGCAAGTTTTAGCTTACACATTCAGTTATCGGCCGTTATAATATCCAAGACAGTTTTTTTCACCTTGGGCTTAAGAAGAACTCTAACATCAAGATTACATCAAGATCATCTCCATTGTAAAGCAACGTAAAGACTTGAGACGTCTCCACTTTTTGGTAATCTATTATATGGAGAAACGAGGCAAGTAATCTCGACCCAATGGCTCCCTTTTAATAACTTGCTGGAACTATAAACTGGGAACTGATTTTAGAGACGTCAGACATCAAGGTTATTTCTTTTAGTAATAATCGCTATACAGGGTTAGCGATTATTACTAGAAGAAATAACCTTGATGTCTGACGTCTCTAAAATCAGAGTTCCCAGTTTTTAGTGTAACTGTAGTGAGCAAATATAGAATCCTGTGGCTTATGATAATAGTTTAATGATAATAGTTACTCATATGAGAAATTATAAGAT
This sequence comes from Tipula confusa, assembly GCA_963556175.1. Classification (NCBI taxonomy): domain Eukaryota; kingdom Metazoa; phylum Arthropoda; class Insecta; order Diptera; family Tipulidae; genus Tipula; species Tipula confusa. Next base: position 80,188,898 of record OY744475.1, read on the forward strand.
AAAAAAATAATAAGATAAGAGGAGATAGAACTGGTTGAGCGTTGCGATTAGTTAGCAGTATTAATTGTTTTCTTTTTAATAATTCTAAATACTAGTTACTTCCATAGCTGAAATGGATTACAATACCGCTTTACAGTAAAAATTGGATAAGTAGAGTGTTTCTCTCTAATTAATAGACATTTCAATGGTATTCAATTTTTTTAATTACAATTGTTAGAATGTATAACGGCGGCGCATGTGTTTGTCGTTAGATGCGTGCGAAGCAAAGCTCAGTTTCGATCTAATGAGGAATCGTAATAATTTTTGTTAAAAATTACTTGTCATCTCATCAGGCCAGGGTCCATGGCGACCGGGTGCTATGTGTAACTCCTACTTTACGCTCTATATATACTTATGTACAGTGTACATGTAGCGTTAGCGAATTATATGAATTTTGCCGAAATATCTGAATAATTGTTTTTTTTGTGTTTGTGTAGCTACAAATCCGACTACCGAAAATTATTAGTTAGGCACTTAGCGCTCTCATATGTCACTTTAAATGTTTAAATCTAAATGTTTAAATCTTTTGAGGTATGTTAATTCAAAACGGAACTGCAAGGGTATGCCTAATAAAATTTCTTTTAGTTCTGAAACGATCCATAAAAAAGTATTGATAAGTTTCATTGAACAGTTTATGCTGTCGGCGATGTTTTGCTTGAACTTTCGATAATAACGCCAATATGAGTTCTGATTGGGGTGTGGATAATGTACACCCTCTTGTGCTAAATGGGTATGCATGTGTACTGTCTTATCTGCCACCTTTCAATTTCGACATGAGTTTTTCTATAGTGAGGTGTTTCTAGATATATAGAAATCTAGTTTTAAACCTATTTTTAAAAATGAACATAAAGCACATATCTAATACTGAAAGTATTTTTAGTATTATACTAAGTCTCCGAATCATCGGTCAAGAACCGTATAATTTGTGTCTTTTTAAAAATTCAATATCAGTAAATCTACATAGATTTTATCCCGGACGTTTAACTGTGACTAATCGTGTACTGTTCAGTAATTTAAAAAAAAATCAGGTACTGAGTAACGTACAACTATTTAATAAAATAAATTTAGATGGTCGTGTTACTTCAAATAATTTTATTTTCACGTCTCTAAACGTAAAGTTATGAATTATTCAAGAAGGCCAAAGGGTTATTTTGATCAACCGAGTAAATTTGTTTAAAAAATGGGCTATTTTGTTTTCCCGAAATTTGTCCTTTAAACCCCTTATTGATACAAGTGTCAATAAAATGATAGATGTGTAACATATGAAAACATGTTGGGGCGCGAAAAGCTAAAATTGCACAGAGCGGCGAATTGGCTTGGACCGGGCCTGGATACACAGATTCAAAAAATTTAAAAAACACCAAAAATAACTATAAAACTGACTAAATACATTATTGTAATTACTTAAAAAAATCTAATTGAAATTCTGTAAAGTATGCTGCCTTAATAACAAAAACTTCACCAACCCTTACAAAATATGTTCATAAACTTAAGTACAAGGTCCTTCCAATAGAAGCAAGAGAAAATTCCAAGGAGCATTTGGATTATATAATACAAAAAATCATCTTCATATATCCTGGGTAGATTTATGCATGGTACCTTAGAAGTTGAGAACAGAAAACTTAAAAAAATGTTTGAAGTGCTTGAAGTTCATATCCTAAGAATACACTAACGTTTCGAATTGTTAGACAAGTTCATAACTGTAATAGCAGAAATACAAATTATCATTTACCAATGTAAAGCAAAATCATTTTCACATCGATCATTACGATATAATGAAGTAAAATTGTAAATTCATTCAACATCTTTGTTATATACATCGAGAAACTACCGAAACTGCAGTACAATCACTTTTACAACAGTCAGGTAAGTTGTAAGCAACTTGATATTTTGGTAGACCACTTTTCATTATATAACCAATAATTCCACACCATTTTGCATATATAATTGCAATTTAATCACAAATGTTTTTGCTCAATCTGAATCTCGTTGTAACTTTGCAAATCCCTAATCATTCTATTGATTTATTTAATTAAAATCGAATACATATTAAATTATAATTAATAAAAGTGTATTTTATAAAATATATGTTCATGTACAAGTACATTACACATACGCATAATTATGCAAAATTAAATTTATAATTATTTTATTATATGTTAGATGGATATAGACGTACACATCTTGCTTGCACTGGAATTTATTTTAAACACATTTTTTTTTAATACCCGTACATACATCATAATTTAATTCAAGTCATTAATTTAGTGTGGTAAAAGTTGATGCGGTAAAAATACGACCCCAAACGAAAAAAAAAATGTTTGTAAAAATTTCTATTTTTTTGTTATTATTACCAATTCCCAGCAGTAATGCATTTTGCAGGGAATTTCCAAAATTATTGTTTTTTTTTTGGACACACAAAATTTTCACAGCCAATCTATTATTATTATATTTTATAGTACATCTAATCGACTATAGGAAATCAACCGGAAACTATTTAAATTATTTTACTCTACATTTATATGCTTACATGTATGCATATCGGTACAAGTTTTTCTAATCATCAAACATTGATAGACATAGAAAATCGCTTTGGAATTTTTGATCTGGTTCGCTTGTTGTGTATATCGCGCAATTATGGATGTAGAAGAAAAAATGTTTTCTATTTCAACCACAACATCATCCCTTTGAGGCATATAATTAAATTATAACGTATGTAGGTATATAATCAACTATTATCAGATAAGACTACAAAACATCGAAGCTGTTTTGATGTTTCTTTATCACACTATGTGTATGTACTCGAACATTGTACATATATTACATACTCGATCATCGGTATGATCGATTTTTATTTTTTTTAATACATATTTGTATTTGCTTCTTATAACAAATTTAATGAAAAGACAAATCAAAAATTATTCTTATTCAAGTGAAAGTAAAAGTAAAATGACTGGACTAGTTTAAGGGAAAAAAAAGAAGTAAATGGAGATCGCGCGATCGATTTAACAATTCAATTTGCTTGTGATTTGATTTTAACTCAACGCCCGGTAATTTATTTTTTAAATCGAAGGTATATCTCCGAAATATTTATAAAACGATACCTCACACATTTTCTACCATTATAGAGCTGAAAGTCTGCGCGATCATATACTTACAAATATTTTAAATTTATTCTTATTTTTATCTTATATTCAAATTGATTGAGTTCGAATATGTTTAATTCATATCGAATTTAAAGCTTAATTACTGTTATTTATGCGATGGAATTAAGATATTATATTATATGTTTGAATATCAGGGCTTACCCATATTTGTAGCACTAATAAGATATTTTCATAAAAGTGAAATCTAAGCTAAACAATTTAAAATTGAAACATATATTAATGTTTTGGGCCTACATACATAATATTATTTGGTTTTTAATGGCCTTAACCAAATCAATAATCCGGCTCTATCCGATTTGATGGAACTTGACCAGTGTACTCGTTATACCGGAAACTTATTATACCTTCAGACAATTCAACATTTTCTGACGCACGTTACAAGATATTTAAAAAGAATTATCCCGAAATCTTTCTTGGTAGTCTGCCAAAAGAGTGACCTTACAATATTATGTGAGACAGTGATCGTATACTCTACGTATAGAAGACCTGATCTGGGATAGTTTTTATATTTTTGGCTATCTCCTCTCTTGAAGATAGGCCATAATGCCAAACATGCAGAATATTGCAACGATGCTAACGTGGTTTTGTGTATGGTCGCGAATGCCAAGAAATAAATAGTAAAATGGTAAGATTTTTACAAGGTATTGCGGGCTCGTACCGTATTAACAATCCGGCTGCATCTGATTCGCTCCTGAACTCGCTCTTCTTAATGTTCTAGTAAGGCGAAGAAACAACTGGTTCTCTACCTCGAGAAGCCATCGTCCTCTGCGCTTGCCAAATTGTACCTCTCCTCTCAGAGATTGTGGCACCTTATGTTTAGGATCGGTTCGCAGAACATGACCAAGCAAGCGTACTCGCTGTCGTTTTAGTTCATTGTCAGGAGTTTTCATTAAACTCCTGATTTCGTGGTTGAATAGAAGTTTCCGCTGTCGCATAACTGGCCAAATACGACCATCACTCATACTCATCCATCAGGGTCCAACTCCTCACACCCATAGAAGATATAGAATCTATAAACAAACATCTTGTTCAACTTCAGTTTGTCGGCATTTGCAAAAAACATATTTCGTCTTTAGCAGTAGACGTTAGGTGAAAATCGCGCTTTTATATCCATTCCAACACAGCTATCATGATTGACAAGTGACCTTGAGATACCGAAAAATCGTTACTTTTTCAATCAGTGATCATATATTTTGTTTTGGACTCATTTATTTTAGGGTTTTTATCTTTGAGCATCAAGGCTAGCACATGCAGACAACGAAATGAAACGTTATTACGTGAAAATGCTTATAATTAGCGAAGTCAGGTGGAAGAAGAGTGATGAAATAAACACAATCAATGGCAATCAAATGAACAAGTCTCAAGAAAAGACTACGTACATGCACAAGGCGTAGACAAAGTTATAACTGCTAAGGCAAAGAAAGCATTGATGGAATAGAATCCAATGAGTATAGTAGAATAATAGAAGCAAGATGCCATTCAAAGATAGAATGACAATCATTCAGTTCCAGGCTCCAACCGAAAATGCAAATAAAACAACAAAAGACGAATTTTAAGAGTAACTCCTATCAAATATAGCCCGAACGCACGCAGGAACGATGTTAAAACAGTACAAAGAGATTTCAATGCGAAAATTGGAATAGACAACTATCATAGGTACAAAAGGATAATCGCGTCGGATAATCTGCGTAATAACAATGGAGAAAGACTCGTTCGGTATCACAAATCAGCTGTTTATAGGATGCAGTAGCTTTCCTTACAAAATATACACAAATATACATGGATACCACCGGATAGCAGAAATAGAAATCAAATAGACCAAGGTCAACAAAAAGTTCCTCACATCACTACAAGATGACAAAACTAGGAGGAGCACGGTTGTTCAGAGCGATCATCAACTGATAATAACACAGTGAATCAAATTTACTTGACTAAATCAAAATCAAATTTAGCCAAATAGGAGGAAATTTATTACAAACCTATTGCGCAATACTGAAATAAGAAACATCTTCAATGAAACGCTCCAACTCAATCTCCATAGAAATGAAGCTACCAGTTGGTCCAACAATAATGTAACCAAACTAAAGAAGCCTAGACTAAGACTGCGCCGGACTTATTCGGTTACCGGGAGTACATTCTAAAACCTTAGTCTAAAAAAGAAGATGGCAAGAAATAATCGAAGAAAATATGCGGAGGATATACTCAAAGCTGCTGAGGAAGCAGCAGCAACCTTAACTAAGCTGATGAAGTACAAGTCATCAACAGCAGGGAAATCGATGCTCATCAATTGGCACCAATATATGAATGTTCAACTTGTGTTTAAAATCTAAACTACTGTATGGGTGTGAGACACTGAAACATAAAAAAATAATACAGAAACTGCTGGTGTTTGTAAATAAGTGCCTTCGGCTGAATACTATAATGAATATATCGAGATGGGTTAGTCATATACTAAGGAAACCACCAACGGATAATACAATCGTACTGAAATCCGCAAGGAAAAAGGACGTAGAGAAGAACTGTGCTAGGAAAAGCGAAAGAAATTGGGGAATCATGGGTGGAAATAAAAGCAGTAAGTAAATCCAATAGAGTAATGCTGGACCACATAGTAGACGCCCTATGCTCCTAAATTGGAGATTAAGGGAATAAAAATTAAGTTCGGGATGATTTACACGAGTGTTAAATCGTGTGCAACCAAATGAGGTTGCAAATTTGTGAGACTGGCGAAATTATGGGCACACCGATCGGTTGTAGAAGATTTCAGTTAAATATATTAACAGTTTCATTTAGCAAAGCCAATAGTACCGTTCCACCAATATGATGTAGTTAAATAGTGATATTAATAAATGTGCTAGGTCTGCTAGGATTGTAAAATACTGGTTCGAATAGGTTCCAACAGTGATGATCGGTATTGAAAATTCAGCTGTTCCATGTAAGCACTGGTGTCTACTAATATATTTATATTGGGTCACTTTGATTCATTCTAAACTTAAATGATGTCATTAATTTACATCTATCCACAATGACAGTTTCAAATTGGTTTAGATAAAGTCTGTCATTCAGCTAGAAATTAGAATCGAATATGCTCAGAAACACTTTGTTCTATATGCGAGGCATCCTGCGTATTAGCTTTGTTTGTAATATTATTGACTTTCGTATTTATTTTCGGAGATTCTGACACTCATCCGAATTCTGATGTTTTTGTATTTTTTTTAATATCTTTAAAAAAGATATAGTTTTAATTAATTGGTTGATTGATTGGTTGATTGAACTTTAGAACCAAGCTATAGATCCATCTCCCAGATAACGTGGGGCCTATTCCTACAGCAGTTTTACATAAACAATAGGTAAGGAAGAGAAAGGTATTATTTAAATTCATCTGGGCGTATGCAGACACCTTATCACGTCACGAAAGTACACTCACACACATATGTATAAATATATATAGGGAAAGTACAATCCAACTACCGATACCTTGTCGTCATCATATGTCAATACAATTTTAAATGACCTGCAACTCCCACTTTTAAAGAGTATCAAAATTTTTTCTAAAATTTCCATTATCAATTTATAAATTACGTAAAGCTAACGCTAGTGTTAGTTGTTAAACCAAAGCAGTTCCAACTATTTCGTAATTCAATTTTTCAGTTATGATTTACACCGTTCTGTATTTACCTTCTGTACAATGGATGGCCTCAGCGATCCTGTAGTGACATGAAATATGATTTTCGGCTGCATTCTGCTTTCCAACAGGGTTGGAAAGTTGTATTCATTTTATTATACATTAATTGGAATTAAACCTTATAGGATAATCCCAGTTAACAAGGATTCCTCAGTAGGTTTCTTATTATCATAAAATGTTTATCTTGATTGAGCTTGCAAAGCTAATAAGCGTTGAAATTTCCTTGCATTATAATTGTTCTCGTCATTGTTCCATACCAGTTTCAAAATTTGTTTATATAGTAGGAGCTTATTATGGATCGAGAGGTCTGACTGTTTTCCTAGAAGCCACTGCATTTTCCTGATTTTGATCAATTGAATACACCATTTTTTGGCCCAATTTCATATTTTGTTTCTGGCTCTCTGCAGTTTGTTGATAGAGTCAGTTGTGTTTTGTGATCAGTATTGGGCATGTCTTTTGTATACAGTAGATAGTGAATTGGCCCTATGGCGATGACACTACCTTGAAGTACTCCTGCTGCTATTCTCTTTAACTCGAAAGTGTCTGTCTGAAATATACGATTTTCAATATCTCATAAATTTGTTTCAGCAGATCCCGATACAGTTTGACTGCAAGCCCTTAATGTCATACCTTATCAAACGCTTGGGTCACATTTAGGAATATCCTAGATCATATTGGTTTGGATTCTTCAAACAAATTCCGTGAACTTGTTCTTTAGTCGAATATTTTTCTCTGAACCAAATTGATGTGAAGGAATAAGATTTCTTTCTTCTATTATTAGTTTCAGTCTTTTTAGAACTAGCTTTTTGAATAATTTCTATAGCGTTGGAAGCAAAGATCTAGCCATATATGAAGACTTTTCATTTGGCGGTTTGTTTGGTTTTAGAATCATTATTACTTCTGCAACCTTCCATTGGTACATTCATTATGTGCAGTAATTTCTTCCTTCCTTGTTCTGGTAATCTTTAAATTACTTGATCCGTTTTTAAGTCATACCCCGGAGCAGTTTTATTTAGTTCATGGAGTGTTATAGCTCTTATTTCGTGCTCATCAATTTTGTCAGTGGGGGAATATCTTCCTTTGCAGATTGTCTTGTATATGGTTGAAATGTCTGCGCTTGATGATTCGCAAACAGATCTACTTTTTGTTTTGGATTTCTGGTCCAGGTATGTAGTTTTTATTTAGAGTGACCTGTAGGTTGGATCTCTTCAGAGCCGTGGTTGCCTTCCATATAGAATAGCCAGAGTCTTTTTGACCTTCCAGATTGTTTAGGTATTTTTTTTTTTTTTTTTAACAAAATTATTAAACAGTTTCTTCATTTCCGGTGTTTGATTTCTTTACCAGTTCTTAAGAGATTTTCTTTTATTTTTAATTATTTCTCTCACTTCTTCGGGATATGTTACGTTTTGATTTGTTTCGCTTATATGACTAGGAGTACTATCCCAAGCTGCACTTTGTATATTTTCTTAAAGTTTGTCTAGTTCATCTTCTAATTGTTCTGGATTACGTATTGGGACTTGAAGATTAGTTTTCTCCTGTATAAGATTTTGAAAGAGATCCCAATTAGTTTTGTTATTTGTTAGCTTTGGCTTAACTTCTTGTCTTATTATTGTTTGGCTAGAATCAGAATTAGTGTCGGGATTTAATGTTGAGTATAGAAGAGGAGGGTTTGCTTTAACTTTTAGCTGAGTATGCTAGAATTTTATTTATGAGCATATTATTTGTTGTAATTGTTTTGGATAATCGGTTGCAAATAGCTTCTTCCCTTTAGTCTTTGTTAACCATGACCTCAGTAGATATGTGAAGAATTGCAAATATGTTATAGATTTTTTCTATAGTTTCTTTTTTGTCGAAGGTTAACATGAAGAGTGGAAGTTCTGTTCTGATAGTTTTATGATTCCGTCCTTGTTTTTTTCTCTTTTTTGATGATATTGGCTGTCTCTTTAGTTTTAGGACCTTTGCTTGTTAGTTCTTCCATAATATTTTCTTTTAAACAAGATTGGTGGAGCCCATTTGCCATTACTTTGAGTGGGCGAACATTTTTGTTGCATACGTATACCATTCAAACCCTTTGCTCTTTAATTTAGAAGCGAGAGCTTTATAATCTTCAGGTTCTGTAGTGTGGCTTTTCCAAATGTTATTATTTAGTGATACTACTTTATAGTCCTTGCTTACGACCGATTTCAGAAGTTGTTGGATGTCATTATATTCGTTCACTCCTATTATGTTAATAGGAGGTGGAAGTATTTTCTTTTCATTATCTAGCACTTCTTGAACTATTTGATTACTAGGATCGACAATATTTGCTGGTGTTAATTAAACTTTAGAAGACTCAGCCTTTTGGTTGCTGTATTGTCTTTTCTTACTTTTTTGTTTGGTCCTTTTCTCCTTTCGAGAATCCAATTAGTTTCCTAGTTCGCTTTCAACAACAGTACAGAATTGGTCTTCCTCCATGCTAAGTGGCAGTGATTTTTATTTCATATCGCGGTCTCTACTTCATTATTTATTTTGTCATTCTTCGAAAAACTTTGAAGTTGCCGAATTAAGAAGATTTTCTCTTCTTAATTCGGCAACTTCATTATTTAGGTGTGGTTTTTTCAATTTGCTCGAGCTTTTGCAAGAGTACATCATTATTTACAGTGAATGTAGACTTTTAGGCAGTGTTTCGCATGATGGTGATTTGTAACTAAATTGGAGATTCCTTACTATGGTGACCGAGGTGCCATTTCTTTGGTATGATTATTGACGTAACATGTAGCTCTCGCCAGAATCCATGCAATCGACCTTTTCAGTAGTAAAGAGTGGATTAATTGTTTCTAGTATACCACCTACGGTAGTTTTTACATTATTTGTTGTATCCTTATTACTTTATTTTGTGATTTATTATCGAAGTTTCAGCACATGCATTTTATACTTAAAAGTTCAATGCAAAACTCCAAATTTGCATAAAGAATTATTAAAAATATTGGACGATAAAAATTTTGAATACTTTTCGCACCAAATTCAAAACGACAAGCCACTTACTTTTGTGTTGGCAGCACCACCTAATATGTAAACAAAAGATATCAGAGATGAGTTAATTGAATCTGGAATATTAAGTGTGTTATATGTACAACCTTTCGGAATGAAAAAAAAACGGTATGCCGATCACTGTTTATACATCGTTAGATTTCAACGAAAAACTACAAGTCTTAAAGAATTAAGGCAATTAAAACATTTATTTAATATAATAATTAAATGGGACATATACAGACGCAAACAAATTGGTCCACTACTCTGCTCTCGGTGTCAATACTTCGGGCATGCCGCAGCAAATTGTGAACTACAACATCGCTGCTCATTTTGCGGTAAAGATGGATACAGAGATAAACACATGTGAAAAGTGCCAGTGGTTCTACAAATTCTAATAATCCAACAACTGAACCAGTTTGCTGCATTTTTCAACAGAATCATCGCCCTGTTTCCAACGAATGCTCCAAAAACCAGGAGTATTTACAAATCCAGCTAAATCCTAGCCAGAAAAGTCATTTCAGCCGTGTACAAAAAAATTCAGTATTTACAATGCATCAGTATAAACGTGACTATCCAGCTTTGCCAAAGTTATTTCCAAAACCAAAACCACCATTTCTACAATCAACTAAGCGGAATGATCAGGTAGTCAAACTAAACCAACGAAGGTTAATAACGTAAGTTTTTTCCCCGACAAAAATTTTATTTTGTTCACAAAAGTATTAAAGATGAATTACTGTCCAGTCATAGATCTATAGTTTTAATTGAATGTTTAAACATTTCTGTTTTTACTTCTACAGGCACAATTTAGTTCCTGTCTGTTTATTTCGCTGGTATTAATTCACCAATAATTAAAAAGATATGTACTATGAAATTCAACAATGACTATAAACAAAAAATTCTATCCACCTTCAAATCTGAACTCCGAACGCTACTAAATTTTACAAATAATACTGTCATCTGTGAAGATCTTTACTCCAGTGACCAAGCCTGGAACTGTGTCCGTGCTAATCAAACTGGGCAGACTCTCATTAAAATGTTACCATACGTTAAGTGATCAACATTGCAGTGTCCTAACTTTCCAACATACGTACCAATAAGACGCTGTAGCCTATCAACAATTGATTTGTTAATTACAACAAAAACTTATTTAATTCTGACCATCTCCCAGTTGAATGTACTATGTTTTGCAAAGCACGAAATGTTGATAAAGCCGATTTTATGTATAATATCAATTAAGCCAACTGGAATAAATTTAGGACTCATTTCAATATAAATTTAAATTTGCCCACTAGAATAGATATTAATGTTGAAACCCATAATAATCGTATTGATGATTTTGTAAAATATTTAACAACATTGACGATCAACGCTAAAAAAACATCGATACATTTGACTAGGAAAACTGATAGAAATTTTCAAAAATTTTATATAAACCAACGATATAACTTATCTAAAACATGTAAGAAATCTAGACCGACGAAGGTATAGAAACTTCTTTTACAATACCGATAGTATAAAAATTCTAGACAAAGAAATAAGCAAACGAACACAAAATCTAATAAATGAGAAATGGTCCACTACATTGAATAATATCAGCATTCAATCCAACGCTGATAACAATAAAAAACTTTTTAAAATCAGTAAAATTTTAAAAAGAAAATATAGTAGTCAAATTCCACTTCGATTGTCTCACTTAAAATGCTCGATTGTCTCACTTATTCAATGCCATGGTACAAATAAATTACTTTCCTAAAAGTTGAAAATTGTTCAAAGTGATAGCATTACCGAAACTTAACAAAAATACTACTGATCCCAAAAATTATAGACCCATCATTTACTCAGTACTCTATCAAAAATATTTGGAAAAATTATACTGCAACGAATTAATGATTTTACAGAAAAAAAAACATAAATAAAAAAGTAATACCAGATCACGTACATTTGGATTTAAGGCGGAACACTCGTGTAGCAGAAATAAAAACTGAAAGAATTAATCAAAATTCCACAGGACTGATTAGCTTTGAAATAGAAAAAGCTTTGATAGAGTCTGGCCCAATGGCTTTATTTTCAAACTGTTGAAATTTAAATTCCCACCATGTTTAATAGAAACTTTCCTCTCTGAAAGGAAATTTAAGCTATACTATAAAAACGCCTGTACTGACGCGGTTTCAATCCCCTCTGGGGGTTCGTCTGCAAGGATCGTTACTTAGTCCTACTCTTTTCTCGATATTTATTTATACCAATTAGTTGTAAAATAGCAAGCTATGCTGATGACACGGTGTTGTTCTCATCATCATCTCTGGTACAAAATATAATTTCCAATTTACCAATTTTGCAAAATGGAGAATATTTATCAATGATGATAAAACGCAAGCAATTTACTTTTCAAGAAAAATAGATTCAAAATATTTTCCGCAGCGAAATTTACAATTAAATAATACTGAAGTACCTTGGAAAAATGAAGTTTCATATTTATGAATAATTTTAGACGTAAAGTTAAGTTTTTTTTTTAGTGTTTATTCCATGCAATCTGTTCTGGGGCAGAAGCTCTCCCAACTCTTTAACGGTTAACTTAGCACTTAACGTCCTAATTTACGCTATTACTAGCCAAATCGAGCACGCGCGAATACAGGTTCACGTTTTAAATATCCATCTGTACATTGCATTGCTCCAGCCAGCCTGTACTGGCATGGACGATGGTTCGGCCCATGGATTCTGCATTCCAACGAGGGGGTCACATAGTTGTGTTCATCGTTATCACCGATCGTAATCATAACCCGTTGGGATTCGAACCAGGTACCTCAAGTCTCAAACACCGCAGCTTTAACCTTTGCGCCAATTGCTCGGTGTAAAGTTAAGTTTCAAATCTCAGTTATACAAGACAATCCAAAAAGTTTTTCGGTTTACGCGCTCTTTGTATGGACTTCTAGGCAAAAACCCACCACTACTAACACCAAAATTTTTTTTGTTGTTTAAGGTTATAATACGACCAATATTATTATATAGTTGCGCAGTTTGGGAAGATTGTGCCAAAACACACTTAGCAAAAATTCAAATTCCACAGAATAAAAATTTGAAAATGATTTTTAACAAATGATTTTTAACAACAATTTGTTGGGACGGGTGGTACCGGGTTCGAATCCCTACGAGGGAGGGTTGCAAAAGGCATTTTTCATCATCTGATTACGATTGGTGATGACGATGAACACAACAATGATCCTAATAGTTGGAATGAAATACCCATGGGCCGAACCATCGTCCATGTCAGTATGTGGTATTATGTGCGCGTTCTTTAAGTTAGACCACAAATACAAATTACTTCATAGTCGTCAACTTTCAATTTATCACATTCGTTAATATCAATATTCAGGTTCTTGTAGAACACTCTGTCATTTGACTAGAAATTTTGACAATATCAATTAACTCGATTGCCTTTATGATATAACTCTGTTTCGCGAGCACAACGGCTCCAATTAGAAGTTAAAACTCAATTTAAATACTTGGATTTAAACTCTTTATTTAATATTCAAACTTCACAATACAAGAAATATTTTTATCTTTACGTTAGTTTTCTTTTAAGATATTTTCTCGTAACTAGCAAACTTTCTTACGAAAATTTTTCTTATTATATTTTTTTGTTTGTTTTTCCGGCTTACTTTTTATACCACCTAATTTTTACTTTTGAAGAAAATACATGTTGTTAATTCCGAAATACAGGCTGGCTGTAGCAATGCAATGCGCAAATGGATTTAAAATCGAACCTGTATTCGTACGCCCTCGATTTGGCTGGTGACGGCGTAATATAGGACGTTAAAAATTAACAACGAAAGAGTTGGGAGACCTTCGACACCAGAAAAGATTGTAGGGTTCAAACACAAAAAAAATATATATTTATATATTTAAGCATAGAAAAACAGTGAGAGGAAGATAATAAAACTTATACAAATGATCTTCCTTCTCACTGAACACCTTATATTGGGCTTAGATGATTCAATCGTAGCGAATGATATTTCGATCTTCCTCCCATCATTATTATTTTCTCGTTGAGAAATAAAGCGAACAAAATTGGAATTGGCCTTTTGGATATGATGTCATTATGTAACAATGATAACAGTTTTACTTTATTTTTTGATTTATTTTCGAAGTTTTCTTCCCCTAGCCTTTGGAAAAATTGATACCGCAATGTACAAGGCAGCACATGCATTTTATACTTATTTCCAAGTGTTTAGGCAGCCGCCTCTTTTGAGATACACACTTCTGATATTTAACATCACGTAGCTTTTAAATGCATTGATTGTAACTGACCTACGAACTAGCTTCCCCGAGGACACGGCGTGGACTTAGCAAGTCGCAGTTAAAACGGACAGGCTAAAACCTGTAGTTAGAATTGCAAGAAAGAATCGCTTCACATCCCCATAGTCGGTATGTTAAAACTTGATTAAATTATTACAAACTTAATTAAATTTAAAATTAATTCAATTTTTTACAATTTTAGATAACAACTTCCACCCTAAAAGAATTTAAACCGAGACAAAGCCCAATTGCATGCTGGAAATTATATTGCCCATTGTTAAACATTTTCAACAGTAAAAAAGTATTGAAATTTCATCGGAATCTAAACCATTTAAACAGATATTGCTTTGTGACTTGCTTAAAGGAATGAAGATCATCGGCTGTGTTGAATCATGCATGTGAGTATTTAGTTTATTAATAATTTGTAATATCGTAATGGCACATAATTGTATTAAGTTTTTTTTCCTAAATTGTAAATAAATATTCCTACATGTCCCAGTTAGTAGTGACCTAAAACTGAGTTGGGCCACCCACGAATTTTTAGCTAATTTCCTTTGCTACTTTAAACTAATTATGCTTTCATGTTTAAAAGGCATTAGCATGACTATAAAGCAAAATCACTTTTCTTTACCTGATACAATTATTACCTAATCGCAATTCAATTTAATTATATCGATGCTGTTATCATTAATATCACTACGATTAAGTATTACATGAAATTGACGTGCGCACATTTATTTTTTTATTTTTTATTAAATACTAACATTTTCTTCTCCGGTTTTTCATCGGCGAAAATATAAAATATGCGTATGTAAAATAAAAAAATAAAAAATTGAAGATGAATGATGTTGTAAATTTATTAAGGTGGGATTTGTGATGTTTTTTTTTTTTTTGTGATGTTAAAAATTAATTGTTATCAATTAACTTATCAATTGATTTTTGAAAAGCAATTTTCTAGCATATAAAAGAAAACTGTATGCATTGGAAATTTATCATTCAATCACCATTTGTTTGGATATAGACAACATTTAGTTTTAAAACGATTTTCATTATCATCCCTAAGTAGAATAATGAAATCATTTTTGGTAAGTGCGTAAACCAGGAGCTTATTCAAAAAAAAAAAAAACAACTTATCATAATGGATTTATATGTTTATAAAAATAAAATCGAAATTTTCAGTACTCGGTCGTGTTGACAGTAGTAGCCGTTAGTTTTGTTGCTGCTACATTTGATACGGAAAAGAAAACAACAAAACGTCATTTAATCTCACTTGGAAATGGATTTGGTGGTGGCAGTGGATTTGGAGGTGGTTTTGGCGGTGGATTTAGTGGACATGGTATTGGACTAAGCGGTGGATTTGGCGGAAGTAGTCTTGGCGGTGGGATAAGTTATGGATCGTCATCGTATGGTGGATTAGGAGGAGGCCACTCACGATATGGTGGGGGTGTTGGTTATAGTCTTGGGTCTGGAATTTCCTCCGGTTTATCAATAGCCTCTACTGGATCACTTTATAGTAAATACTCTGGAGGATATGGTGGTGGCTTTGGATACGGCATTGGTGGTGGATCTAGCGAAGGATTTGGAGGAAGTGTTGGTGGTGGAATAATTTCATTGGGTGGATTAGGCGTCGGTGGAGGAATAGCAACAATTGAGAAAACTGTTGGGATACCTGTGCCAGTACCATCACCAGTAGCCGTACCGGTTAATCGTCCATATCCAGTAGCAGTCCCAGCACCATATCCAGTAACTGTTGCTAAACCAGTAGCTGTTCCAATTCATCACCATCATGCTGTGCCATATCCGGTAGCAAAACCATATCCAGTAGCAGTTGATCGTCCAGTTCCATATCCAGTACCACATGCAGTACCATATCCAGTAGCCAAACCTGTCGCTGTACCAGTGCCACAACCCTATCCAGTTGGTATTCCACAACCCGTTCCAGTTGGTATTCCACAACCAATCATCGTAAATAGACCAGTAGCGGTCATTGGAGGTGGTTCTATTTCAGGAGGCGGCTATTCAGGTGGAGGAGGCTATTCAACTGGAGGTGGTTATTCATCTGGTGGAATATTAAAAGGAGGTTACGCAACGAGCGGTATTTCCGGAGGTGGATATTCAACTGGAGTAGGCTACTCATCTGGAGGAATTGCAAGTGGAGGTTACTCAAGTGGTTTTGCAGGTATTGGAATTAATGGAATATCTGCATCAGCAGGAGGATACCATAACGGTGGAATTATTGCTGGAAGTGGTGGGTATCACAATGGTGGTATTTTATCGCAAGGCAGAGACTATCATAATAGTGGTCTAATTTTAGGAGGTGGTGAATATCACAGTGGTGGAGGTATTATTTCATCAAATAGTGGTTACCATGGAGGAGCTATTATTAAATCGGGCAGCATCGGGTATGGGTATAGCGGTGGCGCAGCTGGAGGCTCAATCGGTGGTGGAGCAATAATTTATGGCAAAGGCGAAGCAGAAGTTTCATCACATGGGTATGCAATTAACGAACAAGGAGTGCTCTGTCAAATTATTCCCGGGTACATAACAAAGGGATTGTATTAGATATTAGGGTTAATTTAGATAATAACTTTTTTCTTTATTACTTTTATAAATTGTTTATGTTTCATAGATTTTTATTGACTGATTATAAATTTTAACTGTTTTATAATTGTAGAAATATATTATGTTCTATTTTTCTTATATGTACTATGTTTTTTGTTCAACCAGATTAGGTGTTTCTATGTCCAATAGTAGACTTGTGACGATAGAACTACACCCAGATTATAACCATACATTAATACTCTCAACTTCCGCAGTTTCTTTATTTTATTTATGTTTTGATTGCCGACCAAATTTTAACTTTAACTGATGCTGCCACAATTAAAAACTAAATTATCTAATCGACTACATAAAAAATTAAATTCAACAGTTCATTATTTATGTCGATTTGGGCAAGTTACAAATTATGCTGTTTGCCAGCAACAAAGTAAAAATCTAAATGTTTTTATTTAATTCGAAATGCATCAATAAATTTATATTATTTAGAGATCAATGCTAAAAACTTTGGGTAAAAGAAAAGTGAATTAAAAAAGATTTATTTTTATTTACTGTACAAAGAAGGTATTATCTAATTGACGGTTTTGTTATTTCATATTTACGTAGAATTTTCGAATGTAAGGTATAGAGAGATACCTTATTTGAGGTGCACACAATCACTTTACAATCTGTATTTAAAAAAAACTGAATTTATTTCATAAAAATAATTTTACTTTCATTCAAAAGAAATTGGATACAACAACAATTTGTAATAATTAAAGGCAGGTTCTATGCGTTGCTGTGAAACATTTTTAAGCGAGATTGCCGATAGCGCAATTATGATGACAAAACTTGGTTTTCATCACTAAACTCTTCTATATATTCACTGCTAAAAAGTCAAAAAGCTTTTACTTCCTACATGTAATTATGATTATATAACCACTACAAGGTGTCTAAATTACATGTCAGTAATACATAAAATTAAATTAATCATTTTAAGAAGAAATATTTTTTAGATTTTTAAACTTAACGAACCATGACAATAATGCTAAATTTTAATTAGACCTTAAGTACTGCAAATTTCTAAGTAAAAGTAAAATTAAATTACGCATCTTTCACTCTATTACGTCTTAAAATTATGTAATTGCGCGTCAAGGTAATGAACTTATGATAGGTCAGCAATTTTAATCAGCTTATTGCTTTTATTATTTTTCTTTGTGTGTATCCAAAAACCAGGGCTTTCCAATTTTCTTTCTTTCTTTTAAATTTCGTTTACTTTTTTTATTTGTGTGTTATAAAATTAAAACTGATTTACATTGTAGCCCCGAAAATGTTGGTTTTGATTTTTAAAAAATGTTTGTGGAGAAATGGTAGAAATGAGGTGTATCCAAAAAAAATAAAAAATAAAAAAAGAGAAGGTTTTTATTCTATATAAATGAAAGGTTCGCCGAACGATGTATATTCAGTTGAACACTCAACTTCCTTCCGTTAAAACTAACAAACTAAATATAGTGAAATGAATATATTTGTAAGTGATTTTTGAATTTTAAGTGCCGCATCTGTGAGGATTATAATTTTTATTGTGAATTTTAATTTTTATAATTTTAGAAAACAACTTTAGTTGTACTTGCGGCAATTGTCAGCTGTGCTAGTGGTAGTGGTTTTGGCCATAGTGAATTTGAAAGTCATTATGGAGGAGGTGGTGGTGGTGGTGGTTTCGGTGGTGGGCATGGCGGTGGTTTCGGAGGTGGCCATGGTGGTGTTCAATACGAACACTTAGGCACATTTGTTGGTAAACATCAATTACCTCCAAAAATTATTAAAATTACAAAAACTGTAGCCTATAAGGTACCAGTGCCATATCCAGTTAAAGTGCCACACACTATCCCATATCCAGTTCATGTTCCAAAACCATACCCAGTTCATGTACAAAAAATAGTTAAAGTAAAGGAACAAGTTCCAGTTCATATTCCAAAACCTGTACCATACCCAGTTCATGTGTATCATGATGATAAATCCGGTGGATCGTCGTCGGGGGGCAATGATGGTGGACATTTTGCTGCACAATCATTGGGAAATATTAATTTAGGAGGCCATGGACAATTAGGTGGTTTATCATCGGGTGGAGGTTATGGTGGTGATCATGCAGCATTAACAAGCCAATACCAAGCCGGTGGAGATTTTGGAGGCCATGGAGGATTTGGTGGGCAATCTGTCGGAGGTGGCGACCTTGGTGGACATGCTAGTTTTGGTGGACACTCAGGTGGTGGTTCATTCGGTGGATACTCAGGAGGTGGAGATTTAGGTGGTCATCAATCGTTCGGTGGTGGTGGTGGATACTCATCAGGAGCAGGTCTAGGCGGACACCAATCATTAGGTGGTTACTCTTCCGGTGGAGATTTAGGAGGTCACCAACAATCATTTGAAGGTCATTCATTTGGTGGAGCTTCAGCTGGTGGAGATCTCGGTGGTCAAGGATCATATGGTGGACAAAGCGAAGGTTTTTCACAAAGTTATGGTGGTGGTCAAGAACTCGGCGGCGGCGGTGGTGGCGGTCATGACAGTGGTGCTGAATATTCTGGTGCTCAAGATTCTTATCATGTACCAGACTACTCACAACAATATCAATCAGGCGGTGGTGAAGAATCACATGGTAGTGATGGTGGTCATGATGCATCATCAATTGCCCTTCACCAAGTTCAATCACCAAATTTAGGTGGTGCAGGTTCGAATGGTAATATTCATCAATCCGGTGGTTATCATTAAACATAAATGTATTTGTTTTTTAGTTATAGTCTTACCAAAAACCCTTTGTTCCTAATTATGTACTGAAATTGTTAATTGTTGTATTATAATTAAATTGTTATCACTGAATTTTGTTGTTAGTTTTTATATTGTTTTAAGATTTCAATAAATAAAGTAAATGGAAATTTTAAATTTGAGTTAAATTTAGTTAGATAGGTTACAACTGAAACGTTAACTTCCTAAAGGAATACTCTCTTTGAAATTGGAATTTAAAGGAAGACTGTAAATAGGTAACAAGTATTTTGAGATGACAGAGGATGTTGGGAAAATCGTAATCAGTAGTCAATTTATTGCGTGATGGCGATGAAAATAAACGAAAGTACACGTTGAGAATAATGAAAAAAACAAGGTAAAAAATACCGGCACAATTCAATAAAATGTCATTTTGGCTGAATACGCGTTGATAGTGACTCAATTCTTCTAACAAGGCGCGTTCACAACAAACTGACTAATTGAAATAAAAACATTACTAACAAATTGATTTCATAAATAAATTTAACACTCCTCCTCAATTATTAGTTTCCAATAAACCACATAATAATCTTAATTTTTCAATGTTGATTTGCTGCTAGAGGTTTCGTCAACATGTCACCTATCATTTCTTCAGTTGGACAATATACGCATGCAACTTCTTTCCTGTCTACATGGTCTTTGACGAAGTGTCTTCTGGAATCAATGTGTTTTGATCGGCTCGAAAGTTTTTGATTTTTGATCAACTTGAATCAGCTTTGGTTGTCTTTAAAAATTGTTGTTGGCATATCCCAATTTTCACCAAAATCGATTAAAAGTCGACTAATCGAAATTGCTTCCTTGCAAGCCTCCGACAAAGAAACAACTCAACCTCAGGTGATGAAAGCGACACGCCCGTTTGTTTTTTGCATGACCAGCTTACTGCTCCTCCAAATACATAAAATATATACCTAGTGTTGGACTTTCTATCTGCCCGGCATTCAGCACAATTCGCATCGGCATATCCATGGAATAATTCATTATTATTATTGTTTAGCACTAATTTGAATCCTGATGTCCCTTTTAAATATTTAGGAACACGCTTTAGCTCTATCCAGTCAGTTTTGTGTAGGTTTGCTTGTACGTTGTGCTAATATTGTTACACCGGTCTGGCTTATTTGAAAATTCTTGCTAGTCTTATCCTTGGTAATTTCCTGTCGAAGATAGCGCTTAATATCTCCCAAATGATTTAGAATTTCGACTTTAAAACTTTTTCGACGTATTTCATCTGATCATCATATTTACCGGCTATAATTAGGTCATCAATATACACTAAAACATAAAATATTTTTTCACCTTGATTCAATATGTAGAAGCATGGATCATTTCTACTCTGTTTAAATTTCGCATCGACTAATGTTGGATGTAGTGATTTATTCCAAACCCTCGTGGATTGCTTTAAGCCATATAGACTCCTTCTGAGAAAACATACATAGTCTTCTTTCCCTTCAATAACAAATCCTGGTGGCTGTCTCATAAATAGTTCCTCTCGAAGTTCGCCGTTTAGGAAAGCCGTTTTGGCATCAAAATGTAACACGTTCATGTCGTACTTCGCTGTCACTGACAGCAGAATTTTCATTGTCGTTTGCTTTACTACAGGTGCAAATGTTTGATAATAATCACTGCCGAATTGCTGCAAGAAGCCCTGTGTAATCAGTCTCGCTTTATATCTGCTAATTTCACCGTTTGCATCGGTTTCCAATTTGAAAACCCATCTGTAACCAATAGGCTTTCTATTTGATGGTAATAGTAAAGCTCCCATTTGCTGTTTTCTTGTAGCGATTTTATTTCATCTTTCATCTCATAGATCCACATTTCTTTTTCAGAACACACAACAGATTGACTATACGTTTCCGGCTCATATTTCTCCTTCTCAACTTTATTGATTTTTTCAATGAGCCTTTTTGGTGGAACACTTAGTGTCCTTTAGTTGGACCTTAGATATATTTTCAACATCAATGCGAAGTGGTTCTCCCTCAACAGAATTATCGATACCATTGAAATATAATTCACTTTCATGGTTACTCATACTTGTATCTGCATTGAAACTAGTATTTTCTACGATTATAACAGCTTTCGATTCCTCGCCGTACCCAACTAAAATGGTCTTAAAAGCCTTCGAATCTAATTTTCGTCGCTTCTCATCTGACACGGGGACAACAAATTATACCAAATTTCTTAAAATGTAAAACACTTGGTTTTTTATATACCAACTTTCAAATGGTGTCTTATCGTAACCTTTTCCTGGTGAACGGTTCTGAATATACTTGGCCATGTAAACTGCTTCACCCCAAAATTTATTTTCTAGCCCCGCATCGATAACGAATACACCTTGCCATCTCAACTAGAGTGCGGTTTTTTCTTTCTGCTACACCATTTTGTTGTGGCGTAAATGGCGCTGTTTTTTGACATTAGATTCCCTCTTTCACCATAAATTTCATAAAATCTTGATTGGACTCACCACCTCGATCTGTTCGAAGAACCTTTACTTTGTGGCCAAACATATTTTGCGTCATTGCAGCATATTCCGTTAACCTTCCAAATACTTCATTTTTATTTTTAGAAGATAGATGGCAGTGTACCTTGAGTGATTATTTATATAAACGTTAAAATATATCGCCCGCAAACATCTGAATGAACCAGATCTAGAACAGTTTTTGCACGATTTTTCGTTTTCGATGGATATTTTATGCGCGTCGTTCAACTTCCTTTAGAATGTATAAGTTATCACGCATCTCTCCAATTGCCACCTGCTTTAATCCAAAACCAATTTCACAGCGTTAATCCGAAGTGAACTAAACAATAAAACCTTTGGCATTTGATGACATTTTAAGGTAATTACCTTGCAAACAGAAAGTAAATTGTCATTTATTGATGGGACCCATAATACATCTTGGATTGTCACTTTATTCTTTTCACCTATCCAATTACTAACCTCAATTGAAGCCGATCCTTTTCCGTTGGTATTTACTTGCTATCCATTAGCAACAAATATTTTTTCACGATAATTTGAATCAAACTCGGTAAAGATATTCTTGTTTGAAGTAAGGTGGTAGGTTGCCCCGGAGTCGATTATCCAACCATCTTTCGCCTTTAATTAAATTCACTTGTACTTTTTCGGAGATTTTTCCAGATGTCTGTTTGTTTTTCAACCATTCTTTAAACATCTCGCAATTTCGTTTCATATGTCCCTCCTTATGACAGAAAAAACAGCTTTTGCCATCTTTTGTCTTATACTTTTTGTTATTTACATTCAAAGCTACTCCTGACCTTTACTGACATGTCTTTCCATTCGTTGTTTGTATTCCTCATTAAGGTTTGTTTGTTCTACACCGGGTGTCAATTCACCTTCAGATCGCAACTCCAATGCAGTTACTCGCGTGTCATAACTATCCTATAAATAGGAGTTTAAATAAAACTCCATTTATCCGCACGAACGAGTACGGTGAAACATATCAACGTGATTTCTTTGTGCATACAAACTAATCAAAAGGCATACTTCTATGTAAGCAAACTTTTCACTACAAAAATAGTTGATAATCCAAGGAACTTGGGATTGGAAAAATATTATGCAGAAACTATCGGAACATAAGAACGGATCATATGTAATCTAGCCGTTCTTTAATTTCCAAGGAAAAACAAGTGGGTCGCATCGATTTAGCTCTAATTAGAAGATTTGACAGTGAGCAACAGTTCTGGAGAAAAGTCCTAAAAAAGATAGCAATTATTAAATTCCTGGCTTCAACTCTAAGCTTTTAATTTGTTTTTCTCGGTAAAAATCAAAAATGTAATAAAGAGGAAAGTGGAAACTACATTGGGCTTTAAACTTTTTATTGAATTTAATCGGTATTGCTGCTGCTGAAACTTCATTTGATATAACGGAATGTTTTAAATTTAAATTAACAACTGTAAGTTTTTTTTTCGGCATCTGCTAACTAATGCAATATTTTAGTTAAAAAATAAGTTTCGCGCAATTCGTAAATATTGTGGTCATTACAACCGCCCAAATGAAAACCATCGGTGGTTTGATGAGTAAATTCAAGGCTACAGGTTCTGTGGTATGGATGCACCAAAGCTTGGTGGGCCAAAAACGGTTCGCACACCGGATAATATCTCTGTTGTGAGGCAAAGTATGAGGACTTTGTTTTGCCCCAGCTTAATGGAATCGAATTAGGTGATATTTATTTTCAACAAGATGGTGGCGCACTTTCCATATACGCTTGAAAATATCGACGAATTGCAAAGATTCTTCGAAAATCGTTTAATTTCGGGTCGCAGAAATGTGAATTAGCCTAGAAGATCATGAGATTTAACGTCATTAGATTACTTTTTATGGAGATTTTTGAAGATCAAAGTGTACGTTGACAGTCCAATTACATCCAAGACTTAACAATCCAGCTGTGGTTAACATTAGAGTGATATCATTTTTTTCATACATAAATGGCATCGATAAACCTTCAAAATAAAGTACCCACCTTGATTCAAAAATAAATATTTTTATTTACCAGATGTATAACCTCTTCAAAATTAACTGTGTTGTATAATTTCAATGGGTTTAGGTCGATATCAATTTTAACTGGAAATATAATTGATCATATTCAACTTCGCATTGGCCGAATATTTAAACAAATCATCCTTTCATTTGTAGTTTTGTGGGTGTTTAGCCCTGGGAAATTGTGGGTGTTTAGCCTAGAAGGTCGTGTTTTTGAGACACACTATTGTCCAATTACTTTAAAATAAATATAAAAATTGTTTGCGCACTCCGGTTTGCGTTTAAAGTGCAATTTTCGTAAAGTGAAGGCGAGCAAGCGCGTCTGTAGCGAATTTGTGTGTTGAATTACGAGCGTAATTCGAAAAATAAATGTTTTAGTTTTTGCATGAGGAAATTAAAATTTCATTTATTTTATTATTTTATCTCTTTGTTCTCATATAATATAGCATTTACTTTTGAAGACACGACTGCCATCTACAAATGAGTAGAGTAGAAAAGTTATTCTATGTTTTAAAGTTATCGTTGTGAATGTCAAAATTGTAAACCAAATTAAAATTAAATTAGACACAAATTGTGTATATATTAGTTTGTAATTGTAAATAGTTAATATTCGAAATAACAAGTGCTTGCTCGCCTTGGGACGGTTGCGTAAATTATAATAACAAAGTGAAGAAGTGAATACGGTGAGAAACTTAATATAATGTGCATAAAGTGGATAAAGTGGAAATCAAACAAAACGTCAAAGGTTTGATTATAAGAAATAGGGATGGACACAGGAAGATTTCGGAAGAATGGATTTCGGAATTTTTAAGGGAAACCAAACCAGATAAGATAAATATTATATTATATTATATATTATAATATATTTGTTCGGTTCATATTTGTATTATTCCGTTTATATGGTTAGGTTGTCATTTTGAAATTGCGTAAACATACCGGTATTTGTCGTAAAATGGTTAATTCAATTGATTTGTAATATTTAATCAATTTTTTTAAATTTAATTTGTATAAATGTTAAAGTTTTGTGTCAAATAAAGTGTATGTAAATTAGATTTTTGGCGATTATATGTCGTATTTATTTGTCGTAAAGCGGTAAACCCAATTGATTTGTAATATTTAATCAAATTTTATAAAATCTAATCTATATTATTATTTAATTTTTATAATTTCATATTTTTAAAAATGTAGTAAATTAATTAATTGTAAATTTCAGGCAAAAACTAATAGTCCGATTTATTACAGCCTACGGCTAAGAGCAATTAGTTAATTAATAGATTCTGTTTTCGCAGGGAACCTTTGCATATAACAGATGAATGGTGGCACACTGGAGTTGCTAACATTAGTTGCCCGAATGCAGAGCAGTTCAATAAAATTGAGATTGTCTTATGGTAACAGTAGTTCGAATATTGGCTACCGGGAAACCGGACCAATTCTGTCATTACTGGCATACCTTTACTTTCTCTACCCCAACAAAAATTTACTAACTATTGGTCGCCATAGTGTCTGTAACCGATTCCATCTCAATAATTTAACTAATATCCTGCCTTATCCTTTCAAGTTTATGTAAAACGGGTGTACGTTGGGCCCGGTCATATATGCGGAAGATCCTGCTTAATGCTTGGTCTTACATTCTAAATCAATCAATCAATAAAAAAAAAATCATCTTTTCATTTGTAGTTTGATCATCTGTACCAATATTTGATGATCTTAATATGTAATACCTATATTAAATATTTACCAAAGTCCTGAAAACGGGTTGCCTATTTAAAGCACATCAGTTTGTTTATAAAATTTTTAGTTACATTTAAAACAGTTTTGTCAAGTGTTGCCCCAAAGGTTCCAAGGTCAGTTTTTTAATTTAAATTTAACTAATTCCTATAGTTTAAAGTTTTCATATTAAATGTAGAAGGCCAAATATCTACCAGTAAATCAGTTGGCAAATATTGGATACTTTGAAGAATCGCATATAAATTCAAAATATAGTTTCAACATAGCTTAACTAGGGTTAATATCTGCAGAGTAAAAGTACAATGGATAACTTAACAAGTATATGTAAAGCTTTTGTACTAAACATAATATACAAAGAAGCCGAAATGTCCACATTGTAAAATTTAAGCTTTTACATTTTAGCTTAATGGTAGATTTGTAGCAGTTTGCGGTAATGTAAATGTATAACGCCTAAATGCATGCGTAAAAATTCACTTTCGTTATATTGAAAGTGAAAACATTTTATCGTTTCATGCAGATGAATGACTAATCATTTTTAACTATTTTACCTATAATATTTATGGTTTAAGTAATCTAGCGTAATTGGTCTCATTACAAGTCTCATTTGCAGAGTTTCTAATTCACAAATTTTCATTGTCACAATCATTATTTAAACACGTCATGTTATTAAATAATCAAATCTACCATCGAAGGAAGGGTATTCTGCGCCTTTAGAACCGTGAAGATAGATACACGCTTATTTTATTTATTGCTATAAATTTAAATTAATTTTAATTATATTTATACGTAAAATATATTATAATTATTTCAACATTTCCTTAAACATTATAGTGTTCGTTTTTTTTTTTTGTTTCATTGACATTGTAACACATTCGTTTGGTTCAGAAAATATTTTCACTTATCAAACATAAAAAAAAACGAGACGAAATAATGAATAAAAAGCAAATTAGATGAAGAAACTGTACGACAACGACGCGTTTATTGTGTGAATTTGAGATGGTACAATAGTTTTAGAATTGCATAATTTATTTGTATAGACTATGTAAAGGAGTGTCGTTATTATAGGTCAAAAGACAATGTTCGGACTACGACATGCATATATTGTAACACCGTATGATATTGTATTTTCGAACTAAGTCGATTAGTCCGGCAAAGTGCAGTTATATAAGTTGTCGCGGTATGACTTTTCTTTGCAGAGTAAACAAAGTACTTATGCCTTAAAGTGGTTTTCATGTTGGAAATTCTTAATTTACATTTTTCAAAAATTTTGAAGACTTTCAATGATCTCGAATCATTTAAAATAATGTTATTTGGAGTGGTCAACTCACCTAAATTTTCTTTGATTGCTGATGCACCTAAAGTTTTACGAATAATTTACGAAATTAGTATAGTAATTAGATACGTGTAACAATAATCCATATTCGGTTTAAAAGTTTATAATCCAATCAATACAAATTTGTAAGAGAATTTTTAGAATTTTTCAGTTCTACGATTGACTTATTAATCAGCACAATCCGAGTTATTGCTAGGATCCCCAATTTCCTTTTTCTTTGCAGGTTTCAGTCCAATGATATCCTTGTTATATATCATTTGGTTTCATCTTTAGTAAATACCCAAGCCATTTCCATTTATGTCTCCTTATTTCAGCCTCAAAGCCAATTAGTACGTAATTTTGTGCAGTTTACTGTTAGTTATGTTGTTCAGAAGCACTTCAATATTCGTCGAAGGCACCAATCTATACGATCACTTGTAATTTGTATATGATATTTTTCAGTTTTGCGAACAGAGCTGGACAGAGATATTCCAGATTCTATGTAACATGTTAAATGTATATCTTGCTTTGTTTATGCGTTTACTTATGTCTATACGAATATGCTTACATCATTAAATTTCTGTTGGTTGGACGAATTTGTCATAAAACGGTTGATTCAATTGATTTGTAATGTTTTATAAAATTTTATAAAATCTAATTTGTATTGTATTTTTAAAATTTTATATTTTTAATTATGTAATAATTTAATTAATTGTAAATTTCAGGCAAAAACTAATCCAATTTATTACAGCCTATGGGTTGCAGAAATTATATTATTATAGTATTATGTAATTATATTATGAATTAAATAATTTATAGTTTCAGATGAAAATTAATCAATTTATTACACCCTACAGACAGAATGCAGAGCAGTACAATAAAATTGTGATTGCCTTATGCTAACAGTAGTTTGAATATTGGCTACCGAGAAACCGAACCAATTCCGTCATAGCTGACATATACCTATCCTTTCCAATCTAAAAAATTTACTAACTATTGGCTCTCACAAAAAATTGATCAAAATAATTAAGTTAAGTAATATCCTGCCTTATCCTTCCAAGTATATGTAAAAATGGGTGTACAGTGGGCCCCGCCAATTCCGGGAGATCCTGGTTAGTCCTTGGCCGTACATTCTAAATTAATCAATCAATCAATCAATCAGCAGTCATTGCGATCTTATTGAATTGAAATCTTCACAGCGTTTGACATAAAGTAGGTTGGATGTTTGGACCTATCATTAAAATGTCATTTATTGAAATTCCATTGGTGGTCTTGCAAGACCCATCAAAAACGACTCGCAGCTTTGTTGTCGTGCTCTCAATTTTTTTTACAATATGGTGTGGCAAATAGTAGTGGTTTTCTCGGTGATCACTCGTTGAAATTTCTTTTAAATGGCGCAAGCTAATATATTTGCGTATGATTTGGGTGTATGCGGATTTTAAGGAATCATCGAGGTTTAACTTTCGTTCCAAGTTCAGAAATCTTTTGCGAGCGATGTTCAAAGAATTCCCCAAAGATGAAAGAGGTTTTTTTGATAGGAAGTTTCACTATACTGTCTATTAGTGTTCCGTTCAAAATTTGTTTGAAAAAACTTCGCAATCCGACTCTTCTTGGGAAAATGGACTGCACGTTGGAATATAGAGTTTCGTTGATTTTCAGGCCAGTGTGAAAATTGAGCCTAAGTGGATCGGATCCGTTTCCATGTTTAGGTGCTTCGCCTGATGAAATCCATCCAAACATTGAACGTTGCGCAACTAGATTGTCTTCTAAATTATTGATCCTGCCCTCTCGCAATACGGCAAAAAGTCGATCAGCTCCAATTATCATGTCTATATGCCACTGTGTATAAAAGTATGGATCTGCTAATTGTAGTGTTTTTATTTTCTGAAAATTAGAAGCACTTAGTTCGCGAAAAGATAGAAAGCTAGTTAATTTTTTCAGAATAAGAACATCGATTTGTATTGTTTCCGCGTTAGAATATAATGATAATGCCTTGATTGACATGACGCCTCTAGTTTTTTCCGTACCCGAGGTCGGACCTTGAATCAAACAAGACTCAAACAAGACGATCAACTTCTGAAGTTATTTTTTTCTTGAATGGTATAGGCCGATCAGCGGAGAATCAACAATACAAAAGTCTGTCGCGTTATCAACAACGGAATCAGAACACATAGCGGCAGTAACGGCTGTGAAAGAATTGATGTGGCTTTATGGGTTTATTACAGAACTGGCAGGCATGAAAGAAAAGCCACTGCTTAACATGGACAACCAGGGTGCAATACAGTTCATATTGACGTCAGGTCAATATGTTTGGTTCTTTTGTGAAATTCTGTATTTTTCACCAAACGTATTGCACCCTGGTTGTCCATGTTAAACAGTGGCTTTTCTTTCATGCCCACCAGTTCTGTAATAAACCCATAAAGCCAGATCAATTCTTTCACAGCCGTTACTGCCGCTATGTGTTCTGATTCCGTTGTTGATAACGCGACAGACTTTTGTATTGTTGATTCCTAGCTGATCGGCTTATACCATTCAACAAAAAAAATAACTCCAGAAGTTGATCGTCTTGTTTGAGTGTCTCCGGCATAATCTGCGTCAATGTAACCAACCAAATCACACTGTCCACCTCCTTCAAAGCAGATTTCATAATCAGCTGTTCCATTAATAAGCTGTTTCCACTGCATTTTCGTGTGCATTCGTCTGCATTTCGACTGCGGCTTGCAACTCCCACTGCATATAGTATATATCAGGTTTTGTTACAATAGATAAATAAAGCTTCCAACAGCCTTCCTGTATTGAAAACCTTTATTTAGTTTAGAGTTTTCGAACTTTCTTGCTGTTTGATAGCCAATTCAATTTTTTTTGACTCAGGATTCCAAATGCGATAGCCCTTAACGTTTTCATCATATCCAACAAAAATTCATTTTGTTGCCTTTGGATCAAGTTTTGTTGCTTCGGAATGTGCGCATACACTTTCGAACCAAAAACCTTCAAATGATTCAAAACAGTTGGCTTACTGTACCATAGTTCAAATGGTGTTTTTTCAGTAACACTGCTCGTGCCCGTTCCTTTTAAAACAAAAACCGGTTAACCGTTTCCACCCAAAATTATTTATCCATCTGCTACGCATGTATCACCGACCGTAATACTCAACCAACGTTCGGTTCTTTATCTATGCTGATCCGTTTTGGCGTGTATGGAACCGTCCGCTGATGCCTGATACAATCGGCTTGCAAACAACTCTTTACCTCAGAATTCACTAAATCGGTGCCATTATCAGTTCTCATGATCTTCACACTGAGACCATAATGCTTCTCCGCAGACTTCAAGTTTTTTATTTTCTCAAAAACTTGTGCCTTATTTTTCATGCAATAAATAAATCGAAAATGTGAGTAATCGTCCTTAATTAAAAGAAAATACCTGTAGCCGCCGAGCGATTCTGTTTGAAAAGGTCCACACACGTCCGAGTGATCAATTTCGCCACATTTGTTCGATTTCTTCTGATTGCTTTTGAAGCTCTCACGATGCTGCTTCCCCATCAGACATCCTTCACAAAGAAATTGTTCGTCGATGCATTCAATGTTGTTTATCTTTAGAATCTTTTGTTGATAGTTCACGTTCTGAAGTCCCAATCTTTCATACTAGCTTTTTAATCCATGTTATTTCATCGTCACGTTTTTTGTGCCCTCGTCTGGAACATAAAAAATATCTGATAACTGTTTCTTGGTCCAACGTTTTCCATCGAATGACAAGATTTCAATCATGCCACAGTCCGGTGCTTCCAGTTTTTCACCGTCTGCAATTTTGATTATTTTTTCCGGCTTCAGTTCCCGAAAAGTGCTGAACCAAGCTCTGTTGTGACCCATTTGATCACTCGCACTTGTATCCAAAAGCCAACCATCTGTTCGTAAGCCCTGTGACGTACACATAAGAGCTTCACCTTCTTTGTTTAAAGTATTTGCTGAAGAGAAAATGTCCCATTTTGTGATACTTGTACTTTTGAATTTCAAAGAGTAAAGTTGTCAAAAAAAGTGTAAATTTTGTAATGCAGGAAAATAAATATATTTGTATTACTTGTAATAAGTGTATGCAGAAAAAGGACTCCAAGGTGGTGAAAAAAGAAATTGGTAGCTTAATCGAAGTTTCAAAATCAGGAAATGATAATTTGTGAAAAAGTTACCTAACGTCGAAGAAATGTTATTTCATACAAATTGTCGGAAAAACTACACGAGGAAAAGTAGTATTTTTGATTGCAAAAGAGCGCGTGAGCAAGGTCTGACTAATTAATTAATATAAATGAATATATCAGATACTAATAGTATTTTCCCATAACAGGAACGTCATCATCAGATTACACCCACCAAAAATTGTAAGATCAAGTGTGCCATCATTTGATTTTAAAATTAATTGTTTATTTTGTGGCGAAGTCAAGAGACTGACTCCAATAAAGTAGCCGGCACAAGCAAGTAAGTGTTGTGAAATCAACCGAAATGCAACAAACTGTCCCGGATCTTTGTTGTAAATGCAATGAGGCATGCAATTTATGGTGATTATGTTTTAAAATATTATGGCAGAAACACAACGGTAGTGTTTGATGGTCATCTAGACTACGCCACCACGAAAAGAGAAGAGCCATTGCCAAAATTTCAGCAAACATTGAGGGCAATATAACGAGCAAAATTTTTCAAAGCGAATTTCTCGCAAACATCCATAATAAATCGAAATTCATCGGCAAACTGAAGCAACACCTACATTGTTTGTATATACCAACAGATCAGTCAGAAGATGACGCAGATACCTCTATCGCAAATATAGCTGTGAGCTTTGCAAATCGTGGAGATCAGGTGGTAGTTGCTGCAAAGGACTCAGACACCCTCATGCTACTTGAGTTTTTATGTTCACCAGCACGTCAAACAATTTAGCTTTTTTGCCCCAAATCGAAGACTGTGTATGATATAGCAGCAGAGAGGACACGTCTGTCTTCATTAATCTTCTTCGACCTGCGTCCAGTTCTTCATGTTTTACTGAATGCGATACAACCTCAGCATTGTACAGGAAAACTAAAAGCATTTAAGCTTTTGCAGGCCAATGCAGAACTGAGAACCGACGTGCAAGTGTTCTTGCAAACGAGTGCCACGAATGAGAATATTGCCGCCAGCGGAGCGCGTTTAATATGTTAACTATATAACATCACCAAACAGACTCCACTAGATAAAGCAAGATATCTTGCTTACATCAGAGTGATTGGTAATCTGCAGTTACATTCTAAATTCGATTTAGCTTGTTTCCCACCAACTAAAGCAGTTGCAGATCATGGTTGGGAAATGCTTTGCTACCAACATATTGGGGATGGAAATCTGTCAAAAGTAGTATACTGCCCATTCCAACTGACCTGCCACCGGCTCCAGAACATCTGCTCAAGTTGATATCTTGCAACTGTCGTACGAAATGCGCAACAAGACGCAAATGTAAGCGGTCAGGAATGCCGTGCTCAGCAATGCACGGATTATAAGTGAATTTTAATTTGTCCTATGGTATAGTATGTTGGAGAAGCAATATAGTAAAGCTAGAATTTAACCATTAATTATTGCCAACAATATACATTATAAAGATTATGACCAGTAAATCAAAAATGATGGAATCGTGACCATTATTTATGACTTTAAACATTAAAGATTTTTTTTGTTAGCAAAATCTATTATAACTAATGCTGGCACAGTCAGTTATAGGCTTAGAAATAAACATAATGTACATCTTCGGAAATTTGCGTTCACTAGTTTTCAATAAAAATAATTAACAGTATTAAGTGGGGATTGAAAAATCAGAACCGCGCTGTGGTTAAGCCAACACATTAGTCATCTTTGTACATGAGTTAGAAGTAAAAACCTTTTTAATATACATAAAAATAAACCGTTAAATAATCATATATCATAAAAATAAATTTTACTTTACTATTCACAACTTTACTTATATAAATAGTGAATAAATTTAAACGGTTTGTCAATGATTAGAATCGAAACTAAGTTGTTTAATCAATGATAGATTAACACTAGTTAGAGAGTTACGCATTTACAAAAAAATTAAAATACTATTTTAATGCAAACGACTTTAACGCATTTTAGAAAATCTATCACCACATAAAAAAAAAACTATGAAAGTCATATAATTAATTTCTAATGTAAAACTAATCCATAAATTGTATTGTCGATTGAAAATAATTCGTAAATCATCAATAGTCTGATGAATTCGTAAACGAATTTTACGTGTTGGAACTCTCTATACATACAAACAGAGTACATAGCTAATAAATAATTAGTAATAAAGTCAATATCAATCATATAATGTGTGTTATGTCCATGCATTTTAATTAGCTGGCATCATGTATTCGTAAGTACGAGTTATTTTTCGCGAGAAAAGACAAAAATTTTAATTATGTTGCATAATAAGATTTTCTCCCACAAAACCGAGTACACAACATGCATTATTTAATAACTATTTTGTTGTAAGTTTAAAATACGATCGATAACAAATAAACATTAAAATTATATATAAGTGAAATGAAAATAGTAATAATAATAAAAAATAAAACCGGCAAGATCACGACATAAATAATAAACGAAACGGCAAGTAGTAAAAAAAAATACAAAATTGTTTTCATCTCGATTTCTATAATATATCGTGCATAATGCTGCATATTTTTATTTACATAGGACAAGTGAAATGATAAATTTTAAATGTCATATCGAACTATTACAATAGAATAGAACATGTAAGTCGAGACATCAATGCATATTTATAATTACATAATTTATGTATAATTTATTCATTGATCATCAACATAATTTTAATATATAATCTATGTTTAGCAATATCGATTCATGAAGAGTTAAGACACTATGGTAAGATTGACCAATTTTGTTATTGTTGTTTTAATGTTTGCAACCAAACATAATTATATAATGGACAGATTGGTAAACAAACTTGATTTGATCCTGATAATGATACAATGATTTAGTTTATGTACAAAATGTTTTTTTTTTATTTATATTTCACAATTTGGTTCTTAGTTGATTTTTTGTTTTGAGCCACCATCTAGGCATATATGCATTATTTATAAAAATAATAATAATAATAATTAAATTACAATATTATATAATATTAAAAGTTACATTTCCTAGTGATGATGTAACGATAAATGGGAGTGTGATAAATCAGAATATGAATTTAGTCCAGAATATGAGCTTAGTCCAGAATATGAACTAAGTCCATTTAGTTCATGTCCAAAACCGGCACCATAGATATTTTTCTCTACGATTACTGGTGAGGCTACATGAACTGGATAAGGTCGTGGAACTTCGACGGCGTATGGCTGTGGAACTGGAATTCCTACTTTTTGGATAACTGGTACTTTATATGGAACTTTAACGGGATATGGGACTGGACGATCTATATGAACTGGAATATGTTTTTCAACAACAACTGGTACGTTTTTTTCAACAATAATTGGTACGTGACGATCAACTGGTACTGGGTAAGGTACTTTTACTGGATATGGAACATGTCTATCGACTGGTACGGCATAGGGTTGTGGAATACCAACAGTTTTTGTAATTGTAACTTGTCTATCGAGTGTTGGATACGATCCTAATCCTCCACCGCCTAGGTCAAACGATGATCCTAATCCATAACCGCCAAGGCTACCACCGTATGAATGTCCCAAACCACTTGAAAGACCCAAACCGCTTGAAAGGCCTAAACTGCCTGAATGTTCCAAACCACTTGAATGTAATAGCGGTCCTGATTCATAACCGTATCCAAGATCGAATAATCCACGTTTCTCTTGTTTTTTATCCTTTGAATCAACACTTTTTTTGGTTGAATCGACAGCAGCACCGGCAACCACTGCTATACATACGGCCAGCACAATAAATACCTAAAAAAATTAAAATGTTAAATCCATTTATGTATATTGACAATTTATTTTTTAAAAATATGCACCTTCATAATTCTGATTCCTCTACTTATATATAGATGGTTAAATGAATATTATTCCAAAACGGTTGTGAAGTGAATGATACAAATGCACCATCGATCATGGACTTTTATATTAAAACACTACACTATAATTTACTCCCCAAAAAATTTAATATGTTATGTGATTTTTTTCTATTCACCGGTTAAAATAATAAAACCAACTACAATGGTAAACTTTAAAGTAGCAACAACCCTCCCCTCTATGGATTACATTTTTTATTTTATTTTTTGTGATTAGTTTTTGTTAATATCCCCTACTCTACCTCGTGAATATGTGTATAATATGTGTCATATGTAATGTACATATACAATGTAATTTTTCTGTATTTTCCGCAAAGTTTTTCATTCAAAACTCATATCCATCCTCAGTATACAGTATGTTAAATCGTTGAAGGTTAATAATTATAAGTTACAATTTTTGATTTGGTTTAATTATTTTATGGGCAATTAAAAGTTTGATGGTTGTAACGCAATTTATGCAAGAGAATAAGGAATTTTTGATTATTTAATTAGGCATTAATAAGTAACTGCTGCTCTTTCTACAATATATATATACAGAGTTTGCATAATAACAGTATTTCTGGTACCATCAATAGCCAGTTCAATGGTCTCTGTTATGACACAGCATTAAAGACATCCAAAGCAGTAAAGAATTTATTTCATGCGGTATAGTTTGCTTGTGCAATATTTTTAGTTGACAACGGATTAGTTTCACCAATTTCATAAGGATCATAAAGATCATAAGGATTAGAATATAATCCGACTTTTAGAAAATAAATTTAGCCAATTTGAGTTTGGTTTTTGCATAGCTAACTTTCGAAACAATAGTTATGCGGTATAATCCACATTATATAAGATCGAGTTATCTGCGCTACTAACGATCATTTTGACATATTTAATATATTTTTATGATACTCCTATAATGACAAATAATTACCGATAGATAAAGAAATTAAAGCAATTAATTTTAATAAATATTCAAATTTTGTAAGACATAATGTTTACATTAAGCTTAAATACCAATATCGATAATTTGCAATATACACAAAACTCATATCAACTTGCTCTAATTTTATGATCCGATGTGTATGACAAAATCTAAATTCAACATAAAATAAAAGGACCTGCAATTTTATAAATCACGTGTCTTACTTTTTAGTTTTTTATATGTAACACCATTAATTACGATAATTTTTTAAATAATAAATTTCCGTCATTATAAATTGATCCAACCTTGATTCAATTATTACTATCATAGTTTTTCTTCACACCATCAGTAATCCATTCATTCATAATGATCATTATTATTTAAATTAGTTTATAAACCTCATTAAAAGTCAATATTTTATTTCAACAATTTTTTTTTTTCTTTTATGTTTCTTCGTAATTT
The DNA here is from genome assembly GCA_963556175.1 of Tipula confusa. Lineage (NCBI taxonomy): Eukaryota > Metazoa > Arthropoda > Insecta > Diptera > Tipulidae > Tipula > Tipula confusa. The sequence goes on from OY744475.1 coordinate 80,225,396, forward strand.
AATATACACATGTGCATCTTCATCATATCAGCATAGAAATACTTTTGATTTCAAATGTTTCACCTTGTTGTTGGTTGCATCTTTAAACAACAACGTAGTAATTTAAAAATATCATTAAAAGCAAACATATAAATATAACTTATTACATAAAAACTTGAGTTAATAGTACATAATTATAAAAAGAAGAAGATTTTTAAAAACAACATAAAACGAAGACATCTATGCTCCCAATAAAAATTAAACATCTTACTTTTATTAATTATTTCATGGATCGATCTGTTTTTTATGCTATATAAAGTCACTTTCTATGTTACTTTAATGTTTTTGAAATTTGATGATCATTAAATATGATCGTATAGTTTTTGCAAGTCATTGAAAAATATAACACATAAAACATAATTATTCAGTGTCAATATATAATTAAGCCATAACTTGCCGATTATATATAAAAGTAACGGATTAGTGGTGCTAATTGGATAAATTATTGAAATTTAACTCGGTTATAAATTTAATTTGGAGGTTGGTTTGTGATTAATTGGATTAACAAAATGTTATTTGGCTTCGAAATTTTAAAGCTACATCATGGTACTTGGACAACTTATAGATGACTACTTCTGAATATTGATGAACAGATACAAAATACTATTTGTCAGTCATTTAAATGTTTACGAAATAATTACCATATCTAGTAAGAGGTCTTTAAGTCACTTGTTACGAATGGATAATGGTGTGTAAACGTTGTAGATTGCATTGAAGCACAATGAACTCTTTTTAGGTCTGCGTCGTTTATATCCAATAAGTTAAGCACTTGGTAATTTTATATTTTTGAATTTTTTTTAAAGAAAACGTAAATTTTACTTTTTAAAAGATCAGTTATCGTCAATACCTACTATTGATGACAATAAAAGTATGCTTTGCCATATAATTGTATAGTGCTTGACCTAAACGACGAATTTTACAGATTTGTACATTTAGCATAGACGTTGGCTACCGAGCAATTGACGCACTGGTTAAAGCTGCGGTGTTTGGGACGGAAGGTACCGGGTTCAAACTCCAACGGGGAAGAGTTGCAAAATGAATGTTTTAATCACCAGTTTACGATCGGTGACGACGAAGAACCCAACTATGACCTCTGTTACAGTGCAGAATCCATGGGCTGAATACTATGTAGAGATGGATTTAAAATGGAACCTGTATTCGTGCGTCCTCGATTGGTGACGGCGTAAGGTAGGACGTAAAAAATTAACCGCGAAAGTGTTGGGAGAGCTTCGGCCCAGAATAGATTGTAGGGTTCAAAAACAAACAAAACAAAAAAAATAGACTTTGGCTGCTATAGTTTCAAACATTTGCATTTTGGTTTAAATATTTCTGCTGAAATATTCCAAAGTTATAATGATATAGAGCATTCGGTGATTTTGAAGGTGTGATCATCTATATAGACGATATGTTTGTTACAATTCTGTGTCAGTGAAGTTAAGTATATTGCAACGATATTTTGGAATGATCAATAACTAGCGGAATTTCATTCCTAAATATCTAAAATTTCATCTCGATTACGTTTGGAAAAAGATCAGAATTTTGAGTGGCTTCCTATTAAAATCATATTCAAATTTCAAATTTAAATCAGTTTTAATTAATTCTAATTATCCAGTGGTTCAAAATTCTGACGAGAATAAACCAATTATTATTTAGACTGATGGCTCTAAGATCGGAATATGTTGTGGTTTGCTACAAGATGGCTCTCTCTGGTGCCGTAAATTGAACCTTGGTGGACCAAGAAGTTAAATATCTGGGTGTTGTTTTAGATAAGAAACTGAAGTGGCCCTCTCATATTAACACAACTGGATATCGCGTGGTCAGAGCCATGTTGGCCTGTCAGCGTATATTTGGCCAGACTTAAGGCATCAGGTCAAAAATGATTTGCTGGATGTACATCATGATAGTGATTCCAATTTAACCAATGGGGCCATAGTTTGTTGGCCTAAGGTACAACAAAAAGTTATTATGAAAAAGCTAACCCCTTTGCAGAGGCTAGCATGTCTCAAAATCACAAGCGCCATGCGCACCTGTCCTACGGCGGCAATGGAAGCCCTCATCGGACTCACTCCACTTCATATCTCGATCAAAAATCAGCTGCTACTTGTGCAGCTAGACTACAGAAAGTGAATCAATATAGTCATGATGATCTTATGGATCACCTGGACATTTTGAATGAACTTTCAGTCTTGGATATGTTCTTTAGAGTCCCGGCATGATAACCAAAGAACTCTGCTTTGGCAGGTATTTCGTGGTAACAGTCCTTGATGGAACAGACTGGGACATTGGTCAACCTTCTATGAAACCTAACAGCCTAGTGTGGTTCACAAATGGATTACAAATGGATAGTGGAGTCGGCATTGGTATCTTTGGACCCAACCACAAAATATCAAAACCACTGGGAACTTACCCTAGTGTTTTTATAGCCAAAATTTACGCCGTTGAAACCTGCACCTCAACTATTATAACTAAGGGCTTAAAGATGCCTTCATCCACATTTTGTCCGATAGGCAAGCAGCATTGAAAGCACTGGCTTCTATCCGCCTGGATTCTTAGTCGGTTAAAAGTTGTTATAAATTGCTACAATCTCTTTCTTGCCATAACAAAGTTAGGTTGTGGTGGGGACCTGGTTACAAGGGCATCACTGGGAAAGAAATAGCCGACGAGCTTGCATGGACAGGCTCATCGGCTATACTCATTGACCCTGTGTTTTTCTGTGGTTTCGCATGGGCCTCTGCAGCCTACACAATTTGTAAATCGGAAAATACTGTTCTTGACCTATTGGAACTGTATTCCCGGCTCAGACGAGCCAAATCTCTGAATAGACCATAAGGACTTGGCGGTAAATTTCAGTAAAGGAAACATCAGGAAACTAGTTAATTTTCTTTCAGGTCACTGTAACCTGAGATATCTGTTGAATAAAATGAACCTATTCAGAGAGACGGAGTGCCGACTCTATTTGGAAGAGATAGGAATCGCAGAAAACATACTGTGAGTGGGTTGCTATGTGTACACTGAGGTGGCTTCATTTTGAAGAGAGGTACTTGACTCCGGAAAAAAGGTATTGAAAACTTAATAGCAGAATGTTTAATCCGTGAACAGTTAAGACCTTGCAATATAAAGTACAGTGAAGTACAGTGTTTTAAGAAAAAATGTCGGTTCATGGTATTCCGCAGTAGTTGCCAGTCCTTCTTATTATAGATCTAATGGAGTACCCGAGAAAGCATTGCACATTGTGAATTTAATGTTTAAATAATCAAGCGAAAGTGTAAACGATCTGGAAGTGTTGTAAATTGAATTAATGTTAATGCTTCTGTCGCGTTGTTGTGTTATGCACATCCACTATGTATATGCATTCAATATGTACCTACGTCATTATGTATAACCCGCCATTTCATATTAAACGGGATTTTTTTTAAGAAAAACAAAATTTGGCGCGAGTTCTGTGCCGCTTATAGAAAAGATGCAGCATCAGCAGGTTAAAATTATAAAAGTTTGAAAAGCCAGAAGCATAGTGACTAAAAAATTCTACAATTGCAGCACATACGGCCATATAAAACGGGATTGTAAATAGGACAAGTCAACAAAAAACGGGCAAATAATATTTACATCGTTTTTGGCGAATCACATTAATGAGAGTTGGTATTTTAACTCCGGTGCATCAGCACTTATGGTAAAAAGCTCTAACAACTTAAAAATATCTCGACACCACCGATTACACAAGTTATCACGGCAGATAATAGAAAGTTGGAAGTTGGCGTAATGGGAAACCTTGAGTTGGATGTTGACGTCGGACGGAGAAATTCATCAAAATTTAATGATTTTTAATCATGACGAATGCAAGGTGATTGATTCTGCTGATAGTGTTATTGCTACAGGGACAGGAATTGGTGATATTTATCGATTGAACACACAGCCAAAAACTGTCACATCCATGGCAGTAAACACGAAAAATTATGAGTTTGTTCTATGGCACCAACGTTTGGGGCACAGAAAAAATAATATATATGTTAATTTTTTCTGTGTTTGGGGCCTATCAACTATGAAACTTTAAAGAAAGTGGAACATATGGTAAATGAAGTTAACTTTTGTACGAGTAAAATTAATGCTTGTGAAGTTTGTTTGAAAGGAAAGCAAACAAGGCAATCATTTCCAAAGAGTGTCACTAAATCGAACGGCGTCTTCAGTATCATTCATTGGAATGTATGTGGACCCATTGAAACTGAGTCGCTTGGCGGTTCGTAAAATGTGTTGGTATTCGTAGATAATTTTTCTCAGAAAATGTTTGTGTACATAATGAAAGAGAAGTCTGAGGTGAAAGAGCGTTTAAAGAATTTAAAGAGCTTAGTTGATGGTCAGACAAATCGAAAAAACTGCGAACAAAGATTGGCAATGAGTATGTAAACAATGATTTGCTAAGTTTTTTTAGAACATGCGGAATACGACATCAAAAGACTGCGCCCTATTCACCGGTACAAAAATGCATCGCGGAAAAGAAAAATAGAACCTTTGTTGAGAAAGCTCGTTGTATGTTAATAGAAGCTGGTTTCAATTTTAAAAGCAGCACATTTAATAAATCGGACACCATCTCGAGCAGTGAAAAATCAGATTCCAGAAGAAATATGGAATGGACGAAAACGGAGTCTCATCAATTTGAAAGTTTTTGGAAGTAAGTGTATAGTGCATATCGCGAAAGAAAAATGCAAGAAGTTTGATGCCTAATCAGATGAATGCGTTATGTTGGTTATTATGACGACTCTAAAGCTTATCGCCGGTATCATCCTGTCAAGAAAACAATCGTGAAGAGTCGAGATGTTGTGTTTATGGAAGGCGAACGAATACAGATGACTGAAGATAATAGTATTCTAAACTATTTTTAATCATTCGCAGACATACAATCGAAGCCTGCTGAAGCGCTGAAATAGAGTGTGTCTTCAATGCAAGAATAGATAGCTTGGATTCGATTGTTACCAACAATAACATTTCTGAAAGGGATGAAAAATATAACTGGGACAAAGCAGATAATGCTAGTGACAATCCGGTTGTTATATTAGATGTTGACAACGATGAGTACGTCCCAGAAACTAAAATAAGTGAATCGTTTAGGCCATTAAGAAAATCATGTAGAATTTCGAAACCGAAGGTCTATGAAGATTTTGTGTCGTATTTATCAAAATTAATTTCTGTGACGGTTGAGGAAGCATTATCGAGGTTAGATGCAAAATTGTGGAAGTCAGCAATGCAAGAAAAGTATGATACCTTAATCGAAAATGCAACTTGGCAATTGACAGACCTATGCCTTCCCAAACTAAACATATTACTTGCACATTCGCAAGTTTTCAACATCATGAGGAAACGTACTCACGCAGGTGAGAGATATAGTTCGGTATGTTTTTTAATGGCTTTGGCAGTGAAATTTGATCTTGACATATACCAAATGGATGCTGTGACGGCCTTTCTACAAGGTAGGTTAATAAATCATGACATATACATGATACAACCGGAAGGGGTATATATCAACGGCGAGTGAAAAAGTCTGTAAGTTAAACAAGTCAATATATGGATTGAAGCAAGCTAGCATAGTTTGGAACGCAAAACTAGATTAAGCTTTAAGAGAAGCTGGACTAAAAAAATCAGTTACTGATATATGCGTATATTAGAGAGTTGCCAATAATAAAATGATTGTAGGCGCAATCTATGTCGATGACATACTCATTTTGTCAAACGATTTGGGCTTAAAGATGCACTTGAAATCGTCATTGATAAAGTTACTTAAAGTCACAGATATGGATGAAGCTAAACATATCTTGGGCATACGAATAACACGTGATAGAGCTCAATTATATATGGATTTAGAATTTAGAAGTGAAAATGATGTTAGATTCCGGTGCTCAGTGTAATGTCTTGTCCAAAAACTATTGTGACTTGATTAAATCTTAAAGTCAATCAATCAAGAACGAAAAAATTAATCGCATTCGAAGACAGCAAAATTAAAGCGATTGATGAAGTTAGTGTTTACTGTCAGATTAAACTTTATCAACAATTTGTCGAGTGTAACAGAATCACTGAGACAACTATTGGTAAAGAAAACGGAATGGGTATGGCCAGACGACCACAGTATTGGTTTTAATGATCTAAAAAACGTTTTTCGTCTACACCATTCCTCCGATTCTATATGATACGAAAGCAGATAAAGTTACAAGTGGATACCAGTTCGTATAGTTTTGGAGCAATACTTCTTCAAATCGATCAGCCGGTCGCGTATGCTTGTAAAGCGCTCACAAAATATCAACTTAACTACCCGCAGATTGAAAAGGAGGCTGCTGGTATAAGATATGCTTGCAACAAATTGTATGACTACGTTTATGGAAAAAATCGGAAATTGAAAAAGACCACAAGCCACTGGAAATAATTTTTAAGAATTCAATTAGCACTGCCTATATTACAACGAATTTTGTTTGATGTTATCCAGTATATACGCATCTCAGATTACGTAAAAAAAGGGGAAATTACTTCATATAGCGGATACATTAAGGAGGGATTATCATATTACAGTAGATCCAGATGAGGAAGAACTAAAGTGATAAACAGAATTATAAGAATTATTAAATGTTGTTATTGATGGTTGGCCTAAGGATGAGAAAGAGGTATCACAGTTAGCAAGCAGTTACTAGAAATTCTGGGACGAAATTGCTAATTACGAGGGAATCTTATTTAAAGGGTTCAAAATCATCGAACCCGCAATGATCAAAAAAATAAGGTTCTGCAAAATATTCGTCGTGTTCATTTTGGAATTCAAAAAACGCTAAATTTTTTTTATTTAAAAAAAAATAAGAATAGAAAGTAAGAACCTATTGTAACGTGATGTGACAATATAATTGTTAATTTAAAATAACGGAAATGTCACATACCTACTAATGTATTGTACTGGTATGTGCGTGGTACTATTATATGCAGTGTACATCAATGACCTTAATAAACAACTTCATACACCTCCTGAATGTACGTAGTATTACAGACTAGGCGTGTTGTTTAACTTCCTTTATTTGGTTTGGCTCTTAACTCGAAACCGCTTAGTTTTTCTAACTTATTCGTCCTCATCTGTAGTACAAGCTATATTTTCTGGAACTTCTGGATCAGTTGGATAGTAAATTTTTGTTTCAGTTTTTTTACTTCTCCCTCGAAAATTTGTATGTGTTCTTGTATCCACTTCATGGTAGCATTTAGTTCTTTGTTTTTTATTGTCTAGATTCTGCTAAAGCTATGAGTATTCCCTCAATTTGAGGGCTTTTGTCTTTAGCTGTATTGTACAACTACTTTCATTTGTTTTCCGTAATGTTGGATATCTTACAATTTCCCTACTATTTCACCCATTTCGTTATTATCTATATCTAGAAATAGTTATACGATTATTCGCCTACCCTATCTATTCGCCTCCCACATCGTTTGCCCGAAACGTATGAAGAATTAATTGTTTTAAATTAATTGAAGAATTTAATAGTGATTCCCCGAAAGAACATACATCATTTAAATTTCGGATTCCGCTCAATTTATTTTTGAATGATCTCACTAACTTGGAAATTGTTAGATGCTTTTGTCTGATGCAATATATTATAAGTAGATATATTTTGTTGTTTGGCTGACATCTAATTAAAAATAAAAGGTAGACTCCACTATAGTTTCCCATACTACCTATATGCATACAAATTCCAACTCTTTGTTAACAGAAAAAAAAAAATCTCACAGTTTTAGTTTTTAGGTTATATACTCGTATTTTCGAAACATTTTCCATCTGTTTGTTTTGTTGTTGGTTTTTGATTATATGAATATAGTATGTGTATTAACAATTAATATCGCGAAATTATATTATGTAAATCATAATAATAATAAATGGCAGAATATTTATACTATTTGTACGCAACTCAATGGGAATTAAAATTTTCATACATAGTGTTAAAAAACAGTCATTTTATTAACTGTCAAACAATAAAAAGTAAAATTAAATTGGAAAAAATCACAATTGACTTAGTTATATTTTTCGCGACATCGGTTAGTTGTGCCAACAGTATATTCATTTATACTTTGTATTACACAGATGTGATTTGAGGGGAAGTGTTATAAATTTTTGATTCTCGTGTCTCGAATAATTACTGATATTTTATATAAATTTTTTTTTAAATTTACATACTCATATGTCTTATCTGATTTTCTAATTAAATTTGACATTTTTAAAATGTGTATGCTTGTAAGTCTTCCGGTTAATTGTAATAAATATATTATGCTATAAATATATTATATTGGATATTAATATTTTTGTTTCGTTAGATAATCTTAACGACTCATATATGAGAACAGAAAATAATTAGATTGATTTATTTGTAACACTGAACTAAATAGTCAGGATATTGTGTTAATAATTCGACATTGGTTAACTGAATGACATTTGTATTATTGTTTATGGAACTTGTGTAAGGAAGCCTTAATTATATTGACCGAATCATATTTGGTTATTTATGGAAAAACTATTTTATGGCCAAAGCTCTCTTATTGTACGAAATTGCTATCAGTACAGCACATCCAGCCAGCCGATAACTTTCATTTGATAGTGATTTGTAAAATTACTATCATCATACTCTTTCCCAATTCATTAATATTTCATATCTTTATTGCTTTGAATATTTTTACAACAATTTTGTGACTAATTTAATAAGACATTTATTATTATAAGAAAAATGATCTATTTGTTTTTTTAAATATTTCCAAGTAACAAATTGGTTAGCTAATTTGTCTACCAATGTATTTATTTGCTGATTGTTTAGTGCAATTTTGAAGTAAGTATATTGTTTTGAATGTGAAACTATAACGGTTGCTCTCACAAAAACTCCAACCTTGCTCAATTATGACCATTGTTTAAATTTGTTAAACTTATAATAATTGCTAAACATTTTTATTTGTTTTTAACACTAGCAGCAGTTGACGGCCTATTTTTCTAAGACTGTGTCCGAAATCCATGATAAATATTTGTGAATGCAAATTTTTGACATTTACTTGATAAAATTGAAGACACCAAAATTATCACGATCAGTTGCTATGTTAGTTTATGACAAATACCAAAACTTTCTATAATAAAAGCAAAACTTATCGCGTAGCACACTCGGATATACACAATAAAACTTATAAAATTCACTACTTGGTTTTGTAAAACTTTTTGTCGATTTCGATTGATTTTTACCCCTCTGGTCGAGAATACTGACTTTTTCAATCAAACGAATATGAAAATTACTCTGACAGCTTTATCATGTATTTATGTGTTCTGTCAAAATCAATTAATTTTAAAAATTCTAACTCAAAATTAAAAATAATTAACAGAAAATAATAAGTAGGTATATATAATAAATACTGGGGCGACGACATAGTACTACCATGGTATGTTAGCCGATTGAAGTGCTAGATGTCGCTACTGGTATCGTTTTAAAATAATTAAAATATTTATATATGTATAATCGCCGAATTGTCATATATTTATTATTTGACACGTCGATTTCAACGTATGAGATATGCTGTGACTCAATTGTAGATATAATCCATATGGCTAACCAATCCGACATTGTGTTAATTATATGGGTGACTACTACTTCCAATCTAATAATTGGACTCTTGACGAGGAATTGGATGAAATCGGATAAGGAATATCTGTTTAGAAATACTATCTACGACTCAAATTTTAGCTAAATCTGTCAAATACGCAATGGCTTAGATAAAACACTAGACTTAATTTTTACTAACGAACCTAGTGAATTCAAGAAAAACGAATAAATACAAGACCTACATAACTTGTATTAAAGACAAAATTACAAATGATCCAAAACACTTTTGGAACTTCTTTAAGTCAAAACGTGAAATTAACGGTTTTCCTGCGACCAAATCGCTTAGCATAATAGAGTTTGTCAGCCTCTGCATTGCTTAAGAAGCATTGTAACCGGTACGAAATCCAAATTGTTCTGCTGGAATGTAGGGTTCTAATAAGAGCTGGAGCCTGTGAAGAATGACTATTTACATCATCTTACTTATTCCGTTTAGGAGTGATATTGGGCGAGTATGCTCTATACTATTAGAGGGCTTTCCTAGTTTAGGAATAGGGATGACTTTGCCGAGTTCTCTTTAATATTTCTAAGTACCGAGTTGGCTAAGTTATCGTCTCCCAGAGCTTTTCTTTTATTAAGATGCTGAAGAATGTTGGCAACTTCTACTTTTTCGGCCATCTCAATTAAGGTTGGATTAAGACGAGGAGAATTAAGAAAATTGTTGACACAGTTATTGACTATTTGTGCGATTTCCTCTGCAATTATTTTAGGGTTTATGATTGTACTAAGGATCTTTAGCTTTTGAAGTAATCACATTTTGTTTTTTACCATTAAGTTTTCGAATTTCAATGAAAATGTCCGGAAAATTATCGGGAATTTTAGGTATTCTGCTTGTGAATTTAGAATTTCTTAGTTCGCTGAACCAACAGGAAATCACATTGAAATAAAAGTTAACGTCAGATTTCAAAATATACCCTGGGTATTTATAATAGAGCCGACGCATTCGATTGCGTAGTTTAATGAAGTTTTGGAGCTCTGGAGGAATTTTTAAAGTTCCTTTGCTCTAAATGAGAGGTATAGTTTCCTTGATGGCAATTTTGATTAAGTTAGTTAACCTGACCCTTTTTTCCTTAATTTGAGTAGTGGTAGAGATTTCAAAATCTTCTGAGAGGTGTTGATGAACATAAATTTTAAATTTTATCCAGTCGACTTGGAAGTAGTTGGTGAATACTTTTGTTGATTTTCCTTGGGTCTTGAAAGGGATTGTGAATACAATTGGGATTGTGAATGATCTGAGTAAATTTCATGCAAGACTCGCGGTGGGGTGACTAAAGAGATATTTTTAGATAGAACCAAATCAAGAACCGAGTTTCCTCCTGGGAATGTTGGTTCGTTAGGAGCATTTAATTGAATATTGGAATTATTGCATAAATTAAGAAGTGAACGACTATTCTGGTTATTATTTGGGCAACTCCATGTGGTGTGGCGTGAATTAAAGTCACTTGCCAAGATAATTTTGTTACTGGAGTTAAAAAAATGTTCTAAATCATGATCCTTGACTTGTCTCACGTGAATAGAGCAAAACGTGAGGTATTTGTTCTGGGTACCAACATTTAAAAGTGTTGCTTCAATGTCGGCTGTTACAAAAGTTTTGGCCAATAAGTGAGGAATGATGTTCTGAACTAAGATAGCAGTGCCTTCAGATTTGACACTTATTGCATGTAGCTTGAGAATGGTATACCCAGCGACTTGAAATCTATTACGTTGGGTTAGGTAGGTTTCGGATAGGAGAACTATGTGAGGCTTGTGACGGAAGAGCATTTCTTCAAGTTGTCGTCGATCTAGTGAAACTAGACTATTGACATTCTAATGGTTTGCTGATCTAGATCCACAATAACGATATGGTATAAACAACAACTTACCAGAAACTGTGAAACGCCAATGGGTTAAATTTATATGATAAATTTATTTTTGTAAATTAAGTCAAAAACAAATTGCTTATTAGTCCAGGAGACTAGCTTGTAATAAAATAAAATAACTCAATTTATTTAAAAAAAAAAAAAGAATATTATTTTCTAGAGTTATTTATGGCTCAGGAATACAGTGGGATATTCTAAGTATTGAATTTCCTAAAATACAATAGAATAAAAATTAATTAACCCAAAATTTAATTTATAAAAAAAATATTTTCTTCAATTAAATTACGAAACGTCAAACTTGTTTATATAATATTATTATCATAATCTAGTACGTTTTGCATTGCGCATATGCAATTACATTAAGGCCCTGTGCAAATCGGTTAAAAAATTGAATACTTTTACTGTGGTAGAAACAAAAATAGATAAAAATAGATAAAATAAATTACTAGTAAATTTTTTATCTATGGTTATGTGATGCACAAAACGTCAAAGGGAAATATGATTAAAATTTTTAACTGCACCGCGAACAGTTAAAAATTTTGTCGTGAGTAAAAAGTTAAAATTTTAACTTTTTACGCGTTTTTTATTTCGTTTCGTACCAAGTAATAGACCAAGTAATGAATTACATAAATGAAGTTGCATTTACCATGGAACATTCACAATATTGCTTACAAGGCGAAGCTTATGTAATCTGTCAAAAGTCTAGATTAATTCTATTCATTTTTGAGACTTTGTCAGGTGAGAAATAAATTATCATTATTAATAGCATAATAATATAATTAAAATCATACATTAAATAAAGCTATATCACAATTCAATACAAAATATTATATTTAAAATTTTATTATATTGAAAGTTCGATTTCTATAATAAATTCGATTTTTTATAATGAAATTGTTTAATATTAATACAACAACAAACTCAATAATCTTTTTATTCAAAAATTTATTGGGAACAATTTAAAACATTAAAAACGGTGAAACTCCTTGGCAGCACGCCAAACCTGTGCTTTACTAGACATGTAATAATATGGGCGTGCCCCCGACGTCGGAGCCATACATAATATTCAGAGCGGATATATATCAGAGCTGAACATATAGAATTCAGAAGCCTATATTTTCATTGTTATATATTTTTACTACTTGAAACACTACCTGTTTAACAATATTAAAATAAATCTATCTACATCTGATGTTTCAAGCTTTCTTGATATCCGACAATTTTTTTATCAAATAAAAAATATTAATAATTTGATTGACATTTCATCATACAATTAAACATTTCGATATATAGAAAATAATTTTATAATAAATTGACATATAAAACTCGCATAAATCTGATAACATTATCTACTATAAATGAATATATTTTGATGTAATCACTTGATTTTATGTAATATACCGAGAAATTGTAAACAATTTTGCAGCTTAACACCAACCAACCAGAATTAATTAAGAGTAAAGAAGAGCTATGTAAACAACATCATTCGCTTTTCGATAACGTTTTGGGTGCAGCAGAAAATTTTGACGCTAAATTGACATTGACGTCAGGAGCGATTTCAAAATACCATAAAGCAAGGCTATTGCCGTTGGATTTAATGAAGCCCGTAAAAGATGAACTCCATCGACTTAAAGAAAAGAAAACCATGGCGGCACCCATAGTTCCTGTTACCAAAACCAATGGAGCTAGTCGAATATGTGGGGAAAGCGTTGAATTCTTAATTGAAAATCGATCGTCGTCCTATTCCGGACGAGTACTTGCAGATACCATTAGAGGAGCGCTTACAAAAATTAAACCTTTCGGTCTCTATAAGTGCTTAAGACTACCTTTCGGTAGTAATTCGGTAGTAAACATAATTTAAAACAATTATTTATCAAATTGGAAGAAAACAGTATCAAATTCAAGAAAGAGAAAGGTATATTTGGACAACCTGAAGTGGTATATCTCGGACATATAATTTTCTCGTCAGGAATCCGAGCTTCAGATAGCAATACTTATTACCATAAGTTTATTCGTAACTTTTAACAGATAGCAGCACCACTTTATGCGCTACGCCATAGGGATGATGATTTTGTTTATCAACCAGACTAAATTAACTCATTTCGATGATAAACTACCGATAGTGCTCGCAGCGGATGCTTCTCAAGATGGAACCGAACAACCAATTGGATTTGCATGGCAGACGTTGGAGAAGCACCAAAAAACTTACAGTCAAGTAGAAAAAGACGCACTCGGTATTCTGTTTGGTATTAAGAAATTCCATCAATATCCATATGGGAGAACCTTTATATTATTTACCGATCACAAATGCCTTACAACGCTATTTAATCCAAACAAAAACTTGCTTATAGTCACGCTTCATCGTCTATAAAGATGGGAAATAGCACTGCGAGCTTACTTATATACCATCAAATTTAGGCCAACAACACAACATAGTAATGCTGATGGGTTATCACAGTTACCCATGGGACCTGGCCAAGATGTCGATGACTACGAACTTAGGTCAGGAGTCCAAGAGGTCTATGATATTACCGATTTACCGCACAAGAGTACCCAATTGATAGTCGAGTAATAGAAAGCCAGACTAAACGGGATAATGTGTTGCTACGAGTGATCGAATACATCCAACGTAGGTGGCCTGAAAAGCTGACTAAAGCTGACGGAGACTTACAACTATATTTCGCGCGAAAAATGTCATTAAATGTTTTCAATAATATTATTTTCTTACACACAGAGCATACACATGTAGTAGTTCCAGCCAGACTCCGAGAGAAAATAATAGATACACTACACATGGGGCATTGGGGCGTTACAATGAAACAGACGGCTCGAATTCATTGCTGGTGGCCAGGCATTGACACAGAACATTGCTTGTAAACAATTGTCATATATGCCGTTCAAAGGCCAGTGCACCAACACGAGAATTTACATCGTGAGAATATTCACATCGATTTTGCTAGACCATTTTACAACTAGATGTGGCTGATCGCTATCGACTCATATTCAAAGTTTCCATATATGGTGCCACTATCCAATACAATGTCATCAAATTCTATCTTGGCACTACAACCGATTTTTGCGATAGAAGGTTTGGTCATTGTTTCAGATAACGGTGCCCAGTTTACGTCATAAGAATTTTAGGAATTCTGCCGATTGAATGGTATCAAGCATTTAACAACTGCACCATTTCATCCCGCAAGTAATGGCAAAGCGAAAAGATTTGTTCGTACGTTTAAATTTGGCAAGCATAAGATCACCAATCTGATTATCAATGAAAAACAGTAGAACAAGCTCTTACGATATTCCTAGCAACATTCAGATCTACACCGGGTAGTGATAACAAAATGCCAGCTTTCAAGTTACACAGTCGAGAACATCGAACATTGTTATCTCTACTTAAACCAAGTAAAACGACCCGAAGTTATGGGCAGTACCACATAAGTTTAGTCTTGAAGAAAACATATTACGCGGAACTATTCGCGAGGAGAGAGATGGGTGCCAGGTAAAGTAGTAAAGTATTTAGGTAAACGAATGTTTCTGGTACAAACGCAATTTGGAAGATGGAGAAGGCATAAAAATAAAATTATCCCAGGTGACACGGATCAAAATGTCACGAACGTATCGAAAAATTTTGATGAATCATTCAGCCGATCCCAATAATTTCAATTTTCGTTAGAACCGATAGTAGATCCACGATGATCTTTGCATAGCTCGGAGAATATCAACAATCACCCAAGTGGTGTCACCAATCTTGAGACGATCGGAGCGATCGAAGACCAAAACTGTTCGGTTTACAATTGAAAGTTAGTTCAACCATCAGATAGAGGAAGCGATTCACTACCAATTCGATGAATTCGCACACTACCTAAATAATAACGATTGTTCACAATCACCGACTAAAATAATTCATTCCGCTCTGACCACTCGGCTGTATCACTTGTAGTGGCTATTATAATAAACTAAGTAAAAACATAATATTTTTGTTCATTGTATTATTTTTACCCAGTCATAAATTTCGTTTGTCGAAATATGTACATATACATAAATATGACTATCACAATTAAAACACATTATATATTAAATAAATAAATAATAATATTAAACAGTTTTTGCAGGCAATTTTTGGCCCGTACTAAACCAACAATTTGGCTTCATCAGAATCGATCCAGGGCTTGCTGTTCGTGTTATTATAGACAACCAGAAGAGGCCAAGCCATCATTTTCAACGAGGTGCCATTGTCATGATGCATGAATACAAGTGATTGACTGATTGGCTGTCGCATGAGTAAACGTCACCTTCTCCATTGTATAAATACATATAGTACTACCATCATAAGAAAACAACAATTTACGCATTGATGTTCCAGATGTCGGATTGATAGAATATCGTCAAAATTAAGAGTAAATATATAACATTTAGGCGCTTATACATATAAAAATATTTTGATTATTTTAAAATGATACCAGTAGCGACAGCTAACACGTCAGTGGGATAACATACCATGGTAGTACTATGTTCATTTATATTATGACTTCTCAAACGATTATCGATCGGGTGTTCCAGCATGACGCAGGCACACACTTGGCTATGCTAAGGATATCATGTGGGTGCCACCCGACGTCGGAGCCATACATATTTTTACATAATATTCAGAGCGGATATATATCAGAGCTGAACATATAGAATTCCGAAGCCTATATTTTCATCGTTATATATTTCTACTACTTGAAACACTTCCTGTTTAACAATATCAAAATAAATCTATCTACATTTGGTGTTTCAAGCTTTCTTGATATCCGACAATTTTCTTATCAAATAAAAAATATTAATAATTTGATTGACATTTCATCATACAGTTTTTAACATTTCGATATATAGAAAATAAATTTACAATAAATCGACATATAAAACTCGCATAAATCTGATAACATTATCTACTATAAATGAATATATTTTGATGTAATCACTTGATTTTATGTAATATACCGAGAAATTGTAAACAACAACGAAACAAGGAATAAAAAAACTATTTACACATCTATTATCATTAATGTTGTTATGATAATAACAAAAACAACAGAAACAAGTTATGCCTGTTGCTTCTCGTAGCGCTTAGTACTAAATGGTCAAAAGATATCTTGTCGCATCTGTTCATACAAGAAATTATTATTATTATTTTTTTTTAAATCAAATCGACCCAAATTCACCAATCAATAATTTATACATCATTATAAATCAATGATCTTTAATTACTGTATGCACAGTTGAATGAGTTCTGTTGGTTGTTTGTCCATGTCTTATGTCATCTTACGACGGTCGATATAACTCTTTTGTGGCGAGTTATTTCGCATATATAGTTATACATATATACATAGTCTACTAATAATTATGTTGTAAATATAAGAGAATTAGATGAAATAATATAAATTTAATGAGTCGTAATGTAGAACAGTAGTAATTATATATAATCGTGTTTTAAAATTAGAAAGGATCAAGGACATGGCTACATAGGAATCCGAAGATAATCACTTTTAGAAGTAAACCTAAATATGATCAATTTTGTATATTATGCATAATTATATTTCTTAATATTCGTTGATATTGATTATTATGACTCGATAATTATATTAATTTCTCCGCCAAAAAATTTAACAAAATTTATAAAATTTTCTTATATAATCCAACTAATTTAAATATCGAACCGAAATCGCGCATTAATAAAATTGAATACATACAACATAAAATTGTTTAAATAAAATCAATGACAACATACTTTCTTATGTCTGTATATTTTATGTGCGAGATATTATCTCAAGACGTTATAACAAATACATAATTTAATAATTTTAATAATCAACATCGTTCTCATTATGATGGCAAAACTACAGATGACTCACAGGCGTAATGTATACGACATAATATATAATTAACATATTAATGTATATTGTATACGGGTAGAATGGAAGATACAGGGTTTGAATCCCAATGGGTGTTTTGCCCTTGATCCTGGTTAGTGATGCCGATGAACCCAACTACTACCTGTATGGCCTTGATTAAGAAAGCAGATAAGTTAGAAGAGACTGCACATCATTCCTCAATTTAATCGATCGCCTTAGAACACAATTAGGAAATGTACAAAAAATTATGGGATAACCGAATTATGGGATAATATTATGATACCACCGGTAGGTTTATGTATATGAATCATGGCGGCCCTGGAAATGATTAAAGAAATTAATACTAGAAGAAATAATACAAACCAGATAAATAAATGGTATAGAGGTCCTTTAATCGAAGATGCAGATAAAGAAGAGACGAGTTCTATCAGAAACTTAAACCAACGACTTGCAAGATTTGATACTCTGTCAGACTCTATTGATCGCATCCTTTAGAAATTACCATATGCTGAAATCGCTGAGACAGGTGATACCAATATACTCAATGACATTTGGCTTCCTTATTCTAAGTTCGTTACACCTGCTGGTGAGGCGACTGAAATGTTTGCAGCTTTAAGCCAACTAGCACAGCTTGCAGATCAGCCACAAGAATACCAGATCGGGCCAACGATACAGGTCATTTACGGTATCATCGTCAGTTCTCCTTTAGGAAACTCTGACCATCGGCTTATTATAGCAAAATTTCCAATTTCGTGGTCATTCCAAGTGATTGTTCCTCCTAAACGTTAATTATGGCACTGTTAAAATGTAAACTGGGGAGGAATGAACAAGTTCTTTCAAGAGTTCAAATGGCACTCTTGTTTTGCGCTCGGTAATACTGATAGTGTGACCATAGTTTATTTCTTCCAGTCTCTTTAAGACAAAAAATCAGCAAACTCTTGGCATAATCACGACTGCAGAACAGCAACCGCACATAAAGAAGGCTCTCATCGTAAATTGGTTAAGAATCCGTCAAATGAAAATTTAGCTGAATTTAAGGAGGAACGCGAACGATGGGGACTATATTGTTTCTACTGTCCAAGAAAAGGGTAATCTCTTCAACCAAAAATTTGCTGCAAACTCTAATTTAGCTAATTCTAACGTATATTATCCCTGATTAACTCTCTAGCCAGCTCGTCGATGCGTCATGTTAGATTCAGATCTAGCATTGTCTTTAAAGTCCTTGCAAACATTAACACAAACAAGTCAGCCGGCCTGGATGGTATTCCCCCAATTGTTTTCAAATAGTGTTGTAAATCCCTGTCAAAGCCACTATCATAATCACTGATCTGTATCTTCTGATATTTTCCCCTCCATCTATGGAGTTTGGTTTTCGTGGAAGCCGTTCAGCAGGTGCTTAATTAATGTTTTCACTGAATAAAGGAACTGAAGCATTCATCAATCTGGTGAATTACAAGTCATGGTACTCGATATCTCGAAAACATTTGATCGCGTGTGGCACAAGGGTTTGCCGTGCAACTTGAAGGCAGTGGGCCTTCACGGTTCGTTAATTCCATGGTTTGAGAATTTTCTTCTGTGTCGCAAAACCTTAGTGGTGGTGGATGGTGTGACTTCCGTTTAACATTTTTTAAACGCTGGTCTTCCTCAAGGATCCGTCCTTTTTCCGAACCTTTTTTAATTTTCATCATTGATCTTCTAACAACAACTCTCAATCCAATACACTCCTACGCTGATGACAGCTCACTTTCCACCTCTTACTGTTTACCTTCTTCTGCATCGTGAAACAATGCTGTTGCAGATAGAATAGCTATGAAGGATCGCCTTATGCGAGACCATAATTCTATTCTTGAATGGGGTGAAGCCAACAAGGTTTAATCTAATCCAAACAAATTTCAATTTTTTGTTTCTGGCCGAACTAACGGCTATTCGCCTTCTCTTCTGACTGATGGATCCAGCTTGGCTACGTCTGACATATTTGATGAGTTTTCGGTGACTCATTTGACTGGCCTCGATCGTGTCTAAAACCGAGCTTCTGGGTTGATTGAGGACGTAAAATTATTATCTAGTCTAGATTGTCTTTCCCATAGGCATAATGTGGAAGCCTTATGCGAATACAAGTACTTTCATGATCATTGTTCATCGAAACTTTATGAATTTATGCTTGGTTTATCAAGGCCCGTGCGTAATTTGAGGCACCCTGTGCACCGATACAATTTGGAAATCAAATTCGCGAGGACCAATACATTTAAAACCTCATTTTTGTTAGGAGTACGCGAATGTGGAATTAACTGAATGATCATCTAAAGTTAGTCTTAAATTTATTATTGGAAAAAGCAGCTACATGCAGCCAAAAACATTCTGTAAAATTAGATAATAAGGAACACAGCAACTACAGACGCTACAAAATTGGGTTAAATCATTTTTACAATTGGAAAGTATAAAAATTTAAACATTCATCCTCTTTTTGACTGACATCGGTTTAAAATAGTTTTTTAAAAGCACTATGGTTTACAATTTGTTGTAAATTCTCGTCAATATCAAGAGAACTAACAAAATAAGTTGTCAGAAACTCGGTTGAATTTGCAAGATAACCACGAAAATACTTCGTTTATAGCCTGCAATAATTTGAAAATTGTTCTAATTTAAAAACCAATCGTTACCTCAGTATAAAGTTTATTGCAGTTGCAGATATGGAATGATAACCCATGCAGAATAGGTACTTTACCTGTAGAATAACCCTGTGACCCAATTATTTCAATAATTAATACACTCGGATAATTATAACTTTCAATTCTTTATCCTATATAATTCATGCTGTGGTTTTACAAGTGTCTACGAGGTTATTAATAATACTGTGAACATCGCACGGATGAATAAATATAGTGCTAATAGCTCCCAAGGAACAAGGCCCTAAGAGTACATCCCTAATTTTAAGTTTATTTTTTTTTATTATTTGTTAACACAGTCAGACATCCAGACGGGATGTCGCGATGGTCTTAATGATTTTCTATTATCTTTCTAAATTTCGGAATTGACATTTTAATTTTGACATTTTTCAATACTCGAAGTTGCTGTCTAGAGTAATGGATTAATATATTCATTAAATTTACCCTGATCAGTTTCAATAATATATGATCGAGGTTCCGACAACTGTTTAAATACCGTAACGTAAATTATTAAACCCACAGTCCAAACAGCATCCCCCTTTTTAAGTTCTGGTAAATCCTTAATCCTATGGTTTATTATAGTTAGCTCCTAACTTTGATTTCAACATAGTTTTAATCGCAACCACTTCTAAACAACTATAATTGTATCACATCAAACGCATTCGAAATCGTTGAGGCCTTGGTGTAAGTGCATCCGGATTTTTTGTTTGAAGTATTTGCACCAATGGTTTGTGGTCTGTCCCAAGTATGATATAAATACCCGAGATGTAGTCAGATTTTTCAGCCGTCCATGTTAACCCGAGCGCTTCTCTTTCTGTTTGGGCATAATGACATTCCGTTTGTGTCATTGTTCTAGAAATGTACGCTACGAATTCATGATTACCAGATTTATCAATTTGAATTAAAAAACTTCCTATTCCATAAGATGACGCATCCGCACTTATAATAATATTCTTACTTGAATCATAAAATGCCAGTACAGGTACATGATATCAATGTCACATAGCTTTCTTCGATTGTTCAAATGCATTATTTTGAAATGTAGTCCACTGATAAGTTGTATTATTCTTAAAGAGATTATTTAATGGCTCTAACAAATTTGATATATTTTGAATAAATTTCCCAATAAAAATTACAATCCCAAGAAACCTGTGAAGTTGAGATTAAAATACTAGAACTGGCTTGATAGCCTTTGAAACTCCGTTTGCTGATAGAGCACGACCCAACCATTTGACTTGTTGGACACCAAATACGGATTTTGATTGATTTATTGATAGACCTTCATCCCTTAAACGCTTAAGAACCATATGAAGAATTTTATCATGTTCTTCCTTTGTATTCCCATATATGAGAAGATCGTCAATGTGCGATGTAGTATTTTCAATATCTCGGAGCACCTGTGCATATTTAGAAATGAAGTACTCCGGTGCACAAGAGATCCCAAAGGGTAAACGCGTATTTAACTTTGTTTGTCCAGCTTAATTTGATAAAATCTTTTGTTGACATCGATTTTCGAACAATATCTCGCTCCCGTTTAATTGACTAATGTCGCTTCGATCCGTGGTATCGGGTAATATGATCTTCCCACTGATTCGTTCAACTTAGTATAGTCACACATAATCTTATTTTCTTATCGTCTTTAGGTAATACAATGATAGGCGATACCCAATCTGTCACAACATGCATTGGTTGAAGAATTTGGAGTCTTATAAATCGATCAGTTTCATTTTTTAATTTGTTCATGTAGGGTATTGGTACTGGACTGCACATATGGTTTCGGATTATACTTCAATTTTATTGACACTTCGCATTTAAACAGTCCCATTTCGTTGAAAGTGGTTGGATATTGCTTTGCAATGTCTAGACAGTTTTGCAGAGTTGAAACGTTACTTACACACGTATCAATAAGAAATTTTACTGTAGACAGAAATTCCTGAATGTGGTAGTCCACCTGCCAAACTGTGATGGAGGTTTTCGAACCTCACCTGAATGTAATTTGCACGCGCGAATTACTGTAAAGCCCACGACAGTCCTATCGCGTATTAATTCCTCTTTGAGCTGGACTATCCATTGCCCTTTTAAGTGTTTTAGGCGTTTCTTCGTTTTGAAGCAATATTCAGAAATATATCGCTTAAAGCACTTACACCACACACCCCACGATTTTGGATCATCAAAATTAAATTGATCTGAGACTGGTAAATTAGCCATTGTTTTTTAAATGGACTTCCCCTATCTATAACGGTGCGACCCAATTATTCCAATAAATACGCGAATAATTATAACTTTCTATTCTTTATTCCTTATAATTCATGCTTTGGTTTTACATGTGTCTTACTTTCTAGGTTACTAATACTACTGTGAACATCGCACGGATGAATACCCAATAAACATAGTGCTAATAGGTTCCAATGAACAAGGCCCTAATAGCACACTACCATTCATGTTTCATGAAATGATTTCTCCTGAAACAAATTATTTTCAATTATAAAATATTTATTTATAAAATATTAAATTGACATTTGCTTTGGACATAGGTAAAAACTGTCCTTAATCGTTTTTAGGATATTGATAGCATTTCATATCAATATCCTAAAAACATTTTATGACATTCGAAATAATTAAACACCGTTGTGACCAGAATTAAGCTTTCTGTTCAGCATCTCCCATAATATAAGTGGAATTATAACACAATTTGGGTAAGAAGACCAATTATTCAGTTTTTTACTTTAACGGCAGATTAAATAATTTGCGACCACATTTTTTCATCAAAACCAAAATAAAGTTAACGCAAAAGAATCGTTTGCACAACACATCTAAGTTGTTAATAATAATACTATTTATTTTATATATACAGCCTCAAATCTATTTTTTTTAAAGTTTTATTACAACTGAACAACAATTCATCTAGTAATTTGCCTTTAATATCTGGTGTTCAATTTTTGTGGGGATATAATCTTACCCATCGGTTAGCCCCAAATTAGTTTATTTTATTTTGACTGCCCTAGTTCTAGAGGTCTCGTTCTTAGGAGATGTCTACCTAAGTTGGTTTTATCCATCATACGGTGAATCTCGACATTTTCATGTTGATAAAGACGAAGTCTTAAAAGATGACGTATGCCATCTTTAAGTCCCTAAGGAGTTTATCATTTCTGATTAACCATAGTGCATTTACAATACCACGTAACACTACATTTGAAATGATTGTATTATTTTCACATTGATTTTCTTGCTGCAACCCCAAATCTGAATACCGTAGGTCCATATTGTTTTTTAAATTTGCCTATATAACAGAAGTTTATTATGTAGCTCGGAATTCCTTTCTATAAGCCAGTACATTTTTCTATATTTGATGTTTAGCTCTTCTTTTTTCTTTTTTCTATTTTTTTTTTTGCCACTTAAGCTTAGCTTCAAGTGTCATGCCTATATATTTTGCTGTGTTTGCATGTGGAACTTGCTGTAAGTTGATTTCCACTAGTATCTAATTAACTTTTTGTTGGTGAAGTTAACATGAATTGATTTGGTTTTATTTAGCTGGATTCACTATCTCTTTGTCCAGTTACTCAATGTGTTAGTGGCTCTTTGCACTTTTCTCGTTGCTTCTTCTACATTGTTACCAATTGCTAAGATTGCATTGTCATCAGCAAATGTTGCTATGTTAGTTTCATCTATATTTGGCAAATCTCTTGTGTATAGGATATACAGAATTGGACCTAACACACTACCTTGTGGTACTCCTGCTAATATTTTGTCAATAAGGTGTATTGATCTTCATATTTTATCCTAAATTTTCGATCAGCTAAGTAAGATTTTAGAATATGATAAAACTGCTTTGCTAGATCTCGATGTAGTTTAAATTCTAGTCTCCTGTTATCGAAGGCTTGTACTAAATCCAATAAAATACTTGAAGATGTTTTTTTGCTTTCCATGACATCTTCAATTATGTCTGTGATTCTGTGAACCTGTTCTATAGCCGAATGTTTTTCTCTGAAACCGAATTGGTGGGGAAGAATAAGATCTCTTTGTTCTGTGGTTAATTTGGGT
This sequence comes from Tipula confusa, assembly GCA_963556175.1. Lineage (NCBI taxonomy): Eukaryota > Metazoa > Arthropoda > Insecta > Diptera > Tipulidae > Tipula > Tipula confusa. The sequence continues at coordinate 80,249,539 of OY744475.1, forward strand.
CTCTTAAGCAGCAATTTTTCGAATAATTTAGAAGTAGTTGGAAGCAAAGAAATCGGGCTGTACGATTTTTTATCGTTAGGTGGTTTGCTTGGTTTTGGTATCGTTATTACTTCTGCCACTTTCCATTGGTGTGGAACATAGTTAAGTCTGAATGCTCCATTAATTATTTGAATTAGCTTTCGTACTCCTTTTACAGGTAGTGCTTTAACTATTTGTTCTGTAATTAGATCATAGCCAGGAGATTATTTTTTGCATAAGTTATTTCTGATTTCAACTTTCAACTCTTGTAAAGATACATGTTTTATGCTTTGACTGTCAATTTTTTTAACTAGTGTTATGTTTTGATCTGAACTTTGCATTGGAAGAGGTCTGAATGTATTTCCAAAATATGATGCAAACAAACCAGCTTTTTCTTTTGCGCTTCTAGCCCAAGTTCCATCATCACATTTAGTTGCAGGTACTTGCGTTTTAAGTCTTTTTAGGCTTTCTGTTGCTTTCCAGAGGGAATAATCGGTATCTTTTTGACCAGGAAGGTCAGTAAGGTAATTATGAATCGATTCATTTTTTATTTCTTTGATTAAAAGTTTTAGTTTATTACTAAGATAGTGGAGTATCGTTTTACTTTGTGGGGCCCGATTTCTCTGCCATGTTTTTCGTGCTTTACGTTTTTCTCTAACCAATTCTCGAACTTCCAAAGAGAAGTTGATATGTGTTCGAGTTTCTTTTTGACTATTAGGCGTACTATTCCAAGCTGCTTGTTGTATAATATTATTAAGTTGCTCTAATTAGTCCTCCAATTGTGCCGAAGTTTTAACTGGCACTTGAAGATTGATATTATCACTAACTAATTTCTGGAACAGTTTTCAATTGCTCCATTGTTTGTTAATTTAGGCAACGACTGTTTCTTAACAATCGTTGCACTGAGAGTCATGATTACAGCAGAATGATTTTACGATAGTCCTTCACTGTCTTCTATGAAATGTAGTTTTTTGATATTCCTCTTGTTAAGTTAAAATCTATGAGAACTAGAATTTTATTTGGAGTCATAGGCCAGGATGTTGGTTTACCTTCAGAATAAAATACGCATTTTGTTGCTTGAGGACAAAAGAGTTTTTTTTTTAATTTTTTTTTTAACTTTTATTCCTTCGTGGTGTTTGATGTTTTACAAATATAGTTAATTCTCCTTCCGCTTTTCCTGCTGGATAAGTGGCGTGATAACAATATTACCCACGTATTTTAGCAAGTGAAATTTTAGTAAAATGACTTTCAGATAGTAGACATATAGTGTTTGATTCTTTCCCATACTTTAATAAATCATGGAAGTGATTTCATTCACTGTACCTTGAATATTTAAGCGCCTATTTAGAGCTTCTATGTTTTTTTCTTGTTTCACAAGCCGAATGTTACGGGTTGCTATGAATTTTAGAATCTTTTCAAGAATTGGGGTATCAGTATCATCATTATTACCCACCGAATCGCTTTGTTGTACGATTTGTGAGTATGTTTTTCTATTGTTTAGAGATTCACTTTTCTCTACATTTATATTAGGCTTCCTTTCAACAGGTATCCTATGGTTTTGTTGTAGTGCTTTGTCTCTTATTTTTTAATGTACTTTAACTACTTCACATCCTCTATAATTTGCAGGGTGCTGCTCTTTACAGTTAATACATTTTGGGGAAATGTTTTTACTTAAAGGGCATGCTTTGGCGGTGTGTTTCCTTTCATATCTGATACTTCTAGGCTCTCGTTGACAATATTTTTGGGTATGGTTATAGCTTTGGCATTTTTTACATTAAAGAAATTGGCAAGTTGATTTTCTCAACGGTTCTATCCTGACTCTCATGTTAAGGATGGCTTTTATGTTGTATATATTTTCTACTTACTATAAATGTAAGCATAAATAAGTGCTAAACTCTCTTTTAGTGATTTGAGCACCTTCTGAATCTTCTATTTTTTCTTTCTTGGGCATATTTTCTGCATTTTCAATTTTTAATCCTTTGCATATTACATCTTCTATTATATATTCCTGTTAACAAGTTGGATTGAGGCCTCTGGCCATAAATTTAATTGAGCGATCATTCTTATCTAAATTACCACTCATTTCCATCAGTATTTAGCTTTGTAGGCAAAGCTCTTTTCGTCTCAGAATCAGACGTATTAATTTTCCATATACCATATTGTTAAGTGATGCGATTCTGTATTCTTTATCAGCGGTGCCCTCTCTTAAGGTTTGCCTCAAATCTATGATGCTGCTAAGATGCTGTTGAAAATCGAACATTTAAAATTAAAATAAATATAACATAATTATAATAAAAATAATCACGAATCCACTGAACAATCGCTAAAAAATTAACCCTACCCCTTTCTAGTTAATAATATTTTTTTAATTTTTGTTATTATTAAAACTGTTCTTGTAAAATTAATTAATATTTATTTTTTATTTTTTAGCGCGTGGTAATCAATACGACTAATTACTAATAAGAAGTTCGATAATTTAAAATGATGAAAAATTAAGGTATAAGGTAAGTGTTAGTTTTATGAATTAATTAAATTAAACCATCACTATACGAGAATTAATGACACAAATATATTACACTGAATAGAACAAAAACTATTTACGATGTATTTAAAACTTGTATTTAAGTTTAATGTTTAAGAGATATCATATCCAAAATCTTATTTAATTTTTGGTTAATTCGACTTACGTCATAATATCCAGTACAATATTTTAAAATATTACATTTAATAATCAAGCCAATAAACATGACATCTTGTAATCGGAATGAACTACTGATAAAAGTATTATACGATTCGATAAAAAAGTAAGGTATAGCTGAGTTTCATTTTCAACATTAGGTATTGGCCTAAATATTAACTTTAAAATTTAAAGCTTTAACCCAATTTGTAATTCAATTAGATCGAATGTATGGAATCATTTAAGTTCAGGATCAACCACTACCTAATCTAGCCATTACTGACCATCTAATCAATAGTGTTTGACCTCTAAACTGAACTCTTAAATTAATAGTTTTTTAACGATGATGACCTTTATATGTGTAATAGACACAGTAATTTATATTTTTAATGTTCATTAAATTAAAATTAATTCAAGGTGGATGAAATTACATACAAATCTCTAAGTCTTGATGTAACACATCTTTATAATTATCTGATTACATGTAACAATTTTAGTTATGAAATAGTTTTGAAAACAAATCGTAAATATGTATATAAAAAAAATATATTTCATATATAAAGTCATTGTTGACTTGTCTCGCTGTGTTATTGTGTTATGTCTCTCCGTGCCTATCAGTTATATTATTTTATATATCCACGAAAAGGTTAAATTTTAATTGAAAATTTGTAATAAGTACAACAAAATAGAGCGTTGATCGATCGATTTATCAATTTCCGGTAATTTTGTAAATGTCATCTATAATGATTCCATATATTTTTGTAAATCGATCGTCGATCAATTTAACGAAACGTGACTATTTTTTAAACTTTTTAAACTTTAGCATACAAGAACTTTAACCTTTTAAAACGATTTATATTTCTTCAATTAACGTCCGTTTACACTTTATACTGATAATAAAGAGTTTTTATCTTCGCATGTGACTATATTAAAAGTGATAAAAAAATGTGTAATTCTTGAAGTATGGAGGTTTTATTTAAACTTGTTTGTTTAATGAGTGGGTTCTAAAATAAGAAGATTTTAAAATTTTATGTGGTCGGTTGTTCGTATTCTTTATTAAAATTAATGTATTCTTTATTTTCGACTGTTAAATAATTTTGCCAAATTATGTGTTGCGGAACTAAGCTTATTTTAGATTTTATGAACAGGTTGATTTGGTAGAAACACATGTGTGTATATGAACTGTTATCACGAAAACTATCAATGTTCAGGGAAACATTATAAAATGATCCTCTCAGACGAAGAAAAAATATTTTCAAAAATTTGTAGGGTGTATGAAAAATGGATAAATAATAAGTGGTACTTTCTTTGATTACACGGAAAATTTTGCTTTAATATCCTCAGCGCAAAATATGTTCAAAAATGAAAATCTTACTATTATTTAAAATAATATTTTTCACTGGATATCTTTCTAAAAAGTATAATGGGAAATGAACATTTATGTGACCAAGATAATTTTCATAGTTAGTAATGAAATTTGCCCTATTTATTGGAAAAATTCTAAATTTTTGAACCAATTCATGCAGGATTTCACCATTTTTAATGGTAGAATCATTTGGTTATTTTTGACGTGCTTTATGATATTTTTTATATCATTTTCCAGATTTTCCGAAAATTTGAATGATTGAAAGGGGCCATAGCGTTTTTAAATATAATAAAATTCCATTTGTGTGAAAAACTCAATAATTATAAATTTTTATTTATTTATGTATATATATATATATATATATATATATATATATATATATATATATATATATATATATATACATATATATATATATATATATATATATATACATATATATATATATATATATATATATATATATATATATATATATATATATATATATATATATATATATATATATATATATATATACATATATAAATATATATATATATATATATATATATATATATATATATATATATATGTTTATATATATATATATATATATATATATATATATATATATATATATATATATATATTATATATATATATACAAATATATATATATATATATATATATATATATATATATATATATATATATATATATATTATATATATATATATATATAAATATATATATATATATATATATATATATATATATATATATATATATATATATATAAAGGGTTTCCCAATAACCGGTACAGATTTGACAAATCGGGTATTTTGGCTCTGGCACCACTAATGTCATTCTTTCTTTGACAGTATATTATTTCTAGTTGACGAAATGAGACGCTTAACGCTTCAACAAAACTGGGAAATGTTGGAAATTTACTGCCACAATAAAGATAATTGGTTCGAATCCGCAAGAAAAAATCATAAAAATTTGGTCAAAACACGGGACCCACACGCGGTGTCAAGAAGTTTGTGCATAAAGTGCGTGATACGGGCTACCTAGTCGACAATCCAACGCGTTTTCGTGCTTGTCGTTTTCGTTCAGCGGAAAATATCACCACGGTTGCCGAAAATGTACGCGAACGGCCGAGAACAACAGAATCAACTACCGCCACATGTTAACATCTTTTTGCCATATCTTGAAGATATTGGTTTTGACGATCTTTGGTTCCAGCAAGATGGTGCGCCATGCCACAAATCGTGCGTTACAATGTTAAAACTGCGTCAAAAATTCGATGGCCGCATTATCAGTCGAAATGGGTACGTGAATTGGCCGGCAAGGAGCTGTAATTTGACGCCTTTGGATTTTTATTTGTGGGGTGCCGTGAAGGACAACTGTTATACGGATAATCTACAAACAATTGAGCATTTGAAAGCCAATATTGAACAACTATCGCCAAAATAAATCCGTTCACAATCCAAAATAAGTTCAGAAATTGGACCGACCGAATGGAGTATGCCAAGACCAGCCGCGGCTTTCATTTGAATGAAGTCATTTTCCATAAATAACCAGGAGAATTTTACTTTCAAACAATAAAATTTTGAAATGTATTAAGCCGTTTTTATTTTATTAAATTTTTAAATCTGAACTTCTTACTGGGGTACCCTTTATAAATATATATATATATATATATATATATATATATATATATATATATATATATATATATATATATATATATATATATATGCAAACCACCATTACACTCTTCCGACCCCTATTCCCTAGAAAAATACTGGTAGGAATCTCCAGCCTCCATTCAGATATAATTATGCAAGCAGTGTGTATTATTATGGTTATTAGATATTTTTTATTAATGGATCATTTTGTTAAGTACCCCTTACTCAACCGGTTTGCACCATTAGATGAGAATCGCCTCAAAACTAACACACATAAAATCTCTGGCAGGCAAATAATTCCCGACGAGAACATTACGGTCACTATGGATCAAGAAATTACATATGTCTATTCTTGTGAATTCACCACGTGGCAGGTCCCGTCGAGACACACTGAGCTCGGAGCCATTGAATACAGACGAAAGTCGCCTAGAATGTCTCACAAAAATAGACAGTTATCTTTCAGGTAGATTATACCAATCAAGATCTCGCCGCCCCAATTTTCGTATACCAGAAATCGCAGTTACTCACGCAACTCGAATAATAGCAACAATCGTCAGCTGTGCCATTGTTAGTACCACGCAACATTCGGCAATAATGCCTAATATCTACATATGGTTTGAACTTGCAAGTCGATTCAAAAATCGACATAACAACCGTGCCGAGATTCAATATCACGATTATTCACTAATTATGACAGAAATAAATATTGTCAGTACATAAGATTTGATCCCAGTTGCATCTGGATTGCGATTTAAGCAATACCGCTCAAACGTTTCAGCGATTCATGAACAAAGTTGTTAGGGGACTTGCGTTTGTTTTTGTATATATATTGGCGACATTCTTATTGCATCGCAAACTGAGGAACAACACAAATTGGAACAACTATTCTAAAAGTTAGTGGAGTTTGATGTTCACATCAAGACCACCAAGTGTATTTTTGGATCTAAACTTCATCAGCCACAAGATTACTCATGGTGGAAATTCACAATCAAAAGAACGAATCCATAGACAATTAGAGCTTTCCTAACTTCTACTTCAATTAAGTCCATTCAATAAACACTCGGTATGGTGAACTCCTATATCACCGATTTATCCCAAAACTCGACTTCGTAATATAATATATAGAAAAACCATCTTCGGCGCAACATCGTGACAAAATTTCTTTCAGTGACAAATCAAACGTCACATCAAAATTTATAAATATCACATATTTCTAGCCACTGTGGTTAGGGCGCACTCTCCCATGCCTCGTAAAAGACCTTCTAAAAGGGTATGTGACCCTAAGAATTTCACCACAGTCTCCTTGGCTTATCGTAGGAGGCGACAAACAAAAGTTGGATTGCTAGCCGCATCTGTAAAAACCTCATTGTTAAAAAAGTTAACAAACCGAAATATGGATATCGCAAAAATTATACCAGACCCACGCTTATGAGAAAGGACACGCAGTTTAGGATTGATATGTGGAACGTGCAGTCGCTAAGAAAACTAGGTGCGTTTGATGGCACTATATTAGCCATGAAAAATATCTCTTGGAACTCGTTGGTCTCCAGTGGCGCACTTTATCCATTCTCACAAACACAAAAAAACTGGCTATTAAAAATTCATCTGGTAGCTTTATTATTTGTTCATAGACAAGCTTAGCTGGGGCACATTTAAGATAGTACTTTAAGTATATTTAAGTAGTACTTTTGGTACTACTGGCGGTGAAAACACTCATCCAAGCCGTTTGGTTGTAGGTGATACGAGGTATAGACAAACACAAAGTTGGAATCTTTGACAATCTTTTTAAAGAATCGTCAAAACGATTGTGCGGCATTTCATAGCCCAAATGGCATTCGAATAAACTAGAATAAGCCAAATGGAGAAGTAATTGCCGTCTCGTGAATATATTCAGGTGCGACTGAAATTAGATGATAAGCTCGAACCAAATCGATCTTCGAGAATATCTTGCAACTTTTTAGATGCATGGAGAAGTTCCGAATATGGGATACTTAACCGGTTACGGTGAAGTACCGTTACTAAGTTGAACCTGCGGTAGCCCCAACATGATCTCTAGTCTTGATTTTTCTTTTTAACCAAGCACAGTGGAGATGATACTGGTGATGCCGATGGCCGACTTGATCCAACTTCTCGACTTGGCAGACCATTCACCATTCGCACTCGATGCCATCAAGCGCACAATATGGTTCGCTAAATGCAAGATTTTTTCAAGCGAAACAAAGTTCCCGTAAAAAACACTCTCAGAATGTACAATTCAACAACAAAACACACCGATGAATTGGCGCAGAGGTTAAAGCTGCGGCGTTTGGAACGGGAGGTCCCGGGTTCGAATCCCAACGTGAGAGGGTTGCAAAAGGGATTTTGAGCGTCTTCAATTTGCCTGGTGATGGCGTAAATCAGGACGTTAAAAATTTTAACCACGAAAGAGTTAAGAGAGCTTTGGCCCCAGAAAAGATTGCAGGGTTCCAACACGAAAAAAAAACACACATAATAAAATAAAAATAGGAATAGCAAGAAATTCGAATATAAAAATTTATTTTCTCAAAATGTATAACCTATGCGTTCTTAAGAATCTCTTTATCGGCCTGTCCTCATTCTTTCTATTTTTTAAATATGATACACTAACACTTTTAACACTTTTATTGCGTTAATGAAATACTAATTTAAAACATAAAGTTACATTACAATTTTTGTTCACTGAATATAATGAAATGAAAATTTAATATTTTGCCAAATATGTGTCATAAACGTAGTTTTTATAAGTTTAAGCTTGACTTGTGTTACATAAAAATAAAATAGTTGCACATGATAATCATCATATATGATCCATCGAACTCTTGCACGACCATTATGAAATAAAAGACTTAACAGGCACTGAGAAGAATTTTCTATACTTAACGTATGCTCGTTGCTTGTTTCAGGCTATAAAATTAAGAAACACTGAACATAATAATAAGACCACACTAAAAAAATTTAAACCAGGAAATACGAATAAGCTCATAAAAAGTAAAACAGTTTACATCGTCGTTTATCTCTTTAAAATATACATAGGTAGTGATCGTTGTATTTTCCGCCTTAAAAATTTCTATTTTAGTTTTCATAATAAATATCTTGTTCTTTTGATTGTTGATCTTTTATTTTTATTTTTTTTTTAATGTGGAAAATACATTACAAAAAAAATTAAAAAAAATTAAATCGCCTGCATATGATACTTGTTCACTTACGTAACGATCAATTTAATTGTTTTTCTTTTGTTGGTATTTGAATAGCATTTTCTTTTTCATCACGTTTTGATGGTTAATAAATGCTGAATATTTACACTACGACTTTTTTATTAACCGCGATCATACTAACCTTCTGTTTACCCAAATTTGAAGATATTAATTATTTGGATGTATCTATACTTGTATACAAAATACATTCGATCGATATTTTTATAATTTGCTACATCCATGCATATATGCATAATTTATGATCGTTATTAATTTAAGAAAAAAAGAGCAAATTAATTTTCAACAAATTTCGCAAACCGACAACATTCACTTAATTATTATTTATCTGGAATACATAAAATAAAATAAATTGCAAAAATTCATTCTTATTTTTCTTCAAAAAAATTGCATTATATAAATTGTGCAACGGAAACGTATGAAGATATTGTCCGTTTGTAGAGCATTTTTGAAAATCAACGGAAATATATGATCGCGATTTTGTTGTGCTGGTAAAATTGTAAATAAATTAAAATTATAAGCAGATCATAATTTTATGATTTCATATTGTAGATGAAAAAGCCAACATTTGGGAGAACTACTGTTTAAGCTTTTTATAAGGCAATTTTACGTAGAAACATCGTAATACTTTTGAGCCGTAATGTTTTTAGTTTTTTACGTTTGATTTTTACATAATTATGAATGAACTTGACATTGATCGGCATCATAATCGATTAAAAAAGAGAAAATATTCACAAGAAATTGGCAATGGGAATGTTTGATTTTATTGCTAGGGGGATCTTCTTTTTATGATATATTATGATATATTGAATAAAATAGTGTAATTGTCATTGTAATCAAGCTGTCCTATTTGTCCTGATTCTAACTGTCGAGTTATGAATAAGTCAGATGACTTAGATGATTCTCTGGTACTAAACATTTTGTGGGATTACCCAGCATAATATATTATAATGACATACATATTTTATACAGATGACCTCTCTTTTGACACAGATAACTCAATTTGCTTTAAATATTATAAAGTGTTAATTGATTCGATTTGGATTAATCAACATACAATTGTTGAGTTATTGATATTGAACGTGGACATTTTTATTTAATGTACATAAATCAAAATTGCACAGCCTTAGTTTGGTACAAGCAATCAAGGTGGGTCAGCCGAGCTAAATCTACTACTACTATGTTTCTTTTATTGTAGATCAGTTTCCGAACGAATGGCATAGTTGTAATTTATTCATTTCATTTCATTGCCAGTTGCCTCCAGTTTCGACATCCTATGTCACGCAAAGCTTTGTTCTATGTTATCACGCCGGCGAAGTCTAGGTCTTCTTCTTGTCATAAGTAAGAAAATAAATAGTTCTGAAAATAAATAATTTCAGCGGTATCGTATTTCGAGGATGTATTATTTTTAGTAACCATACTGAAAGATCCAATTCGTCAGCAATTACATCGTCCGTGGGAGCGCCCATTACCTAATGATTCTTATGATTAACTAATTCTTTTGCTACAACTCTGACAATTTGTCTAAATAACCTTGATGGAGTGAAATGCATGCTTGCTACGGGTGTGGTATTATATTCCAAGTTTCTATACTGATATTGACTCAACTCATTTACCTCGTAGCATCACTTTAGAATATTCTTTGCAATTGCCACTCCCTTTTCTGCCATTCCATTGCTTTGTGGATATCTGGGACTAGAAAATTTGAATAGTACATTGAACTTCCTTGAGAATTTTTGATATTCCGATCAGTTGAATGGAACATTATCGCTCGTAATGATCGATGGATATTCGATTATAGAATATTGAGCAACACTTTTCAATAATATGAGCAGACGTTTTATTATCAGAAAATTAATCAGAAAATTCGAATATGTGTCAAAAATAAACACAAAATCCCGATCAGCATATTCAAATAAATCCATGGATACAATATGAATTGGATATTTCGGGTTAATTTCCTGAACCAGTGGTTCCTTTTGATTGGCCCGCTTAAACTTTTCACAAATGTTGCATATGAAGCTACAATGTCCTTGATTTGTGTCTTCATTCCCGGCCAGAAATATAACATTCTTGCTTTTTCAGAGTCGTTCATTTTCAGATGCGTGGTTCGTGCAATCATCGGTTGTAATTTCGTTGCAATTACCAGACGGTGATTTCTGAACAAGAGCTCATTTTCAAAATGTAATTCCAACTTGTACTTATGGAACAACCCACAAAAATCATTCAACGATCGGTATTCAGGACACGTACCACTCACGTATTCACACACACGTCTGATATTTTCATCGGATTCCAATATCCGTTTGTAATAGTCATAATTGTCCTTTGTGGCATCGTGAATGACCCCAGATAATTCCATTTCTTCCGAGTTTATATTTTTCTCAAATTGTGCTCGAGAGGGCCAGTCGACAAGTACATCGAACAATGTTTCCAAACAAATTGCGAAAATTTCGATTTTCGTTTGTTCCTTTTCCTTGGTTTTGTCGTTGACGAAAAAATCACGTTTCCAGTTCTTCCAATCAGTCGACAAATTTGAACAATCAGTTTTCTTATCTTTCCATGTGTCCGACATGTTGATGAATTTCCGGTGAAAATTAATTTAAATCCAAGAAATGTTGATCAACACGTAACTTTCGAGCTTCAGTTTTGTCCGATGAATAATTATTTGTACCCGATGATTCGATTTTCTGATGATTTTTCCTATGAAATTGCTGTTGTTTACGATGGTGAAATTCCAAATTATCCAGCATCGTAAGCTTTTATATCTACCCGTAAATCGTTCTTCAAAGTTATAGTTGACCGAGGTAATTAAAGTCTGGCAAGCAGCCAGTCATCAGTACCGAAATTTACACTCCAGATGCTCCTAGATGTCGTCAAGGACTTAGACTAGTGTATCTATATTTGAAATACGAGTAGTTTGACCTGAACATTAGTACCTTGGAGTGTTGGATAACTTCGGTAATACTGTAGATGAAAGAAATAAAGATCCAAGGATCAATGTGAGAGCCTTGTGGAACCCTCGAAGTTGCTTTAATGGTTTTGATTTTTTATGTTTCTTCGTTTTGCTTGGTTGATGCTATTATATGCTTTTTGGAAATCGATGAAGACCTGATACATGCTGACTCACAACATTTTTCAACCATTGTGAAATCCAGTCGTAATCCAATCTGTTATAGTCTCCCATAGTAGAGGTGGATTGCAAGAGTTGCACCTCCGTTTTAAACAAGCTCCATCGATACCAGAGGCATTGCTATTCTTTAACTTAACGATAGCTGCCTCTTCCAATTATATTGTGGGGTGTGAAACATCGTCATCCCTATTACATCGTCATCCCTATTTATTAGGATTTGAAAGTAGAACTGCCATTCCGAGAGAACATTAATTTAATTTGTTCTCAGATCACCATTCCTTTCTCTGATGGCGGTGGATCTAGGTTGAAAAGCTTTGGGCTTTAGCAAAGCAATCTCTTTTTAGCGCATGATCGTAGAGGCTGTCAATGCAGCTCTAATGCTTAAACTTTAAATTTAAAGAAATTTATTGGTTTCTTTTCTAGCGTTCATAGATATTTCATTCGCCGGTTAAGGGTTTTCCATATTAGCCATTGTTAACGCAATTTCTGCGTATTCGCAACGCTACGTTCCAACTGGCCATCATATCATTACTGTTACTCACTTAATGCAAGCTGGGCCGATGATATGTGTTCTAAGTTCTGCGCTCCTACCGATTATAGAGCATTTAAATCACTTAATTGATGTCTTTTCGCGGTATATAATTGATGACGTATTCTACCTCGGTAAAACAAAAATGCTTGACATCATCTGATTTGTGTTTGGTAGGTGCATCAATTTTGACAATCGTTATGGTAAATTTGTAGGTGCGCGGAAAAAATGTAGGTGTCGCATATTAATTAGATAGAAGATAACGTGTTGATTCACGTGGCGATGTATATGGAAATCGACAGTAACTTTTTCTCCATTGTGATGGCCGGAGTAGTAGAGATTTTAAACATTGGTGGCGGTCACTTTTTGAGCTCTTGTAGATACGACACGACAAATGCAATTATCCGCTTGACTAGAATGTTTTTGGAGGTCCTCAGGTCTTAGAAAACTTAGTACGTTTCATGTTCCAATTTTTATAGAGTGGTCAGAATACAGTTTCCAAAATCGTTATTGTGATGAACCCAATGTATTAATCCAAGACCTTTAAGTGGGGTTCTTATAGCAAAGAGTTTTATGAGAGTGAATAGTTAGCCAGCCGCTCAACCCAGTTTTATATTTGTGGGTCACGCAATGGTGATGGGGTTACATCGTTAGGATCCCAGTCTCAAGCCTTGGATGTTTCTTGGAACTTATTATCTCTTAGACCCACGATTACGGTGCAGGGACTAGGATACCCAGTACCAGCGACTTTGAAAAGTGGGCAAGCGGGCTTCCAGTCATCGACATCCGCAGCGACCTTAATGCTTTAGTAGTGAAAAGCTTAGCTCCTCGAGCAGATAGAAGTATAAGCCCGACCTGCGTTAATAAGGCAATGAAATGACCTCAAAAGTTATCTCGCTTGAGAGCCAGAATAATGAATTAAAGATTAAATGCCAGCAATACGAGGGGCAATGTGAAAGATGGTACAGAGTCGTAATAAGAGGTCTACCGTCTTCTACCGATCGCGAAGAGATCAAAGCAGCAATCGAGGATCATGGTCATAAAGCAACCAACATTGTCAACGTACATAAAAGTCAATAATTAATAATGAGAAAATTATTATACACTTCCCATTGTTTTACGTTGACCTGTTGCAAGGAGAAACCAAAACAGACATATACGGAATTGAGAGCCAAAAAAGTTAACAGATATACCTCAGTGTACAAATTGCCAACAGTTAGGACACACGAAAAACTTCTGTAATAGACAAGCCAAATGTGTCAAATGTGCAGAGAACCATCAAACAAATCAATGTCAAAAACCATGAAATGTTATGCAAACTTGTGCATTTCGCGGAGAAAAAGTACATCCTTGGCTAGTTACAAGGGTTGCCAGGTATATCAGAAAAAGCTAAATGCTCAGCTGCCGAAAAAAGTATCAGTAATTCAGCGCCTACAGCAAAAGCTTAACAAAAAATACGATAGTGTTAGAGATGGGGTCTCCTACGCCCAGGTGTATCAAAACCATAAATAACAATGAAAATCAAGAAATCTAAATCAGGCAAAAACCTGTAATTAACGAGCCAACCATTAGTAATATAATGACGCTGCTTACCGAATTGTAGGCTAAAATGAGACAAAATTTCAGCCTACAATTCAGTCTTACTAACAGGGTGGGAAACTGGAAGATAATTCCAAGCTACCAAACAAAACACATGAGAACCGTTGTCATTAAAAAGAAAATAAAACGAAATTATTTAGAGGGAATTCGAACAACCTGATTGAGTTAAAAGTTTGTCTCAAAACTAAGTAAGAACTCGAAATACAAGCTGGATATTTTATTAACACTATGCGCGAAGCAGTCAAAGAGGGCACACCCGTATTAAGGGTGAAAGATGTACAAGAGATCAATTACCCACTGGAGATTCGTGAACTAATAAAAAAAGGCGTAAAAAAGACGAATATTGCATAGAACCAGAAATATTATCGATACAAAAGAATTTAACCTATTAATTAAAGAGCAGAGAGAGACTTGTACTGAAAATTATCTGATAGGTCTGGGTCCTGGAGCGGACAAAAAGAGAATACTCTTTGGAATGCTACTATATAAGACACCAATAATCTAAGTGCCACCTTTAAAAACACAAATGGAGAATGGGTGTGTCGTAATAATGACCTATACTGTTTGCAAAACATCTGAGATCAGGTTTTCAACCACACGATATTCAATCTAGGATTGAACCCAAACCAGTCTATAGATCTCCAATAAATATTAGTAGTGTAACCCCACTAGAAGTCGCACAAGAAATAGATACGAAGCTGAATCCCAAAAAGTCGCCTGAAATTGATGAAATTTCCCCAAGGCAGTTAAAGGAGTTATCAAAGAGAGCAGTTATTATGTTAATTTATATGTGCCTGAGTGTTTCAAGGCTGCTCAAATAGTAATGATAAAAAACCCAGATATACGCGGGGAGCGTAACTGACATCATACAGGCCGATCTCTTTGTTACCTACTATCCAAAAGTTGTTTGAGAGGTTATTATTGAAACGACTAAAACCAATGATCATTATACCTGATTTTCAGTTTGGATTCAGGAACAAACACTCCAGCATTGATCAAGTTTATCGCGTGACCACAAAGATAGAACAAAATTTTGAAGAGAAGAAATATTACCCTGCCATATTTCTAGACGAATCACAGGCTTTCGATAGAGTGTGGCATGATGGTCTCATCTATAATACTGTGAAATTTAGAGTATCACACGAAGATACATACTCTAATTTTTACTCAGCCAGAGCAGGAGTGCCCCAAAGTAGCGTATTAGGACCTTTCTTATATCTTCTCTACACTTTCGATATACCGACAACGGAAACAACATTTGAACCCAAATGGGTTGAATGAAGTTATTCAGGAATTTGCAAACAATCATGAAAGAAGATTACTCCATCATATCAATACTGAAGTAATACAACTTCTTGACCCAATGCAAGAACTAAGACGCCTTAAGAAAATTAAACCGCATGAGCTAGTCATCTAATAATTGCAGATCCGTTGTTGGGAGAAGAATATTTATTCTTTGAAAAAAAAAAAAAAAATGAACCACATTTTCAAATCATTTGTTCCCACGTATAATTTTAGCATTCAATACGAGTATTACAATTACCGGAAGCCACAACGAGAGATTAATGCATGCAGTCAATCAAGAATTAAACGATGCTCAATTCAGACTCGTCAAAGCCACAACCCAGACCTCCATACTTCAATAACGTATAAGATCTAATTTATTAAAGAGCAAGGATTCAGGAATTAAACAAAGATCACAAATGTCGATAACAGTAGTCTCAACACCTCTCTAAATGAGTAATCTTTTCAAGCTGAAAAATTATTTAAACTTATTTAAATTTTAAAAACTAAAAATACATTTGTAAAGATTTAGCATAAAAATAACTTTATCATATTTTTATATTTTCGATGCGATAATTTGTTTGGATAACAAAAACTTGTCGTCAAGCTATCAAAACCGCAACAAACAATCAAAAGTTTGTGCATCCGTATTATTTTTTATTGCTAATATTCTAATCTTAAACTCACAATGTCATTGATATTTTAATAGATGACACGCAAAATAGGTTTTTCCATTTTACATATTGCATTAAAGAATACAATGTACGGATTGCCTAGTTCTTTAGTTATCTAATCTTACGTTATTTATCGACGTTGATCATAAATATTTTTAAAAATCTAATATAGTGAACTAATATGTGGCTATTTCTAAACAACATATTATATATTATGTAAAAAATGTAAACCCGATTATAAATAATCTGTATAAATTAATTTGTGTATCAATCCGGTTTAACTGGTCAAACTTACGAGCTCTAAATACTTAAAAGATTTACGTGTAAACTATAGTAGTTTATGTTGTAATTAATAGCACAAGTCCTTTAGTCATTAAAAATGATAAAATATTTAACAATTTTGACACGGAAATGTAATTTATATTCTTCTTCAAATCATCTTTGTCTGTTAAATAAAAGTAGCAACAAATTTTGCAAAAAACAAAATCATAAATTTATATCTCTCAAGTTCATCTTATCCTACTGTACAATAGCTTTGAGTGTGGGTTGACTAAATCTCTAACCGATTTATCAAACCATAAAACACAGTGACATACCCGAGTATAAAGAAATATCGATACAAATTTTTAATTTCTCCGCCATTGGAGTCATTTTTAAAGTTCTGTGACATTTATCAATTATGATAATAGAAAAAAATAAAAAGTCGTTTTGAAAATATTCAACATTATTTTGAATAGATCTAATATGCGGATCGATAGTATTTTTGTCATTTGCCCACCTTGAAAAGTTGTCTTTAATTATTTATTTATGCTGATATGTGGAGCTTTTTAGAGGTTTATTTTTAATATGTTTATTTTTTTATAGATTTTATGTTTTAAGTTGGTTTTGGCAAACTCAAATGTTTTCGATTTTTGTTCGTCTCAAATAGGTGTGAAATGCTTAAATATTATGGTTAATGTCACTTTAAATGCAAATATTTAATATCAAAACCTTGTAGTGCTGATATTTCATCACTATGTCCCGGAGCATTAGATAAGTGGCCCTGATCTGACGAACGAACTCTACTGGTTGCAACATTTAATTGTTCATGAGTAAACAAACAGCGGTTGTCGTAATAAAATTTCAACTTTTTGAAATGTTTGTCTCTGCAATATATTTATAGCAATTTCAAAAACTAGAATGACTAAAAACGGAGTACGCATAAAAGAAAAAGGTAAAAGGACGCCTGAATAAATGAATCCGAGGAATAAAATTCGTGTATTACGTGCAATAATTACTGCCAAAAAATATTCACAACTAATATTATTTTTTTGCATTTTTTCAGACGCATTAAAGTTCCTTTCACCAATGTATGTAAATTGTATGTAAATTACGTATGAGTAACACAATACGAATATTTCAAAACTAATTTATGTGGAGGTAAACCGCTAACAGTCAAAGAATTTAAAAGTTCAACAGGATAATTGTTTTATTTCCTAATATCATCGCAAACATCTGCATTAAAACTGTTTCATTTCCTGATACACGAATATACGATTCATAATTTCATAATTGATAATATGGCAATCATTATATTCTATCATTTCATATTTTATATTTTATATTTTATTTTTATATTTTATTATTTTATAATTTATTATTTCTCGATTTTAATCGCTCAATAATCTACCAATAATTTTTAAGTCATGTAGTGGACACGTTGATACTTCATCAACACTTGTCAGAGAAGTTGATTTAATGTATGAACACAGTAATGCTTGATACTGTATTTTCTAAATTTGGAATAGGTAACTTGGAAATATTATGCAAAGTTGGGCCACCAATCAAAAGAGTTGAAGACTCTTACTAAAGCAGTTGCTTTGCATGGAATTTGTAAAGAATTTAATTTATGAATGATCCCTTCTTGGACATGCATTTTTCCACAACTTGCGTGAGCCGTCAAACAAAATACATTGGTACCAAAATTACGATCTAATAATTCACGTAAACCCCAATTTATACCGTTGCATTGTTCGTTGTCTATAACTTTCCTCGAACTTGATAGAAACGCATTAAAATGGAATGCAATTTTATTTAACAAATTAATAATTAATTTTTTATTGGTTATAAAATACTAACTGTTGAAATCAAAAGTGCCTTGGCTGATTTAGATGGTCACCAACGTTTCCTTGTTTAAATCAATGAACTAAAATATCGGCGTGCATCGTCTAAATTTATAATCGCAACCAAATCCATTTCAAATGAAAAAGATATATCATTGATTTTCAAATCGTAATAGTATTTATCACGAAGATCATATTTATTTTCAATGAGCAAAATTTTACTGATCGGCATATTGTTTTGAACTTCTTCCAATTGATGTGCATCGCCTTTGCTTTTAACGTAAATTCATCTTTAAATTTGCTTTAATAGGGGTAGCAATTCAAAAAACTGATGATAACAAAATCGGGGGATACAGTTTAATGCTGTAGCTATATTTCTATCATCTACATCCAAAATTTAATTACACCACTCGATAGCTAAACGATCAAAGAATTCGTTACGTTAAGTGAGAACTGTAAGTCGCTTGCGCTTGCGGTGAAAATATTTTTCAAATAGCTACGTAGATGGAAGATGGTAGATGGTAGACGGTAGACGGTAGATGGTAGATGGAAGATGGTAGATGGTAGACGGTAGACGGTAGATGGTAGATGGTAGATGGTAAATGGTAAATGGTAGATTATAGATGGTAGATGGTAGATGGTAGATGGTAGATGGTAGAGGATAGATGGTAGATGGTAGATAGAAACTTCTTCAACAACACTAGGTAAAACATCTATTGATTGAAGGTTAACCAGAAATCCTGAAATTAATCCTGTAAGTCATTTGTTTCGTACTTTTCGTATCACAGACCTATTATTGTTAAAGTTATAACAAAATAATTATTTGTTTTTACTTGATTTCTTTCCTAAATCCGACGAACGTTAATACACTTCATGCTAAGTGAGTTCAGCCTTTCTTCTAACGTTCCCCAGAAATTTCGATGCATCGCATATGCCGTTTTCTTCCCAAAACATCCCAGCAGGCAAGTCATGGGAGAGAGACAAATGACTCATGCATGACTGTCTTGCATGACACGTATATAGAAATGTATCATAGATCGGGATTAATATGCATGCGTGACATGTCTGAGATCAATCGTATGTAACAGCTCATAGAAGAATTGTATGTGACAAGTCAAAAAAGATTACTATGTGACTCGCCATTATTGACGATGGTATAGGACAGTTCGTACGTGAATCGTATGTGATTTGTCTTAAATGATTATTTGGCGACCCGTTCCGATAATTCAATATCTAACGTCGTTTAAAGTAGGGTTCTTACAATTAAAGAGATTTTTTAATTTATTTAAATATTATTTGATATATTTCGGTTGTGTTTATTTATGAACTATGTTTAATTGGAAAATTATATTAAATTAATTTTGCAAATGTAATAGTGGAATGAAAATATATACAGTTTTATAGGGCAGCGCAAAAATTTTATAATCAATATCAGAAATTTTAAATGTTTCAATTCCAAGGAATGTTGACAATACTGGATATTTAAAAAAGTCATTTTTCATTTTGTATCTATATCCCACAATACTTTTATTTCCCACTCTTAAAATTGAAACTCTCGTACTTCCAATAAAAAAGTTTGTGAATGTTTCAGGACTTTAAAATGGTATAAACGTATTTTTTTTTAATATTTTTTATTTATTTTCCGAAAACATACATTTTATTATGGAAAACATCCAAATTGAATTTAAACTAAGTTAACATAATTATTTTTTATTTATTTTTTTTAACAATTGGTATTAAGAACATAATAAGTAAAGATAAACAAACAAAATATAAATTCAACATTCACTTACAATTACAATCTTAGCACAGTATATAAATTATTATAACCAACATCAATCACTTAAGAAACAAATAAATCAGTGGTACAATTCAGTGGTATATTCTTGAACGTAATCATTATATAATCGATTTTTTACTCTAGTTTTAAGGGCTCGAAGGGGCATATATGTCAATGAACGGTCGAGCTCGTTAAATAGTTTTAGTCCACGATAGAAAAAACTATCTTGGGATAGCTTATAAAGATAATTTGGTAAACGAAAGTATGCAGTGCCTCTGTTAACACGTTCAGTTATCTCATATTTTGTAGTCAATACGCTGTTACATTTTATATACTAACAGAATAAATTCATAATCCACCATCTTTGATATAAGCAAAAGCCTATAGCGAAACGGTTAGTATTCTCAAATGAAACCCTTTAATTGGTTTTATTGCCTAATTCTGGTAGGCCTGTAATTCTTTTATCATCGTTTTAACTGCTGACCCCCATACTTGTATTAAGTATAATAAATTTGAATGAAATGCAAAATAGCAATTTAATGAAAAAGAATGGAGAACAAATTGCCCGGTGCGTCGAAATACTGCTATATATGGAGCAATTTTACATTTGATGAAGTTAATATGTGTCGTCCAACTTAAGTTAAGATTCAGACCCAAATAAAAGATACTCTCTATACCCTGTCGACTTTTGCTGTATCTAGAATAATTTCCGAAGGGTCAATAAATAATGGCCGTTGGCAGAAAAAATTATAAATTTGATTTTTGATTTATTGAGTCGGAGTTTATTACCTTTAAAGTAATTATTTAGAATTTGTAGATCTGATTTTTTTAATTTGAAATTCCAAATTATCGCTGTCATTAACACCATAAATAATTGCAGCATCATCTGCGAACAGCTGTAGTTTGCCAAAAAGGTTTAATGAAAAAATGTCATTTATATAGATATTTAATTATATTTAATTCGGAAGTTCGATTATAGAGTTATTGCAAAATGTGTGTTGGCTATCTAATTTTTTATTTTAAATAGCTGCAAATTATTTTAATATTTTAATATCACTATTCCAGTATATAGTGCAAATTGTCGGAGTTCTGTAGTCTTCCAGCTGGGTAATGAACTCTTTTAAACTCATAAGTTGATTAGACATTCGTAGTGAATTACTTTTCGTTATCTTAAACGTTGATCCGTATTTTGAATCTGTCCAAAGTTGCTTTGTTTGTTATGAAATTTGATGCAATGGTGTTCCAGATATTATCTGGTTAAAAACCATTAATTGGTTTTGCTGCCTGAAGTTTTTGTAGAAAAACAAACACTTCCATTAAGCTTTAATCCCTTTTGGCAATATTAACCGCATTTTATTTAATCGACGGTTAATTAAAATACCATTTTTACTTAATATAGTTATATCCTCTACAAAAACGTCTAAAAACTCATTCACGCACAATGGGTTTCCTTGTCCCACAAAGCATCCGATGACGAATGGGTTTAAATTTGGGAGATCTAATACTGAACCCAAAATTTGGGTTGCAGTTTGCTGCACTGAAAACATTTTCTATCACTATTTGTATCTGTCGTAGTAGCCATGGCATTCGAATTTTTTGCATCACCGTTTGTGCCGCCGCCTTTACCGTCGCTTAACTTCTTTTTTTCGTATATATTTTGACATGATTAACTGTACTCCTGTCTATGCATTTGTAAATTTCACCGCCTCCTCGTTCCAATGTTTACTTAGTTCACAGTGCTCAATGCACTTTCTAACTTTAAATTTTGTTTTTCTATAATAAACGATTTAAAATACGTTAATTTTTCATACCGAAAATGAATTAATTACGTAAGGCAGTGTCGAAATGCCACCAAAAATTCATTGCAATTTTCAAGTTCTTTTTGCTGACGTTATTGAAATCGATAATTTTCCAGTATTTTATTCGGTGTAGATTCGTAATAAGCCACGCATTTATCCATAATTTCCATGTTATGTTTTTAGAAATTTGCACGAATAATTCTTTTTCCGTATCCTCGTCGCCAAATTTGTATGTATCTTGTAGATAAGTAAAACGCAGTTAAGTAATTTATAATATTGTCTATTACTAAAATACTGATCTTTATTATTTTAATTCATGACTTACTGAATGTATGAATATAGTTTTGAGTGAAAATAGCTTTCAATTGTCATGGTAGGTTGACTATGATGGTTAAGATTAACTCAAACAAAGCCATTTTGGTTGATGGTTGAGATTAGCTCAAACTAGAAAGACAATCTCTTAGTTCTTAGTGAACTAAAAAATTCTAAAACAAAAAAAATACATAGTTAAAATGTTATGAAAATATTCACTTGAAAGCTGGGAAAACTATAGAAAAGCTAGAAATATATATTTATATATATATATATATATATATATATATATATATATATATATATATATATATATATATATATAATCGTTAAGAAAGGAGCAACCGGAATGTTTCATGAATATGTTTATTGAAAATCAATACAAAACAAGTGAATTATGGAAAACCCTTAAATCCATATATAAAGCTAAAAAGTCGATGCAATGGTGTATCCAAATAAACAACAAAATACTCACCGATAGACAAAAACTAGCCATATATAAATTAGTGTTAAGGGTGATCGATCTTCACCATAGAACATCGCCGAAATACAGAATTGGAATTTTTCAGAAGCAGATAAGTGATTTATAAAATCTAGTTTTCAAGAAGTAACTAAACACCAAATAATAAAAAATAATATAAAAAAAAATTTCTCAATATGGAATAGATGGCATAAATAAGATGGTTTTGCTAGATTCGATAAGAAACATAAAGATCTCCAAAAAATTTACAGCTTTAATCAATAAACAATATAAATATTTTGGTGTTATTATTGATGAAAATTTTAATTTCAACTAGCATCTAGATTATATCACCAAAAACAGAAATAAAAAGCTAAGTCTTTTCAATAGATTTAAAAACAACTTATAATGCTATTAAGAACGCACATATAAGTGACTTGGTGGAAAAACTTAACATTGGAGTCATTATTTAACTGCGGTTAAATGTTAAAGCACAAAAATTTTTAACTATTCTTTGGTTGAAAACCACAATATTTCGTTACTCCGACATATTTTTTTTTCTAATAAGGGCATTTAAGGGTTATTGGATTTACCCCTCACTAATGTAATAATTTACCTAATTTTAATTATTATGTGCATAACTAAATAATTTATTAGTTATGTTAAATTTACGTATTTAGCGTTCTAGCTTCCATTTTTTTGAATACTCTATTAAAAACCACCTTGTACACTGTATATTGATGTCTTTTTATGCTTAAATTGTTTGATAATTTACTTAAAGTTTATTGCGCAGCTCATGGTCATCAATGTGCGAGCAATGTCAACAAACATACATTTTTTCGTTGTAATTTCAAAATTACTTTCTATTGCTTCCGAATTATTTTTACCATGAAAAATATCATCAAGATTTACTTTTAAAGTATTACATTTATTATTATTTTAAAACTATCAAAAGACATTGCATATTTGCTTACGTAATAAGTATTTTGAATTTTACATAAAACATCTTATGAAATGTAAAATACGGTGTTTTAATGTGTTTTTCATACAAATATGCGGGTGATATTACGAGTATACAAAGTAAATTCTCTCTTTAAATATTCCGGAAGAATGTCTAAGCGCTAGATATATAAATATATATTCAACACATCGTATGACACAATAAAAATGTTTCGCTCGTCGTTTACCACATAAAACACACATGTATGAATTTATATTTAATTGTCTGAATGACAATGAATAACATATTATCGTGTTATGCAATTTTCTTCCGAAATGAAAATGAAATGGTTTTTTGCACATTTTATTTTTATTACACATTTTTATTTCTCTTCTCCAACTTTTTTCAAGTTTGTATTAATATATTCTTTGCACTTATGTATAACTACTCGTATAAATAAAAGATCCGGAGGTTTGGTTTTTA
Organism: Tipula confusa; assembly: GCA_963556175.1. Classification (NCBI taxonomy): domain Eukaryota; kingdom Metazoa; phylum Arthropoda; class Insecta; order Diptera; family Tipulidae; genus Tipula; species Tipula confusa. The sequence goes on from OY744475.1 coordinate 80,273,599, forward strand.
TTGTTGGTAATTGATAATGTCGCCCGATGAATTTTTTTATTTTTATTATTCATTACTATTACAAGTACAACTAATTACATATAACTCGTATCATCTAGTAATTTGTCTTGCTATCTTTTGGTCAAGTTTGCCGAGATATTACCCATTTGTTAATCTCTAATATTTTCGACATCTTATTCTGGACTTCCAATTTTCATAGGCTTCTTTCTTTGTAGTAGTCGTACTCTATTTCTGTTAATCAGTATACAACGAATCTCAGAATTTCGTGTTGTCCGAGTTGCTGTATGTGCTTCCTCGCATGATTGGTTATTTCTTCCTTTTAACTTATAATAACCTAGGTGGCCGACCTGATGTTCAGGAATATCCACCCTCTTCGGAAGTCGGTCCCATGGATTCTAGGGTGACCAAACATTGCTACAAAATTCTACCAACGATCAAAAGAGTTACGAGGAACAATTTTCATTCCGAAGGAGCTCTATTACAATGAGATCACCAAACAATAAAATATTTGAAAAAAATGCAGCATTCAATGAAAAATGCACTTAATTATCAGAACAAATGCCGAGTGCATATATAAATATTATAAACAGTGAGGAGCTGTTAAATAAATTTAAGAAAATGGAGAAAATAATCGCACAGTCGGGCAATGAAGTTGCTGAACTCAATAGAGAGAACTCTACACTAAAAGAAAAGGGTAAAAATAGTAAAGCTGAGGATTCAGCATGAGTTAATAATCTGTCCTCAAACAATATTCAGCCATCATCCAGTCAACATGGTCATTCAAATAATCCCAACTGGTTGCTACGCGAATTTCCAGTCGTCTATCAACAGAATAATAGATTCAATGTTCTGAGTCAAGAAGGGTATTGATGAGGAAGAACTGAAAAACGAAGTTTCCGGTGCTGATAACAGAAATTCTAAGAAACGTAGGTGCACAAAAACGAAAAACTTAACAGAAAAACCCTAAATTACCACTGCTTCCGCGCATTATCGTGAGCAATATCAATAATTTCACTTTTTCAACAAAAAGTAATAAAACCACTAGTGAATCGTCAAAACCTTCCAGCTGGAGAGTGAAAAGACTTATAGAGTGACTTACCATCTTCCACTAGTCACGATGAAATTAAAGCAGACAGAAAAAATGATGTCGCAGGTATTACCAACATATGCAAAATGGTCACAACTAATGGTTTGAAAGACAGAAAACACTTTCCATTGTTTTACATCGACTTAAAAAGTCGATCAAACTCGTCAAACCAAATCGTTAAATGTGCTGAGGATCATCACACGACAAAATGTAATAAACAACCAAATATCGTGCCTACATGTGCTCTTTTTTAATAACAAGGATTTACTACAAATTATAAAGGATGCTGTGTATATCAGATAAAAATTAAAAATCAACAGAATAATAGATCAAGCGTAGTATAGCGAGTACAAACCAGAGCTGCTAAACTACAAACAACAATCACACCATCCACAGTTGGATAGTCCTATGCGAAAATCACCAAATTATCTGCTGATGAATCAAACCAAACCAACAAACACATAGAAGTTAATGACTAGTCTAATAAATTTGAAATTAATAAAATCCTTAGTCAAATTCAACAGACACTTGGTCACTTAGCAGAAAGGGTAGCAAAACGGGAAATAAATTTCTTTCTGCCAAGCAAAAAAAGTCAGCATATACACAAATGATTAGCTCGTCGTTCGTACGCATTGTAACCTGGAACGCTAATGAGCTAAACCACGAAGAACTGGAACTATTTCCCCATACAAACAACATAGATATTGCACTAATTTTAGAAACGCACTTCTCCAACAAAAGCTTTATCAGAATAAAGAGATTTAATTCCTACTGGACAACCCATCCTAGTGAAAGAGCCAGAGGTGGTTCAGCTGTACTAATTAAAACTAATATCAAACATAATCAACGAAAGGATATTCATGAAAGCTACATGCAAGCAACGGTTGTCTCAATCCAATATAATGGCGCAGATCTAAATAATGTTCTCCACGGCATACACCAACGTAGTTACAATTTAATACCGTCTTCAATAGACTCGGTTCAAGATTTAAGATTTATTATTGGAGGGGACTATAATATAAAACATACAGTTTGGGGCTCCAGGCTAATTTCTCCTGGGAAAGGAAATGCTTTGTTCAATGCCATTCATGAAGACAAATGCGAATACCTGTCTCCATGGGGCCAACGTATTGGCCAACGGATGCAAAAAGCATACCAGATCTACTTGATTTCTTCATTATAAAAGGTGTGTCATCAAGTCATCAAGAAAAAACAAAACCTTACTAACAGATCCACGGATTGGGATCTCTTCAGAGAAAACCTGGAAGAGCTAGTTGAATTAAAAGTTAGTATTAAAAGTAATGAAGAATTAGACCAACAAACAAACAATTTCATTAAATACACTCGTATGGCCCCCAGTCTAGCTATACTCCAGAATTAAAAGACAAAGCGGATATTGAAGTCAAATACTCGGCTGAAATCAGGGAACAAATCAAGGAAAGAAGAAAGGCATGGAGAATATGGCATCTCATCAGAAATCCCGCTGATAAGACAACTTTAAATCAAATAAGTAGCAAAGTCAATAGGTTAATCAAAAGCTTCAAATAACTACTTAAGTGGGCTAGGCCCAGAAATAGATAAGGACTACTCGTTATGGAAAGCAACCAGAAAATTTAGTCGACCTATAGTTCGATTACCACCTATAAGAAATGCTCAAGGCAGTTGGATTTGACAAGACAAAGAAAAAGCAGAAAACTCTTTGCTCAACACCTTGCAACAGTGTTTCAACCCCATGACATTAAATCCAACATTGACGTAACACCTGTTTACCAACCAAATCAGGATTTTAAAAGAATTACGCCAATAGAAATTGCTGAAGAAATTGACAAAACTCTGAACCAAAAAAAAGGCACCAGGGATTGATGAAATATCACCGGTTCTATTCAAGGAACTAAAGCAATCATCATGATCACATACTTATTTAATGCCTGTATGAGATTGAAGTATGTAGCCAAATCATTCAAAACGGCTCAAATAATTATGCTGAAGAAACCAGGTAAACCACAGATCAAAAAGCAACATCATACAGATCAATTTCACTGCAAATAACCTTATCAAAGCTGTTTGAAAACTACCAAAACGTCTAATGGTAAACGTTCCCAAAATGATACCACAAAACTATTGTCAGCTGCTTGAATCATACCTCTCTGATCGCCAATTCAAAGTCATCCATGAAGAAACATTTTTTGACTTTTATTCAACGCTAGCGGGGGTTCCACAGGGAAGCGTATTGGGACTTATCCTATATACCTTCTCTACGCTGCGGATATACCTACAACGAATAAAACTTTCATCGGCACGTTCGCTGACGAAACTGTAATATGTCAGTAGACGAATCACAACCAATTGCAGTGGAAAATCACACTTAATAAGCTCAAATCAACCTTTAGGCCTTTTGCGCTTCGACACAAAAATAACAGTCTACACATATACCTCCATGGGGTGCAAGTGCCGCAGGTTGAATCAGCAAAATACCTTGGTCTGCATTTAGATTCAAAGCTCAACTGGAAACATCACGTGAGACAAAAATCTGAACAGATACGATTAAAACAACGTCAACTGTACTGGTTAATTGGGCATCATTGCAAAATTAACCTGTACTGCAAAACACTAGTCTACCAGACTATCTTCAAACCAATATGAGAGTATGGTGCTCAGCTATAGAGTTGTACTCATAAATCCAATAGGGACAATATACACAGTAGTCAAAACAAATTTCTGTAAATGATCACCAAACAGGGAAATACACAATGATCTAGAAATAAAATTGAAGGACGACGTTATCCGGGAATCTGCCATAAAACATGAGAAGAGACTTCTTGCCCATATCAACGTTGGGGCAGTACAACTACTGGACAATGCAAATAAAGTAAGGCGGCTCAAACGAATCAAACCACATGAACTTACCGTATAAATATTATATCTCAAGGGAACTGGACTCTGGTCCAGGAGACCCACACAAGTTTATGCTTATCTCATAAGTACTAATGTTAACCCTACTAATGAATTAATAATGTTTAAGATTGTATAGTAGCCATTACCAATAAAGGTGTTTAAAAAAACAAAAAAATCTTCCCTGATGTATTTAATTCGTAGGATATCATTTCTTATGAATTCCAAAGCTTATTATGCTTGTATTTTTATATTAGCTTTCGTAGTACAGTAATTTGATATAGCCTTTAAGGCTGAATACCGTAAATCCTTACAGGGCATAAAACTTGTTGAGAGATATGTTTTAATAAGCCATTTTGCTTTTTTTTTATCAGGGAAGTTAACATGATTTGATTTTCATTCATTTAGCTTAATGCGCAATTTTTTAGTCCAGTTACTTACAAGGTTCCTAGTCCTTTGCAGTTCTGTGATTGTTTCTTTTGACGTAACCTTCAGTTGCTAGAATTTCAGTATCATCTGTGAAAGTAGCTATTGTTGTCTTGCTTGTGTAGGTAAATCAATTGTATAAAGTAAATGCTTAATCGAAGGCTTGCATCCAAAAAGATAGTGGGACATATTTTCTTTTTTTAAGCACATTCTTGATGAATTTAAATTTAATATTTTTTCAAACATAGTGGAACCATTGGAGTCTTTAAAATTTTCTGATTTTTGTAGAATTGTGGACTGGAAACTACTAGGCACATCTGGAAAGTATTCTGCTATCCTTTTCTTGCTAAAACGTTTTTTCCTTTATACTATCAAAGAGACAGATCTTTTTTCTTTACTCCTTTTTATCAGTATGAAACTGTTTCATTACTAACTTGAGGTTAAACATTGGCTTTGGTTATAATATCCTTTTTCAATTTTACATTTTAACTCATCAGCTGCAAAATTTTATTGATAAGTTGATTTGTCATATTTTAATGATGGAAGATGGAGGGCACCTAGTTTCTATCGAGCTTAGTATTTTTGGGTTTATTTTTATTCTCACGAGTTGCATGAGAAATTTTAGTCACCTATCACAAACCTCTGTGTACCATAGAATGTGTTTTTTAAACCAACTGTGCCTAATCTGGTGTTCGGATACTATGTATCTGCTGTATAATAGACGTACATAGTACGGTTTATAGGATGAAGTATAGTTAAAAGAATAAAAATGTAATAGACGAGAAGAGGAAGTCAGTGAGATACGGGTGAATTAATACAAGAAGAAGTGTTTTAATGGAACCATCAAATGATATAACCCTATCAACTAAACTAATTCTTAGCCTTGTTACTTTTGACATATGTAGTGGAATACCTTAGTTTGAGTAACAGTTTTTGGTACATTCCAAATATTTAATTTCCCCGGTACCTGCCATATTTGTCGGGTTTTCCCCTACCCACTCCCTAAGTAGGAACTAGTCCCTTCTTGAGTAATATGGCTTAAAACTCATCCAGTATGTCATCATTACACTAAACTAAAACAATAGTGACACTAATTTTTCTTGATTCGTAATTATAATTTCATAATCATGCGCATACACAACATAACTTCAACACAATCGAATTATTAAAATGGAATAAAATGCATCATATTTTAAGATAACCCCAAAAAGATAATTCGCATATCGTAATATTACAGTATATTATATGCAATTAATAATGGAAATACTTACAATTAACAATTTAAGTGAAGGACAACAATTCCGAAAAAATTATTAATTTTAAAATTAATTTGATTTATTTCATGAAAGTGAAAATGTTGTGTCGTACATTTTAGGAATAGGTCAAAAAAAAATTACATAAAAATAATCCTTTGATCCGGCACAAATCGTCTTTTACTCGCATATAATATCTAGATCACTAACTTGTACTTTTATTTTTATGCAATTAAAAAATTAAACAAATTTTGTCATAACAACATTTTTGTGGTTTAAATTACAGTACACATAATAATTTTTGAAGAAAAGTTGTAAAATTATTTAATATAAATAAAATCCATTCACTTTTATTTGCGTTACCCTCGGTCAAGCCAAATCTCGACACAACATATGACTTACATTTTAATTTTTTTTTTTTAGGTTAACAGATGAATTTTTACAATCATAGCTCGAGGCAGTAAACGTAAATCATGTTACATTCAATTTTTGGTATTAAAATAACGAAATAATTGAATTGTGTAAACGAAAAATTGGACAGAAGCAGGTATCAATATGGAATGAATGTTATATTTAGCCCACCCATTGAGCTTATGCAAATTGTAAGAAGTTTAAAATTCTATTTTCGATGTGATTGTTCGTTAATCTCTCTTTATATTTTCTTAATTTGTTTGCTATAATTCATTAAATAATTTTCGATATATCTTCATTTATCTAATTAAAAAGCTTAAATAATTAAAATACTTAATTAGCAAAGTTTATATAAAGAATCAAAATTCTTGGAAATTTTTGAAATTTTCCGATTTGGTTTATTAAGATATTTTAGGAAATTCTCTAAAATATCTCAATGTGATAATGTACGATTATCTTAAAACCTTTATAGTTTATGTAATACTTTACCCAATATAAGTGTCTTTGAAGTATCTGAAACCACACATAAATCCTCATTCCACAAATTTTTTTATTTTTAAATTTTGAATTAAATGGTAATGTGGAAAAAACTATTTTAGTTGGTATTAAATCTTATTTTCAAATAATATTATCTATTTACGTTGTGATTGAGTAGAACTATAGAAAAAACTATCATTACATTTTCGATACATAAAAATTTACTAACCGACCCCTGTGGTCGGTGGCACTCCCATACCTTGTAAAAAACGTTTAAATGAGCATTTTATCCTTAAAATTCGATCGCAGCATTCTTGGTTTCTCGTAGGAGTCGACTAAATAAAGGTTTGATCTCTGGGATGACTACCCGCATTCTAAACAAAATTCTTCTTTTTTTTTAAATAATTATAATACATAACCTTACATAAACTTACATAATATCTAACGGGCGGTCGAACTATAAGACCTGAGCGTGAACTACAGTTATTATATTGTACCGGATTCTGAACCGTCTATATGACTTCCTGATGACCATCGACATCTGTTTCAGATTCATCACTACTGGCTGTTTCATACTCATCTGAGTACACTTTGCTTGATTGATTGGTTAAAATGTACCACCTAGGACGAACCAGGAACTCCCGGAATTCCGGGCACCACCATACACCCATGTTGGAGCGGAAAGAATGTTAGTTATGACAGACTCGACCCGGTTACCTACACCTAATCGATCAAAAATTAGTATTTTTTTTTTTTTGTGTCGTGTACGGAAAGGAAAGGTAAGTTAGTAATGCCAAATTGGTCTGGTTTCCCGGTGGCCAATGTTTAACTATTATTAAGAAAGACTGCAAAAGGTGACTTACTCCTTACTCTGCAAAGAAACCCAAACGACCGAGCTAACAACTACAAGCAAAAACTCAAAGAGTTTCTTCAGGATTCCGCACGCAAAAAAGCACTGTGCGAGGGAAAAACTATTGAATGCTGGAATCTCGATGAGGTAACCACAAAAACAGAATTGTGTAACGCTCTTACTACGTAGTACCCTAATATTGGTATACTAACAGAGGAGAATATCAAGCGTTTGCTTACCACAAGGGAAGGAACCCAGACGGCATACATATGCGTACCAGCCAGGGATGCTATTGTAATCCTAGAGAAAACTCACGTTCGAGTGGAATCACAGATTGCGCGGTAACATCACACCTACCTGGTGCTATCGATGCCTTAACTTTGGTCATGTTGCAAGGCACTGTAGGAGTGAAGATGATAGAACTGGAGAGTGTTTACAATGCGGAGGAAAAGGCCATAAACCCAAGGATGTAAAGCACCACTAAAATGCGTATTGCTCAACCCTGAAAGCGGAAATCAACATGCTTCAGGCAGTTATAAATGCCAAGTTTACAAAAACGCGGTTAAAGCACTTATAAACAAACATATTTAAGTGCATACAAATCAACTTAAATCACTGTGAAGAAAGTGCCGATATTTTGCAGATTAGGGAACCGTATAGAATTCCTATAGATGACACAAGATGGTCTACAGATATATCGGAAAAGGCGGCTATCTACGTATGTAATAGACTACCATTTGAACAAAAAGCTGCGTGGGAAATTACTCATTATAGTTCCCGGTAATTTTAGCACCTGGGCAGTGGAATGGGGCACGGCTATACTGGAAACCATTACCAATCTTAATCTAGTGCTGCTCAATCACGGTACTACCAACACGTTTGACAATGGTAGAGGTAGTTCTATTATTGATGTAGCTGTTTAGAGCGCTCTCAAAACAGTTAGTGTGGAAAGTATGTGGAGACATTACCCTAAGTGATCACTTGGCAATTGTAATTGAGGTGAGATCACAAGCAAAATTTAAAAGAAAGAAACCACCCCCAAGGGCACAAAAGAATGGCTGGATGATCAAAAATTTAGACAGCACCATGCTAGAACACATGCTAAACTATGTTAAAACATTGGATGGAACGGTAGAGCAACAAACAAGTTGTATAATGCGAAGTCTATTTAATGCATGCAATCCAGCAATGCCGAGGAAAGGTCGTGGGAACAACAGATATCCACTCTACTGGTGGAATAATAACATTGCTGAACTCCTCAAAGAGTGTCTCAGGTCAAAGCGAAAGCATCAGAGAGCAAGAGAGAAGGACGAATACTTCAGGCTCCAAATAAAATATAAAATTAAACGTACTCAACTCAGAAAAGCCATATTGGAAAGCAAAAGTGATGCTTTTAGAGTGCGACGGGAGGAAGAAGAAAGTTAATCCATGGAACATGGCATACATGATTTTTATGAAAAAACTGAACAGTTTTATACCTCTTGCACCTGTTAATTCTTAAATTATGCGCAATATAGTTAAAACACTGTTCCTTGGGCAAGCAGAACCAAGTTTTATGTGGAACCGGCGGCGCCCTGCCGGGCCTACTCGGCCCGGTCCTCTGGAATATCATGTACGATTGAATATTAAGAATTCCAAAACCAAAAAATATGCAGACAATTGGCTATGCGGACGACATTGCAATAGTAGTAGTGGCAAAAAACATTTCACAAGTTACCTCAAGCTGTAACGAAACGATAGAGGACATAAGAAAGTGGCTACAATCAGCGGGTCTCCAACTTGTGGAACATAAAACCGAAGTGGTCCTAATGAGTAGCCGAAAGATGGTAGAGACCATCACAATTCGTGTGAGTGATCACTTTATTACTTCCGCGCAGAATCTGAAATACCTGGGTGTCCTCCTAGACCACAGGCTCAATTTCAAAGACCATTTTATACGCATCCCCGATATGGGCTGACTCAACTAATGTCAAGTCGTATATTAAAGGTGTAAAATCTGTTCATAGATTGACCACGACCCGAATAATCTGTGCTTTTCGAACCATCTCAGATGAAGCGGCTAACGTAATTGCACGGCGTTACCCAGTCGACATTGAAGCCAAAAAAGTCAAAGCCATTTACGTTAAAAAACACTCACAAATAGAAGAATAATGGAACCTGATAATGAGGAAAGTTTAGCCGAATGGTAACATAGATGTAGTCAATCCACGAGGGGTCGGTGGACGTACAAACTTATACTAGACGTAGCTAGAGAGAAATCATGGCGAGGTCAACTATTACCTCAACTATCACCGGGTCACGGGTGTTTCCGAGAATATCTTCATTAATACAAGTATGTCGAGGATCAATACTGCTTATGCTGCGATAATAAAATTCAAAACGCAGAGCACATCCTCATGGAATGCAAAAGATTCGATGAGAAGCGAAGGCGTATGGTGAATATAATAAAACAACCAGTAAATCCAGCCGGAATAGTGTAATATATGCTCATCTCCAAAGAAGCTTAGGAGACAATGACTGAAATTCTTGTAGAGATTATGAAACTCGTGCGATGTGACGAGCGAGCAACTTACCTTTTGAGGAGTCAACAAAGTGAACTGGGAGGAAAACTTAATAATTCAGTAAATAAATCAAGAGCAGCTAAGTCATCTGCCTCGGGCAGGAATGCCTTAATTGCTGGTACCGTGGGGGTAAAACAGGTCAATGGGAAGGGAGATGGATTTGCACGGTAAAACCCGTTGTCGTACGGAACACCGGGTTCCTACGTCTTTTTTGAAGATTTCCATCTTCCTACGTAAAACAAACAAAAACACACACACACACAGACAGGATATATAAATCAAATATAAGAGACATTTTTTTTCAGTTACTCAATATGATTCTTCCTTAATTATATATACAGGTAACTATTGACATAGAAATTACTTTAGTATTATATTAAACACAGTTTTACCAGGAGAGATGTATAGCGCCACAATTACGAATTCTCTACTACTTTGTGGAACGCATTTACTATTACAAATTTCTTCAATAGCAGACTGTGCTGCAACAAGAGATTATGATGCCCTTGAATGAACATCCATGTGAGAAGTGACTATATTGTTATATGGTCACTTTTATTTTGATAAATTGCTACTCTCCCCGCAATAACATTTTCTCGTTTATACTTTGCTATGCAAAGATACTTTGCTATGCAATTCGGAATATCGATGTTTTGCCCATCTTTTATATGTGTTTCCGACAATATAATTACTGTAGATTTTTTAAATACGCTGTCATTCAGATCGAGTGCATGTGCAATGAGACTTTGACTATTTATTGAATAAAAACTTATTCTTCTGCTATTGGAAATAAAACTTCCCAAAGACTCTGTAATTGGTATTCTATTGAGTGGAATCCACCTGCCATGGTGGAAAATGTTGGTTGCATCTTTTGTAGTGATATATAGACCATTAATACTCGTCACTCTCGATAAGGCAACATACACTAATCTCATCGAAAGTCCCACCCTGCGATTTATGTATCGTGATAGAACATGATGATACCAATGGGAAATGATTTCTCCAAACGTTAATTGTTTTATTATTATTCATTAGTATTACGGATGACCTTCGTAAAATAGGTAAACGACATTGCGATCAATATTGAGTTGTGCCATGTATCCTGCACATTTTTATTTGGGAAAATAAATCACACTTTCGAAACTTTTCCAATATCGTTGACATAATTTTCTGACTGTGCCATTAGCCAGACCATCCGAAACATCGATGTTTATGGTTATAATGTAATATGTTCCTTTAACAAATTTAAGTTCATATGGTAGCCCACCAGTATCTATTGTCGACATTTTATGCTATTTTTGTTTGATAAAAGCCTCCTGTTCTTTACTATGACATCCAGTGTAAATATATATGGCAATCGAAATAACTTTATCATCAGCATTTTTCAAAATAAAATTTTTATATTTATTAACAGAATCATTTGATGGAGTTCTTCTTCCGTCAATTATTCTACATTGCCAATTTTTGCTAACGCTGATGAGAACTGAACATTAGACAATGCCACAAGGACTTCCCAGTAATTTTTGATTTAATTTATTTATATATGCGTGTTGGTTGCTCTTACTGGGGGTAATTGGTGCAAATCTCCTATTAACATCATATATATTTCAGTGTCGGATTCCGATATCGATTCCGTTGTCATTAACTTTGAGTGTCCTCCATCCATTAATGGCGATTTCTAAAAAAAAAAAAAATTAAAATTAAAAAATAAATTTATTCAGGCAATAATATTTTCCTTAATACTTATAATATTTTATTTTTCTCCTTAGGCGTGACGCGCTTTCTCGATCGATACCCCATGCCAAATGTGCGTAACGGACGCAAAGAAGTTTCATGTCAAAAATTGTTAAACAACTACCCATTAAGTCCTAAATACTTAATGGCATGATATTTACTTGATCTACTAATTTATTTATGTAAATGAAAAACTTTAACATAAACAAATTTTAAATAAATTATGATTTTAAATGTATGTATAACAAGCCCCTATAGTTCGAAGCATTCACATTAGCCTGTAATCATATGTGTTAGGATAGTTAAACACTTACCAAATATTTTAAATATATTTATATTACATTAAAAAATACAAAGGGAATATTACTCTATTATCATCTGGTTTGAACACAAACCATAAAATCGTAATGAGTTGATTTCGTGTATTGTGTTATGAGATGCATATGTTGTTAAGTCTAATGTATGTATATTACTTAATAACCTTCAATATCATTTAGTATAGTAATAATAAAACTCTAATAGTCAAACTACTTTCGGGTATATCTCTAATCATCGTACATTTCATTGATCATTAAAACTCTTCGTATAACTCATACATACAGGTGAAGAAAGAGTTTCCAAACCCAAGATTAATTAACACATTTTAACATTCTATTAATGTAATTTTTGTGTCAAAGCTTTTTGTGTGTCTGAGAAGGTACAATAGAATTCTTTATGTTACCCATATATTATATTACCTATATAATATTATATTGACGAGTGATGCATTGTGTCTCATGATTTGTAGTTACTATAAAGATTTTTTTATGCAAATTAACGCTAAAATCGAAAAATTACGGAATATGTTTGCAAAACTTTAAGAATTGTGACAAAATTTAATTGTTTGGCGCGTACATTTATAATGAATAATATAACATCTGTCTGTGCAACAAATTCCAATTCGACGTTACCGCGCTTTTAACTATGTATAGTGAAAATCGATTGAATTACATAAAAAAAAAAACAAATGAAATTTTTGGTATTTTTATGAAGCGATATACATACTTAACATAATTTAGATAAAATACAAGTCTTAGACATAACATCACATCGCTTTACAACCATTTATTGATGATATCATGTAGATGACGAGAAAGTATATCGTTAAATTACGCACCTAACCCACACAAAGACTGCCATGTATCAGAACAAGTTTTAAATTTAGATCAGGATTTCTATTTCAGCACAACATGGATTTTATCTTCCTGGTCGTTGACGATATTAAAACTTGTTTATCGAAAAGAATTTGGTGTAACCTAAGAACCGCAAAAAATTTAATTAGCATATTATATATTGGCGATTAAGATATATTGTTGAGAATATACAGATGTATTCTATAATGTGAGTCCCCTTTCCGATATTTATATTATGATGTGTACGGTAGTAAAAAGTCAAGAATGAATTCTTTTCTAATTTGTTTAGAATTTTGAGCCAACGAGACGTATCCTGAAAATCGATTATGAATTATAAAATTATTAATATGTAATTTAGTGACATTTTGTGAAAATTTGTGAACATCCTTGAATTTCATAATTTCTTTTGAATTACTACAAAAATATATGTAGTTTGATATCGTTATTAGTTTTTTGTGATTTGGTTTCTTCGATTCGGTTTTTATCACATGATTTATCACGATACTCGTTTTAAAAAAAAAAAAAATTTTTTTTGTTCATCATAAATACATAATTAATTACGTTAATTATTTAAATGAATTGGCAATGAAATCGAATGTGTTTCTTGATCGATAGTATAGATTCATAATACGAAATTTGTCTACTTAAATGTATGCCATGTCGGAAAAATCTTATATAAATAAAATTTTAGTTTAGTTTGATTGATGCTGAATTTATTATAGTCGACCATGAAACTAGTTTTCGGCCAGTCTTTTTTTTTACTATATCTTGATTTTAATCAAACATTTAAATGTGTCGACAACCACAGGTTTTTGTGATCCCTTGAGATAAATTTATCGTTTGAATAATTTATTAGTTACATTTTGTTTTATACTATTCTATTACTGATCAGTTGGGAACAGGATACTGATTACTTTTACATCTCGCACTCACTTATACGAACCTCTGGTTCGATAGATTGAAGAATTCGTATTGTTCAAATAGATTCCAAAAATTTAAAAATTTTGGACTAAAGTGAATTTTCCCACGTTTTTTTTTATACTTTTAGTATACTTTCAGGAATACAATAGAAGTTGTTGATCTTGTAAATATTTTTTATGCGCATTTTTATATATAAGTATGCATCATGATCATATGGAAATTCCAAAAGATAGAAGGATCTTTATAACAGCTAAACTACTGAAAGTCATGATTTATGTTCAGAAAAAGAAATAAATGGTACGAGGTGGTCATTTAAGATGATTTACATTGAATTTTCTATTTAGCTAAGGATGTTTCCTGATAAACCATGTTACTAGCGAGATCGGTGTTTTTTTTTATAACAGGCGATTATCATACTCAAAAATATATTATTTTAAGGAACGATCACAGTTTAACAATTTAGTTGCGGGTTTGTAAAATTTAAAAGCTAAACAAATTCACTTAAGTAATTTTGAAATCGAAAATTGGTTTGTTTGGCCTTATAATAAGACCCTATCTTAGTTTTTCATATAATTTAAAAAAATAGTATCAACAATCATCAGTTTCGATCCCAAGCTAGTTACTCGTATTGTTCTAGCAGCTTAGAAGAAACTTAGTTGTTCTGCCTAGCAACTCTATTCTAAGAAATCGCTGACCGAGGCATCATATTCGCAGATCATTTACTTCATGAAAATAATCAAGAATTTCCATGAAATTCCCAATCCCAAAATAAGGACATCACTTGGCAACAGGATACACGTGCAAAATAACCAGTCCTCACTATACCTTATACCAAAACCAATGTTATCTTTAAAATTGTTGGAGAAGTTATCGTTATTCTTTGTTTAAGCTTACCGGTTGTCAACAAATTAGAATATCGTTCCTGATAGTTGTTCAGTGTCAGAAATTTTTAATTTGATTACGTAAATTAGAATTTGTAATTTGTAACAATTGAAATAAAACTCTTAGAAGATTGGATTTTTATAATAATGGTTTTTATTGAGATGATTATAGGTTAGCATTTCACAGACAAAAAATTGTCATTAAAATTGACATAATTGTCATTATGTCGGCCACTCGGTCTTCGGACGATGTTTGAACCATTTCATACTTCAATGCTTGAACATAATCTCGTTTAAACATGTATTTTACATCCAAATGCTTCATTCGTTTGTATTCACATTGCTCCTCAGCAATTTTGATGCAAGATGTAATGTCTTCATGTATTGGAATTGGTTCATTGTAATTGGTCTTCAGTTCAACCAACAATTTCTTTATCCATTGGCCCTCACTAATAGCTTCATAGAGAGTGCAATGTACTCAGCTTCAGTCGACGGTTTACTAACAGTTGGCTGCTTACGTGATGACCAACTGACTGTGTTTCCAAATAACTTGAACACACTTGGCCAATCTGAATCACTGTGGCCAACCAATGTCTTTGCTTCGACTTCTTTCTTTTAAACCATTTTCATGTCAATGGTGCCACGAATGTAACTCAAAATCCGTTTCGCGTATAATTGAAATGAGTTTCGCTGAAAAAATTTTGAAAACGGCTGAAATGTCCAGTTGAGACACACAAATCTGGTCTGGTAGTCACATGTGCATAAATTAAACACCCAATCAATTCACGATATAGATGATTCGAATATTTTCCATTTTGACTCACATCAACATGTAAACCCTTTTCCATTGGTGTCGATTTAAGTTTATAATTTTGCATTCCAAACTTTTGCAAAACTTTCTCAAAATATGTTGACTGATTCATCGTAATGGTGCCCTTTTCGATGTTTTGATCAACCTGCATTCCCAAAAATGAGCTCGCTTTACCAACATCAGTCATATCACATTTATTTGATAGAAGTTTCTTCACAGCTCCAATCATTTTGATATATCGGCAAAATATCAATGTATCATCGACGTATAATAACTACATAAGATATGATTCCATTTGGCCTTCCGTACAAACATTGATCTGATTGGCAGCGCTTGAATTCAATTCGAAACATGAAATTATTAAACTTCTCGTTTCATGCACGCGATGCTTGTTTCAGTCCATAAAGTGCTTTGTTTAATTTGCACACTTTATCATCTTGTCTCCTCTGGAACAGACCCTCTGGAAGTCGCATATAAATGTCTTCGTTGAAATCACCGTTCAAAAATGCGCACTTAACGTCCATATCATAACGATTGGCAATGGACAGCAAAATTTTCAATGTAACTAATTTTGCTACTGGTGCATATGTTTTATCATAATCGAATCCTATAGCTTTTGAGTAAAACCACGTGCTAGCAATCTTGCATTGTACTTATCAGTGAACCATCAGCTTTTCTTTTCAACTTAAAGACCCATTTGTTTGTAATGGCACTTCTACTTTTTGGTAAATCACAAACAGTCCAAGTTTTGTTCTTCCCTCATAGTTGCCCATTCACCATATCGATTAGGTGCTCGCCGACTTCGTAAATTTTGTCGTGGGATTGTCCTGTCGTTGTTACCAATGCAATTTGAATTTGCACTGTTGATACTTTCTTGGTTGTCACCGGGGTCATCCAAATTTACACCGTGGAACTGATGCATGCCGTTACCAGCACAATCCATATTGATGCTGTGGATTTTTCAATTTTCGTTGTCATCTGACTGCATATCATTACTTTTGTCGAATGACTAGTCACTTGTATCATTCATTCCTCGACCACTCGAACTGTCATGATTAACCGCCTCAATCGATTATTTTAATCAATTTTTCTCGATTTAAAACCGATGACTCGTTGGAAGTTGCACTTCTGCCCATTATTTGTTGTTGTTGTTCTATATCCCATAGACGATATGTACCATATGATGAATCATATCCGAGCATGATACATTTCGATAATTTTTGCTGTAACTGCACTTGTTGGTGATCGATTTTTTAAATAATTTGCAGTGATGATAGCTTTGAGTATCAAGTTTTTGGAATTGATTCATACAACCCCATGGCAATGGGTTCTTTTGTATCTCTGTACAGCCACACTGAATTCCTCGTAGCGTGGGTCATGGGCATCTATGCATATTTCAAATACAACATTTAACACATATTAAATATTGAGTAAACCATATAAATGCATCTTGCAAGTGTCGTGTTCCGTTTACAAATCCGCTTAGGAGTTCTTCTAGCAAGGATCGCTAATCGTTTTGTTGTTCCGTAAAACTGTCATTGTAGCTTAGAAGTGAATAATTGACGATCACTACCTACGAATTTGGTACCTGACCGAGATGATCTTATACCTTAGATAGCTCGAAATTTTCCCTTCGAAACTACGATATAGCCAATTTGACTTCGGGACAGATGTGTACATATTTCCAAGTGGATATTGGTGTGAGATCGTGAACGGTCCATTATCGGTTGCTAGTTTTTGTCGAGAGTAAGGTCCTATTTGTTTACGTTAGTCAGTCTTCTTTTGGCCGGCTCTAGCAAAAAAGTCATCACTATTCCAACGTCATCAAAAACAAATTATAGACAAGTTGGCTAGTTGCATGCTTAATCAAACCTTACACATACAAATTACGCCTGCCTTGATATCCAAAACAGCCTTTTTCACCTGAGGCCCAAAATGACATCCAATACCAAGATTGCTGAGGTCGTATCCATCACTGTAAGTAACGTATAGGCTTGGATCACATTTCTTGGAGAATCACAATTTCCAAAGGAGACCAATCCAAATCTGTATATCCGTTTCATTATTAACTGTTATTGATTTTTTTAAGGATATCAAGCTCGCTTAAAGTCTATTACGAGGCACGTGACTGCCCCTCGACCACAGGAGCCATGTAGTAATCTAATTTTAATTTTTATAATTTGTTTGTTAAATGGCGCGAATCGAAATATGCAGCAATTATTATATATAGTAAGCAATTATCTTAACCATCGTTGTAGGATTATTGAGTAGATTCTACTTATACCATGTGGAAGCCCGAACAAAATAGGCTATATGAAAGTCTCAGTACCATCAAGGGTGTCGGACTTGCAATGAGCCTCGAAGTGGTTGATCTAAAAGATCGACTACAAGAACAGGTGGAAATAGCAGAAACACTAAAGCAACCAATTGGGCAATCTTAAAACTATAAGGAAATCGCAGTTGTGGTACTTGAGCCAAACGTTCCTAACAAAAACAAAAGCAAGAAAACTCAATGGAAACCAACTCGGGTTGTCAGAGTATAACCCATTGTTGGTAAAGAATCTTCCTTTGGTAATAGCGAGGAAATAAACTCCAAAGTTATGGCTTTGTAAATATTGCGGCTTCAGGTTTAGCTATTAAAAAGGTCAGTAAAGTCAGTAAAGGTATTATAATCGAGACAACTAAGCCCGAAGACATTGAGTACTTCTTGACTAACAAAAAAGAGATCATCCAGAATCATTGACTGTGATGTAATATTTTGGAAGTCCTCAAAAACCTTCCTACTATCATAACTAGTGACTTCAATGCTAAGTCCAAACTATAGCATAATAAGGACCTAAACGAACGAGGAATTTTCGTTGAAGAGTTTGTAGCAAAAATAAGCTCCTTTGTTATAAACAGAGAAGGATAGCCAATCACCTATTGCCACAATGGTGAGTCAAATATTGATGTTCTACTTGTGATTGGTGGGTTAAAACAATAGACTGGGCTACTAGCGATCACCGGGCTATCGATGAGCCCTTAGGAAAGGTTTCCCAAAATGCACTTAAACGTGCAAATTGGGAAAAATTCGCAAAACTTGTAGGAAACAACTTGGGAAGGATGGTTAGCAAATATAATATGCGCGCACATCCAATAAAGATAAAGTAGATGATGTAGAGCACAAAATAACAAGCTCACTCATTGGTGGAATAACAAGCTAACTACAAAAAGAGCAACATTTTCAAGGTTGCATAAGGTATATCAGATAGAGCAGGACCCCATAGTTAGATTGCGAAAGAATTGCAGCTATTTTGCTTGCCATAATGAATATATGAGCGATGTGAACCACATAAGTTTGAAAAAAAAACAATAAGAAGCAAACCTAATTGGTTCGCTCAACTGGCAGATACGGAAAGCATCTGTAGCAATGGCAACAAAGATGGGACAATTCGATGGTTGGAAGGACCATTTTTAGCTTAGAAGAAATGTTGAAGCTTAGTGTACCATTTATTCAGTTGTTAAGGCCAAAAATGATGTCTTACCAAAAATGATGTCACTTAAACGAAACAAGAATCTTGTCGAAGACGAAAGAAACCCATTATTGATGGGGCTGAGTGCAGAGTGGCCAGCAGCAAGTACGTGACCAAGCCAGCGTATTCACTGTCCTTTTATTTCATGGACGATATCAGGAATTAACATTAAATTTCCGTCATTTTACACTAAAGCATATATTTGTCAGGTATTCCTAGACATCGCAAAGCAAACCATAGGCTATCCCGATGGATTGAGTCATAGGTTTGTTGGAGATCCAAGAACACCTCATGTACATCACGAGATGTTTCGTAATATTTAGAAAAAAATCATCGTCAACGAAAAAATTTGATCAGTGACTGACCGATTCGGACGAAATCCTCCTCGGTAGTCACTTACAATTTACTCCGCCAGGGGAATGATTCTCTTCAATATTATGTATAAGGCAGTAATTAGTATGCTGTGCAAAGGAGAGCTATGCCACGATTGTTTTCGCATTTTGAGCGATCTCCTTTTTTAAGGATAGGCCACAATTCTCCAATACTCCTCTTTCAATGCATCAGACATAACTTGGCTTTGCCATACTAATCGAATATGGTTGAAAAAATAGTTTCACAAAGTATCCCCTCCAAATATCAAGAGCTCGGAATTAATACAATCAACCTCAGGAGAACGGTTTCTTTTAAGTCTCTGCTTAGCCAATTTGAATTTCTCGTAGGATGTGTCCTCTATGTACATCTCCACTGTCTACATTTGGCAACTTTCAAATAGAGCATTTGACACTTGTTGAACATTAAGTAAATCAAAGAAATGCTCCTGCAAATGTCGAGCACTGCAACGATGTTAGCATAGTGATTTCCATCGTGGTGCCGAATGGTGATAGACCTAGAGGTCTGAAGGTATAGTTCAGTCCAGTGACTTCTTTAAAGAAATTACAGGAAATGTAGTCATTTCTGAATTGTTGTATACCTTCCACCATTCATGTTTTTTCTGTCTACAAATTCGCTTGGCGATTCTCCTAGCAAGGTTCTTCCGTGCGATTGTAAAACGTATTCGCGCTTTTTTGTAGGCTATATTCTATTGCCCGACAAGAAGATGACTCTACTCATCAATCCAATCATTGTTGGCTTTAATTTTTACCATACCTATAGAGTCACCAGGGAGCCGAAGTTTTCAATACCTTATTTACTTCAATTATCAGACCTTCACAGTTGCAACGTAAGTTACGTTTTCCTGTGATCCCTAACTTGTACGAAAACTGCAATCTTAGCTTTGTAGTGGCCAATTGATGTTCAATTTGCTGAGGGATGTCTTATGGGGGTGTGTCCGTGTTTCCAAGTGAATATTTTTATGAGGATCATTATATCATTCTTTCTCCATTATCGGTCACTAGATCGTGTCGGGAATACGAACCTATATGTTTTTGATATAAGTCAGTCTGGTTTTTGCCAGCTCTAGCTTTAAAGTCACCAATCACTATTCTTACGTCGTTTCTGACGTATTATTGTAAAATGAGTCTTTATCTTTGGATTGGCTTACATCAATGGGTTGGCTAGTCACTTGCCCAAACGCATCTTACACATATTATTATTAACTGCTTTGGAATCCAAAACAACCTTTTTCATCTGGGGCCCAAGGAAAAATCAACACCAAGATTACCGAGGTTACCCCCAATGTGAAGCAATGTATATCCTTGGGGCACATGCGGTCTCTACATTTTGGACATCGCGTTTCCTGGATAACAACGAGTTTTAAGCTTTAATGGCTGATACAGTGCCATCAAACGCGCCTGGTTTTCTTCGTGACTACACGTTCCACGTACCAATCCTATAAACTGCGTGCCTCTTATCATAAAGGTATGAGAGCGGTATCCATATTTCCTTTTGTTGTATTGTTTAACAATGAGGTTTTTTACAGATGCGGTAAGTCAGCCCAGCGATCCAACGTTTGTTTAGTAGCCTCCTACGACAAGCCAAGAAGGCTATGGTGGAATTTTAAAGATAAAATGTTCGTTTAGGAATCTTTTATGAGTCATTGAAGAGTGCCCTCTAACCGCAGGGGCTCTTAACCAATATCAATTTTGTACGCAGACTAAAGAAAAACCAACCTTTTGATCTGGTTTCATTGTTACAGTTGCTTGCCGATTTAAAGCCACAATGCCGATGTGATAAAAAGAACAGCTAACCAGAAACTGTAGAACGCCAATGGTCTGAGTCATAGGTACATTTCTCTCAGTAAATTAAGTCAAAAACAAATAGCTCTTTAGTCCTGGAGACACGATTGTAAAAAAAAATTTAAAACAAAATTTTGAAGGTTAAGTTCAGAATAACACCTTTGTAATTTTCTGTCCTTTTATTAGATTATGACCAAAATTCTTGTACTGATTTTCGCATATGACAAGTAAACGAAATATAAAGTGGTCGCCACGTCTCTAACGAAACCTTTCGAACCACTTGCTATGAATTTTGTGTGGTTAGGGACCGTGACTTTAAATTGCATGACAACACTACCTTCTTTAATATCAGTACGCTACCGTTACACACAATCGTTGCACAGTGTTTGTGTTGAAATCTCACAGCATTAAGAAATTAATTGAGCTTGACTCTAAAAAATGTCAAATATGTTTCAAAATAAATCACTATAAAATTATGTTATTGATCGATATAGCACACAGTAGTTAATTTAAAAAAAATTTAATTACTTTCCGATAATTAAATTAACACAAAATTTTAATTTGTTGATGTTGAAACTATGTTAGTGAGCGTAGGCCAGGTGACATGATTACCGGTATATATTTTGAAATTAAATCTAAAGTAAATTTAGCCCATAAATTTATGATTTTATTTAATAATCATAATATTATCAACAAATGAGGCCAATTTATTCGATTAATTTAACTATTTCTTTGCTGTGCCTATACTAAATGTGTTAAAAACACTTTGTAAAATTTTTATTTTAAAATTATGCTAAAATCTCTAAACTTTACATAATTTATTTCGAATTTTAAAGACTTATGTAAAATATTTACGATTGTTGGGCGGTGGCGGTTTATCATTATACGTTGAATAAAATTGAAAGTGAAGAAACTTAAAATTGGCCAGAAACTTAAAAATATTAACCGTTTTCTTAAAAGCTTGTCATCTCCATAAAAAAAAATGTATAGTGTAACACTATCGATTTAAATATGCAAACTAGAAGATATTTACAAATATCAAGATTTAAAGTTTAAAAAATTAATAATGTATTTTTTTTTTTTTAAATCACACAACTTGTTCCCCACCATCACAACACAAACACACCGAAATGCGATCCAACAATTTTTTTTTTTTTAAAGCACGCTCTTGTCGGTTTTAATTTTACTTTTATTTGAAAAGGGAATCTTATTTTAAAAAAAACGAATTCCGCAAACAATATAAAAGATGGACATTTTAAAAAATATCGTCAATCAGTTATCAACACGATAACAGGTAACATCAAGCTGAACGGATAGTAGAATAAAATAAATAAATAAGCATGAAATTTTTGGTGAGTTGTGATTTTCTAAATGTTATAAAAGTGAAAAAAAAAATTAAGTGCTCCAATTAGTGATTGTGACAAAAGTGCGAATAAAAAGTTAAACTGGCCGAAATAAAAAATGTACATGCTTGTGATCATATTGTCGTGTTATAATTAAATTGTACTTATGTAATAATATGAAAAGCGGCCAAATATTTTTCAATGCCAATTTCATTTACTTTCAATTTCATTTTGGTGTGATGTCATCGAACAGTAATCGAAACTTGAAAAATTTAAAATCGAAAGTGTACGTTTAGCATAATTTTTATTAAGACTATAATGGGTTTGTTCTTTTTTATCTTATAGATATGTATACTTGCTGTGCTGGCTTTAGCCGCAGCTGAAGAAAAGGCAGCAGCAACAGAGAAAAAAATTGAGAAACGTCATGCATGGAAGGGTGGTTTAGGATATGGTAGTGGAGGATCTAGCAGTGGATGGAGTAGTGGTGGTGGTGGATATGGCGGTGGATATTCTGGATCAAGTTTGGGAGGCGGTTATAGCAGTGGAGGTGGTTACAGTTTAGGTGGTGGAAGCTTGGGTGGTGGTAGCAACTACTATAGTGGTGGTAGCAACTTGTACTCAGGTGGACAAAGTTACGGCGGTGGTGGAGGATATTCAAATGGTTACAGCCAAGGACATGGATATGGCGGACAAGGTCATGTCATTGCTAAACAAATCGTAATCACAAAAGCTGTACCAGTACCACAACCCTACCCAGTACATGTTGAACGTCGTGTACCATATCCAGTCAAAGTGCCAGTTCACAGTTATATTGATCGTCCATATCCAGTTTACAAACAGGTTGCTGTTCAAGTTCCTGTTATAAAACATGTACCATACCAAGTTGATCGTCCAGTGCCATATCCAGTCAAAGTACCAGTTCAAGTACCTGTTTACCAACGTGTTGAAGTACCAGTCCCAAAACCATATGCAGTTCATGTACCAAAACCATACCCAGTTAAAGTACCAACTCCAGTCTATATTGAACGTAAAGTGCCAGTTTATATTAATACCGGTTCTTCACATAATCATGGATCAGGTTATAGTACTGGTGTAACTGGAGGAGGATATAACGGTGGTTATGCACAATCGACCGGTGCATCATACAATCTTGGAAGTAGTTCATTAGGTGGTTATTCACATGGTGGCTTATCTAATGGTGGCTACTCAAGCGGTGGTTATTCAGGAGGTTTATCAAACGGTGGTTATTCAGGAGGCTTATCAAATGGCTATTCAACCGGTTCGTCATACTCACTTGGCACATCAGGTGGTGGATGGTCTGGTGCATCGAACAATGGATGGTCCGGTTCAAATAATGGATGGTCCGGCGCAAATAACGGCGGATGGTCACAAAAATCATGGTAAATTATTTTTGAGCTATAAACGTTGTAATATTAAATAGGCCATTTTATTGTAAATACAAATAATTGTTTTCTTTTTTTTATAAAAAATAAAAATTAAAATTAAAAAAATTAAATATTTGTGCCCACCATTATTCCAATCCCTTCGCATTTTTAAGGCAAACACGTTGTTATGCAATTCGACAACACCTTTAAATGTACAATCAAATTTTTTTATATCATTTTGTCTGCATAAATAATACTCGGATTCAATTTTAAAACAATAGGCAGAATAATTTCCTTACATGATAAAACGATATGGTTGTGCAATTTTTTTATTTTATTATAGTACAATACATATAATTAGTGTATATGGTTAATATTGAGCGATTTGTTACAAGAAGGAAATGCGCGTGATTTGTTACAGTGTCATTTGACACTGCTATGTACAATAAATCGATGAATTGTTAATTTATTAGTTTCGATGGCCTATAATAACCGCATCCTGAAATCGGATGACGTCATATTGCGCGGATAATCTCAAATGTATAACTAGGTTCTCATTAGTTCAATATAGTTGAAGCTGTAACTTCCACTTTGGGGTGACCAATGTTATAGTTAAACAACCTAATTGATAACAATTACTTTTATTTATTACAAAATTACTCAGCAAAAACCAATTAATTCCCTTTTCTCAACTTGACAAGTTACTCTCGAAATCTAGTAGGCGGACAGGAGGTCGTCGACATCGTTGTGGACGGCTTACTGGTCTCCGTGAACTCTGCGTATCGTAATTTTTTGGATATGTTACGGTTGCTGCTTCTTGGTTAGCATCTGAAACTGTCGATGGCCCTGATTGATTAACGAATGTTGTTGGTGGTTGACCAACTAGTCAACTCGTCGTATGAGGCGTTGAGCGGTAGATATGGAGACATTTGGTTTAATTTTCCTCGTTTGATCCTTCCGCTTTGATTTCTTTAGTGTCCTTATTAAAGTATCGACGAATCTTTCTGCTTGGCTTTCTGTTTGACATTAGATAATACGGTGGAGTTCTGATATGTATATTACCCATGACTCACAAAATGATTTGAACTTCTCACTCCACAAATTGGGTACCATTATCCGTAACTAATAAGCTTATCCACACATGTTGATGATGTATTATTTATCACGCTCATGTACTTCGAAGTACATTGAATGCGAGTCGACACTAACGAGGAACTATTTACCATCAATCGGACCTGCAATGTCGGTGTGTATTCGCTCCATCGGACGCAAATGCTTGTTGACATTCTAGAGACCATCGATGCCTGGGCATTTGACGCATTAAGTCAAATGCCCAGACATTTGACTTAATGCGTTAATAGGTCGCATATGTTGAGTTTTACCCAAAACCCGTATTCATCCAAACATTGGAATAGGCCTTTGATGATTTCTCTGTGTGCGTTCTCGTCCTTTGCGTGCACGAGAATGTCAATAAAGTATGCCATTAAACCTTCGAAATCAAAATGATTTGATAGCTGGTGCGAGTCGATTAAATGTGAACAAACCCTTATGCATATTTATCGTGAGTACATCTGCCTTCGAGCTGGGAAAACATTTCTTCTGAAATTGGCAGTGGGTGTTCGTTTAATTCGATGCTGGCGTTGAGACCCGTGGAATAGTCGGCGCATATTCGTATGCATCCGTTAGGTCGTTTGATCGCTACTATGGGTACTGCCTAATTCAAAAGTTTGACCGGCAATATAATGTTGCATTCCTATAGACGTTCCAATTTGCGTTCTACGCTTTAAAGTGCAGTGAATGAAACAGATATTTTCGGACGGTAAATCGGATGTGTATCAGGCTTTATGTGAATGTGAGCTTTAACAACTTTACATAAGGCTTGGATGTCGCTAAAAACTTCACGAAATTGTTGTTGTAGTTCCGTTAAAAATTTGTCACGACTGCTCCCGTCGATAGTCGGTATCCCCATTTCGCAGTCAAATTCTGCAATAATGTGGACAGGGTCCAGCAACGCAGTGTTGACTTTCTTGCTACACTGTCTATTTGGAGGGGATCCAATGCCTTGCCACATCTGTTCAGATATGACTGGCAAAACTCCAGCTGTGACGATTTGCAATGTGGCTTCGCTTCCATTTATTTTCACAGTGACGAATTCTCGGTCGTTATTTGTGTCATTTTGATCGCCTACGTCAGTGAGATTCTGGTTCCGTTTGTCTTGAATTGTCCTTGAGGCTTTCCTTTCGACCGTGGGGGTTTCTTGAAAAAATTACAAAAACCTTCTTTGTACCCGATTGCTTGACATTGTGTACACTTGTGCGGGTGGAATTGACAATTGTAAGAATAGTGCATGCTACCACAGAGCCAACATGGTGCCGATGGAGTCCGTGTGTGTTGCTGCTGATCTTTCGCGACTCGAACAGATGTAATGTGAAATTGCTTTTCTTCGTGTTGTGTGTTTGGCTTCGTCGGCTGTTGCCAATTCATCTGTGACTATTTGATCGCATGTATGCCATGGCCGATAATGATTCTTGTGTATATAACCCCATCAATCATCACTGTATCTCTTTTCGAACCTAGCATACGTTAAATTTCTGTCTCGAGCTGGTCGAAGGTGAATTCTTCTGCTGCAAAAAACACTTGTTCTATCAAATTTTGATAGAACAAGTGTGCGAGTTTCAGCCAAGCGAGAAAAGTTCAACCCACAGACGTGAATCAAATACTTAAATTGATTTTTGGTGGGTTTCAAAATTGATTTTTGGTGAAAATTCTCACACCTGTGGTTATTCATGTTCGATTGCAAACATTTAAACCGTGTGTTGAAGATGGATTCAATTCTCCCGAACATACCTTTTAGCTTTTGTATAACCTTTTTGAATGTGAAGTCCTTTGGTAGAAGTATGTCCTTGAATTAAGCACGCATGTGATATCGCATCTAATTTACGCAAACAAAGGCAAATTTTGAATAAAACTCTTTTGCACCATTGAACTCTTTTGCATCCTCCATGAATAACTCTTGGTAGAGTCGATACCAGCTCTCAAATATTTGGCCATTTGCTGGGACGTAGCAAAAAGTTTTCATGCTATTTGCTAAACTTTTCATGCGTTGCTCGACATTCGCATTTGCAGAAATTTCTCGAATTTTTTCTATTAAATTTTTTTTTCTATTTGATTCTGCTAATTTTATTATCCTATCCTCTTCGCCACTTTGTTACGACTTTGGGGTGACCGATGTTATATATTTAAACACCCTAATTGGTAACATCTACTTTTATTTATTACATGAGTCCATCAAAAATCAATTATTTCCCTTCTCTCTACTTAACCTGTTACTCTCCTTCTTCCTTTTAGTGTTGCCGCATTCATCACAATTTCCCTAATTATCTTTTGAAATTGCCAACAAAAGCAATAATACGGCTCCAATGGTTTTGGTCCAGAGCTTCATCTTCGTATTGCTCTATCATCTCTCCTCTCAGAGATCGCTGCACCATTTGTTTAGGATCAGCCTGCAGAACATAACCGAACCAAAATACTTGTCCTTTTACTTCATGAACGCCATCTGGAAATTTCATCAAGTTCCTGATCTCTTGGTTAGAGGACTTTGTAAGTATCGTCATTGCCGCATTTGAGACCAAATATCATGGTTGGACTGACGGTATAAGATGTTGTCCCGAGGAGTTTTAGCTTTACAAAAGACAAATTCTAACATAAGATTATTTCTAACGTAACTGCAATACTGTCATTTGACATAAACACATATTTTTCAGGTATTCCTAGGCCAGCAAAGCAATCCGATGATTTAAGTATGGGCCTGCTAAAAATCCAAAAATACCTCGTGTACATGACGAGATTTTTCCTAACATTTAGGCAAAATCATCCTACAATTCCAGTAAATTCTAGTCTCTCCAATATTACGTAAGACAGTAATTGGAATGTGCTATGGCGAGATATTCGGTTGATGGAACATTTTGCAACTGGAGTATCGTGATAAATATCTTGTAAGGGAACTACTGAGATTATAAGATTACATTGTATAGAGATTACAATGATTATACCATGTTGGGTTACAATGCTGCGAATTTGCATGATCTGATATATCTGACCGAAATCAGAATATCATGTCCTGGAATGGTGATGGATGCTAGCACGTGTTGACGAATACATTGCAACTGTCCTGACACGAGTATAGAGGGGTGTAATATTCTAAAATGTGCATCGTAGACTTAGACAAGAGAAATTGGCTGCATACGTAATGTTGTTTTTTAATCATCACTAATAGGTAGTTTACATAGTTTTATTTTTGACCTTTTATATGTCGCGCCTGTACATTCATTTGTTACGACATGCACCAAGTTATCATCTTCCGGCATGAGTGTCAAGAGCCCGTCTCAATTTTCATCGAGTCACAGGAAGATAATCGTTCTTTACTAATACCAGATCATTTATTGCTAGATTTGGTTGGGCGGTTTCCCATTTACTATGTTGTTGAAGATATTTAAAAGACCAACTTTTCCAAAAGACTTGGGACATTTTTTTCGATCATGTGCCATCTTGTTCTTAATCTTGAGAATTGAAAACAGCTTCGAGTTGCGCGTTGAAGGTGCTTAGTTTTTCGAATGTAAATCGCCTATATCTATTATAACATGCGGACACGCATATGAAATCTGTACAAAACATTAACTAAAAATTACATTTTAAAATTAAATTATTTAGATGTAAATTTTGGTGTCTGAATTCTCGTTGAGATTTGCTTGAGATCCCGGTAGATAAGTACGTGAAGCATCTCTTCGGTGTTTTCCGCCGAAACGTGTTTAATGGTTTTCCGGTAGTTTGTGCTCAACCAAAAGACCCCACTTTTATGTTATTCCTGTCTCGAACTATATATTTATATATATATATATATATATATATATATATATATATATATATATATATATATATATATATATATATATATATATTCTGTTTAAAAAATCCTTATACCTAGGATATATAATGGTATAATTCTCTTGTGAAATCCTGATGTTGCTTACAAGCTAAGCTGATTGTAAGCAACATCAAAATCATTAATAACAGGACAATGTATCTTCTCTTCATTACAATGAATGATTACAATGAATAAGCTTGAATGGTGAACAGGCTTTATAATTAAGGAATATTCCATTGTTTGTAGGTTCTATTAAAGTGTGGTATTTCGATTCGAGAAAGCGTACCAATACTTTCAAACTATTATTGATAGTTAGAAAGTATTGGTAAGCTTTCTCGCTAGAAACTATTACGGTCGTATAGCGGTGGTTTAGTTGACAACAGCTTTATTTTAACTTCTTATAATAATAATATTAACGTGATAATCTTGTTCTGCTCTTCGGCCCATTTATATAGTCTTGGATGGCTTTAATGTTTGAAGGCACTTTTTTGTATTTGGCATTCTAAATCTGAACCGTAATTGTTTATTCTATTTCTGATCAAAACTAACATTACGAATTAACTAACATTAGAAAACATTATGTTCGTATACCGATGATTGAGTAGTCAACAGCATTGTTTTGTATTTTTGAATGTCTTTAATGATGGTATATTACTGTTTTTGGCTTTGATATTTTGAACCTCTACCATTTTTGTTTATACTATTTCTGGCTGAATACTACCTAACGTAACATATTTAAATTGCATATTGCGTAAAGTTGAACGTACGTTGTGTACGCATTTAGTTTTATATACTCAACCATAGATGGCCGTACAAATTAGCAAAATGAAATAAAACATAAGGTCTTTTCAAAAATAATTTTTACTATTTATGAACGGTGTACATTAATTTATCGCAAATATCAAAATCGAGGATATCTGTTTATTTGTTCTATAATCACAATAAATTATTAATTGTTTTTACTAAAAATTACCACAATTCAACGATTATTCTACTATTGTGTCTGCCATCTATGATTTTGTGTTGTAATTAAGCAAAGGAATGTTATGTTGTGGACCATAAAATCACACGGCTTTCGCATCACCGTATATATACAATTCTAATTTGAGCGAGTGGAGCGACCAGTTAAATTTACATTAATTTGTGATAATTTTGTGCATGAATTTATTTATTAATCAATTTTAACTTATGTTCTATGTTGTAAAGATTAAACACGGTGCAAAATGTACAAAAATATTTATTTTAATAACAAAACAAAATTCCTAACCTCAAATTTTTCCATTTATTTTAGCGGGATAAACTGTAAACATGGCAAAAAGAAGATCAAGATCGCTTTCGCTATTTCAACCGAATCATTCGACAACAGAACGACTAGAAGGTATTGTCGAATATGATGAAAATGAATATGCTGGCCGACACTTTATGGTAGGAAGTGATGAGGAAGCCCTACGGTTTGAAAGAGATGGAGAAGAGGAAGATGCCTTCCATACGGGACATACAACCAAAGATAGTATGGTCGATGATTTAAAATTTATTAATATCCTGGAATCATGTACCAATGAAAATGTTAAAGAATCGTACAAAAAGTCTTTAGGGAAATTGAAAACGGATAAAATCGACGCGCTAAACCACATGACCGATGAAGAATTCCGAACTAAATTTGATGCATTGTATAAAACTCATGGTCGATGTCGAACGTTATTTTCGGTCGTTCATGATATGAAAATATCGTTAACTAATTGTATTCAAAAATTTAAACATCCAGATAAGCCAGTGTATCCATCGCTGCCATTTTTGATTTATATGAAAGAATTAAAAGCGAACGGTGAAGGTCCTCCGTCGCATCAAAATATATTTAAATGGGCATCCGAAAAATATAATTTGTTATCGGTGCGCAATAAATCTCGATACATTAAAATACATGAGAAACAGTTAGAAAAATACTCCCAGCAATTGGAAGAATTTTATGAGAAGTATCCAAGTGAACGACCACAAAAAAAATCGAGTGCACAAATAACGCCGTTCAATTTGTTTTTTAACGAAATTAATCCTAAAGGTAAAAAAAAACGAACCGAAGCATTTGAAATGTGGAAAAATTTACCCGTTAAAAAGAAAGTCGGATACATTAAAAAGGCATATCAAATTCAAACCAATGAAGCGACCAATAATCCAAAGGTCACGATTAGTATCAAAGAAAAAACTTTGTTGGACGAACACAATGGAAAACCTGAAAAACCGCCATCGTCTGCATATCATCTATTTCTTGTAGAACATGGGGACACGCCAGACACACATACTAGGTACAAAACGTTAAATAAATTGGAAAAATTACAATTAAAAGAGAAATTAATCGAAATGATTCAAAAATACGTGAAGAGCATGCTAAACTATATTAAAACGTTACCCGAAGATTTCAAACAGTTGGAGCTGGAAGAATTGGAGAATGTAATCGCAAAGTATAAATTACCTGATTCGTCAAATCCTCTTAGTCTTCAGCAAAATACGTCAAAGGGAACCATTTGTGAGCCACAAGACGACATAGTTGATACGCAAGAACAAGATTATGTACCGAAAAAGAAGAAAAAATTGGCAGCACCGCAAACTCTTGTCGATGAGCCAAAGGAAGATACAACTGTTTTTAAAATCAAAACTGAAGTGGCGAACGAAAATAAAAAAACAGAAAAGAAGGCGAAGAAAGATCCTGCAACTAAAATAACAAAATTACCTAAGAAGCGAGATGAAGAAGTTGTTACAAAAGAAGAAACCCCCAAAAAAAGAAAAAAATCAAAGAAGGAAGAGTTTACCGAAGTAAAGCCTCCAAAGTATGTATTAATATATATTTAGTATTTTGTACACCATTCTAATTTCCTACATTTTTAGAACACTTTTCAAATACTTTATGTCAATTAATTCGTTTGGTTCGATCGATGAGGCCAAATTAAAATTTCGTAGTCAAACGGCCAAACAAAATAAAAAACTCGAAAAAGTTTATCAATTGATGTGCGAAACTTACATCACGCGACTACGTCACTATTTAAGTTCACTTAAAGAGCACGACATGAAGGCGTTTGTTGCACAATTAGAACAGAAGAAGGCCGAAGAGGAGGATACCAGCGATGATTTAACCTCAAGTGAAGAAGATGAGTCTGCAAGTGGTGATTCGAATTAAATTATCAATCGCCGGTGTCTTGATGACGTCCATACCTACCTCCGTTCATATTTTATTGAAGACATATTTTTATATTTTAACCGTTAAATTCGTACCAAAAAATGAAATTTAAACTTAAGTAAATTTATACGTTAATAATTATTTTTATTTTATATTGTCAGTGTATGTCGTTTTAAATTTAAGGAAAAATTAAGAATGAACGCATGCGTCAATAGTTCTTTGCTTAGAGACATCTATACAATACTAGTATAAGCATAATAGCAAATTTGTTGTAGCAAAACAAAATAACAGCGGACACATCTCGAAAAAAGGTACCGGTCGTACAGTGGTGGTTAAGGTGTTGCCTTAACACACGACGCTAACGTTCGTTATGGCCACCTCCAACGATCACCAATTGTAAATATGATCTGGAAGATCTCAGTAAAGGGTCTAATTTGTGCTGAAATGCTGTCGGTTTTTACAGGAATTTCAATTAAATTTCTGGGTGCGATTATTTGTAGAAATGAGTAAAATAATTTTTTTTACGAAATTCTTACATTATCGCACTCCAGCTTGTCGGCATTAGCAAGGTATTTTTAGCATTAAACGTAAGGCATACAAGCGGTTGCCAGCGTCAAGACGCACTTTAATATCCACTTCGGCAAAGGATCCGAGGTATCGGAAACTTGTCACTCCTTCGAATGTGGTCACCACTACTAATATACCTTGCGCCTTGGTCTCTAAAACCAGTGATCATATATTTGATTTCGTCCTCATTGATTTTAAGACCAACCGAAGCTGAGAATTGTACAAGTGAATCCAGTAGTTCTTTAACACCGTTGACATTCAGTCCGATTACACAGATATCATCTGCATAAACAAGAACCTGCTTGGACTGATGGTACAAGATGTTGTCCTGAGGTGTTTCACTTTTACGAAAGTTAAATTCTAACATGAGATTAAAAAGTATCGGGGACAGAGCATCTCCTTGCTGTACACTAGAGCTAATTGCAAAAATTCCTGATAGATTCTTCTCAACTTTGACACAGCATTGTGACTGCATTTACTGTCATTTAATATAAACGCACATATTTGTCAGGTATTCCCAGACATCGCAAAGCAAACCATAGGCTATCCCGATGGATTGAGTCATAATTATAATTATTGTAATGATATCTAGAGTTAAACCTAGAGTCGTCTATTAAGCAGCATTAGTACTAAAAATTGAGAAAATAAAATAGAGTAATGACATCTAGAAAGAAGTAGTATGAAACACTAGAAAAATAGAATATTCGATATTTATGTAATTTTAGAATATAAAAACTTACAGACGTAAGTTGTGATGTTTTGTACTTTAAATGCGAAAGAGTCGAGTTAAAGATTAGTGTCATAGCCCCACCAGTGGCAAGTGGCTAATCTAGTGAAATTAAAAGTTTTAAATAAGAAGTAAATTATTGTTGTTAAAACAATAATTTAAAATAAAGAATTATTGTGAGAATAAACAGTATTTGAAGTGGAAACTGTTGTGTAGTGTTGTGGACAGTGGTAGTCAGAGAAACTTATTCACAATCCACGATCATGGGCAAGTTACCGAATAGGCAATTGAGAGAGGAGTTGACTCTCCGTGATTTGTCAAGCTGTGGTACTAATGTGAATTCCAAATAAGACTGCGTTAAACCATAATTAATGAAGGCTTATTAGATCCAGAGCAGCCCGACGGTAGAAAATTGGACAAGACTAAGATAGAGGAGGTTGATGCTGATGAACAGAACGCATTGAAAGAGGAGATAGTCGCTCCAATTAATGTCGGTTTGTCACATTTAATAGCTGCCATGAAACAAATGATGGAGCAGCAGAGTGGAATGACACAAATAATGGAGCAGCAGCTGCAGATCAAAAACAAAATGATAAGATAAATAGGTGAACAAAGAAGACGACTAAAAAAATTTCAAGAGGGATTTCGAAAATGTCAAGAATAACAAAGCATACGACAAGGGATATTTCTTGATGAGAAATTACCGTTACTTTTAGGAGTAGAAACATTACAAGAAGATTTTAAAACGGAGATTCTAGAAGTTAAAACCGATGTTCAACAGATTAAAGTGGAGGTTCAACATGTTGATCATAAATTTGAACAAGTCAAAGAAAATTTAAATCGTCTCGAAAAGGAGTCGCAATCGTTCAACATGTTCAATCAATCAAAATAAAGCCTCCAACCTTTAATGGAACAACATCGTTTGGCATATTCAAGTTATAATTTGAGACACCAGCCACCAGAAATTATTGGAGCGAAGAAGATCGCGCTACCTCACTGATTGTAGCATTAAAAGTAGCTTAGCCTCTCCAGATCGTTCCAGAAAAATAGCGTTTTGATTATGGCAGAGTAATGCAAATGTTGGATCATAAAGCTCTAGTGCTCTACAGAACAAAGCTAAAATTTCGATATCAAAAGAGTAAGGAATCACTACAGGAGTATGCGGCAGATATCGAGAGGTTGGTGCATCTAGCACATCCCAACATGGCTTCAGACTACACGAAGAGAATTAAGATTGATGCATTTATTAACGGTGTAAGATATGTTGAGACTAGAAGAGTTGTAGTGTGGACACCAAAAGCAACGTTCGCAGATACCATCGCCTGCGCATTAACCAACGAAACGGCATATAGCATCATTAAGCCGCCAATTAAGCTTCGGCAAGTTGAGATAGATGAACCAGCGATGAAAAGAGACAACACCCAGTCGACAATAAATTTAAAATTTTGTCAACCGCAAGATCAGATGCTGAGGTTGTGAAAAAACGGGGCACGATCCAGAACACTATCGCCAATGTATCGGAGCCCAAGGAAAGAAGTTCAGAGATGAGCCAATAGAGAGGGGTAGGTAACGACGGAGTCGTTAAATTACGTGAGTCAGTTTCGAGAAGCTGAAACTAACTCCTACAATCAAATGCTCAATAACCTCCATCCCTATCTCAAGATTGGCAAGAGGTGGAGATCGCTTGACTACAAAAGGAGACATTGATGGAAGAACTGTCTTATCACAATTGATACAGCCACAACAAGAAAAATCGTGAGCAGTGACATAATAGCAAACGGTAGCTAGCCAGTTCTAATCTTCGAAGGTTACAAATGGCTGCTGAATAATCAAAGTAAGAAAGCAGTGTTTGGTTACGGATTGGAAACAGCAAGTTTCTAAGGTTTTTTAACCTCGCGAAAGCTTTATTGGAAAAATACATGTCGATTTTCTGTAATGCTCCAGAGAATAATAATGGCAGAACAAATATGTTTAAACAATGGATCGACACAGGCGCTGAGATGCCAATACGTCAGGTGGAAGAAGAGCAGGAGAGCGCGTTCAAGGAGTTGAAAAAGCGGCTATGTACGGTACCAGCACTGGCATACCCAGTACCCAATAAAACTTTTGTTGTGGACACCGATGCAAGTAATAGTAGATTGGGAAGTGTTTTATCACAAGGAAATCGATGGGCAAAAACGAGTGATTGCTTACTATCCCAAAGTACTGTCGAAGCCGGAGCAGAATTATTGTCCATAGTGGAATTCGTTAAATATTTCCATAAATATCTCTATGATAAATTATTTCTTAATTTGAAGAGTATCCTGGGATTATGCACACACTATAGACGATTCGTGCCATGATTTGCAAACCTCGCAAAGTACTGATCTGATCAAGTACTGATCTGACCAGGAAAAACAAGTTTTTTTGGATATTGACAACAGTAATTACGTATTACTCCAGAACTTTAAAATCGAAACTGGTACGTAACTAAATTTTGTCTGATTCTAAAGGAATTATTGGCTATAGTGGAATTCGTTAAGCATTTCCATAACTACCTCGTATGACCTATAATTTCTTTTATGAACAGATTTGAGTTTTACGGTGGCTACTTTAGTTAAAATATTCAGAGGGATAATTACCGCATTGAATTGAACTCCTCAAAATCTATTACTTCAAGTCGGCGATACCCACTATCGCATGTAAACATTTTGGTCATACAGAAAAAAATGCAGATATCATTGATATCTGTAAAAGTGTTACCTGTTTAAGAATGGACCGAGCAATAACATGATGAAGATTGGGCAACCATAGTAAAATATAAGGAGAAAGAACATCGGTCCATAAGGAGTGAGGTAGCAGACAACCGTTCCATTGTAAAAGCCTTTGGACACAATGGGAAAGCCTGCAAATAGAAAACAGGTTTGGGGAAGCACAGACGGAACATTTAAGCAATCATTGATAATGGTACCTAGGAGGCGAATTGCTGAGATTCTGAAGGAGTATTCAGAATCAAGTAACTCCTTTTCGAGTCGTAGAAATTTCTGTTCGTTTTTGTATCTAGCCTTTGATCAACTTGTTGAATCTTCGTTTTGCATTCCTCTTGTAATTTTCTAATTTATGATCAAGGGTAACGGTTATTTCTCGAAATTTCTCTTGTCATTTCTTCTTTTTCTTGGGATTTACGATTTTCCTCTTGACATTTTCGAATTTCATCTTGCAATTTTTCTAGTCGTCTGTTTTGTTTAAACTGCCATTCGTTAGACAGTTTGATATCACCCAGTTGTCTCATCATTTCGCTTTACTATTGCTTCATTATTTTTTTCATTCCACTCTGCTGCTGCTGCTGTCTCTTTTTTCAAAAAGGTCTGTTCATAAGCATCAGCCTCCTTTATCTTAGCCGTGTCCAATTTGTTCCCGTTGAATTCGTGATGTTCCGTATCCAAGCCTTCATTTATCATGGCTTCGTAGTGTCTTATTTGTAATTAAAATTTAGTACCACTGGTTAGCAAATTACGAAGAGCCAACTCCTCCTTTTATCGTCTATTCGTTAAGTTGTCTATAATCATTGTAAATATTCATAATCCCATCGCTGTCACTAATTGTTATGTTTTCGCATATTGCCGGGTTGTATCACTAGATTGCGAATAGCTTCCACTGCTTACCACTGTCCACAAACAAGTTACATAACACAAACAAACTACAAACCAGTTTCCACTTCAAATATGGTTTACTCTCACACACAACTATTTCCACAATAATGACACAATTATTCTTTATTTTAACAACAATAAATCACTTCTTATAACACTTTTAAGAAAAATCGCCAAAATCGTACCAGATCCACGCTGATGATAATGGAAACGCTTGTTAGGATTGGTACGTGGAACGTGCAGTCGCTAAAAAACCAGGCGTGTTTGACAGCACTATATCAACCATGAAAGAGTATGGCTGGAACTCGTTGCTCTCCAAGAAACTCGATGGCCAAAAAGAGGTCATGTGTCTTGTGGATTTCGCCACTCTTGGTGTTGGTTTTATTTTTAGGTTGTTTTGGATTCAATATCGGAATTGGATTCGGTACGGGCCAGAAATAGCCTGTAAAACCCGTCTTATTAGTAAATTTTCAAATTTTAATTTTGCTACCTCGTCTATAGTTTAAGCTAATCATTTAAAATCAGTCAATCGAGGTCGGTTATTTTATTATAATTACCTAATGATACCAGACACATGTGGATCTGTAGTCAATTGACCTATAAAATAAAGTTGTCTAAATTCTGTCTAAACGAAAAAATTAATGGTTTGTGGTCTAGAAATAACGTCAAATTTCGACTTTCGACCAAAAAACTAAAATATACTAAATATCCAAATTGCTCCCACGTAATATCTTGTATTACGACGATGCAATCCTCGTAATACTGAGTGGATCAGTCTTCATAATGTGTCGCATTTCTAAATCCAAAGAGCATTGAAATAGCAGTTTTGGGTATATCCTTAGGTTCAATAGATATCTGGTGATATGCTTTAACCAGATCCAATGAGTATACATTTGGCACTTCACTTTATACTTTCCAAAAATGGGGTGATAATACAAAAACACGCGCACTTGTAATGATTATAAAAGACGACTTGAACCCAAATCATCAAGATGGTCGCAGAATCTCAATTAATTTTTTGATATATTGTGGATAATGTGGCATGATGCTAAGGTGATAATAACACTCGTCACATTCCTGCGAAGACTAACGCGTACGTGAACGACGTTGCAATTGACTACGTCTGCGAATCAAAATTGTTTCTGGTGTAAGTGCCGGATTTAATCTATGCTATCATGGCTGAAACATCAGCTAGCAATTTTTTTTTAAATGTACATATCATTTCATCGAACGTTGATTTTGATGAACTAGATGATAACTCTACTGATGAAGGTGTAGATGATGCTTTAATTTGTGCATGAGCCATGATTTGCAAGAGTGCACCAGCCTTTTTAACTAACTTCCTGCGCTGAGTTGCGTAGCTGTTTCAGTAAATGTGATGGTTTTTATCACTTAAAGTCAGATCACGTAATTGATTAATTTCGCGTTTGACACGGCTACGACATGAGAATACTTGGTCTATTAATTATACTTTTTAATTTTCCTCTTTTAAAGATGTATAATTTTCTTGTAGTTGATAGCATTCAAATGTTTGTGTTTTGTTATCTAAATAATTTAGATCGCGTGCTTTTAAACAGCTAGGAACTTTTTATATATACAATTTCTGGGGGAATACTAACGAACGTACCCAATATTTAAATTATTATCTTGCGCATATTGCGTATAGTTGTACATGCGTTGTTTATCTATTTTTAAATCAATACTCAATACTAGATGGCCGTACATAACAGCAAATTGGAATCATATACATTTGGTTTATTCAAAAAGTACATTTTCCATTTTATGAGTGGAGATTGCTAACTTATTGCAGAAATCAAGGACATCTATTCGATAGTTCTGTGATCACGTTAAATTATTAATTTTGATTATCAAATTACTGCGATTAAACTATTCCTACAGTTGTGCCTGCCATCTATGATTTTGTATTGTAAACTGTAGAAGAATGTCATGTTTGGACCATGAAAACACACAGCTTTCGCATCACCGCATAAACAGTTATAATTTTATTTTTTCATATGGTTTCAGTCGGCAATCGGCATCAAGTCAACAAATGAATAGTACTGATAAGTGAAAATTGTAATATTTTAATAATAAATTCTTAATTTTTGTTTATTTATTTACTACTATTTGTATTAACTAGCTTTTTATGTTGACAAAGTGTTAAAGCAGTGCAAAATGTAAAAATATAAGTTTTAATAACAATACAAAATTCCTAACCTCAAATTTTTCTAGTTCATTTAAGCGGGATAAACTGTAACATGGCAATGAGAAGATCAAGATCGCTTTCGCTATTTCAACCGACTCACAATTCTACAGTAGAACGGTTAGAAGGTACCTTTCAAAATAATGATACTAGCAGTAACGCACTCCAATTTGAGAGCGATGAGGAAGACGAAGAAATCATCCCCAATGGTCAGACTATCTCAACGGGCCATACAACCAAAGATGGCCTGCTCGAGGATTTAAAATTTATTAATATCCTGGAATCATGTACCAATGAAAAAGTTAAAGAATCGTACAAAAGAACTTTAGGGAAATTGAAAACGGACAAAATTGAAGTGGTAAACCACATGACCGATGAAGAATTCCGAACTAAATTTGATGCGTTGTATAAAACTCATGGTCGATGTCGAACGTTATTTTCGGTAGTTCATGATATTAAAATATCGTTAACTAATTGTATTAAAAAAGTTAAACACCCAGAAAAGCCAGTGTATCCAATGGTGCCATATTTGATTTATATGAAAGAATTAAGAGCGAATGGTAAAGGTCCCCCGTCGCATCAAAATATATTTAAATGGGCATCAGAAAAATATAATTTGTTATCGGTGCGCGATAAATCTCGATACATTAAAATACATGAGAAACAGGTCGAAAAATATTCCCGCCAATTGGCAGAATTTTATGAGAAGTATCCAAGTGAACAACCACAAAAAAAATCGAGTGCACAAATAACGCCGTTCAATTTGTTTTTTAACGAAATCAAATCTAAAGGTAATACAAAAAGAGCCGAAGCACTTGAATTGTGGAAAAATTTATCCGTCAAAAAGAAAGTCGGATACATTCAAAAGGCCTATCAAATCCAAAATGATGAAGCGACCAATAATCAAAAGGTCACGATCAGTAACAAAGAAAAAACTTTGTTGGACGAACACAATGGAAAACCTGAAAAACCTCCATCGTCTGCATATCATCTATTTCGTGTAGAACATGGGGACACACCAGACACTCGTGTTAGGTACAAAACGTTAAATAAATTTGAAAAATCGCAATTAAAGGAAAAACTGAGAGAAATGATTTATAAATACGTAAAGAGCATGCAAAAATATATTAAAACGTTACCCGAAGATGTTAAACAGTTAGAGAAAGAAAAATTAGATCAGTCAATTGCTAAGTATAAATTACATGATTCGTTTAATCCCCAACAAAATGCGTCGAAGCGAACCATGTATGAGCCACACGACGACATAGTTGATACACAAGAACAAGATTATGTACCGAAAAAAAAGAAGAAATTGTTAGCACCACAAACTGTTGTTGATGAGCCAAATGAAGATAAAACGGTTGTTAAAATCAAAACTGAAGTGGGGAAGAAAAATAAAAAAACAGAAAAGGAGGCGAAGGCGAAGAAAGATGCTGAAACTAAAGTAAAAAAATCACCTAAGAAGCGAGATGAAGAAGTCGTTAAAAAAGAAGAGACACCAAAGAAAAGTAAAAAATCAAAGAAGGAAGAGTTTACCGAAGTAAAGCCTCCAAAGTATGTATTAAAAGATATTTAGTATTTTGAACACTATTCTAATTTCTTACATTTTTAGAACACTTTTCAAATACTTTATGTCAATTAATTCGTTTGGTTCGATCGATGAGGCCAAATTAAAATTTCGTAATCAAACAGCCAAACAGAAAAAAAAACTCGAAAAAGTTTATAAATTGATGTGCGAAACTTACATCACGCGACTACGTCACTATTTAAGTTCACTAAAAGAGCACGAAATGAAGGCCTTTGTTGCACAATTAGAACAGAAGAAGGCCGAAGAGGAGGATACCAGCGATGATTTAACCTCAAGTGAAGATGAATCTGCAAGTAGTGATTCGAATTAAATTATCAATTGCCGGTTTCTTGACGACGTCTATCTACCTTGTCCGGTCATATTTTATTGAAGACATATTTTTATATTTTAACTGTTCGTACCTTAAAATGAAATTTTAAACTTAAGAAAATGTATATGTAAGTAATAATTATTTTTATTTTATATTGACCAGTTTATGTTCGTTTTAAATTTAAAGAAAATTTATTGAGCAAAAGAGCGCGAACGCATGCGTCATCTTAGGTTTGTTTCTCAGATGCTATGGCAAATCGATTCAACAAAATATTGAACAACGTTAAACATTCTATGGAAAATTGATTGATAGATATTCCAAATTCCCCTCGCCATTCATCAGGTAAAATTGAATTTATGTGGACTTGTTATTTACGTTGAATTCAATCACACTTATCCGGTAGTATATTTTTGTTTTCAAATGCGTACAGTGGTGGCTGCGCAAGCCATCAGTTCGATTCATCTACTTTTCCATATACACTAAATATTTTTTATTGACTGCAGACGATAACGTAGATCATTAAAATAATATTCATTTCTTGAAGGAGATTGCTTGCTCTTCGTATTGTTTTGGACAAGTCGTTTACACCGAGGAGCTATACCAAATGGCTCTTTTTCTCACAGATCGCTACACTACCCGTTTAGCAGTGGTTGAGAGAACATGGCTGAGCCGACGTATTCGCTGTTATTAACGAACGATTACAAGGAATTACTAAATTCCTGATCACTTAAATGAAAAGACCTTGTTTGTGGACCTACATCAACCCCTTGACTTGTCTTAAATTCCATAAACTATTTACCCACACATTTCTACGGGGCTGATGAACATGTTGTACAGTTTGTTGCATTTCCGAGAAAAAACTTAAAAATTCTGAGACCAGAACCCTAATGTATCGATACAATATAGAACGAAATCTCCATAACCAATACGCTATCCAAACTTAATAGATCAAACAAAATTTTATTTTCGAATTTTTCTCGTTTTCCCTAATTTCCTATTTTCGGTTAGCACAAAAAAAAAAAAAAAAATTTCCTAAAAACTAAATGAAATGTAAAAATAACGAAATTATTTTTCTTTAATCTCTTCGTATTTTCTTCGCAAAAAGAAATATCACAAACGGAAATCTTTTACCAATTTAAATGGAAAACTCATTTGAATGAGTTACCGAACGTTAAAATAATACGGTTATAATTTAAAGGTATATATATATATACACACACACACACACACACACACACACACACTCGTGTTGAGTTAGAAGTCTTCCATCGGGCGCGTAATCGGGTGGTGGATAGAGTGAGCCCCTAACCAGATTGCTGGCGGGTAGGTGGTACATAAAATACCATTCGGTGACCTAAACTGCCATGAAGCGCCTGTTCATCAGGAGGTGCGGCTTCATCAGAACAACGTCAGTTCCTCTTGTTAGAGGCAATTGAAACAAATCGTGGTTGCAGGTAAAGTCTTAGGAAAGTCTTCGATAAAATTACGGTGCAGGGATTCGCAAACCCAGTTCTTGCGGCTTTAATGGGTGAGCGAATAGGCTCCAAGTCGTCGAAATCTAACGATCACAATATTCCAGTAGTGATAAACTTAACTACCGAATCAAAAATTGTTACAAGAGTTCGTTTAGGTGAGCAAAGCAAGGAGCGACCAAATTTGTGTCAAGTTCTGATAACTGATCCCACAATTATTGTTGGGTGGACCCATTCAAGAAAAGTAAAAAATTGTCTACAGAAACACGTATATTCTAACTTCCTGATTTAAATGAGAACTAGGTAAAAGAAAGTTTGGTTGATCGAATTATCCTATAATAAGGTGGAAACGGAGTTTAAAGAACTTGGGAAAATCACTGTGCGGATTTTTATGCACGTAAATGAAATGTCAAAATGTATGAATATTTTATAGCCGTATTTATCCCGATGGTAAGAGCTTGTGATAAATGTATATATGTATATTTTTTTATTTTATTACAATCTAGTCTCCTGGACTAATGAGCAATTTGTTCTGACATAATTTACTAAGATAAGTATATCTATGACTCCACCCATTGGCGTTTCACAGTTTCTGGTAAGTTGTTGTTTATACCACATCGTTATTGTGGATTTAAATCAGCAACCCGCTGTTTGCATTAACAATTAAACCAGTTCAAAGGGTTTGGTTCTTTGCAATCTGCGTATAATATTGGTGTTGGTTAACAGCGGAATTGTCTCTATATTCACATGATGTTGCTGGAGTCTTTCTTCGTGTTTCCTTGCATTTTTTTAAATGTTAATTCAAACGGGGTCCACTTTAAGGTCTCTATGTAGATGACTATTCCTGACGTACCATGGTGCATCGACGATGTTCCTTAATACCCTGTTCCGAAACCTTTGAATGATATTGACGTTGCTGGGTTTTGTACAACCCCAAAGTTCAATAGCATAAGTCCATATTGATGTCAGTATTTGCTTATAAAGTAGCAGCTTATTGTATGATGATAGAGAAGAGTGTCTGCCTATCAGCCAATGCATTTTTCTATATTCTAGTTTTAGTTCTTCATTTTTCTTTTTGACGTGGACCTTCCATCTAAGTTTAGCATCCAGGGTCATGCCTAAATACTTAGCTGTGTTTGCATACGGTATTATTTCTCGATTTATTGAAACAGGTATACGTTCAACTCGTTTGTTGTTAAAATTTATGTGAACTGATTTAGTTTCATTTAGCTTAATTCGCCATCTTTTAGTCCATTTATATACTTCGGAGATAGCTGATTGTAATTTTTGTGTTGATTCTTCGTTGCTTTTTCTAGCAGCTAGGATCGCAGTGTCATCAGCAAAAAACGCCACTGTGTTGTTTTCTAATTCAGGTAGTTCATGCGTGTATAGTAAATATAAAATCGGTCCTAATACACTGTCCTGTGGTACACCTGCTTTTATTTCTTTTAATTCAGAATAAGTTTCAGCCAATTTAATTCTAAAGAATCTATCTTTCAAGTATGATTCCAGTATTTTAGCGAATTGCATTGGTAAAAGGTTTCTTGTCAAAAGCTTGCGCCACGTCTAAAGGTATCGTGGAGCAGACATTTTTCTATTCAAGTGCTTTCTCAATTACATTGATTACTCTGTGTACTTGTATCGTTGAGTGTTGATGACGAAATCCGAACTGATGATTTGGGATTAAGTTATTCCTTTCCATTATTGAATTTAGCCTTTTAATCAGTAGTTTCTCAAAGAGTTTAGACATAACTGGCAACAACGAAATTGGTCTATAAGATGAAGTTTCGTATGGTAGTTTTCCAGGTTTTGATATCATTATTACTTCTGCAATTTTCCACAAACTGGGCACAAATTTTGTTCTAAATGCTGCATTGATAAGATAAGTAAGCTTAACTAGAGCCTTCCTTGGTAGTTCTTTTAAAATTTCTGTAGTAATAAGATCATAACCAGGAGCTTTTTTCGAATTCATATTGAATTTTATCTCATGCATGAGTTCTTTTGGTAAAGTCAATAGAATTTCTTCACTTTCTTTTTCAGATTCCATCGTTATTATTTGAGATTCTAAAGTTTGATCATCATGTGGTTGGAATATTTTTTCGAGGTGCTTCGCAAAACATTGAACTTTATCTTCGTTATTTCGAGCCCATTTCCCCCCTTCTATACTTATTGGAGAGTTCTGCATTGTTGGTCTTTTAATTTTTTTGATTACTTTCCAAAGTGAATAATCAGTCCTCTTGGAGCTCTTGTTTGCTGCCATATTCTTCTCGTCCTTCTTTTTTCTGCCAAGAGTTCTCTAATTTCTTTAGGGTAGTTATTTCCTTTTATTTTATATTTAATTTTTGGGGTACTTTCCCAGGCTGATTGTTGTATATCATTTACAAATTTTTGAACTTCGTTTTCTATTTGC
Organism: Tipula confusa; assembly: GCA_963556175.1. Lineage (NCBI taxonomy): Eukaryota > Metazoa > Arthropoda > Insecta > Diptera > Tipulidae > Tipula > Tipula confusa. Next base: position 80,318,491 of record OY744475.1, read on the forward strand.
TCCTCGCTTTTTAATGGAACCTTTAGGTTAATTTTTTGTCTTCTAAGGACTGCCTAAAGCATTCCCAACAAGTGTGTTTCTTTATAAGGCTTGGATTTCTTTCTTTATGCATAATTTTTTCGCTTAATGCTAAAAGTATAGGAGAATGGTCCGAGTTTAGTTCTCGACTTTCGTCTACTTGTATATAATCCATTGATATATTTTTGATTATAAAAAAATCAATTAGTCTGATATTTTGTTTTGATCTGTAGGACAGTAGGTTGATTTTCTAGTTGACAAGGTTTCACTACCGCATTTTCTGACAGCTTTAAGCATTTTTTTACCTTTAGTCGTTGTTAGCCTAGAACCCCAATTAACATTTTTTGCATTAAAGTCTGCTCCAATTATGTATCTATTTCCTAGTTTACTGAAGAATTAGAGATAATTTTTTTCTTTTAGCGCGTGTTTCGGAGGGCAGTAAACACTAACATAATTATTTTTCGATTTGACGTTAACAACAGTTGCTTGTGTATTTTCAACTGTTTCATATTTCAGCTCTTCGTAATGGTGGATATTATTTCTAATTATAACAACGCTACCGCCTTTAGCAGTGTTTTCCGGGTGATTGGTTTTATATACTTGATAATTTTTAAATTTAATATTTGATGGTCTAGTAAAGTGAGTTTCCGTGATAAGACATATGTCGATTTTTTCTGTTTCCAAGACTATCTGCAATTCTTGTTGTTGCATTAATCCATTGGCATTCCAGCATATAATTCTAAGGTCTTTGGGTAGTTTCTCTTTGATTTACTTTACTCCTTAATACTTGAGCGTAAGCCAAATTGCTCATTTCCTCCCGAGGAATTTCCGATACTTTTCGTCGTATTACTTCGGGCTTGTTTTTTCGAATGGTTGGCTTTCTACTTAAACTTGAATTTTTTTTTATTCATTCTTTTAAACTTGTTGCTTTGCAATTCAATAGCAACACTGCATCCTCTATAGTTAGCGGGATGATTTTCTCCACAGTGAACATTTGGCCTGCCCATTTTTTGGTAGTACGCAATCTCTTGTATGATGTTTTCCGATACATTTGACACATCTTGGTTCCTAATTGTTTTTTTTATTATCCCGTTGGCATCGAAGGTCAACATAAACATATTAAGAGGTGTTTGATTCCGTTTTTTTAGTTAAATTGATGCATCAACAGCTTTAAATCGCTGAGCTTTTAAGTCATCAATTATCTTGTCTATTTTACATGTGTAATGAAGGTTTTTAGCCATCACTCTGATTGGTCTAGTTTGTTTGTCTTCAAACATGTGCCAATAGTGCTTTTCTTCATTGTGCATTTTTGTTACTTGTCGGTAATTTTCACTATCTTTCAAGTTTATTTTGATGTTGTTTCCAACATGATGTTTGTTTCCAAAGGTCATTTGCATTAAACTGATCTGTTGCAGTTATTGTTTTTATTCTTTTATTTGTAAATCATAATCTTTGATTTTATTTATTACTATTGGTGGGGGTTTAGCTTGTTTTGGTGGCTTTTTTGTTATAATCTTTGGAACATTCAGTTTTAATTAAGGCGGAGATGGAGGGTATCATTTCGTTTCCTTTTGTTCGATTTTTAACTCCTTCAAACTCCGTTTCTCTAGCTAGTTCGTCTTCATCTGTATGGTACTCTTGTACAGCTGTTGTTATTAGATTAGTCTTTTGGCTATTGACTTCCTTTGATTTAAGAGTACTAACTTCGTTTTCTAGAACTTTTATTTGCTCCTGCATCCATGCAATTGTTTGATTCAGTTGCTTGTTTATATTTGTGGAATCGACCAATGCACTATTGGCTTTGCACAATTCACTGTACAGTTTTTTCTCAGTTAAAGAACGATTGCATTTCTCTTGCAACAGTTCGTTTTTTGGGTTTTCCTTATTTTTGAGTACGATTTGCTCCTTTTGTTGCACTAATTTGATGTTGCCTTCCAAAAAGAGGCTAGTGACTTGTAGGAGATCGAGTTAACTTCTGACTCCTTTGGAATGGATATGAAATATCCTTTTCTTTTGTACTCAGTTGAATATTATTATTTTTCCCTAACATATCTTAGGATTGGTTGTAATAATTATAGAATAGCATAATATAGCAATGATTGGTCTCCCCCAGAATCCGTTAGACCGATCTCCGAAGAGAGTGGATTTCGCTGAGCATCAGGTATACCACCTGGGGTAATTTTTCCCTTGTTTGTTTCACTCATTACGTTATTATAGTGTATTGATTGCACTCGCCTCTAGTATTTAGCCGTTGAGTATTCCATCGTTGCCCGGGTGTTACCACTTGGAGGTATACTAGACACATTCGGAGATTTCTACATAGTTACAAAGTTGGAATATAAACCATGGTAGTCATGGCTATAGACAATCGACCCCTACCTCTATTGATACACACGCAACACTCATGATAAAGATATCAGTAACCACAATCGGACTACTATTACGTGTGCTATTGCCAATTTGTTCAATTTTGTCAATTTTGAAAGGCTAACCACTGTCCGGATTTTTATACACGTAAATGAAATGTCAAAATGTATGAATATTTTATAGCCGTATTTATCCTTATAGCAAGAGCTTTTGATAAAGTTATCAGTCATCACAATCGGACTACTATTACGTGTGCTATTGTCAATTCGTTCAATTTCGTCAATTTGGAAAGGCTAACCACTGTCCGGATTCTTATGCATGTAAATGAAATGTCAAAATGTATGAATATTTTATAGCCGTATTTATCCTTATGGCAAGAGCTTTTGATAAAGGTATCAGTCATCACAACCGGACTACTTTTACGTGTGCTATTGCCAATTCGTTCAATTTCGTAAATTTGGAAAGGCTAACCACTGTCCGGATTCTTATGCACGTAAATGAAATGTCAAAATGTATGAATATTTAATAGCCGTATTTATCCTTATGGCAAGAGCTTTTGATAAAAGTATCAGTCATCACAATCGGACTACTATTACGTGTGTTATTGCTAATTCGTTCAATTTTGTCAATTTCGAAAGGCTAACCACTGTCTGGATTTGTATGCACGTAAATTAAATGTCAAAATGTATGAATATTTTATAGCTTATTTATCCTTATGGCAAGAGCTTTTGATAGAGGTATCAGTCATCACAATCGGACTACTATTACGTGTAGCCAATGGTTGGAATAAAAGTTACTTTGTGATTATTTCATATATTTTTATATAGGTCTTGTTGCACGACTGTTTTACATACTATAAGGGTCTGCTTCGATTATCTATTTATATTGAGTGCCTAAAAAAATTTGGAAGTAAGGAATAGACTAGTCAGAATATTATAGCCAGGAACCAGATTATTTCTGCAAAATGGTATACAGTAAAGGCGTAGTAAATCCCGATTACTATTATAAGCAATACTTCAATGTAAAATAAAATTAATGATCGTTAACAAATATTCATTAGAACGCTTTTAAAGTTCTAAATTTCCAAAAAAATAAAAATGGAAAATCAGCAAAAAATCCATTATCTTACATCACTACAACAAATTTGTGTGAATAAATTAAGAAAATTGCTGCCAAACACTCAACCTCCATATCTTAGTGTGTTGTGTAATAATATAAACTTAAAGTTTGTAAGAAAATGCAAACGAAGCTAATAAAATTACAATGCATATCGTCAAAGCTTTTTACTTGTAGGTGGTGGTGGTGGTGGTTTTTTTGCTTTCTATTTAAATATTTAGAAAATCAACGGGCGAATAAAAAATTGAGTAGAGCCCCCCCATTAATCTTAATACATACATAAAATGAAAAAGATCCTATATATATAATAAAGCAAAAGCTCACCATACACACCATCGTCGCTATCATATAATGAGATAAAAATTTATGCGACAATGTTGACAGTTTTTTTTTGTGTATTTTCGCGATTTTTTGGTTTATTTATGTATTACAGTTATGTTTGGTGCTGAAATGGGATGACATTCTTTTTATTTTTTGTTGTTCTTAAGTGTAATCGTAGACCTCCTCGCCTCGCCCTCTTAATGGCATCGTTTAAATTTTTATGATGTGTTCATTTCATGTTTTTTATTCGACCAAATTTAAATGAATATCACATTAATCCACTTTAAATGTTACCAGTGTTTTCGAGATGTTTTTGGCATGTTATTATAGATAAGGTCACCGTTCGTATATTTGGTGATGGTTAAGATAGTTGCTTACTAAACCACGGTTCACCTCAATAAATGCTGGTTGGTCCTTCGAATTGTTCTGGGAGTTCAGCAAAAAACAAGTCGTTTCCTACGACCTAAGCGCCTACCAAATATTCAGCACCATTCGTTTAGCATCGATATATAAAACATGACCAAGCCAGCGTGCCTGCTCGTTAAGTGACGTCATAATTGCGTTTGGGGAAGCCATCAAAATCATATTTATCATAAAAAAAAACGGATCCGAGATATCGGAAACTTTAGTCACTCTTTCAAATGGGTGTTCATCACTACCATTGTGTCTTGGTTTGAAAAATAGCAAAATCTTTTATTATAGATTTGGGAGGCAATGAAAGTTGAACGCGAAACTACCAAAACCGTTTTCAATTGGTTCTGTCGAAGCAGCATCATGCCAACCATGTAAATACGGAAGAAAACTCAACCCGATCATAGATAATATTGCAGAAAATAGTGTCACTGCGTATCTTTAAAGAAAAAGCCAAATGACTACCAGACACGACAAACGGCGGAGACTTAATGCAAAATCTGTAGCAAATCGACTACCAACAGATATAGTAAACACCATCTTGAGTTCGAACATAATTTTGGGAAGAAGGAATTATGCTTTGCGCTGCGTTACACGTTAAATCAGGAAAGAATGTAATAACGAGGAAAAGATCTAGGCGGAACGTAAAGAAGATCTAAAGATGCTGCACGATATCCTAGACTTCCATTATATGCGATTATTAGGTGAAACCACCAATGATTCTGCAATAGTGCCAACGTTGAACTTTAATGCACTAAGAAAACCTATCCAATTTCTCGGATTGTTGTGAGGCAAGTTTGATGATATGGGAACACAAAGCTATAAGGACTATCTACGTCTTACTGTCCTCTCCAAACCTCTTTTTCCAACAAAACTGATGTTGTGCGACTTGTTACCAGCAGCTTAATGCTACAATGACAACACAATCATCGGTAGCCAATACACGCTTGAACACGTGATAGAAACAAAATTACATCTGCTCTTTTCCTAAACTTAAGACCGTAGCAACCAGATAAAGGCGTCGATGACATAGATTTTAGATACAAACAAGCCCCTGCTTGGATTGCCGGACGTCATCATGCCAATCAGATATGAAGACTATGCAGCTCGGATTGTGGTCGTGAAATATGAGAATGCTCGCCTACAGCCGACTACATTACAGGTCTCAAAGACGCACTTGAGCTAAATTTAAATATACTCGCTTCCTAGGAAATTCTGGCCAAGCTCACCGGCATAACATTCTCCAATACCATCGAAATGTCTGACCTACAGGTGGAATTGTTTGCAGATGACACCATTACAGATGAGATAGAATGTGCATTTCCTTGGATTAACGATGTTATCATGAGTATGGTTTCACACTCAAGCTGTCCAAATGCTCATTCGGTCAAAAATCTATTGAATTCTTGAGTCACATTATCGATGTAACATCCGACCAAAACTTGCGGTCATTCAACAGCTCTCGTAACCAGAAGACATTAATCAACTATGCTCGTTCTTAGGTGCTGTGAATTGATACAGCAAGTTTATACCCAAGCTCATAGAAATGGACGGGCTACTCGACGGCCTGCTATAAGAAGGCGTCGAGCACTAAAGGACTGAAGTTCGAGCTACCGCAATTAACTGGCTAAAACAAGTACTCACATCGACTTGGCCCTTACGCACTATGACCCAGCTATAAGGAGATTATCGTCGCAGCTGATGCATTCAGCTATGAGTGGGATGGTATACAATCATCGTTCCAGTAAAATTTCTCAAACTGCTGATGGACGAACTACATGATTACAATCCGGACGCCGCGAGTGAAATTGCTTGAACGAAGCAACTTTTTTTACCGTTGGAGCAATCGAGGTGCACCATTATCTAGTGCACCATGGCCATGAGTCCATATTGGCTACGCCCGTTCGATCAACGATTTATTATATCTGTTAATGTTCGATGCATTCTCCAACTGGCAAGAGATTTTCAAAATGTGCAGCACCACTTCACGTAAGACGATTGACAATCTGTGCGAAATGTTTCTCGCCAAATTAACTGCGAAAAGATCGTTTCCGACAACGGTCCTCAATTTGCCACAGCCATCTTCAACCGTTTCTGTATTGCATCGAGTATTCCAGCCAAGCGGGTCGAACAACCTAATAGCCCCTGACAGACCTACAAGTTTTGTAATATTGGCGTAAACTTGGTCGAATTCCTGGAATATACAGTTTTCGTACAAGCCAGGGAAATGTTTAGTTTGATGGGAAGTTTGAAGTCGTCCAACAAAATATAACCAAATACTAACAGATGAGACAATCACACGAAACAACGAATAATTTGTAAACGCAAAAAGCGTGAATGGTGTAACGCTTAAGCAATCTTCTTTTTTTTCTAAAAAACTCATCAGACTGCACCATACCTTCAGACTTATTTAGGTGTATTGCCATTCGGAACTAAAATGGAAATCGCCGTGTTAACATCAATGCGGTACTTGACCGCATGTGTACTTGACCGAATGTGTAACATTGTGTCAAATGTTGTAAATACAAGTTGTCAAATATAAAATGTGGAGATGAGCATAGGGGACCCATCCTACGGCGAGTTCACACTGACTATATGCAAAGACGAAAAAATAGTTCCCTTGAGGTTGATTGAATTAATTTCAAGTTCTTGATATTCAGAAGGGATATCTTTTTCATTTAATTAGTGTGGCAAAGCGATGTTTTAGCCTGATCAACCCGACGAATGGAAAATAATTTCGAACAATTAGGTCAGTTATACTGATCATTATGTAAAGTGATAGCAATGCTGTGTTAAAGGTGAGATAAATTGTACAATTAGCTCTGGTTTACCGAATCATTTCAGGACAACATTTTCAACCACCAGTCTAACTACCGCTGAAATATGCAAATGATAGTAATAACCAGTATTAACTCATCATTCGTTCAATTTGGAAGTGTTTTGGTAATGAATGTTGAACAAATCTGTGATTACAGAGTTGTGATAGATAGTTGCAAAGCATCAAACCAATCAAAACGAATCTAGATAAAAAACTCGAGTACGTTAGCCAAAGGCAGTTCATCTACAATAACTACAAAATCAACAAAAAATTAACCAAGCTCAGAAAATCCTACGCCAAGTGTAAAAGTAACCAGAACATATGACACAGCTGCATCGATACTTGCCTTTGATGGTCCTAGTGGATTGTCGATATACCAACATCTTGTGCAACGAACGGTTTGTAGGACACACTAATTATAGTAGGTCTTTCAAAATTTCCCTCTTATTAGTCAGAGGGGGAACTAGATAGCTAGAATTCAATGAAATAACTCTTACATTATATGAACTTCTCAAACGTCTTTATTGTAGACGGTTGGTCTAAGCACTATTACAAATCAATTGGTTGAGTTCCCTACTCTGCTAGCTCACTATTACCTGTAGTTGGTCATTTCTGGTGGGATACAAGGAGTTTCAGGATGCTGTTGTATGACGAAAATATATCAAGAATATAAATACGGCAACCCACGTGGAGGAGATCTAAGTTGTAGCAAGACTAAATTAATCGTTGCGGACAAAAATGGATAATCATCGCAAAAATTGCAATACTTGTTGGGAATGTTAAAGAGGGAAACTGCAAAATATTTAAGCATAACAAATGCCAATTATATAGAAGGTCTGTGAAAATTCCAAGAAACGCTATAACCGTAAAAACACACCATACACATATACACACTTTTATAGGTGTATGCATTAAAAACCATCGCCACCCACTACTTTTTCCCATCTTTCTGGCAATTTATGGATTCCATCCCAGAAAAACTGCGCCGGCTTGGCGGCCAAAAACGAATCGAGGCAATTTTCGATACCTTGAACTGAAGTGAAGTGTATTCTTGATAGAGCATTCTGCATGGATCGAAATAGGTGGTAGTCGGAAGGACCAAGGTCCGGGCTATAAGGTGGGTGAGGCAGAATTTCCCATTCGTTATTCTCCAGGTAATTTCTGACCGTCGCCGCAATATGTGGCCAACCGTTGTCGTGGTGGGAAATGATTGACTGGTCGCATACGTTGGCCGCTCTGCCTGAATTTTCTGCTTCAATCGGATCAATTGTTGGCGATAGAGTTGGGCATAGATAGTTTGTTTGGCCACTTAGCAACAGCTCATAGCGGATCACACCTAGTTGGTCCCATCAAATGCACAGCATGACCTTGGCCCCGTAAATATTCGGCTTTGGTGTTGATGGACCGGCCCTGCGTTTTTTGTCATTCGCTTTTTTGCGCTTGGGAATATCGTAATGGATCCATTTTTCATCGCCAGTGACAGTACGATGCAAAAATTACTTCTTTTTGTGGAGCCCGAGCAGCATTTCGGACGTGCAAAATCGTCTTTTCACATCTCTTGCGGCTTCAACTCGTATGACACCCGATTTCCCATCTTTTGGATGAATCTTAAAGCTTTCAAACGTCTAAAAGTGGTTGCTTGATCAACTCCCAATGATTCTGCAAGTTTTTCTTGCATTTGACATGAATTTTGATCGAGTAATACTTTTAATTTTTCATCCTCAAACTTTTTCGGCTGACCAGGACGCTCTTTGTCCTTGATGTCAAAATCGCCACTTTTGAAGCGACTAAACCACTCAAAGCACTGTGTTTTTGCAAGAACATGCTTACCTTACAGATCAACGAGCAAACGATGACTTTCAGCTGCAGTTTTGTTTGCAAAAAATTGACTCAACAAAACTTCCCGCAAATGCTGTTTTTTCTGCAAATTTGATAAATTATCCATCGTTGAAATCGGTTCGATGTGCACAATCAAAACAAAAACTTTTTGCTGATTTTGACAGGTATTGAATAGGGCTTTCAAATGACATTGCATTGAAGAAGCTTAATCAATTGACTATTAGGGGATTTACATTAACTGAAGAAGAAAAACTATGTGAAAGGTCCTTTAATTTTCTGGAATATGGCCAATTAGAGAGGAACTCGGCGGGAGCTTAACCGAATTTGATGAAATTTGATACGTAGGAAGAAAATGGGATTTTAAAATGATTTTTTGAGAAAGTTCTGGAATATGGCCAGTTAGGAAGGAACTCGGTATTTTCTTAACCGATTTTGATTAAATTCGATATGTAAGATCAAAATGGGATTTTAAAATGACTTTGGAAAAGTTCTGGAATATGGCCAGTTAGGAAGGAGCTCGGCGAGTTCTTAACTGATTATGATGAAATTCGTTATGTTGGATGAAAATGGGATTTATGGGATAGAAAAACTGTTTCGTCAGGTCCGTGTAGCAAACAATGACACAAGATGTCAGAGGTTAATCTAGCGAGACGGTTTAACCAAACCATTTCAAATATACGAACTGCAAACAGTTACCTACGTCATAGACAGTGCAAGTTACTTAGTCACCAGGGCAATCAAAGAAGCAGCAAATACCTATTTTGAAAAATTTCCTCAAGCAGCTGAATGTATCAAGACAGACATGTATGTCAACGATCTAATTAACAAGAGATAATCCACATTTTAGTCCAAATTTCACCTCAGAAAATGGTTATCTACCAAAACAACAATCAGCGATAGCATCAAACTAATTAAGCGACCAAGTATGTTAAAAGTAGAAGATTACACGAGAAATTATATCAAAGTATTAGGACTTCATTGGGATCCTGTCACTCATTATTTTTCAATTCAAAGTCAGTTTGAACAAACAACCAAGTACAACTAAAGAAGGAATTCTCTGTGAATAGTTTATTCGACCCATTAGAATGGTTTGCACCCATCACAATATCCATAAAAACCTTCATACAGTGAAGATGAAATCTTCATACAGTGGGCCGAAGATCTAAACTGAGAAGACCAACTACACCATGCTAATCCATGCTGATATATAATTCAATTATCAAGATAGTTAAATACCGCATGTGTAAACAAAATCGTTCTTCACGGATTGACGCTTCTAAAAAAGCACGCCAGAAAATTGCTGTCAGCAAAAATGAAAGTGGCACTGATTAAAAGATTATCAATTCGACGACTGGAGCTATATGGTACCGTGATGTTAAGAAAGTTATTCAAGTGTTAACCAAGCACGGAAAAGTGATTTCTTTGAGACAAATGAATGATCCAACTCAACAATGCATCCATACAAACGAGATCCATTCTACAAAAAGAGTTCAAATTTAAAGACCTAGAGGTTACTTTTAGTAGAAATACGTTTAGTGGAAGGTTGAAGCAACATTTTTGCTGTTCTATTTGCAGTTGTTTCGCACTAAAGTCAACATATGTTTGGTCACAATAAACGTCAGATCTGGAATGATATTTGTCCGGGTGATATTTGTGCTGTGCAATTGCCATTATTTTAGGTGTTAGGTTTTTAGGGTTATATTTTCGTTGGTCAATAATGTGTTGGTTCTTCTCTCTTGTCTAATCGATCCAATATTTGCAAGAAAACTGTGCTCAACTATGGTTGGATAACATTGCTGAGAGACTGCTGAGTATTTACACGTTCACGATTTTATCAAAATATTGATTTTCAAATTTTAATCTAAACCTTTAAAATTCGTCTTATTTTCATTACAGTTGTCTGACTAATTATCAAAATATATAAAACCGAGACTTGTCTGCACATACGCTATTTATATAAATTCCCCCACATCTCCTCCACATATATAGGCACGTAGCATAACAAATTCGTTAAAAATGTCTACTTTAAAAAAAAAAATCTTTTATCGCATAATTGCGGTTTTTGATATAAGGTAATTAAATTTTATCGCGAGCGCAACAATTTATTATCAGCAAAATAATTAAAACAAAATTATGGAAGGCACCCCGTCACTTTATACTATATACTGTTTCGACTTTTGTTTTGTTGATGCTGTTAGAAATGTATATACATTTCTAAAGATTATGCAAACATTTTGTGTTTATTGCTCAAATTTATATCTCGCGCGTATATACATAAAAACGTAATTAATTTAATCAGCTTTTCAGCCACCACAGAAGCGATTTTCTTTTATTTTTATTTTTTCGGTTAATTTATTCGCACTCGCTATCGAACAATATAAGCGCATAGATTAATATATTAGTATAATTTTAGGTAGCTATATACCGGGTGTTTTTTTTAACCTGAAACTGTGTGCTAAAATAGGTCGACCTACCTCCCTCACTGTAAATGGGGTGGGGGTTACTTTGAAATTTTAAATTGTAACCTCTACATTTATTGTTGCAGATTTGAGCTACGGGTAAAATTTTGTTGTAGTATTTGTTTCGATTCATGAAAGCTGGCGCTCGAATCAACGAAATTAAATTTTTCGATTACGTTTTTCGAGAACACTGAAACGGGTACCGGTCAAAACTGGATATTTTACAACTGGATTTGACGAAACAGGATAATTCAAAACTGGATATTTTAAATCGAGATAAGGTACAAAACGAGATACGGTACAAAACTGGATCTTTCAAAACAGGATATTTTGACATGTGATTTAAACTTAAAATGATTTTTTAGGAAAGTTCTGGAATATGGCCAATTAGGAAGAAACTCGGCGAGTTCTTAACCGATTATGATGAAATTCGATATGTAGGATGAAAATGTTGAAGAAAATTAATTTTTCTCACATAGATTCTTTAAGTAGAAGAATAAAAAATAAATGAAGATAAATTTTACTGACAGTAAACTCGATCAAGTCAATGATTATTTTAATAAGGTGAGAAAAGCAGCAATTAAAAAAAACCATTAAGTGAAGGAAAATTCTATTTCTCTCCTTAGAAATATTCAAGTATGGAACCTTACTGGCCTTATTCCAGAACTTTACCAACAAATCATTTTAAAATTCCATTTTCATCCTACGTATCGAATTTTATTAAAATCGGTTAAGAACTCGCCGAGTTCCTTCCTTATTGGCCATATTCCAGAACTTTCCTAAAAAATCATTTTAAGTTTAAATCACATGTCGAAATATCCTGTTTTGAAATATCCAGTTTTGTACCATATCTCTTTTGTACCTTATCTCGAAATATCCAGTTTTGTACCTTATCTCGTTTTGTCAAATCCTATTTTGAAATATCCAGTTCTGAGCGGTTCCCGTGGTTATCATCTAAAGTTCTGTTGGTAATGGCCTTCACAAAGCTTCTCTCCTTCTGTCAGAAGTTTTGCGGGAAATATTTCTGCCTATTTTTCTACCTTGATTGTCAAGGTTTAGCAACGTAATTATTGAGTGGATGTTGGAGAATTTCTGCGATTGGTTCTCCTTCATTTCCCTTTCGCCCATGGATGGCTGTAGTTTGGACCAGCCCATTGAATATTATTTAAACCGTTGGTCTGGTAGAGACTGTGTGATACTTAGTAAAAAACCAAGGCCTCTGTTTCCTTTGGGAAATTTACCAAAAACCTTTGTGTATACAAAACGATGTCAACCATCCAACTTCTACGTGGCCATATAGTCTTCTTGTTTATCCTTTTAGTGGCTTCCTTAGTAATAAACGATGCTTGTGTTTCAAAATATATCAGAACTCGACGAAGTTCTGGATGATTGTTCTTATGTCTCTGATTAGTACGTTAACTATCGCCGTATGGCTTCAAGTGCCCCCGTAAGTTTTTCCGGTTTGTTCTTTAGGTGGGTTGTTATTGAAAAACCTTTTTGTGCTGACTTATTTGGTGGTTATATGCAGCAGTGCATGATGGACTCGCTTACTTACTAAAAACTGTATATAAGATTTAAACATTGTACATTGATAGATGAATTTGGTGCGTTCTAATGTAGATTTTTATTGGAACTTGATTGCATGAAGTTCCTCGGGGCATTAAGATGGGGATGTGCTCATGTTGCCTCAAGGTGACGGTTTATTCTTCCTGCACTCCCAGGAACTACCGTTTTTAATTGATGCATCTTGGCGGTTTTATTAATGTTCTCATTTAGATGCACCATTATTCTAAATAGATCGTAGAATACTACCCATTTTACTATTACATTTTGTACGCGAATTTGTATATAATTGTTTATTGGGTACTGAGTGATATTTATTATTCCTACCACTCGAATTATTTTTAGTGGGCGCATAATTGTTTACATAATTATTTTGATTACCCACAGCACGTCTGTCGGGCATATGTTGGCGATTTGTTTGCGGCGTAAATGAAGTGGTTTGAAACTTATTTCTATTGCTGTGAATTTCTGATATAATTTTATTATTATTAGATTGTACACACCTGTACCCCGATTTTGTTCATTTTTGCATTCATTCTATAACGCAAGAGAATTGAAAATTTCATATACGTATACAGTGTACAATATACATATTTATTATTGTGTGATTCAATTTTATTTTAATGTGTCAGTTTAATTCTCATGTAAATTACGCCTAAATGTTGTTTCAATAAACCCTAAATGTCGAAGCGGTTGAAATCGGTAAACGCATGAGTATTATTTTCCCAATCTTTCGATGTGACAATAGATGGTTTATACATACAAAATCAAAAATCAAATGTCGTTTTGTATTTTTGTTGAAAGAAAAATATCATAGACGGAACAAAAGACGGAACAGAGAATAAAATTTATGTTTCAAAATGGTAAGTGTTGACAATTTTAAGTTTCAAAATCAAAAATCAAGTTACAAAATCAAGTTTCAAAATGTCATCATTCATCAACAAAAAAAAGTAAACAGCATGAGTAATACCCTGCGCATATACACTCACACAAACACAAGCAACATTATTATTAGTATTACGTTTGACAATTCTAACAAGAAATCGTTTTGTATTCTCATCGAAACAAATGAACCAAATTTAATTTTTAACATGGTAAATAACAAATTACTTAAAATTTTACAAAATTTAAAGCAATTTAAATTTATGATATAAATAATTATTTGTGTATTTAAAAACACAACTAAAACTTTAGATACGCACGAATTTTTCAAAAATGATGTACTGAAAAAAACTAACAAAAAAATATAAACAACATGCGCAAATACAGTGCGCTTGAACAATACCACGAACACAAACACCAATATTAATACGTTCCGGTTTAACAATTCGTACGCATGAGAATTACAAAAAAACGAACAAAATCGGGATACTGATTTGTTTACGTGTTATTTCTGCGGCACGGCAACATTCGATAGCTCCCTTAAGGTCAAACACCTCTTTTTTGATTAAATTACCCTGAAGATCTCGGTCGGTTATACTTACCACAATGCGATTCCTGAGTATTGAGTCTGTTGCCAAATTCACAATCCTTCACAAGTTTTTGAATTTCTGTCAAAAATTCATCGAATGGTTCTCCCTCCATCTGATTACGGGTATAAAATGTGAATCTCAAGAAAATAATATTTCTCTTTGGATTACAGTATTCCTCGAATTTTTTTAAAGTATCTGCATATGCCAACTTTTCTTTTGCAGTAAAATTGAAATTATTGTAAATTTCTATTGCTTGCGGCCCCATTGTATTTAATAAAAGAGCACAGTTTATTTTAACTGTGCTTTCAATAAAGTCTGCGGCTTCCAAATAGATTTCAAAACTTTGTTTGAATCTTTACCATTCTTCGTTGAGATTCCCCTTAAATTTTATGGGTTGCGGCTTCATGAAGTTCAATTTGCAGGTTATGTCTCAGCACGTTTTTTTTTATTTTATTTTAATTTTAATTTTAATTTTTACAACTTATATATTTTTAATTAATTTCAAATTATTTGTATTCCTTTTATTTTAATAAAAGATTTTTATCTTTTATCTTTTGTTTTATTTATTCCAGTTCTTCTTTTTATATTTTTACTACCCATGTATTGCTCGTAAGCATTACTCACTAGAATGTCTCACATTTCTATCATTGGTGCTACCTCATGTAGTATTGAGTAGTTGTCAATAATACCACCAGGTATCCCATACATCAGTTAGGGGACTAATTTTATCACTTATATATTTTTCCCACGGTATAGTTAAATTTTGATTATGGTCATTCTTTTTTGGATTATGGCTTATTGGCGATATTAGAAAGTTTCAGGTTAAAAAAATCACCCGGTATATATAGGCATAGTATCAAAGATGTAAATCTGAATCTTAAAATTTAGGAGATGACCCAAACTAAAACGTTATTTATCCATGTATATGGTATTTAATAAATTAGATACGATAACACACACACACACATAAAAAACTTTTTGATAAAATCAGCAATTTCATCAAAATTTTTTGTTGTTTGGGTAATAAGACGCTGAAGCCGATATCTTTATGTATATATGGGCTGCCAATGTATCCATTTCAATTTATCTAAATATTTTCCACACGATATAATTTCATTGAATACTACTGCATATTACCATGTGTATGTTTCTTCCACTCGATAGGTATCCCTGATTTTTTTTTGTTTTTTTTTTTGGTAATACATAATCCATATGTATACTTTGTATGCGGAACAATGCATCGCGTTTTCGCTTTGTACACTTATAGAACTATATGTACTGTAATAGTGTTGAAAATATTTATGAAAATTATTCCGTTTTTGTTCATAATTTTACCACAATCATGAATCAACCACCCGTACAGTACATTTAAAAAATAAAAAAAAAACTTTTACATTGGCGCGATCTTTACTATCGGTGGATGGGCAGGATAATCCTAGTGGCGTTGTTAAGATAAAACTGTTAGCAGTCGTTAGTTGTTGTATTCATCAATAGAATTTTTAATTGAAAATTTAAACGTCTGTATATGCCTTCTCTAGGAGATGTACATATTTTGGTAGAAAACCACACTGACTTTTCTCATCGCACCCCTTTCAATAATAATCAGTTTTTACAGGCCATTGCTGGCCCGTACCTTATAATGCATCAGACAAATCAGATTTGTGTTATTGGAACAAGACATCGTATATCGTTGAGCATCTTTGAGACCACTTAAATGGCCATAACCAACGGATAAGAATCACTCTGGAGTATTTGCCGGCGGATGATATACTTCTGTAGTGGAATAACAAAGTTTTTCCAACACAAATTAGAGTAGATAGTGTTATATCCGCTAAAGTTTCCATTTCAGAGTAAGACCTTATCCTGTAAAAGATGGTTAAGAAAAACATGATTCATGGGCAGTTCATCCTTCTAAATCCAAACCCACCATACAGGAAAGAGTGGAAATGTATGCAAACAAATCTTAATTCAATAAACTCAAAATGGCGGCTCTGCGAATATCCTCAAATGATATTGGCTATATGCTGTGGGAAACTAAAAAAATTAACTAGATAATAAATGGATAGTGTACTCGTCACTACTTTTGAAGATGTTTTAAGCCCATAACAAGGTCGAATACCGTAATTTAGTTAAATCTTTCAACATACATTTGCAAATAGCACCATATGGCTGTGTTTGTGCTGATATATGGAAAGAGCCTTGATGATATCACAAATGATGCCTTAGACTTGGTATACGTCGTCCATCCGACGATAATACATCATAATGTTTGACGACTAACTTCTTACCTGGCTTTGAGACCTATTGATGGATAAGTTTAAATTTCCAAAGCGGTATGCTCAAAAATACGATAGCCTATTTTTTTAAATGCTCCAGGCACATAGGCACAATATTACTCATAAATCTCATGCTGGCTTAAATACGCAAGAAGGAGCATTTGGCGCTTGCTTTACAAGCTTGCTGTTAAATTACAACAGCCACTCAGCTTTGAAGCTACTACTCAACATTTCTACAGAAAATGAGCAATATAAGCAAGAGTTCTGGTCAAGATCAAATTTTTAAACTATGCAAACTCAGCACTGCTTGTAACTACACGGTCAGCACCTGCTTTTCTTTTTACCTGTGAACTCCCTCCGCGACAACAGGGGGCATATTATTTACATTGAAAACGTTGTTTTTGGTCCGTTAAACGCGGAACTAGATAAATTATGATTTAACAAAAATTTGGTATTTAAAATACTGTGTTGGATTCTCGTAAAGAACTATGTACGTATGTCGGCAGTAATACAATAGTAGTTGAAAAAGGAAAAAAATCTATTTTCTTTACACAATTTTTTTATGCATGCATATATCATTCGGTTTTCCACGAAAAGCTGTAGTATAATGTAACAGAAAAAAAAATTGGTTGGCTCGCGGGATGAGTGAAATAATGATATAATGTTTGCTTCATATTGTAAATATAAAGTTTCGGGTAAATAGTTCGAATGAGTATATAAATAGTATACGGTTCACTGAACTCGAAATATATTTTTGTGGGCAACAACTATTGTGCGATAAAATTTTCTACTTAAGGTTTTTTATAAACTGTACTACCAAGATCTTTTGGAGCTCCTTTTTCCTGACCCCTTCTTGTCTCAACCCCTTTTTAAAAAAAAAGGTACTCGTCGAGTCGTCGAAGATCACCCACTCTATTTCACGGAGTCTTTATACTGAAGATAAGATCTTTTGATTAAGGTATCAGTCATCACAATTGGACCACTATTACGTGTGTTATTGTCAATTCGTTCAATTTCGTCAATTTGGAAAGGCTTACTTACCTCTTGCCATATTTTTATGCTACAAAATAATTTGGGAAAATCTATGGCTTACTTGAACGCTCGAAGTCTTACTGTGAATAACAAATTCGATGAAATCCTGAACACGTTTGATGGAACTGACTTTCAATTTATCGCCGTAACCGAAACACCAATCATGGATATTTTCTAGTGCGGTTAATATTCCAGGTATTGAGATAATAAGAAATAACCGTAAATCTCATGCTGGTGGTGTCATCATATATATTTCTAATACTTTAAAGTGGAAAATTGTGGATAAGTCATTTACTGGATCGATTGAATTCTTATTTGTTGAAGCTTTGGTTGACACAAGTAAGGTTTTAGTTTGCGTGATGTATAACAAAGGCGGTAATGTAGTTTATTGAGACATTATTTGCTAAGCACGGACAAAATTATGAACATATTCTCATTACTGGTGACTTCAATGTGAACCTGTTGCAATCGAGTTGTACTGCTAGAAAACTAAAAAAATGTGTTAGCTGATTAAAAATCTACAGTATTCCCCAAAAGACCAACCAACCTATTATTAATTAAACAATTAATACAACTTGACCTAACCTTTCTCGATCACGATTTTATGTGTTTTTCATATTCAATTCCATCATTCATTTCCATTGAATTCCATTCAATTCCAAACTTTACCAGTTGCTCAAACACCCACTGGAATGCAATTTAAAAAAAAAATCGATAAAATTTCTAATTTAAACAATTTATTTGGTTACCAACTAAATTTTAGGGTTATGTTGCCAGGAAAAGAAAAAAGCAAGATCTATCTTTTCCGACCGCACCGCGCCGTCCATTGTGATTATCTTTGCGTTTTTTCATAAATTATATGGAACTATTCTTTTTTTTACTTTGACATTTTAACGAAACGGAGCGGTGTGGTGCTATTGAGATTGAACCTTTAATTAGATTATGGCCCAACTTTCATCGGGCACTGCAAAAATTCAAATTAGACTCATTTGAATGCTCCTCTCCACGGAAATCTTTAGTAAAAGGCGAAAGATTTATTCGACAGTTGAAGAGAAACCAGAGTAACTGTAAAATAGTGAAATTTACTATATAATGAACCTAACGATAGTTTGACATAGCGAATTAGAAATAATTACAAAAAATTATTTTGTTGTTGTTTTTTTATTTAGGGTAGAGTTGTAGACTGTAATGTAGTATAATTTAATTTTATTTTTTAGAAACTTTCTAGATAAGAAAATATAAAAACATTTTTGTTTTCAAAAACAATCAATATCAGCGTACTGTCAATAAGATTGAGGCAAACTATAAATATAATCTAATCCTTTTAGTATGCTGCTGTGGATGTAGTAAATGATATTATGTACATATAGTTAATTGAAGAAAAAGGCATGGTGCGTCGATCGACTTTTTTATAATAAGTTTGGTTAAAAGCGGCAATGGTATGTAGTGATTACTGTACCTCGATTCACGCTATATACTACTAAAGGTAAAAAACTTATCGGTGATTATATAAAACCTTGTTCTATAAAAACATTTGTCAAACGTTATAATTCTAAACCGAAATGGTTTAACTCAGATATATGACTGGCCTTAACAGATCGCGAGACAAAGTACACAATTTGAAAAAATAGCAAAACTGATGAAAACCGAGCAATTTTTATTGAAGCTAGGCGACAAACAAAAAAACTGATTCGATCATTCATCTTTATAAATTCGGTTCTTTAATGTAGCAAAATAAACACGACAACTTTAACGGTAATCAATTCGTTATCTGATGATAAATTTTATTTCAACAAGGTTAATATTTTCGAGGTTTGTAATGCTTTCAAATTTCTCCAGGGTTCAGCGTTAGGAAAATTACTTTTTTCATAATTCATTAACGACATAGCTCAAATAAATAATCATTGTCAGTATCATTTATATGCTGATGACTTACAAATTTATTTGAGTCCTGATCAGATAAACTTGTTTTCTGATCAACTAAATTGCGACCTTAGTCATATTTCTAAGTATTCCAAAGCTAATCATCTTCATTTAAATTCAAATAAAACTAAGGTTCTACGTATTTATAGAGACCAAAAAACTATTCCACCGTACGCAATCTGGGGTTTATAATGTTATAATGAACGCCGAATTGTTATGGAAGGATTATGTTAATTATATCTGTTCAAACATCTATGTTCGGGCTTAAAACGATTGTCTAAACTCAGGCATTCTACACCTTTGAAAACTAAAAAGGCATTAGCTTATGCATTACTTATCAGCCATATTATGTTCTCAGAAATTGTTATTGGTAAATTAGATTACGATACGAATAGACGGTTAGTGGTCGCTTTTAACTCTATCACTCGATATGTATACAATATCCCTAGGTACGATCATATAAGTCCGTTCTCTAAAAGTTTATTGGATTGTTCTATTGAAAACTATATAAAATACCGACAATATTTATTTCTTATCAATGTTATATATGGTAACGATCCTAAATACTTAAAAGATAAATTTCGATGCTCTAACTCTGAAAGATATGTAACATTAATCATCCCACAACAGGCGTCGGCTTTTCGTGCGACATCACTTTTCACTAATGGGACAAAAATTTGGAACACTTTAGGTCTGAACATCAAAAGAATCTCACAACCAGCTTAATTTAGAGCCAAATGCTTTGAATTTTTCGCCTCCCGTTGAATATTTTGGAAAACGCATCTTCCCCCCCATTTTTCCGTTAAGTTATTTTTAAATTATAAAATTGTATTATATTGTAGTTATTTTTTAAAGTTATTATTAAATCACTTTTTTTTATATACAATTATAATGTTTAGTATGTATTACCAAAGCCTCCTATATATACAAAGTCGCAATGATCAAAATCGAACTTAAAATAGAGGTGGTAGAGAGACGAAAAAACTCTAATTTTCATATAAATCCTATGAAAAAAAATGTTGGCTTTAAAACGTATTTTAACATTTCCTTTTATATATCTTTAATTATTGTTTTAATATAAGGGTCATAATAAATTTCTCCGTGATGCGCAAAATATGAAAATATAAAAAAAAAACAAAAAAAACAATCTCTTTGTGTATGATTTTCTATTACATTTATTACTATATTGTACCAAAATTTCACATATACATACGTATAAAATTATTAAAAAAATGAAATCCATGTCATTTTAATTTAAAAATATTGATATAATTACTAAATATAATTGATTGAGATTTATGTATGATATATTTAAAGATTTGGGTTAAATATAGATTTAAAAAAATTGAGGATATGAATGACTTTCAATCCGAAAATGCGAATAAAAAAACATATTTTACATGTGTTCTACCCAGATGTCTTATTGGGAAGGAGATCGTGGTTGAAAACAGTAGTGCCACTTTCCACATTAGTTTATTTTTTGAAACTTGAATCGAGAGGCCCACCTGAATCTTGGGTAAAGGTTTAAAAATGGGATTAAATAGTATAATGCCACCTATGCTAAACTAAGTAAAACAAAATAACTAAAAGAAATCTAACGTACTTTTATATTTCGTTGAACCAGTCTATTTTGTTATATACTTCTACATCTTTTATGCATGTAGTTTTTGAAATATTGAAGTTTACTTATCCTGTTTCAAAACCCTCTTTACTACAAGCCGTATTCTTCGCATACTAATGCTATCTAGTCATATGAACATTAGAATGTATTGTGAGTAAAAAACGTGTCGACATATGGTTTCAAATATAGTGTAAAATAACATAAACATTCGCATACTACAAGACAAAAGAGAGTAAAAATTTTACCTCATAACATCAAGTTTTTTATTATTATGTATGTCCTGTATGCGTTATTTTGAAATATGAAAATTTAATAGTGGTAGTGAGAAACAGTAAAAATGAGAAAATTAAATATTATTTTTGTATCGATTTTGATGCACCAATACACGCAATTTTTTTATCGGTTTTGTTTGGCTGTGCCAACGAAAGTTACAAGACGGCTTAAAGTAAAGAGGGTTTTACCTGATGCGTTGTTTATCAGTGTATATAATATAAAATCTCATATACATTTTTATATATAAAAATTTAAGTTGAGAATTATATTATATTGCACTAGTATAATATATGTATTAATTATATACACCGCACAACAACAACATTAGAATTTTACAAAAAATACTCGAGATGAGAACTACGATCGATTAAATTTTATTGAGCGAGCTTTTTGAGCTCGCAATTAAAAAAGACAAAAAGTATGAAAAACATTTAGAAAGCCTTTTGGTAAATGTATGTATTATTGGTTTTGTGTACGCTATAGTTATTTGCATCGATTATAGTTTCGTCGTTTCACCAATTGGATAGAATATTGAACCAAAATCGTTCTTAAAGAGTTTTGATCTTTAATTAATTCCAAGAGAGTAACTTCAGGATATTCCCGGATTTAAATTTGTTTTCGTCTAATTTCTTGTCTTCGACAACCTCGTCCAACTGTCATCAGATGTACAATAACTTCTCTTAATGTATTGGAAGTTTGAGAGCTATTAAATTGGAAGGAGACTCAATTTTTAAGTAATATATTCTCAATTTAAAGCCAAACCACAATCCTGGTCCTGATTTAGTTCCTGCAATTATTTTACGTTAATTTCCAGTGAAGCATTTATTCAATATATCTCCTGCACTCGATTATATTCCTTGATTGTTGGAAAATTTCAATTGTAATTTCTGTAAACAAAAGTGGTAATCGATCTTTAATTGAAAACTACAGACCTATTTCCATACTGTCTGCTACTCCAAAAATATTTAAATGTCTGTTTCGCGGTATTATGATCATAAAGTTTTGTTGGATTATTAACCCACATAAGCATGATTTTTCATCCGGCCGTTCTGCTTCGTCTAATCTCGTTAAATTTGTACATTTTGTAATAAACTTAATTAAAGCTGTGTTGCAGGTTGACGTAGTGTTCACAGACTTCAAGAAAGCTTCACTCAAACTTGTTGTTGTGGATGGAAGCTGTATCTTTGCAACCGTAAACAAGAAGTTAAATTCGGTAAATGTCTTTCGGGTAAGTCAAAAGTAACATCTAAGGGCTTCACAAGACAGTCATTTAGTCACTCTAAATTTTTGATTTTCGCAAATGAAATAAAATATTCGTTAGAATCGGGGATCTAAATGATTGTGAAAACCTTCAGAAAGACGGGAGGTACCGGGTTCGAATCCCAACGGAAGAGGGTTGCAAAAGGGATTTTTCATCACCTGATTACGATCGGTGATGACGATGAACACAACTATAACCCTTTGTTGGAGTGCAAAATCCATGGGCCGAACCATCGTCCATGTCAATATAGACTGGAGCAATGCAATGTGCAGATGGATTTAAAATCGAACCTGTATTCGTGCGTCCTCGATTTGGCTGGTGAGGGCATAAGGTAGGACATTAAAAATAACCGCGAAAGAGTTGGGAGAGCTTCGGCCTCAGAAACGATTGCAGGGTTCAGAAACAAAAAAAAAACCTTCAGAAAGATTTAGATAGATTTTTTATATGGTGTAAATTAAACAAACTGGAACTTAATGTAAGTAAATATCGAATGATGAGTTTTAGGAAGAACAATCCTGTTCATTTTGAATTTAAGTTTAACAAAGTAACCAATAATATGGTGTATGCCAGTTTGAGGACCTCGAAATTGTACTTGATGAAAGTTTAACTTTTATCCAACATACCGAGAATATATTTTATAATACTAACGCAATGATGGGTTTTGTTGGGGTTTTAACATACAGGTTTTTTTAAAAATTCGATAGACTATTTGATTGTCTCGATTCGTAAGTGAAATGTCACAAAAGTAGATTTAGATGTTCATTTACTTCTGATAACGAAATATATCGATTTTAAGACACATAATAGGATACATTTCACAAATTACAATATTATGCAAACTTATTATCAAACGAATAAAAAATAAAAAGGATAATTTAAAATATATTTTCAACAGATGGCACTATAAGCAGATAACCAAATACAAGTACGTAATTTTCTCACTACAATTGGCGCAATTATCATCGAATTTTAATGAAACCACACCATAACACTGCAGTAAGCAATCTGGGTATATTAAATCTGTGGTATGACCCTTATATTAAGCTCAGTTAAAAATTTGTCTGAGCACTGTGGCTCTGTTATATAGGAGACTTTGGTATTATATACAGTTTTTTATAGTTGCTTAATGTTTATTTTAATTTATTGAATCAACTCTAGGTTTAAACTTAATAGACATGTATTATGAGCTATGATAGTTCGATGCCCTATGAAATGAATTAATAAATAATAATATTAATATTTTAATGAAATATTTATACTGACGATTAGAGCTTTTGATAAAGATATCAGTCATCACAATCGGACCACCATTACGTTCGTTATATTTGAATTGTTTTTTATCTTTGTGGACTCTTTCAAAATATGAATTGGAACTGTTAGGAGTAGTTATATTAATGCAAGTATGGTGATGCAATAGATATTGTCTATAAAGTCTGGACTGGAGTTATAGAGATCTTTTTGTCATATAGGTTCTTACGAATATGGATTATTCCAGCGATCTATGGCCAACTCAACCAATTTAAAGATCTGCGATAATTATACCCCAATAAATTTTGGTATTGCATTCACTTTGGTACACTGAGTCAGTGTGTGTTCGTCTTCATAAACAAAAACAAAAAGTTGTATTTATATTTCCTTTTAATTTTCTTCCGCTTAATTAAGTTTTCCTTACTATGTTATTATGGTTTTTGTTTTTGGTTCTATATTTTATTTAAATGGAAAACACGCCTAAATAATTAAAATCGACCAGGAAACTATGAAAAACAATTTAAGTAATAATTATTGCCGTTAATTGTCTGTTTTCGAATTATACAACAACAAAAATACAAAAAAAAACTTTTTAATATTTTTAAAGCTTTATTGTAAATAGTATAATAGTTTGACTTTATGTGCTTGAACGAAAAAAAAGTTTTCTTATATTCTTCAGCAGCACAAACTTTTTGTTTCATTAACACAATATACTTTAGTAATATTGATAAGATAATTAATAAAATCGTTTTTTATTTTTGCTGTACGACTTGTTCGTCGTTATAACGATGTCTTACTCGTTTAAGATAATATGATAATAATAGCAACAACAAAATAGTATACAAGTTGTAATACCAACAATATCATCAGGTATTAATGTCAATTAAGTCGAACCAAAATGTCATTAAAGCAAAAATCAAAGCTCCTTTTAAACTTTTTGTGTGTCATTTAATTTGAAGAAAATTTTACAAGAGTTTCGCGTCGTTTCATCTTTCACATTTATCTTTTGTTTTTTTTTTTTTTTTAATTTTGCAGGCGATTAAATTTGAAAGTTTTATTTTTGTTGTATCTTAATTTTATTTGTCGGAGATTGTTGGTGGTAAAATTAAAAATTAAAAAAAAGTGAAAACTGACGATGGTGAAAATTTAACCACAAAAACCAAAATACTAAAAAAAATAATAATTCATTAAAAATTATGTAAGCTTATCGTATTAAAGTCGTTCCTGTACATGATACCAGTAGTTTGTCCGCGTTGAAACAGAATTCGGTTTTTGTAAAATTTGGGAGGGTGGCCATTGTGACAGAGTTTAATACTTCCTTAATATTAATCATGATAATGTCAAATAGGCTTTTGAGGTAGTGAATATTTGAATTAATATTTAAGAAAACAAAAGTACTAGAGTTCGTATAGCAGTTTTGATTAGTTGGATGCCTTTTCGTTCACAATATTCATTGGAGACTTTAGAGGTAAACGATGTATCACGATCACTGACGATACGGATCGGAAGTCCAAAGTCAAACATTCTAATTTAACATTCTTAGGTAAACACAGAAATTATTTAATTCAAATGTATACGTAATAGTTAATAGGGTTGTTCCTATTAACTATTACGTATACATTTGAATTAAATAATTTCTGTCGTTCCGACATACCGCCGCCCTTGAACCACAGGGTTCAATATTAGTTTTAATGAATGGGTTAGTTGATAAATTCTCGAAAATAATGTTGTCAGCATTAGGATGAACCGGTAGCAAGCATAACTTCTGTATCGGTCGTTTTAAGTCACCCTATTTGGTTTTTAGTGTTACGACTCGGACTTCACCGTCGGCCCCGGTGTGAAGATGGATTACCTTGCCAAGCAACCATTGGTTTTGTGGCATATTGTCCTTTATGACGACAACATCGTTTATTTGTATGTTTGGTTTTGGGTGTTTCCATTTCGTTTTCTGCTGTAGTGATGTAAGATATTCATTTTGCCATCGTTTCCAGAAATGTTGTGTCATTTGCTGAACCATTATCCATCGACTGAGGTAATTCGATTTAATCTCTGTGATATTCAGTTCGAGAATCTTCGTTAGTGGATGTCCAATAAGGAAATGTCCTGGTTGATTTCGTCGGCTAATAAAGCACAAATAGATCTAGAATTAAAGCAACTTTCTACCTCGGTTAACAACGTAGTCATCTCTTCCATTGTTAGAATAGTTTTGTCTATCACTCGTCTTAAGTGAAATTTCGCTGATTTCACCGCAGTTTCCCAAATGCCGCCTAAATGAGGTGCACTTGGGAGTATGAAATACCGTGAGATGGAATTTCTTAAAAGAAACTGAGAAAGATTAGTAGATTTCATTACCCTTTCAAGTTCTATCTTATAGTGTTGCTGGTTCCAACGAAATTTGTCCCGTTGTCGGAATGGATTTCTGATGGTATTCCTCTTCTTGCTGTGAATCTCTTAAGAGCCGCAATGAATGATTCGACTGATAGATCTCCTACCAGCCCTAAATGTACTACCCTTGTGCTCTGACACACGAATACACTAATGTAGGTTTTATATGTTCGTTGTCCTCGGCCTTTGATTGTTTTGTTACACCTCGTACCTTTGTCGGAAAATTGTAAGCAACAAAGTTGGTCCTGCATGATTATGGCTTCTATGAAGATCTTCCAAAATTAATCTGGTTAAAATGGATTTTGGAGATAATATTATCGGATGTTTTGTGCTGTATGAAGCTGTACTATTCTCAATACTACCGCCAACTCGAAATAGATTTTCTCGATCTAAAAATAGGTTTAATGAATTTAAGCGGCTTGATTTGTTAACGGTACCGATACGTTTAAGAGTGAGCATTTCTTCATGATATGATTTTTCTTGCTCGTTTGCACATATAATTTTGAAAGCAAGGTGCAACTCGTGTGGTCTTAAAAATTGTCCACCAATTCTTTGCGCTTTTTGTTTTGCCCTCGAATTGTTGATAAAACGAGTGATATATGCGATAACCCGTTGAAGTTTAAAATACTATGAATATTTGGACAATAGTGTGTCGATTAGTTCATTTGTCAGGAACCCTCCGAACGCACTTTGATCTTTGTTCGCCGTTCTTCTTGGTTGTTTCCATAACTGCATTCTTGTCGTGGCCAATGTTCATCGCTGTGATTTAGCTAATCAAGTTCCTTCCACCATAAATCGTGTTGTTGAAGTTTTGAGGTCAACATGCCCCTGCTGGCACAATCAGCAGGGTTTTCGGAAGATGGCATGTATCTCCAATTATTGCGAGGTAAGATATCCATAATCACTGAAGTTCGATTAGCCATGAATGTGGTCCATCTGCAAGGTTCATCGGCAAGCCAATCGAGTACAATTTTCGTGTTGGTCCACCAAAATATGTTGTTAATTTTAAGACTTGTTTCGCACCTTACTGTCTCAATCAACTTGGCTAATAGAACGGCAGCGCAAAGTGCCAGTCTAGATAAATGATAACTGTTTAATGAGTGCGACTTTAGTTTTGAATGTCTCTAGCTGCACGTATACATCTTGAGACGTAGTGATTTTGAAATAAACCACAGATGCGTACGCGCTCTCGCTGGCGTCGCAAAATCCGTGAATGTCGATGATGTTATGGTTTGACGTATGTCATTCGTGTAACGAATCATCCCACTTTAGGTTTAGGATCCAAAGTTTCTGCATACATTTTTTTATTAGAACGACGACAGGTGAGAGCCAGCCAAGAGGGTCGAATAATCGGCTTGCTTCAGAGAGAACGACTCGTTTTGTGACATTGGTGTGATTCTGGAGAGACACTTTGAATGTAAAATTGTCATATTGTGGATCCCAGCTAACGCCTAAAACCTTTATATGTGGTATAGACCCCATTGTTGGTTCGAGGTGTAATATTCTTTAATTTTACCTGTGTCTTCTCGGTTGGGCACGGAATTTAACACTTCTGAACCATATGACTTTTAGAACGAACGACACAAATGTCAACATTAAAGTGGATGATAATAGAATTGAACATGTCAAAACGTGGGGCGCTCATCCAAGTGTGTCTAATTTCGATAAAAGCTCTTATTTGTTCCAAAATTTGATACGGTATGATTGTGTATGGGAATGGTTCAAAAAGTGCTTTTACCCAATTGATGAAAGTCGAGAATGCGCGTGTGCCAGAGTAGTTTTAGGGGCGATTAATTCAACCCCGATACATACTCTGTGGTCTGTAATGGGTGATTCTCTTCTTGATTATATAAGAGGACCACAGTAAGAGAGACAGTGCGAATAATCACACGGAAAAATGAGTTGTGCTATGAAATGGTTGTAAGGCTAACAACCTTATGGTGTATGAATGCATATGGAGGAATTCAACAAGGAAATGAATGAAGTTATTGCTAAAATTATGTTTGGGAAAATGAGTTGGCGGTATTTACAGCATCGCATCAGTTTATACAGATGCTAGTGACAGTGGCAATGGAGTAGGTATTTTAATGCCTAGTATGAAAGTGGAAAAGTATTTGAGAGTATAGATGAAAGCATCTGTATAATGAACGGTGAACTTATTAGAATATTTGAAGGTATCAAACTAGCTGTAAATGGGAATAGGAAGATAGTAGTATTTTCCGATTTCAAGAGTGGGCTATGTTTGCCTAAATGTGGAGGTGAAAGACAAGGCAATGTGTATGTGGATATGTCCGTCTAATATATTCGTGTCTCTCAATGTGAGGTAACGGTACAATGGGTTCCTTAACATAGGCAGATCAAAGGGAATGAAAGAGCCGATATGTTAGCGAAAAAGGATACATTGAATGAGGTTGTTCAGTGGTCTGAAAGGAAGGATGCAAAAGATGTTGTACTTCGGATGTTTCAAGTGAATCTGTAGAGAAAGTGGAGGGTTGAACATAATGAGAAAAGTCCTTTTGAGAACCCGTTTCCATAAGGAACTCAAAGAGGATACATGGATGTTAAGAACAATCGAACGAATCAGACTGAACGGTGGAAATTGGAAAGAATGCTTATGGAAACGTCGATTGAGTGAGGACAATAATTGTGAGTTGTATGAAAGTGTGGAGTTTAACATCCATGGAGTTTAACTCCTGTGGAGTTAGAATAAGCGGTATAATAATTTGAAATAAAAGAAATAATGTGAATAGGAAGTATCTGGTTCCGTTAAGGTAAATAAATATGTAAAAAAAATTGTAAAAGGAAAATTCTGGCTGTGAAAACGTGGCTGTCCATCTTGGAGCCAAGCGTAATAAAAAAAAATATTGCTGCACGAAGTTATGTTCTTTTTACTAAGGTTAGAAGACAACAGTTCGGCAGTCAAAGGTTTAACTTTATACTGAAATCTCGGCCAACGGTAAATAAAAGTCATGACTAAGATACAAAATAGACAGATTAATGCTTGATGAAAATTTGTATAATTGGCCAATCTGCACCTTATCGTTTTTACCGTTTATATACTAAATTCGTTCGTTATCCGTGGTATACCTATATATGATTGTGCATAACATTTTCAATATGCATCACTAAACTTTATCAAAACTAACAACATCCGCAAGAGTTTTTGTGTTTTATTGTCTCTGGAATAGTAAAAAAAAAAATTAAAATCTTCAATTATTTTTAACTCAACAGAAGAATAAAATAACATTTTCCATTTATTCGTTCTTCTGTTGTAACGAGCATGCAGTTTGTATGTTACCACTGAAGTATATAGAATATACGTACTTATCATGTTTACACATCAAATGAGAAAATATGAAAAAATTTTCGAAAATTTCACAGGAAACAAAAAAACTTATTTTGAATGATTACAATAAGAAAAACATAGATTTTTTTTAAACAGATGTATCGCATTCAGAGTCGTGCCACACGGTATATAGATTGGGAATGGGAGAGATGTGTCTTAATTGATTGGAAATAAATATTATGTTATGAGTGTGATACTACTATCCTTTCGTGTCAAATATGTCGATGTATAGAAAATACATTTCCCAACAAATTTAATGACCCGGAAATACTGGTATTGATATTTTCATCTCAATATATATATATTTATATAGGCGACTGAAATGAAAATTTTGTCGTGTAAATATTTGGCAATACTATGTACCTAAAATAATTTCAAAGTATGTACGAACACATTGAGCTAGAGGAGTCACGTTTTTATAGTTTCTAGAACATTAAGTTCTATGTTATAGGGGAATGGTTATTAAGTTCGAGATTTGTATTTGCTTTTTATGTTCGATATCAAAAGTTTATAGGTCAAATAAAGGACAAAGATAAATCAAAATGGCTATATAAATTCATTAATAACGGATTTAGTGCTGATTTTGGTGGTTTATTTATATGTTTCAAATGTTACAAAGAATAATAATATCAGTGCATAGTAGTGCACATGATAAGATAAGGTTTCTCCTGTATTCATCGAAACCTCGCTTATTCGTAGCTGGACATCTTTGATTCGTTGTGTTTTTAATTTTTATTATAACTTGAAAGTGATATGAATGATCTCCTAGTGATTGGAGTGCTTTTCTAGCGGCTATAAGCTTAGTATGCCTTTTTGTCTTTCGACTATATTGCATTGGTGGTTCCCTATTTATTGTATCCGATGTATTTCACGTAGGGTTAGTTGGCATATCCTAAAGCCATTGTGCTATAGGTTTATAATATATTTTTTGACATATTAATAGTGACTTTACTTCCAATATTAAATATTTCCCTAGCAGTTTGGTTCTGGTTGTCCAAATATCCATAGTGTCTTCTATATTAGATAGCATAGTATCAACTGATAAGGTTGTTTGGGGCTAGTCTTCGAAGTCAAAGCTTTCTAGGCACACGTGATTCTCATAAGACCCCTCCCTAGTGTAGTTACGCTAGGGAGTGCCTCCTTGTGGCAGCAACCGGGCATCCTAAAATGTAATGGTGGACAATCCATTGCCCCAAGCTTTGGAGGGACCACATACACCTAGACCTGCGTGGCTAAGAGAAGCTTAGTTGTTAGTATGTGAATTCCAGATACCAGGCGACCTCCGGTTTTAATGTTGCCTTCCCACAGTATACCGATCTCTGCTGTGGGTGACCTTCATTTCTCAGTTACTCGTGGGATTTAATATGAACCCAAAAATATAAATATAGAGAGTGATGCGTTTTTAAAAGGATCAACTTTGTCAGCTGTCTAGCTGGCCACCTCCATAGATTATCTTGGTATTTAGACAAGGGAAGTAGAAGAATAGTTCACTTCTCAAACAACGGGCATAATTTTTAATGAAAACATTTTTAATGAGTGTCACCTTAAACACTAGAGATGAGGCTCTAGCCGCTGCTAAGTCCGTGCTCCCTTTTAAAGCACTCTTGAAATTTGTAGCCAACACCCTAGATAGTAGGTTTTGTGGTAAGCGCGAGAGGTCTTCCGAGGTGGATTTGGATTCACTAAACCACCTGCCAAAAAACAAAAAGTGAGCCTTCTCCGGTTAAGGCTTCTTTCAGCCAAGTAGCAGGCAATGTTAGGCTAGGTATCTTACCTAATGATCTCCACGACAAACTTCTTAGTGTGAAGCAAAAATGGCAAACAAGAGTGGATCATTGACCTTATTATTGAGATACAAGGTCCAACTCATAAGCCACAATATCTTGGTTCTTGCCATGGCTTTTTTTGTATGACCGACCACTCCAAAGCGGAATGGATGAGGAACAATTTCGATAAGCTAAGGTCAAAATGGGGTCTGCAACTAACTTTGGTGGAAGAGAATGATTTTTCTCGGCCAAACATCTGTAGGAGTTTTTCACAGGGCCTTAGCTTGTCTAGCTAAACAAATTTTTGCGCAGTACAATGGTATCGCGAGTAACTCTTGGACTATACTGCAATGGACTACAACTGGCACTCCCGTCCATTTGGTTATGACCATAGGCGATTCTTCCATGAAAAATCAGTGTGAATCCAAATGGAATGTTGCATACCGCTTCGGTCACATCAGACTCGTTCTTTAGAGCACTTCCCCTTCCACCAACCAAACTACAGGAGTTAACTCTAGCAAGGGGGTACTTAACCAGCATCAGAAGGAGGTGCAAACGTCAACAAGGGGCATTTAAGAACAGCAACGCTGTAGAGCATTCTGTTTCTGCAGAATGCTCTACAGCGTTGCTGTTCTTCGGGAAGAGTTACGGAGAAAGAGTTACGGACAGATCCATTTATCGGGAGAACGATAAATGAATCTGTCCGTAACTCTTTCTTTGGTTTCTGAAAAATCCGCTAGATTGACCGCACAAAGGGTTGTCCATGGAAGATATACTCCAGGTCAACGGCACCCACCTCGGGAATTGAGCGAAGGGCGATACTGGAAAACGTGGCCGTAATACGTCATATCTCGCGAGGCAGTGGTTCGTAATAATCCAGTATGGCTGGTATTATTAGGGTACTACAGGCAAACCTGCATTACGCAAAAGGAGCCTCGGATACCTTTTGCAACAGGTTTGCTCAACAACATTCAGTATCCTTGGGTAAACTTGGGTTAGTGGAGGCAAAAACCAAGGCCTTCACGTAAGTTGATTTACGATCGCATGGAAAAAGTTCCCCGAACAATACTTGTTTCATCTAATATTAACGTTTTTCCAAGTTCATCATTAAGAATTTGATTACAGTAATCCTGGAAGTACCAACTGACAGGGGAGTGCAGGAGACAGTGTGTGCCTCTGATTACTTCCCTGGTGACTCGGTAAGTGTTCCAGCTATAGTTGCATCAAATGATTTTTTTTGTCGGACCACATGCACATCCGGTTCGATATACCGGGAGTGATCATACAGGCAACAGAGCGTCGCATCCATTATTTTACAAACTGGAAGTCCTACAGGGATATTTTATTCATCAAAGCGGACATGCTCTCAACATCTCTGAGTTCAATTAGTAACCTAGAAATTGCAGCTTGTTTGTGTAATTATGTGCTCCTATCTTCTTACGGAGACAGCTGTGTGGCGCGTAACAACGTGGTTAACCGCTAAGTTTCATGATGGCTAAACTCCGTAAGAAGGTTAGGAAATTAATGTGGAAGGAATATAGGCAAGCCCTAACAAATTGCAATACTGAACTAAAGGATCCTAAACGAGTTACGTGGGGAAAAACTAGTACTATCGAAGATATACCTACAGCTGCTCGATTCCATAAAGTTCTAGCTAAGGATCTGTTCAACGAGATGGGGCTTCTTCTCAAATTCGATGGTAATTATACATCAGGTTGCAAAGAGTCACTCGAAACCCTGCGTCAGATGCACTTTCCGGGCTGCACTGTTTGTGACACAAATACTATTACTAACCCCATATTTGGTACACATATGAGTGCTAATGTGGGTTGGTTTAATAGTTTATCCGGTAAGCTTTTTACCCCGGAAAAAGTCAAATTAACTCCATTAACTCCTTTTAGCCGTTCAATGCTTCAGGTGAAGATGAAATGTTTCCAGCCCTTCTCCAAACGGGCTTGGACTTCGGCCAAGTGAAGTAAATTGCTCTTTGCCCTTTTTAAGATATTGCGGGAGCTTTTGACAATACTGGATATGACTCAATTACTAGGGCAATCAGGCGTAAAGGTATTAATGATCCGACTAACCAATGGATTAGTTCCATGTTGGTTAGTAGGAAAATTACATCCAAACTAGGTAATAAGTCAGTCACGATTAAGGCAGTAAAGGAGTGCCCGCAAGGCGGTGTCTTTTCACCATTACTGTGGTCACTAGTGATCGTCGAGTTATGATGAGCTACATCT
This sequence comes from Tipula confusa, assembly GCA_963556175.1. Taxonomy (NCBI): domain Eukaryota; kingdom Metazoa; phylum Arthropoda; class Insecta; order Diptera; family Tipulidae; genus Tipula; species Tipula confusa. The sequence continues at coordinate 80,352,246 of OY744475.1, forward strand.
ACTCGCTTATGACGCCATTGGTTATACACGGATGGTTCAAAAATAGATAGTGGAGTCGGCATTGGTGTCTTTGGACCCAACCACAAAATATCGAAATCACTGGAAACTTGCCCAAGTGATTTTCTAGCTTAAATTTACGCCATTGAAACTTGCGCCTCAACTATTATAAAGGTCTTAAAGGCGCCTCTATTTACAATTTGTCCGAAAGCCAAGAAGCATTGAAAGCACTGGCTTCTAACTGCCTAGATTGTAAGTCGGTTAAAAGTTCTTATAAACTGCTAATATTTCTCTTGATCCCTCTCTTGAGATCATCATTTAGTATGTATTGAGGGAAGATCATCCACTAATAGTAGATCATCCACTGACGCCTCTGAGTGTAAATGTATTTCATAATTTAACTGGATCTGCTCAGTGGCCTATTCACAGCAGCATTACTGGTAGCTTTAAGCTATTTACTTCAAGATGAGGATCACCTGTTAATCCTTTAGGGCTCGACACAAACTGAATAAAGAGTTCCAGCTGTCAATATAAGAAGCAAATCACAATATTTTGGCTGGTGATTGGTGAAAATTGAGAAGCTGATTTACCATATTACCAGCACATTACCAGAATATAACGAGATCACTTTTTTTTGGAAGACCACTGATGCCACCTTCCGAGTAAGATAAAACCAATATAAATTTTAGATGGTTAAAACTTTAAAAAAAGGCCCAAACTCGACTATTCACACTTACTATCTGGTCATCTAAAGTAGAATATGCATGACCTATCAAAATTATTAGGATGAGCAAAGGTCATGGGAATAAAGCCTCTAAATGATACATTTGTATATTCATCTATCTCACTGCGAATGCCATCTATATCAAAGCAGCATCCGACTTAACAATATATAAGGATTTGTGCTTTTAGATGACTCACTGCTTGACGTGGTGAGGTCGGTTATATGTACAGTGAAAATAGAACCAATTTTCTGTGAGCCACTAAACTACAACAGCTAATAATTTAGCACTTATTTATAGGAAGTGAGAGTATGAAATCCATCAAAACACGTTTAAAAAAATGTGTAGGTGAAACAAAGCTCACCTTTGAAGAATTGACTATGCTGCTGAACCAAATAGAAGCATGCCTTAACTCTAGACTACTTTGTCATTTAACTGAAAATTATAAATCTTTAGAGGTACTAACACCATGACATTTCTCGATTTGGAACGCGCTGATATGATCTCTTTCAGAACAAAAATTTATAATATCTCTAAAATGCTTCACAAAACGGTGGATGGTTATGCATGTGGATGATTACTTAACTTGTTTACAGCAGCGTTCAATATGTACTCGTCTTTTTTTTGTATTTTTATTTTTTTATGAGTAGGTGAAAAACCTTCAAAAGGCGAAAGATAATTTGCCCTCCCTAAAACAAAACATCATCTCCTGGCCACGGGAAGACCCAAACCAGAACCACTTTCTTATCACTTCGGTCTGGCTCGTCTTTCTAATACCCCTCATTCCATTTTTTCCTCACCTGTGTCCATTAAGTAGCACTCCTCCCTCTTCTTTCGTAAAACTGACTCTATACATAATGTGATATTGCGCTCCATGCCCCTTCCGATTAGAGCACTATCTCTTCTATTGTGTCCGGCGTTATTTCTCCCACTGCTGAAGTGAGCCGTTTTCGCTCTATCACGAATCTATTACACCTGAAAAATGTGTGATGCACATCATCCCACTTTTCTGAGCAGTATAAACACTGAGGGGATCTCACCTTTCCCATCCTGTAGAGATATGCCCTGAAGTCCCCATGTCCCGTCAGGAATTGGCATATAAAAAATTTTATCTCTCCATGGGCGCGATCAGTCCAAGGGCGAAGGGTGCTGATCTATCTGACCATCCAACGTCCCTTATCCACCGTCTCCCACCTACGCTGCCACATATCCATAGTCTCGTTCCGAGCTCTGGTTGCAGCCTCCTTCTTCCCAACGTCCGCACTCCTCAAGTAAATCCTACGATGCTTCTGTGCCAATAAGTCGATCGGTATTATTCCGGCTAAGGTAGCCTCAGCAGATACCGTCCTATAGACGCATGCCATTTACAGTGCTCCTTTTCTCTGGGTCGCCACCATTTGCGTCCGATACTTTTGATGGGTCATGGCGCCAGCCCAAATTTCAGCACCATATACAAGAATGGACTGTATAACTGACATAAGGACTTTACGTTTGCTAGAACGAGGTCCTCCCATGTTAGCCATCAGCCTTCTCAATGACCCCGTAACCACTGCAGCCCGTTCACAGGCCCTTCAAATGTCTTCTCCGTAGCTTAGATGACTATCTAATCTGACGCCAAAATATCTAGCCGCTCCGCTTGTGTGAATTACCTCTGTACCCACTGTCATGGGGAGAATAGTAGGTATCCTACTCTTGGTAAGCAAGACTATTTCTGTTTTAGAGATTGCCAGTTTCAATCCATGATCATCTATCCAGGTCTGTATTCTCCTTATCGCCTGGTTGAGCCTACATTGGGCCAATTTTGTACCTTGAGCCATAATAACCATGGCTATGACGTCCGCATAAACCACCAAGGATACATCCTCTGGGATTTCAAGCCGAAGCAAGCTGTCGTACAGGACGTTTCACAGATCTGGACCGAGAATCGAACCCTGTGCTACTTCAGCGTTGATTGTTATCCTTTTAACTCCATTCGTAGTCTCATACAACAGTCTTCTGTTCTTCAGGTAGTTATGCATCACAATCAGTAGGTAACTTAGGATCTTAAAAAACCGCCAAATCCCCCCTAGCATGTCCTTCCATCTCGCTGAGTTGAAAGCATTCTTAACGTCGAGAGTAACAAGAAACACCAATGGTCTTGCCTGGTGTTCTACGTTGGTTACTTCATTAATGGCGTTGATAGTTGAATGACCTTTCCGAAAACTATACTGCCTTGGAAAGAGCCCATCCGCCACTTAAATGGCTGAATCCTTCCGTAGTTTCAGCAGTTTTTCAAAAAAATTGCCCATCGTGTCAAGCTTACAAATAGGCCTATATATCGACAGATAGTCAGGATTCCCTCCCTTGCCCTTTTAGATCAACACGAATTGGGCCACCTCTTAACGTGATGAGAATATTTCCGCTACCAGGCAATTGTTGTATATAGTGAGCAGTATCTGTGGGCAACCGTCAACCACCTGTTTCAATACTTTGACGGGAATACCATCTGGTGACGGGGCCTTCTTATTTTTTAGTAGGGATGCTACCGCACTGGTCAGCTCCTCCTCTGTGAATTCGGGGACAATACTGATCTGCACTGGGATATCCTCTTCAGTCCTCCAGCTCCAACAGAAATTTGCTCTGTTGCTGAGATATATACGCTAAATTCGGTAGTGCCTTGGCTTCTAAACCAAACATAGCCGTTACCTGCACCATGATCGTCTTTGCGAATAATATGAACGTCAACCATCCATATTGCAGCAGTACCCAGGTGGTCTGAAAATCAGTTACTTGGATTTCTGTTCCGGTATTGCTCACTAATGACCACTATCTGAGCTTCCTTTTCATATACTAGCTGCGGTCGGTAAAGCTCATCTGCAGCCCTACATCCGTTTATATTACCTTGAAAGACTTTCATCCTCACTAGTCTGTCTGCTTAGCCTGCAGAGCCTTCCTAAAAGCCTCGTAGACACCTGACCTCTTTACATGACTAAGATTCCTACCGTCCTTGGGTCTTTCGGCACAAAGAGAACACCTCGGTGCGGAAGTGATTTCTAATGTTTTATATCCACCTTTGCCGCACTTCCAGCAACTACTGCTACGATCTGGGCCCTTGCAATTTCCTCTAATGTGCCCATATCCAAGGCATCTGAATCATTTTACAACTTCCATTCTCCTCCTTACTCTACCGAAAACCAAACCGATCCTTCCCTTTTCCAGCAACTTGAAGGCGGCTCGTTCATTTAGTTCAACGACGGCTTTTTTTTGCTCGCGCCTATCAAACATAAAACAGGAAACTTTAATGTCGCCCAGAAGCTCCTTTTTGGAGTCGCGTCCGACTGCCAACTTAACCTCCTCGATCGTCGTGAGACTGTCCAGGTTCAGCACTTCTATCTTCAGACGGGGTATCAATCCTCGGACCTTGCCATCCTGACCTACTGCTGCACGTATGATTTCTTGCAGCTTGGTCGGGTCTTTGCAACGACCCAACTCTAGCAGGACTCTCCCATCAGTTGTTTTCCTAATTTGCTTGATTTTGGTTTAATCAGGGCTGGTACTACCTCGAATGGCACCCAAGGCGTCCGCATAAGTCTTACCCTGGGCAGGTTTGATTACAACCGCACTGCCCTTTGCTTTTTTTATCGACATTTCCTACTTCTCTTCCTGTTCTTCCTCACAGTATGGTTCCTAGGTGTAGTCCCTTCATCCGGAAGACCTTCAACGTCATCACCTGTCGTAGGAGGGTGTTTTTTAACTCGTTTGGTATTTTTATAAACGATGGCGATTCAAGTGTCGTTTTCCTCAGTAGGCACTTCCATCCTGGCCCTGACTTCCAGTTCCAATTTTCCTGTCTTTACGGCGTTCCTACATCTTTTCAGGACCAGTTGGATGGTTTGAGGTCATCCAGTCGCTTGACTCCCTCGCGTGAAGGTCTTCCTTCTATTCTGCTCGTCGGACTCCCTTTCTATCTTCCTTTGATTAATCCGTAAGTAAGAAATCACTTTCAGCACTTCGTCTAGTTCTAGAAGTCCATTTTTTACGCCCATAGCAGTATCTTCTGTTTTTGTGCCGATGCTAGCGTAGTTTTTACAATTTCCCTACGCTTTCGGAATTTGTCATCCTCCTTTTCTTTCATCTTCACGATGATTTTTCTCTCATTTTCTGAGTAGCTCCTGCACTTCAGACCACTTTAACCTGCTTTCCCTCTTTTTTTGCTGTACTAGTTTTAGAACTAGTTTCAGACTCCTGTTTTGATGCTGTTGGAGAAGCATCACTCTCATTAATTTCATTTTGCGTATGATTATTCATTTTTGATCCCACGAGTAGCACGAGAAATAACGGTCACCTATGACAGAGCTCTGCATTATCATAGGAAGGCTACGGATTTAAACCGACTATTGCCAAAGTCAGGGTTCACTTACTAACGACTAAGCACCCCTTAGTCATGCAGCTATCGGCGTATGTGCCACCTTAGCTTGGGTTTTCTAATGTCTATGGTCCACCTCGAGTATTTGATTTCCCCGGTACCTGCCATATCTGGCGACCTTTCCCCAATCCGCAACCTGGAGAGGCGTTTACTGGGGGGAACTAATAAACCCCACACAGAAATATGTATTCGTATTACTCCAAAATGAACTTTAACCAATAACCAGATGTAAATCAGACAGAACATCGCGGAAGGATGGGTTGGATTTTTTGTTCAATATATGGACTGCGTGGCATATCATCCATTTTTGAGTGTATGTGAATAAACCAAGAAATTTTCGGGATGATTAAACCAAGCTTCTAACGTCAGTAGGTTGATTTGATAGTTGTTATTATAATAAGTCATAATACAGTAGGAGCTATGCAATATGTCAGATTATAAAAATTGATAACAGATTTAATGGGAAAAAAGCTTTTCCAATTTAAAATAATTTTCAAATACCGAACTGGACATTCTTAAAAATTATCAGTTGACAAAACTAGTGAAGACAAATTTGTATGATTACAGGCCAAAATTTAGGAAATTATTTTAATCAAAGGGGTGGAATATAGTACATTTTTTATAGTAAATTTGCGTGACTTTAAAATCGCGTCTACGTCGCCTTGAAACATTAATCAAAGAAAATTTCGTTATCAAATCACGCACTTTTATCAAATCTGCCGATAACACATACATTTATGGCAACATTGAAAAGTGTGGTTAAAATAATTTATTATGAACTCTAATCGCACCTAATCAAAAGATTGTTGCTATAAGAGTGCGCGCACATTCATTCATAACAAATAATTTCCGTGCGTATAACCGATTTCCAAGTAGGATACCGTCTTAAGGTGTAAAAAAGGTCCCGTATCGTAATTGAAATCAGTATTGGTAATAAACACACGTGTATTCGTGACCTACAGTCAAATCGTGTATAAACAAATTTGGATCGTAACCCTTCCTCATTAGTACCAGATTTGTGGCTTACGATATTACGAATTTTTACACAAATCATGTATTCTTATCGCAAAATTCTTGTTAACTCCCACATATAACCACTAATCGACTCTATATTATCCTACATTAGGTCGAATTAAATTTTTAGTTTAAATCAAGATCTTAAAACGATCAGGTGGTCGAGACAGCACATATATAAAAAATGTGTCGAAAATTAATTTGGTGCGTGGTAATTCTGTGCATAATCGTGACGGTAAATTCGGCCAAAGAGGAAAAGGCGAAAAAAGAAAATGCCGATCTAAATGGGAAATTGCATGAAACGGACGAATTAATTAATTTTGGTATACGTTTGTATCGTGTGAGTACAAATCATTTTTTTTAATAATCGGGCCGAATCGAAAATAATTTTTAAATGAAAATTTTTAGCGGCTGTATAGCGAGAAAAAAAATTTAATATTTTCACCATTTTCATTTCGAATTTTATATTCGATGATTTATCAAACGGCGAAAAATGGTTTAGAGACCCAACTACGTGATTTATTATTTTCGACGGAGGCCGATGGTTACGATAAAACCCATGTGATTAAAAGTCAAGTGAAATCGTTCAATAAAATCTTAAAGTATGACAATATTCGATTCGGGAACAAAATTTATTTACGCAAATTAACAAGTTTGGCACCCGAACTAAAAAAACTGGCAACGAAATTTAATTCTGAAGTGGAACAAGTTGATTTTTCGAATCCGAACCATATCGTCAAACAAATGAATAAATGGGCTGAAGTAAAAACTGACGGTTTAATCAAGAACATGGTTAGTAAACAGTCGGTGACCAAGGATACCGCCCTCTATATCCTAAACACAATTTATTTTAAAGCATTATGGCTCGAACCATTTGCCGAACATAATTTAGTTCATTCGAATTTCACCAGTGTCGATGGTGAACGTAAATCGATACAATTCATTCGCGACGTAGGTGATTATAAAATGACATCGTTAATCGATTCGAAAGTCGATGTACTTCAATTACCTTACGAAAATGATAAATTCGTGTTTTGGGTTATGTTGCCTCATCGTAACTCGTCGTTAATGGATTTCAAAGCGAATCTTAAACGTAAAATTTTCAAGGACATTGGTAAATCATTAAAAGTGAATTTGTGTAAAATTGAATTTCCCGTATTTGAAATCGAATCGAATATCGACGGACGTAAAATATCGCCATGGATATTTAATCGTCGCGATTTATATATGCTCGATAATATACCACCATTGGGGGTCGACGAAATTAAACAAAAAACTAAAATCGTTGTTAATCAACATGGTACCGAAACATCGAGTAATGGAAGTAAGTGTGGTCCCATCTAAATTATAGTTACATTTGACGCAGTATTACTAATCGAATTTTTTTTTCAGATGCTAAAATTGCCGATAATGGTTTAAAGGTGGCCAATTTTGAATTCATCGCTGATCGGCCATTTATGTTCGCGGTACTTACAGCCGAACGGCTAGAACCTGTTTTCCTAGGACATTACCTTAAAGCTTAAATTTATTGCTAACTTTTGATTTTATTTCGACTTAAGATAAACCCAACATTTTTTAATTAAAGTCAATTTTCAGTACAGTCTAGTTTTTTTTAGTGTTTGAACCCAATCTTTTCTGGGGCCGAAGCTCTCGCAACTCTTTCGCGGTTAATTTTTAACGCCCTACCTTACGCAGTCACCAGCCAAATCGAGGACGCACGAATACAGGTTCAATTTTAAATCCATCTGCACATTGCATTGCTCCAGCCGGCCTGTACTGACATGGACGATAGTTCGACCCTTGGGTTCTGAACTCCAAAAGGTGGTTAAAGTTGTGTTCACCGTCATCACCGATCGTAATCAGGTGAAGAAAAACCGCTTTTGCAACCCTCCCCCGTTGGTATTCGAACCCGATACCTTCCGTCCCATACACCGCAGCTTTAACCACTGCGTCAATTGCTCGGTCAGTCTAGTTTTATTATTTAATATATCGGCGAATGTTGAAGGCTACGTTTGATGCAGGCTATAAAATACGGGGCTCAAACTCACGAATCAAGTGATTTGAATCATCGTTCAAATTACCATTTTATTGGATAGTCGATTTACGTGGTAAGTGATTTTTGACGGTTAATATAGAAGCTCTATTAAAAGCTAAATCAGATGATGATGTGAATGAGAAATTCGATGGTTCCATAAGGTAATTTTCTGACCAGCAAGGAGCACTGAAGGCCAGTTTCCAAAATATGACATTCGTCCAGAAAGATGGAATGAAAGTTCTACCAGTACAAGTGCTCGAACAACTTCAAGTTCATTCTACACAATAATGTTACTGACTGCAACTCCGATGATCGAGCGTAAAGGTTTGCCTAAACTTGTAAGATAGCTGACAGATAAAACAGACGAAGTTGAGGGCTTAGAGATATTTTGATAACTAGATGCATTACTACAGTTTTGTTTGCGTGCTGACTGTCGAAGACGTTACAATCCATGGCTATATGTATATGATCCTTTAGAAAAAACGTTGAAGGAACTACAAGCTTCTACTATCATTGCTCATCTTGAAATTAAAGCGCCTATAGTTAAATTAGAAAGTCAGACTTTACGAATTATAATATGGACACCAATTCATATTACCAACGATAATTTCGATTATGAAAAGTGACCTAACTACTACTTTCGTACAAAAGACGCCACAAATCTTGAGGTTTGTTCTAGAAATAATGAAATGGAATTAATGTAGAAGCTCTGATCTAAGACCAAATTCCTTTAATCATGCCATCGAACAAACCTTGTGACATAAATTTAACACAAATAAAATCATTTAGTGTTGCTGATCCAAGTGAAAAGGAACTAGTCAGTGATAGATGTATAGTACAAAACACAAAGTTTGGTTATGTGATTTCCAAAACTCATCAGCCTACCAGTATACAGAATCCTTCTACGTTAATCAAAATTTTGATATGAATATTGACAACCCGCTTGCTCGATTTTGATAGCTAGAATAGATGTAACCGCACTCCATAAAAACTTTCAAGAGCAACAATGATGAAAGATTCATGCAAAGTCTTTGACGGCTCTTACAGAACCCAACCCAAATCGTGGACTATTTTGCTTCATTTCAGAACTCGTAGAAACGTTCTAATAGGAGACATAAAAATACTGTATCGTCAGATTTTACTTGCCAGTAAAGCTTAAATAAAGACTTGTTAAAGGTTTAACAATAAATTTTCGGATGATAGCAAATGCGCATACGCCGCTTTAATGTATTGTCGGGTTATCACTGCAAGGCGGTCGAATTTTATTTGATGCCAACAAAAACCAAGGTAGCACCGCAAAATCTCTGTCAATTCCTAAGCTCGAATTATGTGCAGCTCCATTTTTTGTAAAACTGATAAACAATTGGGCAAAAGAATTCGGTATGCTAAGGCATCATTTATGTGTATGAGCACTCCGCTGACTCATCGGGATCAACTTTTGGTATAGTAAACATGTTTTATCGTATTTACGGACGATTCTATCGTAACTACTCTTATCAGGTTGCCTTTGCCTGGGTGGACGTCAATTATCTTAAGTTATTACATTTTATCGCAATTAGATTTGGTTCCAGCATCAAGGAAAGTGGATTGTCAATCGTAGTGGTTTTCTTAGTTTAAAATGATTTCCGCAGCTACTCAGAGAATATGATATTTACACGATTTTACAGCTGCTTTCCATAAGCCACCAAATTTAGAATCAGGAGGTGGTATAAAATGACATTTGGTGCCTTGCTTCCAATCACTTAACTCATTTCTTAAAACTCATTTAACTCATTTCTTATATGCCTTATGATTTGAACAGTTCAGCTAACTCAAGTACTTAATAGCGAGCCCCTAAGAAATTGGTTTCATTATCCGAAAATATGTCACTGCAAATATCACGCACGGATTGAAACCTCTTTAGGGCGGCGGTTAAACTGTAATTTCCTGGTAGAATTATTGGATGCTTAATGTCTTATTATAATACTGCAATTGCTAGACGCCCTCCCACTTTCAAAGTTCCATATGCATCTAAGAAAGGGAGAAAATTAAAAAACTGACTTTAGCTTTGGTTACCTTGCGTAAAATTGCTTGGTCCAGGCTTTGAATTAAAGGTCCTGTTAACTTCCCTACTATCCTTTTATTGAAGTTGTGAGATCATCTTTTAATTCGAGCAATGACTCTGATATTTTTATGGTAATTTGACTCTGTCGCATAATTGAGTCAATTTGTTGTTTTCTTCATTCATCAATGCCATATTGACTATCGCGGTGATAGATTCTTCAGGTCCTACAACGTTGTTTTATTTGATCTTGAAAATTTATTGGATTAGATTGCAACCAAGTGGTTCCTTGCCACCACAGGTTTCAATTCTTCGAACGATTTATTTTCAAATTCGTAAATCAAGGTTAGTTCATGTCTAAATTTTAGCCAAATATTCAGGATACCTTCAGGAAGCCATAATTGTTGAAATAGAATTTTTATGGAAACAATTACGGGTGTCAACTATGCCATAGAATTAAAGAGCCTCGGTGTTTCGGAAAGTATAGCCGCCTTTTGATCGTATCACACCCCTCCGGCAAATTCACTTTAAATTTGAATACATCGCGCAAAGGTAGATAACATATGCTTAAAACCGCAATTATTTTAGTACCATCTGAAATTCCTTATACGGATAAGCTTAGTTTGTCCTCAGGTAAATGGTTTAGTAACTCTGGGTGATTAGCTGGCAATTTTCAAAGCGTCAAATTTGCAAACATCATGATTTCTATCAAATCTTTCTGTAGAATTAACGCTTCGCTTAGACTGTTTGGACGGGATATGTCCCGTCTACATACAAATTATTCTTAATGATTTTCGGCGATTTTCCGGCTGTAGTTATATATTTAGAACTGATTTGTGATATGTTTAAGTGAGCCACCTAGACCATTGAACCATTTCTCTTTAGTTTTTAATAATTCTCTCCGTTCTGTGATAGACTTTTCAGAAAATTTTGAACAATCATACAACTTATGAATCCAGCCATCGTAAAGTACGCAGGAACTTGTTGCTGATGTTATATGTAGAGTTCAAACCATGTTCTGCTTCTGTTGCCTAAATATTAGTGATCAGAAATCTTGGTCTACTGTTTCGTAATTCCCCAGACGCATTGATTGGTCGTCTAATTTTTGCAACACTATATGTGGATGAGCCTCGGTTCACGAAAACCTGATAAATACTCAGTGCAGAAGTCAAATCAATATTCTCAAATAGTTTGGACTCTTGTATTTTATTATGGAGCTTTTCTCCTTCTTTTGCGTTAAACTTTAGTTAAGATGCTTCGCACTATTGGTAAGTTACTTCCTTTTAGTCTTTGCTTTATGTTATTGTAATTTTGATTGATTGTCCGATTAAGCCACATGTACCTTCAAGTGGGAAGAATTTTGACTCGAAAAATGTCCCAAGCCGCGGGTAAATTGATTATTTTCTGCGAAACATTGCTTATGCTAGTTAATAAAATAAAAACAGCGGAAAATCCACTAAGCGATTCCATTACGTCTTTAGAAGCTGTGAAGATGGAAGGTGTGCAGATATCCGAATAGGAAAATAAATTGATTCCAGTTTCCAGAGATTCAAAATAATCCTCCTTAGTGATGATACGTACCTTCAGTTAATTTGAATAAAACTTTCAAGGATTTCCAACCTAAATTTCCCCAAACACAATTTAAATCAGTTTACGCTAATGTTGTATCAAACATTACAATTAGGCATCCAGCACAGCAAAATGAATTCTAAATGCTAGGGGTTTAACTCAACCGATCATGAAACATAACTTCTCTTCAGATAAAACCAAATGGGATATATAGTATGACGGACCTTCCTAGGATATTTTGGCTCAAAAGTTTGTTTTCCGCATAGAACTATTAGCAATTACCAATGGCATAAGTCATGAGCAATTAGTGATATTTTCCACTGAAACCCGTAGCCTGTAAGCACTATTGGATCATAAAAGAGAACCGCTAATATTCAGTGCTCCTGTTAGGAAAGTTAGTCATACTTGTTGGAGCTCCGGTGACCCTATATGGTCTCGTGCAAACCACCTAGACCGAATACAGTAGACTCGGCGTCCAATACGGATCCAGAGTTGATAGGTATTGCCCGAAGCCAATAACTCTCCAACCAATATATTAGGACCCACTACCCATTCAGCTAGCGATAAAGTTAAAGTAACCTACAAATATTTTTGAAACAAACGAAAATTTTATCGAATGCTTTCTGACCGCAGCAATTGGAAGTATTACAGGAGATAACTATCCTTAAGCAGAAATAACGATTATAAGTGCTCTGGGTAAGAACGCCATTTTTTTATGAATATTTACTTAATAATAACTCAATCCAAATCGCTGATGAAGCTGCACAACAAGTGATTGGATTGGTTCCTAAGCTCTTCTCGTTTAACGGCAATTATAATCCATATAACTTGCCGTGCAAAAAGAAATGTATAGATACTTGGATAGATTGCTAAAAATGTAAGTCATTGAAGAGCGCCAAAGCTCTTGATGCTCTTTTAAGGCGTTAGTACGCAAAGCAAGTGGGAAACCCAGATTTTGTTTGGATGCTATTTATCACTTCATTTTGATAACGTTCAGGCTCTGCAATGCACCCAAACCATGTACAGGTTTATCTACAAGTAATTCCTCACCATCTACATGCCCATTTTTTTGTTTATCTTGATGATTTGTTCATAAAAACAGCCACATATATAATGAACACCTTTCTTTGCTAACTGAAGTTACAACTCCACTTTCAAAACATTAAAGCAAGTTCGAAGATTCTATTCTATACTCTCCGCTCCATTAACTAATTTATTGAAGACAGTTCGGCATTTTGATTGAGCCGATGAAGTTTAGTTTTGTTCTATGAATGAAAGGCTATACACGATAATACAATAGTCTTTCTGCACCTGTAGAAAAGCATCCCTTTATTTACAACTTTTAAATATAATATCGTAAAGACTCTCAGAACAATGTGCCTGATGTATTGCCTTGCGCCTTTATCGGTGAGTTTCATTTAATATTTGCAATAATACGATTGAATCTAACTTCAGTGTTATGTCTTTAACTCGTCATACCTGAAACTCTGCATCGTTGACTAATTATATCTGCTCATTGAATACCGAAGTCGGTTTATTTGGGTATTGGTAAGAAGTATGATATGGTATGCCTATTTTATTTCTAGCCTACTCTAGGAATTGATCAAGAGATTGGAGTTAATGCTTATCAATATCAGGGGAACGGTTCATTTTCAGTTTTTTTATGACCTGTGTGAATTCCTCGCAAGAAGAGGTAACTTTGTGCTTCTCTGTTTTCTGCATTTGATTGTTTTCAAAAACAGCATTTGCTCCTTGTTGAACTTAGAGTAAATCAGAGAAATGCTCCTTCTAAATGCCAAGAACTGAATTGATTTGATCATGGTTATTTATATCCTGCTTCTGAATGGCAATAGACCTAGGTTTGAATGTATTGTGCGGTCCCGTGACTCTTTTAAAGAAGTTTTGAGAACATGGTGGAGAATCAAAGACCGCTTAGTTGTTTTGTAGGTTATTGGGTTATATTTTCTTAACATCAAACCTATCATCTTTGGGTTTAATTTTGACCCTAACTCGTGCTACCCGAGCGGAGACAAAATACGCCATTGTAGTTACAAGTACATCTAATTAATATACATTTCAATCCACACAAAATTAGAAAATCATGAAATCGTTTTAAAAAAATTATTTAACACCAAAGTTAAATGAAATAACCGTTAAGCTATTAAAATACGTCATAGTAACTACAAGTAATTATAATTGTTATACCTTAGGCAAGTGGCTTAAAATAATGTTCTTAAAAATATGTAATTCAAAGTTATCAAACTGCATTATTGAAGCACGCCACTGTTTAGGGATTTACGAATTTCTAAAACATATATATATATATATATATATATATATATATATATATATATATATATATATATATATATATATATATATATATATATATATATATATATATATTAATTTGCATGCATTCTGTTCTGGAGCCAAACCTATCTTCCAACTCTTTTGCGGTTATTTTAAAGTTTTGACTTTTTGCCAACTTCTAAACCTCATAAACATAATACGACCGGAATCGAGATGCTGCGGACAACCACTAAGTCAATTGTTAAAGTATAATCAAATAGAGGGCCAGTTAACTCAAACTAATCAAACTAGACTACGAATAACTGTATAATAGCGCGGTATATTTTCTAGCCGTTACTGAACTGTGTAAATTTGTATAGTACAAAAGTATGGTACAAAGTGTTTTTTTGTATTTAGGTTGCGAAAAATATAAAATTTGTATTTTCTATCTCGGAAATCTGTTAAATATATATTCAGCATCTGGTTCAAATAGAATAAAAAGAACTATTTTGGAAAATTACTTCTTATCTGTTGTAACATACAGTGTATACAAAAAGTACCGTGACAGAAGAATTTGTTAAAAATTTTCGGTTTCAACAAAAACTATTACTATTTAACCTATAAATGTAACGCAAGAATTAAATCGTTAATTTTCAAAGATCGGTTTGGACTTTGTTGGTCTCATTAATGCTTGTCATTCGTTTTACGTCTTATCATTTGCTTGAGTACGAAGACAATTTACCTAAAGATAGTAGCTAATTTAACAATCGCAGCATTTTGCAAGAAGCTACTATTGAACCGTCCCGGTCCGTTTTGTACCCACTGTATAACAAGTACACTTCTATCTACACGGTATACTATTTACTTCGAACGCTATACACTCGTCCTATTATATTTGTTGGTGCACAACAATATTGCGGGCAAATACAATGTCTACCATGCGATGATCGACAAGTGTGTTGCTCTCCATAATATTATATATTAAAAACTAACAAAATTACCTTTTACCATCATACCCATCGTCTTGGAGAGTTGCTTTGTTATACAAAACCGCACACAAAAAATTACTTCAAGTGGATTTACCATTTTTTGTTGTTGTTGTTGTAGTTCTTGTCTAGATTTCTTAATAAAATCCAATTGATTGTCAGACTGACTGTTAAATTAGAAAATGTGTACCAATACAAAACAAGATACTAAATGTATAAGATGAAAAATAAAAGAAAAACATTTTAAAGTTAAAGAAAAGGAAATACATTTATTAAGAAGATACAATGAAAAATCAGTAGCGTAGAATCAAGGATCCTTCGTTACTCATTTCCCGTATCTATGTTGGGTTAGGTACAAAGTATTTCAAATGTAATCATAAGTTTGTAAATTTTTTTTTGGTATTTACAAGTTTGTTTAGCATAAATACAACAGGGTGACTTATAGGGTCAACTGGGTACAACGGGCTCAAGTAGTTAATTCTACGATTTGCAGAAATAATTGTATCGTTTACTTGATTGTTGGTCTGAAGATATTAAACGAGATTTTTCGGTATAAACAAAAGCGAGTATGAAATTGAGGACTGTGGCTTTGTAAACCACAGCCTGAGGAAAGGATAAAAATCTTATAAAAATTAGTGTTTTAAACACGAAATGAAGAAAAAAATCTATTACTGTCTATTGCTTTGCAAATTTCCGAAAATCAAGGAAAAGTCAAAAGCACACGTTGTAGTGATCCGATTTTGATGAATGCTACCTTTATCAAAAGCTTGTCACACCAGTATAAATACTGCCACAAAATATTCATACATTGTCACCAATAATTTTTAAGCATAAAAATCCGGACAGTGGTACCCCTTTGCAAATTTCAGAAAATCAATGAAAAGTCAAAAGCACACGTTGTAGTGATCCGATTTTGATGAATGCTATCTTTATCAAAAGCTTGTGACACCAGTAAAAATACTGTCACAAAATATTCATACATTGTCACCAATAATTTTTAAGCATAAAAATCCGGACAGTGGTACCCCTTTGCAAATTTCAAAAAATCAATGAAAAGTCAAAAGCACACGTTGTAGTGATCCGATTTTGATGAATGCTACCTATATCAAAAGCTTGTGGCACCAGTATAAATACTGCCACAAAATATTCATACATTGTCACCAATAATTTTTAGGCATAAAAATCCGGACAGTGGAACCCCTTTGCAAATTTCCGAAAATCAATGAAAAATCAAAAGCACACGTTGTAGTGATCCGATTTTGATGAATTCTACCTTTATTAAAAGCTTGTGACACCAGTAAAAATACTGTCACAAAAAATTCATACATTGCCACCAATAATTTTTAAGCATAAAAATCCGGACAGTGGTACCCCTTTGCAAATTTCCGAAAATCAATGAAAAGTTAAAAGCACACGTTGTAGTGATCCGATTTCGATGAATGAAACCTTTATCAAAAGCTTGTGACACCAGTATAAATTCTGCCACAAAATATTCATATATTGTCACCAATAATTTTTAAGCATAAAAATCCGGACAGTGGTACCCCTTTGCAAATTTCCAAAAATCAATGAAAAGTTAAAAGCACACGTTGTAGTGATCCGATTTTGATGAATGCTACCTTTATCAAAAGCTTGTGACACCAGTAAAAATACTGTCACAAAATATTCATGCATTGTCATCAATAATTTTTAAGCATAAAAATCCGGACAGTGGAACCCCTTTGCAAATTTCTGAAAATCAATGAAAAGTCAAAAGCACACGTTATAGTGATCCGATTTTGATGAATGCTTCCTTTATCAAAAGCTTTATTATAGTATAGGAATATTTTAATTTCAAAATAACTGCAATCGAGTTGTGCATTTTATAAACCGGCTTTGGTGTTTATCATACCCGCTTAGAGTAAAAAACGAGTTGCAGAGAGGATTTTTTAAAGTTATATAACAAATTTTTTGATGTCATAATCCGTCACTAATCTAACCCTTCAATGAAACAAATCTTTACCATTTCCTTGTGCAATAAAATAAAAATAACATTTTCTAACCATTTAGTGTGCCGTCGTCACTGCTGGCCCCAAAAATAATAAAAAAAATTCATATCATCTCCATTAGATACATTTTCCCGTTTTAGTTTTCTTCTTAAATCGCGGCGTTTTCTTTAATATTTTAACTGAATTTTCTTGAATTGTAAGTGTGTGTGTGTGTGCTTTTCTTTTACAGAGGAAAAATAATAAAAATATTAAATTATTAATAATTTTCTTCATTTCTTCGGGAATCTTTCTATTCATAATGTTATTACTACTATTATTTTATTCTGTTGTATTCTTACATATATCTACGAATATATTCTGTGTTTCTTAATCCAGATGGTTTAAAATATCAAATTTGCATATATAATGATGATGTTACGTTTCGCCTTCTGTACGTATGTACAATATTTATACACAAGCTTTCCTAGTGCTTTTCTGTTTCAAATGTTATTATTTCATTTTCTTACCAAAAAAAAAATTTCCATCTCAATATTTTCCATTCAACGTGAAGTTAGTTCGTTTCGGAAGCTTTTTTTTTTGTTCTCTCTCGATATTTTTTTGTTGTTCCGTCTTATGTTCCAAGTCGATTAAAAATAACAACGAGATGAACAAATTTTAATTTTTCCTCATTTTCTTCGTACAAATTTATATAGTAGTAATAACTTTTGAAACAGTCAATTAAAATAAAAAAAAAGAGAAAAGAATTTTATTGAATGTAATGTTTGGTGAGAGTGCTTTCAGGTAATTGTTAAAATTTTATTTAAAATTAACAAAACGAGAAAATAATAAAATTCTATTTTATAGGTAAGACGTTTCCATGTATTTTCCCGCCCGATTGAATTTAAGTAGGGTATATGTGTTTTTTACGTTGGGTAAATGGGTCAGACTTTTGAATGGGATTTTTTGATTAGTGGGTGAACATTTAAAAACATTAAAAGTTTTTATGGTTATTTTAAATAGATTTTATTTCGAATAGACGGTCTTAAATCGACTTATGGGTGTTCACAACATAAACGATTTTTTTTGTCTAGCGAATATTGTGAAGTAGGGATGGTTGGTTTACCAGACAAGCGACCAGCTATGAATGTTAGGAAAATCAGAGCTTAAAAAAAATAAATAAAATCGATTAGTTAACGGATATCACCAGCATATAATAACAAAAATTGACTATACCCGTATCCTAAAAGAACCAATTGTTAAAAATATCAACAAAACTAATTATGAAAACCGTCAAAATTTAACCACATAAACGCATCACATTACCGGATATGCGGTTAAGGATTGGTATATAGAACCTGCAGCCACAGAGAAACCAGACGAGTTTGATGGTACTGTATAAACTATGAAAGAGTATTACTTAAAATTAGTTGCTCTTCAAGAAACTCGATGGCTAAAAAAAAGTGGAGACCATGTGTCAGATAACTATTCGTTGCTTTACAGTGAAGAGGAAATTCTTACAGATCGTTCGTGTTTAGTTTCTTCTTGGGCTCCAGGTGAAAAGGACTGTTTTAGATTTGTTGGTACCCACAATGATCAATATAAGGCCTACACCTCTTGATTTTTGTTTCTCACGGTAGTACGGATTGCAATTATCTATAAGTCGTGGACGATAAGGTAATGCTCTTAGCCAGCAACTCTAGATTAAGCATCTAGAAATTAAAGCACAGTGCTATCAATAAAAAGAGTGATTAGTTTTTCAGCTAAAAGGTGGAATTTTTCTCTACCCAACAATTTGTTATTAAACAAATTCCTCGGATATATGAGAAGACTGTGAACCGCTTTTCAAAGTAGTGGTCTGACCTAGCAGACACTACTAAATGGTAATAAATCTTATAGGATTAAAAATCCCATAATAAAAATCCTACGATTCAAAATCCCAGAATAAAAAATCCCAGGATACAAAATCCCAGGATAAAAATCTCAGGATTTAAAATCCTAGGATAAAAAAACCATGAATGAAAATCCCAGGATAAAACCTCATGATTCAAAATCCTAGGATACAAATCGCAGGATTCAAAATCCACATGTTTAAAAATCACAGTATAAAACTATGATTTTTTATCTTAGGATTTTTAAACCTACGATTTTTTTTCTCAATAACTTGTATCATAGGATTTTTCTTACTTGAATTAAATCCTAGAATTACCATTAAAAAAATCCTAAGATTCAAAATCTCATGGTAAAAAACGTAGGATAAACATCTCAGAATAAAAAATCTCAAGATTCAAAATCCCAGGATTCAAAATCCTAAGATAAAAATCCTAGGATAAAAAATCCCAGATGAAAAGTTGTACGATTAAAAAAATCCAATGATTTAAAATCCCAGGATTCAAAATCCCAGGATAAACAATCCCACGTTTTAAAATTCCAGGAGAAAAGTTCTAGGATTAAAAGTCTCAAGATAAAAAACCTAGGATTGAAGTCCCAGGATGAAAAATCCTATGGATGAAAAATCCTGGGATTTTTTGCTCTAGGATTTTGAAGCCTGGAATTTCTTACCTGTGATTTTGATCCTGAGATTTGAATCCTAAAAGTTTTATCCTGGTATTTTTATTCCAGAATTTTGAATCTTGGAATTTTTTTGTCATTATATTTTATCCTGGGATTTTGAATCCTAGGATTTTTTACCCCGGATTTTTTTATCCTGGGTTTTTTATTTTAGGATTTTTTATTCTAGACTGTTTTATCTCAGGATTTTTATCCTAGGATTTTTTATCTTAGGATTTTTTATAATATGATTTTACCCTTGGTTTTTTTTGTTGTATATTTTATCTTAGGATTTTGTATATCGGGATTTTTTAACCTAGGATTTTTTATCTTACGATGTTTTATTCTAGAACTTTTTATCCCTGGATATTGTAAACCGTGATTTTTTATCTTAGGGTTTTTACCGTAGGATGTTTTATCTCAGAATGTTTTATTTTGGGTTTTTTATCTTAGGATTTTTGAATCGTAGTATTTTGAACCCTGCGAGTTTTTATCCTGAGATTTTTTATCCTGGAATTTGGAATCGTAGGATTCAAAATCCTTGGATTTTTATCATGAGATTTTTATCTCAGTATTTTTAATCCTAGGACTTTTTATCCTGAAATTTTTTATCCTAGAATTTTTTATCTCAGGGGTTTTTTATCCTTGGATTTTTCCTCCTAAGATTTTTTATACTAAGATTTTTTATCATAAGATTTTTCATAGGGTTTTTTACTTCTGGATTTTTTATCTTAAGATTTTTGATGCTGGTATTGTAACCTTTAGATTTTTTATCCTAAGAGTTTTCACTCTAGGAATTTTAATCTCAGTATTTTTCATCCTAGGACTTTTTTATCCTAAGGTTTTTTCCTGGTATTTTCTATCTTAGGATTTTTGTCCTGGAATGTTTTATACTAAGATTTTGTAGTTCGGGGATTTTTTATACTACGATTTTTTATCCTAGAATATTTTATCTCAGGATTTTTTAGCCTAGGATTTTTTTGCCTGTAATTTTTTATCGGAGGATATTTTATCCTAGGATTTTATTGTTGGATTTTATCCTATGATATGTTGTTAAGGGATTTAGAATCCAATGATTTGAATTCTGAGATGTTTTACCGTGTGATTTTAAATCCTGGAATTTTTTATAATCAGATTTTGAATTCTTTGATTTTGAATTCTAGAATTTTTTGTCTTTGAATCTTTGAATGTGTTGATGTTAAAATTTTTTATCTTAAAATTTTTTATCTCAGCATTTTTTATCTAAGGATTTTTGTCCTAGAATATTTTATCCTAGGAATTTTAATTTCAGTATTTGTATCCTAGGATTTTTTGTATTCAGGTAGTATAACCATTAGTAATTGCGTTGATTTTAATCTTTGAGCTGTTTAATGAGGAAGCAATAGAGGTAAATCTCTACTGGAACAATTTAGTAACGATACTTCCAGTGGTAATTTTGAATATTGGTAACACCTCCACATTTCGTAGGGCAATAGTGCAATTTCGATGGTTGATCTCCGAAGGATCAGTGAGTGTCTCCTAATTTAAGAATTAAGTTGGGAAGTTAGTGATCTATACCCACACAGCAATCATCAAACTATTTTGAGCGTCTTAATGTCAACTAATGGATTTTATAACGGATGTTGGAAGATAAAGTTTTGTTAGAAACTGCAGAAAATAAGGTGTGAAAGATTATATTTCAATACCTTGTGATGCAGCAACGTCACGAATATCAATAGATAAATGGAAGATTCCAGTTTACTAATAGACTAAAGAAATACTAGACCACTGTAAAAAAATATCTCGGGAGATAAAAATTTAAGGATAACAAATTTCAGGATAAAAATCATAGGCTTAAAAATCCCAAGATAAAAAATCTCAGGATAAAAAATTCCAGGATTATGAATCATACGATTTAAAATTCCAGGATAAACATTTTGGGATAAAATTTTGAAGAGTTCAAATCCTACGATTCCAAACCATCGGGATAAAAAAACTCAAGATAAACAACCTTAGGATAAAATATCCTGAGATAACAAATCCTAAGATAAAAAACTCTAGGGATAAAACTCCTTAGATAAAAATTCCAGGATACAAAACATAAGAAAAAAAAATCGCGGGATAGATCCTAGGGTTCAAAATCGCAGGATTAAGTTTAAGGATAAATCCCAGAATTCAAAATTCAGGAATACAAATTTCCAGGATAAAAAATCTTTTATCCTGGGACTTCGAATCCTTGGATTTTTAACCCTAGGACTTTTCTCCAGGGATTTTAAATTCTAGGATTGTTTATCCTGGGGTTTTGAATCCTGGAATTTTAAATCTTGGGATTTTTTTAATAATAGGATTTTTTATACTGGGATTTTTTATCCTAGGATTTTTACCCTAGCATTATTTACCCTGGGATTTTTTATCCTGAAATTTGTATCCTGGGTTTATTTATCTTAGGATTTTGAATCCTGGGGTTTTTTCCTGGGAATCCTAGGGTTTAAGTCAATGATGATAAACCTTATGACACAAGATACTGAGGAAAAAATCCTAGGCTAAAAAATCCTAGGATTCAAAATCTAAGGTTAAAAAATCCCAGGATTCAAAGGGATTTTTATAATGTGATTTTTATCCTGGGATTTTGAAACATGTGGATTTTGAATCCTGCTATTTGTATCCTAGGATTTTGAATCACGGGGTTTTTATGGGATTTTTTATTCTGGGATTTTTTATTCTGGGATTTTGAATCGTAGGAATTTTATTATGGGATTTTGACTCCTATAGGTTTTATTACCATATAGTAGTGCCTCCTAGGTCAGAGCACTACTTTGAAAAGCGGTTCACAGTCTTTTCTTATAACCGAGGAATTTGTTTAATAACAAATTGTTGGGTAGAGAAAAGTTCCACCTTTTAGCTGAAAAACTAATCACTCTTTTTATTGATAGCACTGTGCTTTAATTTCTAGATGCTTAATCTAGAGTTGCTGGCCAAGAGCATTACCTTATCGTCTCCACACTACCGTTAAAGACAAAAATCAAGAGGTGTGGGCCTTATAATATAATGCCAATATACTGGTATAAGGCATTAGAAAAACACCCTACCGCACAATTTTCTTGCTGTAAAATATTGCAGGTGGCCATTAAAAAAGGCGGACCTTTCAGAAAATCAAAATGGATTGTGTAAGACGTGTCCTACCATGAATTCATATTAGCCGCGCTACTTAGTATAGTGGTTTTAAAGTTATTAAGAAGGCATGTGGCTGATTTTTTAGGTGCTAATTCCTACGCTGTGGATCGGCATATATGCCAGCTACTACCGAAACGACAAGAATCATAACTTGTTGGCTTTGCGAATAATGTGTCAGGTGTTGTGGTGGCAAAACATAGTGAGGAGGTGGTAGATATATGATCTAGAGTGTAAGAGACATTTAGGACACTAGATTGTGTCAATATCAATTATAGTGGTTTCATGAACCATTAAACTTTTCAAAGATCTCTTTATCATTTAGCTTGGTTTTGAAAGTCATTCATCGCATAAATAAAAAATCATAATTTTTCTACACTTTTAACTTGCTACACAACACTATTATGTTACTACATACCAACAAATTTTTTCACACCAAACCATAGTAAAAATATAATTAAGTTTTCTTATACACGCTACCATCTAAACTATACCAACACAACCGAAAAGCTTTTATTTAAAGCTCATGTAATTACTACCCTCGAAAATTGGTATACAAGATACTGCTGGAATAGTAGCAAATAAGCTATTTGGTGTATTTTGATTTTATTCAACGTACTGCTGTTACTTACACTACACTACACAAAATACACACCACTAAACAACCCAAACGAGTATAAAACACATAAACACAGACACACACACAGTTGTAAAAAAATATTTAAATAAAACTTTTAAAATTAGTTTTTTTAATGTAATTAAAGAAAATTTTCTTCATTTTCTACTTCTTCTTCGTCTTAGTATTATTATTATTATTATTCCATTTATAATGAGTGGAAAATTTATTTTTATTCTTTTTTATATTCGTATTCATCCTATATTGAAAAAAAAAAAAAACGGGAAAAGTTTTCTATTAAAAAAACTTTAAGTTTTTCTTTCCAGTACTTCTAGCATTTTCATTTTTATATTATGAATTAAAATATTGAATTTTTTTTTTTTTAATATGGAAAACTATAATTTATATATTTATTATAATTTTCCAATTGTATAAAGAGATTTTCATTTTAATTTTTTTATTTTCGAAAAGCTCGACATGGATAAAGTTTTGATTTTGTCCTTTTTAAAATTATACAGTGGAAAATCCACCAGAATATCTAAATTAGTGGTATACTGCTCTACTTTATGCATGTACGTACTTTGATTATTGAAAATTTTTTACTTTTTTGTGTGGTTTCGATGAAATTGAGCTAATTTCGATAGTAATAATAGTTAAATAAAAGCCATTGCTGGCCCATAATGTATTGGTCGTTCTTTACACCGAAAAAGCTTCGTGGATCTCTTCCATGTGCATGACTCTTAGTCCTTCGGTAATTTTTCGATAGATTATAATAACTACGAGTAAAAACAAATAATCGGTTTTGTATCCAAAGTGGTCAGATCTTTTTTCAATAGTGCATAATTTTCGATTGGTTTGCTGCATTTGCTCAAAATTTAATTTAAAAAAAATGTTTGCTCTTTTTTTTACATATTTGGACCTCCTAAGTGCTCAGTGGCAATTTTTTTTTATGAAGAAAGGAATGAACTGCGGCTTTAGTAATCGTTTTAATAATTTGCTCACAGGGCTATGTTTGGCTTGGCTCCATTAAGGGGCTAAGTGACGGTGTTCTCAGTTTACAATTTTGTAGATCCAACCCGTGGATCGCTGTCAACGTCCCGTTTCAAGTTCTCTCATTTGAGGCGCTTTTTTCTGTATATTTCTAGTTTCAGTGAATTTATTTCATTCTGTACTCTTCGTGCAACTTTTCAGCCATGTTTGCATTACTTCTTCTTGCTCTAGTGGCTGTGGGTTTCAAGGCAAGGCTTTCTGAGGTTGGTTTTTTCATCAGATCACCAATAGACAGCTGACTTTCTACCCACTATTCTCCTTAAGGTATCGACGTAGTACAAGCTTGTTTTACAAGCCTTATTGTAGCATTAGCAACTTCTTTAGGAGATCCGGTTATTCTCATTACTGTTTCTGTTTCTACATCGATTGTTGCTTTAAGAATTTCCATTCATAGTTCTCAATTATCACCACCAAACCTTTTCTATCTACCATGTCCAGAATATACTGTCCCCTGGTGTCTGTGGAACTCATTCCTCACAACAGCGCTTTTACAGTCTCCGGCTATAATGAGGACACAGTCGAACTTTTGCGCTTTATCTTCTAAGGTGTCAATTTTCGCTTGGATAGCATGCATTGGTTCGTTCAGGATAAAATGGCAACTGACATACTAATACTATCTTTTATTTTCACCCATACAAATACCTTTTTGGCTCCATAACTCTCATTTATGATTGAAAGCAGGGCCCAGATGGCGGCTGTTCTTAGATTGAGAATCATACATCTTTCCTTCTATTTCTATATTGCTCACTAATGATAAGTAGGTTCGCGCCACTCTCAGCTTGTTTAGGAGGGCATCCACAGGTCTACTTCTATGAAGGTGCTTAATGCCTTTCTCTGGCTCAATTTTATTTTCAATACATAGGAAGCACTTGGCGTCCGCTTTACATTCTTTTAGAAATTGCCTCTCTCTAACCAGTGTAGACAAAGTTCACTCCGGTTGGGGCAGTTCATTTTATGGTGTCCGTGACCAAAGCAGTTATAACGTCGGCCCACTATGGTTTTTCTAGCTGGATTCTGCAATATAGCCAGCCTTTTTTTATGCGACCTATCCTAAGCAGCTAAAATGCTTCAGGGTCGATGATCTCTACAAATATCATTCGCTGCTTTTTTGAATTAGATTTGGTAAGTGACACCTTCAATTCGTTATTAAATCCTTTAAACCCTTTGAGGTCTCCTTTGATGGCTTCTTTCACTCCCTTTTCAGAGAAGAGACAATCTAAATCCTTGATTTGCAGTGTGGTCTTAAGTTGCAAGTTCAGTAATGTGGTCGTCTCCCCATGGGCACATCTCAATGCTTTGCAGAAGTTCACTTTGAGTTTTTCCTCCGCTTTCTTTTCCAGTTATCCTGGTGAAAAACCGTCCCATCGAGGATCTCTTCGAGAACTAGGAGACCATCCTTGACATTCCTGCTGATAATTTTTTGTCTTGCAGTTGCCATTTTCATTTCTCATAATATGACCTGGCACCTCCGCAGACCGTCCCTCCCCTGCTCTTTAATTCTTAGGGTTATTTAGGGTTATTTCCTCCGTGGATAACACCAGAGATTCGTTCCTCTTCTGAAGTGAGCCTCGTTTTCTTTGTTGATTTTGATTTTAATTGAGCTGTTAAAGTATCCTCCTTATCTTTTTTGGAGGGTTCAGTGGACCCGTGATTAATCTCTTCTTGACATCAATGCCCAACGCCAAATGCCTATCTTCACTAATTGTCGGTATATCTGCCGAGTGGTCCAACAAAGGCTAACATATAATAAATATTAATTTATTTTTAATTATAATATTATATTATTAATAATATAATAATATAATAATATAATAATATAATAATATAATAATATAATAATATAATAATATAATAATATAATAATATAATAATATAATAATATAATAATATAATAATATAATAATATAATAATATAATAATATAATAATATAATAATATAATAATATAATAATATAATAATATAATAATATAATAATATAATAATATAATAATATAATAATATAATAATATAATAATATAATAATATAATAATATAATAATATAATAATATAATAATATAATAATATAATAATATAATAATATAATAATATAATAATATAATAATATAATAATATAATAATATAATAATATAATAATATAATAATATAATAATATAATAATATAATAATATAATAATATAATAATATAATAATATAATAATATAATAATATAATAATATAATAATATAATAATATAATAATATAATAATATAATAATATAATAATATAATAATATAATAATATAATAATATAATAATATAATAATATAATAATATAATAATATAATAATATAATAATATAATAATATAATAATATAATAATATAATAATATAATAATATAATAATATAATAATATAATAATATAATAATATAATAATATAATAATATAATAATATAATAATATAATAATATAATAATATAATAATATAATAATATAATAATATAATAATATAATAATATAATAATATAATAATATAATAATATAATAATATAATAATATAATAATATAATAATATAATAATATAATAATATAATAATATAATAATATAATAATATAATAATATAATAATATAATAATATAATAATATAATAATATAATAATATAATAATATAATAATATAATAATATAATAATATAATAATATAATAATATAATAATATAATAATATAATAATATAATAATATAATAATATAATAATATAATAATATAATAATATAATAATATAATAATATAATAATATAATAATATAATAATATAATAATATAATAATATAATAATATAATAATATAATAATATAATAATATAATAATATAATAATATAATAATATAATAATATAATAATATAATAATATAATAATATAATAATATAATAATATAATAATATAATAATATAATAATATAATAATATAATAATATAATAATATAATAATATAATAATATAATAATATAATAATATAATAATATAATAATATAATAATATAATAATATAATAATATAATAATATAATAATATAATAATATAATAATATAATAATATAATAATATAATAATATAATAATATAATAATATAATAATATAATAATATAATAATATAATAATATAATAATATAATAATATAATAATATAATAATATAATAATATAATAATATAATAATATAATAATATAATAATATAATAATATAATAATATAATAATATAATAATATAATAATATAATAATATAATAATATAATAATATAATAATATAATAATATAATAATATAATAATATAATAATATAATAATATAATAATATAATAATATAATAATATAATAATATAATAATATAATAATATAATAATATAATAATATAATAATATAATAATATAATAATATAATAATATAATAATATAATAATATAATAATATAATAATATAATAATATAATAATATAATAATATAATAATATAATAATATAATAATATAATAATATAATAATATAATAATATAATAATATAATAATATAATAATATAATAATATAATAATATAATAATATAATAATATAATAATATAATAATATAATAATATAATAATATAATAATATAATAATATAATAATATAATAATATAATAATATAATAATATAATAATATAATAATATAATAATATAATAATATAATAATATAATAATATAATAATATAATAATATAATAATATAATAATATAATAATATAATAATATAATAATATAATAATATAATAATATAATAATATAATAATATAATAATATAATAATATAATAATATAATAATATAATAATATAATAATATAATAATATAATAATATAATAATATAATAATATAATAATATAATAATATAATAATATAATAATATAATAATATAATAATATAATAATATAATAATATAATAATATAATAATATAATAATATAATAATATAATAATATAATAATATAATAATATAATAATATAATAATATAATAATATAATAATATAATAATATAATAATATAATAATATAATAATATAATAATATAATAATATAATAATATAATAATATAATAATATAATAATATAATAATATAATAATATAATAATATAATAATATAATAATATAATAATATAATAATATAATAATATAATAATATAATAATATAATAATATAATAATATAATAATATAATAATATAATAATATAATAATATAATAATATAATAATATAATAATATAATAATATAATAATATAATAATATAATAATATAATAATATAATAATATAATAATATAATAATATAATAATATAATAATATAATAATATAATAATATAATAATATAATAATATAATAATATAATAATATAATAATATAATAATATAATAATATAATAATATAATAATATAATAATATAATAATATAATAATATAATAATATAATAATATAATAATATAATAATATAATAATATAATAATATAATAATATAATAATATAATAATATAATAATATAATAATATAATAATATAATAATATAATAATATAATAATATAATAATATAATAATATAATAATATAATAATATAATAATATAATAATATAATAATATAATAATATAATAATATAATAATATAATAATATAATAATATAATAATATAATAATATAATAATATAATAATATAATAATATAATAATATAATAATATAATAATATAATAATATAATAATATAATAATATAATAATATAATAATATAATAATATAATAATATAATAATATAATAATATAATAATATAATAATATAATAATATAATAATATAATAATATAATAATATAATAATATAATAATATAATAATATAATAATATAATAATATAATAATATAATAATATAATAATATAATAATATAATAATATAATAATATAATAATATAATAATATAATAATATAATAATATAATAATATAATAATATAATAATATAATAATATAATAATATAATAATATAATAATATAATAATATAATAATATAATAATATAATAATATAATAATATAATAATATAATAATATAATAATATAATAATATAATAATATAATAATATAATAATATAATAATATAATAATATAATAATATAATAATATAATAATATAATAATATAATAATATAATAATATAATAATATAATAATATAATAATATAATAATATAATAATATAATAATATAATAATATAATAATATAATAATATAATAATATAATAATATAATAATATAATAATATAATAATATAATAATATAATAATATAATAATATAATAATATAATAATATAATAATATAATAATATAATAATATAATAATATAATAATATAATAATATAATAATATAATAATATAATAATATAATAATATAATAATATAATAATATAATAATATAATAATATAATAATATAATAATATAATAATATAATAATATAATAATATAATAATATAATAATATAATAATATAATAATATAATAATATAATAATATAATAATATAATAATATAATAATATAATAATATAATAATATAATAATATAATAATATAATAATATAATAATATAATAATATAATAATATAATAATATAATAATATAATAATATAATAATATAATAATATAATAATATAATAATATAATAATATAATAATATAATAATATAATAATATAATAATATAATAATATAATAATATAATAATATAATAATATAATAATATAATAATATAATAATATAATAATATAATAATATAATAATATAATAATATAATAATATAATAATATAATAATATAATAATATAATAATATAATAATATAATAATATAATAATATAATAATATAATAATATAATAATATAATAATATAATAATATAATAATATAATAATATAATAATATAATAATATAATAATATAATAATATAATAATATAATAATATAATAATATAATAATATAATAATATAATAATATAATAATATAATAATATAATAATATAATAATATAATAATATAATAATATAATAATATAATAATATAATAATATAATAATATAATAATATAATAATATAATAATATAATAATATAATAATATAATAATATAATAATATAATAATATAATAATATAATAATATAATAATATAATAATATAATAATATAATAATATAATAATATAATAATATAATAATATAATAATATAATAATATAATAATATAATAATATAATAATATAATAATATAATAATATAATAATATAATAATATAATAATATAATAATATAATAATATAATAATATAATAATATAATAATATAATAATATAATAATATAATAATATAATAATATAATAATATAATAATATAATAATATAATAATATAATAATATAATAATATAATAATATAATAATATAATAATATAATAATATAATAATATAATAATATAATAATATAATAATATAATAATATAATAATATAATAATATAATAATATAATAATATAATAATATAATAATATAATAATATAATAATATAATAATATAATAATATAATAATATAATAATATAATAATATAATAATATAATAATATAATAATATAATAATATAATAATATAATAATATAATAATATAATAATATAATAATATAATAATATAATAATATAATAATATAATAATATAATAATATAATAATATAATAATATAATAATATAATAATATAATAATATAATAATATAATAATATAATAATATAATAATATAATAATATAATAATATAATAATATAATAATATAATAATATAATAATATAATAATATAATAATATAATAATATAATAATATAATAATATAATAATATATAGAATATAGTGTCTCACCTTGGGACCTGTGAATAGTCACAGAACTCAGAGGTCTAGGGAAAACGAGTTCTTTTTGCCTTAATTTATGTATTCCGATTCAAGAGAATTATCGCAAATTTTAAACGTGTTAAATGTTTAAAATTTGCGATAAGTCTCTTGCTGTTGAGTTTCTGGAAATACCTTGTGCAACGGTGAAGTGAGTGTTTTAATTGTCCAGTACGAATCTTACGACCAAATCTAAAAAAAACAAAAGCAATTCTATCCATGACCTCGCAGTCTGAAACTCTATTACCAAAGTTTGATGGCCT
The DNA here is from genome assembly GCA_963556175.1 of Tipula confusa. Classification (NCBI taxonomy): domain Eukaryota; kingdom Metazoa; phylum Arthropoda; class Insecta; order Diptera; family Tipulidae; genus Tipula; species Tipula confusa. Next base: position 80,383,828 of record OY744475.1, read on the forward strand.
GGAAGAAAATTGGGTCAAAAAATGATTCCCGAGCATATATAGATTTAACCCGATTAAATCTATATATTTTTGGGTGCAGAATTTGTTGTGCAAATGATGGAGCAGGGTAACGTTAATGCATCGCTTATGCATCGTTTCAGGAATTGAATGACTAATTAGAAAAATTTTGGAAAATTGAGGGCGTAGAACCGAATAAGTGGTCTTTAGAAGAAAAACTTTGCGAGAAGCATTGAAAATACCCGGAGATGTTTAAACGACAGATCTCTCTACCCGTTAAAATCATTCTAGAAGACTTAGGCAATTCCACAGTAAACGCATTGCACCAATTTTATTCATTAGGAAAACGTCTGAGAGCAAATATGGAAATTGAATCACAATACATTTAATTCATGAATGAATATCGGGAGTTGAATCGTATTGAGGAAATTGTATATCAACTCATTCTAGGGGTGAGTTTTATTTTATACCACACCGTGTTTAAAGAAACCAGAAGTACTACCGTTGCGATGTCAAATTTGTATGTTCTAAAAGTTGAATTGCTTCTCTTAAATCCTTGACCATACTCCGGCTTGGGCTATGTGCTTCGTTATTTCGACTCCAAAATAATATTGTATCGAATTAGATCTGTTCCATGTCGATTTATAATTTTCGAGGCAAATCTAATTTTCCAAATTCAGAATATTTCAAGCCCAAAATATGGTATTATGTCAAAATTATCTAATGAGTTTTTGAACGTGATGATTGATTCCATAGCCCAACTTTCCTTTGGCAATCATGGTGTAACCATTCAAATTGAAGGCAAAAAGTCTAAGCAAACAATTACCTGCATTTGTCTAAACTACCGATTGAAACAGATTCGTTATCGATTAAACAATATAAATCGCAATTAAGTTACCTTATTTTCGTTGAAAAATAAGTGTCGTAATTTTTTTTTCTTAATATGTATTAAGACTGTGTCTGACGATACCAGTAGCGACATCTAGCACGTCAATGGGCTAAAATACCATGGTAGCACTATGTATGTGTATTTATATTATGCCAAAACCCATGATAAATATTTGTGAATACAAATTTTGCACATTTATGTGAAAAATATTCCTCTACATTCCAAATTTTTTATTACGCTGTCCAAAAAGTATAATAATTGTTTGAAACATTTCCCCTCGTATGTTTTTAAATCCACTTTTTGTAAGATATACAAACTATGAACAAAAAATTACATTTAATTGTGTGCATTGTTTATTGAAATTGTCATAGCAACGAAAACGTTTAAATTTTTCTTGTTTTTTTTTAATGGTACTATTGCAAATAGTTTTATTGAATATATCCGAGTATGCTACGCGATGAGTTTGGCTTTTATTTTGATTTTATTATAGAAAGTTTTGGTATTTGTCAAAAATTATTATAGCAACTAACCACGATAATTCGTTTTTATCAAATAAATGTCAAAAATTTGTATTCACAAATATTTACCATGGTTTTGGACACAGTCTTAATATTTTGTTCGACAGATATCATTATTCTAAATATTTAACTATGTCTGCTCCTTTCATATTCGATCAAATTACGATAAAATACAGATGATGAAGTTAAAATACCAGAAAACAGAAAACTATCAATAAATAAAAATGGTGTTGCTGTAGTTGAGCAGAGAGAACTTTTGCAATTTATCGTAGTTTTATTTTTATTTTGAGCTTTTTTACGTTTGTTGAAGGAAATGAAAATAAAAATAAAAACTTTGCTATACAACGCTATATGCACTATATACTAGGAGTAGTGCTGCTAACAATGAGTTGCAATTTTCAAAACAAACATAATACAAATTTATAAACAACAGTAAAAAAATAATATAATAACAGTAATACTACTGCTTAACAGGAAAGGAGGTTATTTTTAGTTTTTTTTTTGCTTTTTAATATATAGATTTTGCTGTTATGGCAATAGTTTTTTTGATTTTTATTGAAAATGAATATTTTTTGTGTAAAACTTTTGTGTATTTTTTTTTATATTTATTGGTTTTGTTGTTGGTGTTGTTATGAAAAAGCTCAACTTAAACTTTAATTTTCGTTGTTAATGTATCCGGAAATTATAAATTGAAAAATTGAGATATAACTATATTCTATTTGTTTTTGGTAGAACTATACACAGTTTTGTTAAAATAAAAAAAATTTTGTACCATCCTCTTGTTAAGGATAAATGTTAAGGATAAGTTTAACAATTTTTAAAATGTTAAGTTAAATTAAAACAAAAACAACATGGTTTTAGTTTATGATTATTATACAGTGTAACTTTGGATTCTCTAACGTTTTGAACTTATGGGCTCAAAGTTAACTTTTAATGCTTCCAGAAACTGGAAAGACTAACTTGTAAATACGTCTTCGATTATATTTTGCTAATTTGTATTTACAGTAATCCATATTTTTTTTAGTTCAGAAAAGTAAAAAATAGATAGCATTTTAAACCGTTAAATACGTTTAAAATACAATTACCCTCAATGAACAACAATATACTATTTATATAGCAAAAACACATTGTATATCGACTGTCTTCTGTCTCAAAATACACTTGCTCAAATTATGCTTTTGCTAGTATTACATAGATGTCTCTCGTAAAAAACTTTAGGAAACTATAATAAAATATATTTGTGGAACTATAAATATAATTTTTTTTTTATAAAATTGAGGTATAGGTTGTATACTAGGCTGCAGGATTTTCTTTTGCTTTTGCAAATTAAGATCTTTTCCAAATTATGGCTGGTCTTTTAAATTTGCTTTTTGCAGGTTCTCGTTCAATGACATCCTTATTCAGTGCAGTTCGATGTTTATTTTTGTGTTTGGCAGAAGCACTTTAATTTTCGTCACTTATTTACGAGTCACTTATTTAAGACACTTATTTACAAACACTTGCAGTTTTTGTATGATTTTTTCGTATGTTGCCATGCCTCACACTTTACAATAGTACTGATTTTACTCACTAGTTAAACATTCGTATCTTAATCGTGCAGGACAGGACAAAGGTATTCCAGATTTTATGTAACATGGTGCTTACATAATATAAATGCACATAGTATGGTATGTTATCCCATTGGCGTGCTAGATGGCACTACTGGTATCGTTTTAAAATAATAAAAATATTTTTATATGTGTTTATAATCGCCTAAATGTCATATATTTATACGAAATTTTGACTATATTCTATTGACCCGACATCTAGAACGTCAATGGGTAAACGGGATTTTCTTTATGATGGTAGTACTAATGTATTTATACTATGGTGGATACTTGTGTTAAGTCTTATCGCCTTCGTTTTTCTGATGTTCATATCAAAACTAACTTTGTTAGCTACATCTGATAGTTGTAGTACTTTTTGCTGTTTGTAAGAGTGTTCGTGTCTGCGCAGGTATTTATCATTTGCGTAATCCTAATCATCTATTTTTCGTGTCGAAATCAACGAACAACCGGTGCAGTAGAGAATTTGATTGATTAGAGTTTATGAGATCAGTGCAACTTCGTTCTGATTCTAAACTACAGCTTATTCGTTTCTTAAGTGTATATTGATTGCTGATGGGATTCTGTGAAGTGTGATCATTGTAAGTTTAGTTTTAGGCAACAGACTACAATATGATAACTTTACTCAACGCGGTAGATAGCAATAATGCCAAGTGTGATTAACAAGCTGCCAACTTGGATCAGATCTGAGAGAAATCTGAAAGGGTCGCGTGCAAGGTTTTTGACATGAATTGGAGACAATAACTAAAAAAATTTAAATACGCGTCGAAAGTTGTATCATAAACATGAAATCGGTTAAACAGAATGTTACAAAAGTCATTGCAAGAGGCAAAAGTCATTGTTCAATACTTGAAATGAAAAATCACAAAGTACGACCAGCTTACACCAAAGTTTCTACGGATATTTTCAACGGATTGACTTTGAATGCTTTCATTATTGCAGTGCGAGATGACCAAATCTAACTTCACCTAAACACGCCAAAGGAAAAACCATAAATAAAATATTGGCAGCAGCATTGTAATACGAAGCAGTCAGAGGGTGTTTATCTCATAGATTCCATCAAGCTTTGTAGTGGAGTATGTAATTAATTCGGCAAAGGACATGGACAATCTGTTTTGGGAACAGATCAAATTCTTGAAACAGCATCCCCATAGAGAGACTACCCTGGCCAAATGAAGACACTCTGCTTAAAGCTGTTGAATGCAGTAAAGGTGTCTGCACAAGATAATTCACACCATATAAATAACAACGATGGTGTACAATTTTTGGAATAACACTCCCAACCTCAACTCAGACACTCGTAGAGTCGAACTCAACCGTCGTGTGCAGAGTTTCATTGCTCACGTATAGACGATATTGAAAGAGGCTAGGTTTTTCAGTAATATGACTTGCAGTTTCGCACTAATGCAGCATGGAGTGGCTATTTACAGACACATCTGCGTCAAATCAAGTGGTAATTGACTGGACATCAACATCAGTAATCTAGGCCAACTTTTGGTAATATTTGTCTCGTTAAAGTTTCAGTGGTCACTGACGCAGAACAACTCTTTGCTTAAGTACCGCAGGTTTTCTTAATACCAAATATAAATAACTGTCAGTACCTATTGCCATATATCAGCGGGAACTCTGACTAACTCTTGTGCTCTAGAGTGACTTAAATATATCAAAGTCAGCGCTAGACCTGAATTCGTAACCTTAATTAAGGACACCTTTAACTTAAATTGCGTCTTCATCAGAGCTGATGAAACGTGCAGCGTTTAGTGAAAGCCCCCAGCCAAAATTTCTCTTAACCTTCTCAGTGGACGGTTAAGTACTTTTTGTTTACCATCGTATACTCGTCCCGTACGAAAGAACTCTTGCTTATATTACAAATAGGGTTCTCATTTTATATAGCACTATTGAGAGGTAGCTTTAAAACTAAGTGGAGGTTCAGCTCTCAATCATTAGGGTGTCCAATATGCAAAGTAATACAAGTCATTATGAGATTTACGAGAAATGTTTTACCTCCTATATACCTCCTATATTTTGGTGTTGCCTATTCGACTATTCGTTTGTATGTAGTGCGCTTACAGTTCAATTTTGTAACTGCACTCTTTCATGACTTTACAGTGAGGAAGGTTGAATCTACTTCTTATCAAGCTTAAGCAGTGTCTTCTGAATCATCACATCTTAATAATAATATTCGGTATTTACAGGCCATTGCTGGACCGCATCAACCTTCTGGCTTCATCGGATTTGGCCCTAACCTTGTTCTTTATATTGTTCTAGACAACCCGAAAAGACAAGTCGTTTTCCATCTCGAGGAGCCATCGTTGCTGACAGACATCTTGGATGACCCGAGACTTTCCTTTAGAAATTAACACGTGGCGATTGCCAAGTACATCATTATTTTCCCATTATCGGTCGCTAGAGCGTGTATAGGTAATACGGACCTTTGTTTTCACACAAGTCAGTCTGATTTTTGCCAGCTCTAGCATTAAAGTCAGCAACCACTTTTCTAATGTCGTGCTCTGGTCTTTGATCTTTGGTTTACATCAGAGGGCGCATGAACACAAATGATTGTCAGATTGGCTAGTCGCATGCGTAAACACAAGAAGAGAACTAACTGAGGCTCAAGGAAAGAACCAACACCAAGATTGCTGAGGTCAGCTCCACTGTGAAACAATGTTTAGCTTTAGGCCACGTGGTGCTCACTTTTTGGCCATCGAGTTTCCTGGAAAGCAACGACTTACATGCGATACTGTTTCCTGGCTGATATAGTGTTATCAAATGCGTCTGATTATCTTAGCTATTGCCCGTTCCACGTACTAATCTTAAACTGCGTGTCCGTTAACATAAGCGGGGTCTGGTTAAATTTGGCCGGTATCCTTATTTCCTTTTATTGAATTTTTGACAAATAGTTTTTTTCCGGATGCGGGTTAATATACTTGGCTATAGCATACTCGTTTAGAAGTCTTTTACTAGGCATGTGAGTGTCACTAAACCACAGCGACCCGTGCATACAATTAAATATTCTGGTCACGCCGTTTCAATAATGCTCATTGTTTTGCTCACAAATCACTCAATATGGCTTATTTCAATTTTCTTCCCGTTACTACAGATAAACAGTTTTGATACTTGCAGTTCTCTAATGGTTTCTGGATGGCAATGAAAATTGCATTACCTTTAAAACGTTGAGCTGAAAAAAAAGAAATCCCTCAATATTATTTTGTATGTGGTTCTCGTTTGTCCTGCCCTAAAGTGGACCAAAAAAAAATAAGACTAAAAACTAAAAAGTGAAAGCACTTAAAACATAAAAACAATTAAATTATTACCTTTCATCTGCTTCCATGTCGATTCGAACCCCAAGAATAAATAGCACACAAAAGCACACAACAACAACAAATTATATACATATTAAGGAAAATTTATACATCAACAAATTTTCATTTCGGAAAAATAATAAAATCAATTTTAACGTTTGATTGATTTTAATGATTCAATGATTTTTTTTTGTGTATTGTTGCTTCTTCTCGACATAAGATACAAAAAAAAAAAAGGAAAATGGTTTTCAATCATTTCCTATTTTTTGTTTTTGTGATTTACAATTTTTTTTTTGTTTTATTCGCTCGACTTTTGGAAAATTACAATTTAATTTTTTTGTGAATATTACATTGAAAATGTAATATTTTCTCAAATGGAAATTTTATTTTTATTTTGTAATTTTTGTCTTCGTACTTTGTGTAGAGCAAACTTAATATTGGAAACAAAAAACTGGTAATAAAATGTCAAATTGTTAAAATGTTGTATACATAACACTTGTGTGTCAGCTGTAGTAGATGTCAAGTGGATGCATTTTATAATACATTTTTTTCCTTCAAAAATTAGCTAGGACACATTGTATTTGCGCCATGAAAGGTTAAATACAAGATTGGGAGGAAGCTGTGATCAGGAGAATACAGAAACTTTAGAAAAAAAGAAATTGCAACGCGTCAGAAAATGAGGTTTTCTCTATTTAAGAGCTCCATTTTGAGGATACTTGTTACAAATAGTCTGAAAAAAAAGTTAAATCACACAGGATGTATACACAGGACTTTAATCTAATCAACCTTTACCTTTAATGATTTGGGAATAATAAATGAATAATAAAAAAGTCCCACCTCATAATATAAATATAAATAGTACTACCTTCACAAAAAAAAGTCTACCCATTGATGTTCCAGATGTCGGTTCGATAGAATATCGTCAACATTTAGAATAAATATATGACATTTAGGCGATTATACATGTACAAATATTTTGATTATTTTAAAACGATACCTGTAGCGACATCTAGCAAATTAATGGCTAACACACTATGGTAGTACTATGTGTATTTATACAATGCACACCTTCAAATCCAAATGAGGCTACCCAAAACTTAATATCCCTTTGTTTGGAATCAAGTTTCCCCCCCACTCTTGTAAAACCATGAGCCCCCAATATAACCGTTGGTATATCCCGACTCATTTGCAATTTGGGAGAGTTTCTTTTTTAAATTAAGCCCAAACAAAATCTTCTTTAAAAAATTTTCATTGTACGCTCGACGATCTTTGTAATATTGTCCAGTACTGTAGTGTGGGTTTTAATCATTCATTGTCACACACCGATCTAATTTCTGGTATTCTGAATCTAATGTCACATGGGAGGTTAAGTTCTCTATCAAATATGACATTTGCCAGTTAGGTTCTAGTCTAGAAACAGAGGAATACAGCTAATCAAATTGTCCTGCTTGGTTTAATTTCTTATTCTAGATTACTGCAGACGGAGGCTTGGATGCGGTATTTGAGCCGGCTAAACTCAGGGCTGGTCGTGCAATTTGCCAGGAATGGAAATTTTTTCTGGAGTTTAAAAACCGGAAGAAAATGATAAGGAACGGATTGGACGGGAAGGCGGGGTTTACTCGACAAGTCTAGGCACGCAACCGATAACCATCACATCACGATAAGAAAAGTTGGTTTTTATGCCTGGCTAGAGCACAGTCGGTAGAGCATGAGACTTAATCTAAGGTTCGTGGGTTCGTGCCCCACGTTAGGCGCCACTTCTTTTTTCCAGCTGAAAGGAAAGATACAAAAGGGATTAACAATAGCATGCGACCAAACATCGACTTCGATCAGGAGACACTCTGAAATCAACGAAACACGGCGAAAGCAGCAGTGCTCCAATAAATGGAGAATAGACAGGAAAGGAAATTAAAGTACTTTTGAAGTACTATTTCAAAAGAAGAAGTAGCTCTCATTGTTTATTTAGCACGGCGGACTTCATCAGACAATAACGATGAGCTTACTAAATTTCCTGCAATAAATCTAGTTATGAGTTCTTCTCCTACAGACGCACGTCAATGGCAAAATCATAATCAGGCACTTTCTCAGTCAAATTTTTACGATCGATTATTGTTCATTCCAATAGTATTGGCCCTATTTGCACAATAATAATGTAGATGTTAACGATTGGCCATCGTTAATAAGAGATTTTTAACAAGAGAAACTAGATTCCAAGACCGGAGGACGGATTTTCAGATGAAGCAAATAATAATCAATAAAAAGCAACGGCCTCATCACAGCTTTAAAGCTTCATCGTTAACACAACCATTTTCTGAGTTACTGCGGCAAAACATGAGCTCCAGTCTTCAAGTAAAGTTGGCTGGACGAAAAAATATTACGATTCTAGATTTAGTCAATCAATGTGCAAACGTTGAAGATACATGAAATTGAGTTAGGCAAAACCAGGAGGGTTATCGGAGGCATACTAACCAGTTGTCAGAGATAGTTGAGCACTCGTCGTTAGCTTCTAATGCTCATGCAATAGACTTGAATAGTGGCGCAAATTTCAGCGGTTTAGGAGCTGGTTCTGAGCGTTATTTAGAAGATACCAATTTTAAAGTTCACCAGGTTTCTGCGTATATGCACACTGCTAGTGGCGAAAATGTGCCTCAACTTGAAATTTAATTAAACCAAAAAGTACTAAAGTTTATTTATAGTTTAAAATTATTATAGTTATTTTATACTTTTTGTGAAAAGTCACCGAAAAGCTACCTTGAAAACTTTTCAGCTACCACCTATGAGACAATAGCAGAAGTTTGATCAATTTGAAAAGTTTAGTTTTAAAAGTCGATTAAGGCATTAGTATATGAAATGAAATCGCGGTAAATACTTATATTTTTAAATGGTATAAATTAGTCTTAACTGTAAAACTGACTTTGTTGTGGCTTGTCATTAATAGATGGCGGCACTTACAAAGTATTTTACAATAAACTTTGGTACACGGTTTCATACTGTAATGAATATAAACAAATGTCAACCTATTGACGTAACTGGAAATGTTTGAAATACAATAATTTACAAAAGTTAAGGTCTGTACCAAACATATCGCCGACCGTTGAACCGTTTGGTTCAAGATATTGGTAGAAATACAAGTTTAATTATTAGTCGTTTGAAGTACTCAGATTTTGTTTGGAGAGTGACGACCCGTACAATTCCATCCTTGCCTGGATGCAATTCGATGATTCACTTGAGTGGCTTATTTGTGGGTGTCACGTTGCCTTATTGAATTAAGACGATATCATTAATCGCCAAGTTTTTATGTTTATGTTGCCATTTGGAACAGTTGCAGCGAGGTCAAATACTCCTTGTGCCAACGAGCCCAAAAATGTTGCATCAGTTGTTAAATAAGCTGCCAACGTGATAATCTGATTTGATGCACTGGTTTATAGTCTGGGTCACGAAGCATTGTTAACGGTTGCCCAGTGATGAAATGTGCCGACGTTAAAGCATCCTCTTCATTTGGTGACAATAAACATAATGAACGCGAGTTTAGAATGGCTTCAATTTGTGTCAGAAAGGAGGTCATTTCTTCGAAATTTAACGTGGTGTTACCAAGTACCCGCCTTAGGTGGTACTTTGTTGGTTTGACCGCTGCTTCCCAGAGGTCGCCAATGGAATGATAACGTCATTTTGATTAGATTAATCTTTGAACTACGACTAAATTTTTCTATCGTTGAAAATGTCGGCGCTAAAACCTCTTTGGGACATAAAACGTTTAAGGGTGGCAATGAATCCATCAGTGGTTAAATTGCTAACCAACTTAACGTGGACGGCTTTACTACTAAGATACACGAATATGGCAATATAGCCTTTATGTGGAATGATCCTTTGGCCAGTACTCGATTCTAACCAAATAGGTCCAGCATAATCAACTCCGGTTTAGTGAAATACATATTTAAAGTTGACCCACTCTGGCGGTAGATCGCCCATTAGTTGGTTATTTTTAGCCGTTCGATGTCGTGTACAAGAAATGCATTTTTGATCCAATATTTCTGGCCGATTGTTGTTATTAATAATGATAGGGACGCATGAAAATATTTGATATGTGTCTCAACTATTATTCGTTGCGTAAGAACGTGTTCGGCTGGGAGGATGATGGGAAATTTGGTGTTTTATTGGCTATTTGCGTTACAAATCCTGCTTCCAACCCTCAAAAGCCTTGCTTTGTCCAGAAAAGGATTTCAATGAGATTATTTTACTCGAGGTAGCTATGAGTTTTTGGTTAATAAACCTTGAATTTCGACTGCAAACGATTGGTTTTGAACCCACTTTAACATGAGTTCTGATGCAGTTTTAAAATCTGTTGGCGACAAACAGTCGCTTCGTGCTTCCTTGTTCTTACTCATTTTTAGGTTATTGATAAATTGCAGCAGACGGGCAACGATTTTTACTAATTTGGAGAAGTGCAAATACTTTTCAGTGACCTCAGCAAAAGCGTAATTTCTAACACTTGCAATATATCGGTTCAAGGTATAGATACTCTCCTTTCCGATTTATTAGGGACATGCTGTTTATTAGGGACATGTTGTTTTTTTCCGATTTATTAGGGACATTTTTCTTGTCGGGCTATTTTTATTTCTCCACAGCTGAAAATCGACTAAAACGGAAGGCAAAATGACATGACTAGGGCAGTCAGCCGTTTTTTCCTTGGTTAGTACGTAACGCCAATTTGATCTGGTAGTGGTGTCCATAATCTCAGCGGTTCGGTTGGCTACATATGTCTTACAAGACCGAAGGGGGGATGAAAGCCACCATAATACGTTGACTTAGTCAGTCCACAAACATATCAGAATCTTTGAACACTATGGAGCGATTCTAAAACAGTTTTCATCAATTTTGTCAGGAAAAGAGCAGCACACAACTCTAAGTAAGAGGCTGATATGGGTTAGATCGGTGCGACCTTAGTTTTGGCGGTACCAAGGTTGGTTAATAAGGTCCTATTCATATCTTTGCATCAAATGTAAATCACATTATGCTGTGATCATCATACTGACTCCGGAGCGTCTGAAAATCCATGTAACTGATAATCTAAAGTGTGAATCTGCAGCCATCGTGGTATTTAAATTCGTTCTATATGTTTAAATTTAGTTCTAAGAGCAGTCCACCTTTTGGAGTTGTTGGCTGGTAACGGATCATCCCATTGCAAATTTAATAACCACAACGATTGAAATAGAGTTTTGACCATGATCAAGGATGGTGCCAGCCAACCAATGGAATCAAACATTTTTAAGGCTTCAGATAACATTTCTCTCTTTTTCAGATAACAGGACTCTCCGATGGGATGGATTTTAGCAAATGAGGACAATTTGAGGACCATTTTCGAAGAAGAAATCCCGCAGACAATAATATTTCAATGATGTTTGCACATTTCAACTTGTTTGCTTCTCGTTCTGTGTTTGATCCGGATATACATAACTTATCGCCAAACCTTTGAGGCGATAGGATAATGGATCTGATATTCGTCAGCAAGTTTGATTAAAGTTTTCGTTGCTAGATAGGGTGCCGAAGCAGTTCCATACGTTACGGTTAGGAGACGGTAAGGCTGTATTGGAGTTAGTACGTTTTCTCGCCAAACAATTTGCTGGTAGTTAGTGTCGATTTGGTTAACACGGATTTGGAGGTACATTTTTTCCATATCCGCTGCGAATACAATGCGATGTTTCGTAAACCGCAATAAAATTGAATACAAGGTATTTTGAATCGTTGGTCCCACCAGTAAAGTGTCGTTTAAGGAATGTTTTGCTCGTTGATTTTGAAGAGGCATCAAACACCACTCGTAGCTTTGTAGTAGTACTTGACTGTTTTAGTACGGCGTGGTGTGGTAAATAAAATGATTTTGTTCATCGATAGGAATTCCTTCATTTGGTATAAGTTCCATATGATCCAGTGAAATATATTCCCACATGAATGATATGTATGGGTGTTTCATTGTAGGGTCTCTATGCAATTTGTTGTCCATATTGAGGAACGGTCGTATGACTGTATTTACTGAGTTTTCCAGCTCTCTTCTAGTTGGGTTGAAGAGGAGACTAACTATAAATTTGTCATTTGATGAACGCTTGTGGGTTTGCTCAAAATGGTTTTCACAGAGTTGTTCTTTCCCAGTCACATGCTTGATAAATGGAAGTTCTTCGGTTTCCCAGAAATTTTGTAATGATGTCTATATCGGAGGGCAGGGTAATAGTAGACAAGTAGCGTGATTATATTCGGTTGTATTGCCACCTGCAACCCATCCGAATATACTATTTTGCACTATCGGTCCTCCGAGACTCCCGGAGATCTTGCCATCGATGCTCACATCGAAAAAGTGATCCGCACCGATTAATAGGTCAATAGTGCTGGTTTGATTATAAATGCAGTCCGCTAGATTTAGGGTTGTTAAATGATTCCAATCCTTTTGAGGAAAGCTTGTTGATGGTAGTGGCAGTGTTATTTTCGGTAATAAAAGAGCTTGGATTGTTAACTGGTTCTTTGGTATGAATCGAAAACAAACATCTAAGTTGGTCGTCCGTTTTGTGGTTCCTGCGGTTGACGAGCCGACTCTGGTAATCTTGACATTTGCTCTTCGAGTTGGCAACCCAAATCGTTTACTGCATACTTTGATCACAAACGAAGCCTGGGAACTTGAGTCCAACAACACTCGGCAGGTTTGTATGTTTCCAAGTGCATTTTTTTATATAGACAAGAGCTAGAGGTACGAGAGCTTGACTATAGCTGGAATTCGGTTGAATTGATAGACTTGCTTCGTATAATAAACTTTATTGGGGTGGGTAACGGTTGCCAGGTCGACCTTGGCCGGCCGAGAGAATTTGAGTTGATGTTGATTGGTTTGGTGTTACTGGATGAATTGTGCTTGACGGTATGTTGAAAGGTATGTTTTTGGCTTCTATTAGTCTCAAAATCAACGAGCCTAAAGCCAAATATATGATCACTGATTTAGAAATTAAGACTCAATGGATTTTAATAGTGGTGGCCACATATTTGAAGGAGTGATGAGTTTTCGGTACTTCAGATACCTTTTCACTCATGATAATTGAATGGGAGGGAATATAAAAGCCCTTTTCAGTGGAAGCCGTCATCAAATCTGCGGTCAGATATAGATGTGAGTGTTGGACCCGGATGGATGGGTATATGAAAGATGTTTAATGACACTCGAGAGACGAGTGATGTCCTTGATATATTCCCCAAACGTGACCAGTTTTCTTCAATACCAAGATCAGGAATTAAATTAAAATTATTAATGTCTTTCGTAAAGTAAAATGACAGCAAATACACGGACTTGGCCATGTTTTACAATGTCACCGGACCTTTGATTCGATACGGCCAGCAACAGCCTTTAAAAACCGATTATTATTATTTTGTTTGCTTGTACGACGTATTTAACGAGTTTTATAAATACCCCCGACCAAAGGGGATCATTTCAATGTATCGATTATGATATATTAGTGTACAAATATTTTATAAGCTCGCACATATAAAGGAAACGACATATAATTATTTACATGAAATCCTACTTACTGTGGATGTCATTTTTTTTATTTCCATTGATTTCATCGTATACGAAGATGATTTCTACATTTTTTCCCCATTTTCATTTCATGCGGGAAATAAAATATAAAAATCACGAAGAATTTTCTTCTTCGTTTTTATAGCGTTCTCCCGATATCAAAAAATGTCAATTTATTAGATGAAAATATAAAAAAAAATAAAAAATTTAATTTGAAGCATTAAATTGGAACATTGGAATGGTTTCGTCTTGTACATGACATACGAGATGATAAAACTTATCAAATTGAAAAATAGGAAAATTCTGTTAAACCAGAATACCGCATACCATCGATTGATTTTTTTTATAAACCACTCGGTTCTGTTTTTTCTTTGGTGTGGTTTAGACCCCAAACCTTTCTAAAATCACCATAGATGTATAATTATGATTTCGATATATTATTATCGGGACTCCAAAGACAGTGAGTGAATATCAATCAAAATCAAATCTTAACACACACAAAAAAAAAAACCATTTCGAAATTGGAAATGAAATCTACAGAAAAGCCGTCATAAATCCTTTTATAATTCGTTTCGATTGACAGTTACAAAACAAAAAATAAAAATAAAATGCTGGAGACAGTGGAAAAAAAAGCTTTAAATATTACACTTGGAACTTAATCCGTGAATAAATCGAATATAATCCGGTTTTACTATTTCTTTCCCACTGTGCATATATACGTATATAAATATATACATACATACATATTGATGGTTTTTATAAATGTATTGATACTTTTGCTAAGCGGTAGCGATGTATCTGGATGTGTGTATCACTTCGATATATAGAGGAAAATTGTGAAAATTTAAAATTTATATTTCCATTGGATTTTGTTTTAGCAAATTTATTTATTGCATTTCAATTAATTTTTTAAAGTACTATACGTCAGCTAATATAGCAGGTGGAGTATTTAGATGTGGTCCATCGTTGTAAATGTAATTGGTACATAAAGAGTCTAGCACATCGATAATTTGACACTTCTTTCATACTATACTGTAAAATTCTCTCTTCTGAAATAATTGTTCACCTTGATTATCTCTATATTGAACAAATGGTAAGGAGATCTCAATGGTAACCCACAAAGTTTTCTGTACTTCTATATTTTAAATCACAAAACCAGTTAGTTTGATGCCTCATTCCTCTCGTACTCCCAACACATGTCATTCAATAAGTATTATTGAACGGACGTCAAGGTGATGATAAATTGGAAGAGTGTAAGTTTTTCAAGTAGATGACAATATAGGCTATAAATTTTTAGCATAACATAAACTTTCCTTTAATTAGAGGTGGTTAGTTCATAGCTATATCACTAAAATTAAATTGAGCTGTAAAATAAGGCTCCATGTAACCACATAAAAAACTGTGACTTGTACCTTCTTTAAAAACGCAAGATATATTCAGTGTTAGAACTCCTTCTTCTTCGATAAAAGTTTGTGTTGTCTCAATCACTCTATTAATATCATTTTTGTACACTAGATTGCAGTGTAATCTTGGACGTCATTACAAATATCCATGCCTTGTATCTGCCACAATGGAATCCATAGAGTGGTGGTGTCCATCTTGCTGATCACACAGCTGGCCGACAGATAATCAGGTTGTTTGATAAGTTGCGTAGTTCATAGTTACTTGTGTTCATGCTGTATTTGTATAGTGGTTGATACATGCATAATATAATTACACATAGTATTTATTTACATCATAAAAAAAACGAGGTGGCTGTGTCGTCTGCACGGCCGTAGTGATACGTGATAACGTAAATATGTAGCGTGAGAAATGATAAACTGTATGGATTAATTAAAATTGATTTATTTATTACTAGCAACCGGGCCATCCGCGGTGTACAAACGATTAAGTATTAGTAGATGGTACGAGAAATACGATATGAAGGGCAAGGGCTCTGTGGTGATGTTTCTTGTGGTGTGATATCGAGGCAAGTGCCTCCCAAAGTCGTCGGGTGAGACGTCTCTGATTGAGATCCTTGTTTCGAATTAAACAATTTGAGTTTTACAAATCTATCGGTTTGTTTTTTATTTTTATTGTAATCTCTTCATGGTTTATGTTACCGCCACTGTAATCCCATTCCATGATGCTATATTAAATTAATTAATTTTAACAGACACTATTTGGTATTTAACTTAATTTTTTTAGTGCTAATTTTACTATCTTTACTTTTACTATTTATTATTTTTACTCAATTTTTATTTATTTTATTATTATTTTTAATTTCAAATAAATACAAATGGCATCGACTCGAACGCATTTTTTTGTTTTTTTTTTCGAAATTTTGAAATTGGCTACTGTTCTGTCATAGTCATAAAGAGCGGCATAGAGAACGATTCTCGTATTTCAGTGAAACTACACTGAAGATGTAAAGTGACATCTATTACTATTAATATGTACTACTTTATATTGTTTCATTTCACACATATTTGTATGTAATTCGCCTCAATGTATGCATTATTGTAATACCAACTTTCATTTAAAAACAAATAATTGCAATAATTAGGCAATTAGAGAGACATTCAGACTGTATAATTTGAAATCAATGTTTTTTTTTTCTAAATTATAATTAATGTGGATATTAATTATTTTAATTTTAATTTAATTAAATTGCACGAATTACCAAACTACCAAATTCTGTATCGGATTATTATAACTTTAAAGGTTTTCATAGCATCATTTTACTGGCTATTGTAGATGCTTATTCACGTTTTTTATTAATTGATGTTGGAGCAAACGGAAGAGCGTCTGTATTTATGGAAATACATATTTTTTTTATAATATGGATCAATTACACACTCCACAGCCAAGCGTTTTAGAGGGTGAAATCATGCCCCTATACACAACTTCTTGATCGCTGATGACGCATTTAAATTAGACCGACATATGATGAAACCGTACACCAGGTGCCAAAAATTGAGTACGAAACAAATGATATTTAACTATCGATTATATCGAGCTAGATTAACAGTCGAATGCTCATTTGGTAGATTGGCGTCCCGATTCCGAATCTTGCATAGACCAATTGAAGTGAAAATTGAAACAGCCAATACGACAAAAAAAGCTATACTTACAGCACTTTTTTCCGTTTCTGTTTCATAATTTCCAGTTGATTTGCGTAAAACCATCACCTCGTCCAAAAACTTCATTTCGTTAAACAAAAACCACGTTTTATTGTTGTCATCAATAGCACTTCCAGATTTATTTCTCTTTTCTTTCAATTTTTTGTATTGAACATAAGTATTTCTTAAATTTCTTATTTTTTTCTTAACGTATTTAACATTTACGTTGATTTCGTCCGGTATTTGCTGTAGAGCATAATTTTTTATATCGTCCCGTCTATAATTTTTATGACTTATCTTCCATAAAACATCATTTTTGCGATACAAATCGATTAGTCGCACTGTACTTTCGGTACTAAATGTCATTTTTTAATATTTCTAATATTTTAAATGAATAATTCAAAAAAATTCCGTTTAGGTTAAGATTTTTTGTCTTCTAAAAATATGCGTAATGCTTCAACTTACGAGATCAAATGCAAATAGAAAATCATAACCACAAATGTAAATTTCTTATGACATTTAATAATAATTTACTAATAAAATTACGTGAACCAGCCTCCTGATAATTTGCTAATAGTTTCAAAAATGTGTATAATATACACACACATGCATTGTTAAAATTTATATCATGATAGAAAATATCAATGGATGTGCATAGTGAAGACAGTGGGTAAGTGATATTCAGTAAATTTTTTGTCTTTTTGTTGACATTGTCATTATTAGAGTATTTTTATCCATTGATAAAATCTCACTTACATATAATTAGTATTAATTGATGCAACAGATAAATTTTACTATTATTGATTCGATACATTAGAGGTTTTACAAATTATAGTTTATAGCTAAGTGTATCTAATGCTGTGTGCCTCATGCCAAAAATTTCGTCTAATTGGCCGACTTTTCTAAATTATTGATTATTTCGTATCAATGATTCATAGATGTCACTAGTTTTAATATTACAAGCTATGCCTGAATATCGACGATTCTAAATTGTTGACTTCAATTTTTAGTTAAAAAATATTTTGTTTATAACATCTATGCTTACACATAAATATTATCATTTTAACATATTTGTTTTTAAAGTTTGTATTAAATTAATGTTTGTGTAGTTTTAAAACTTCTTATATACAAATCTGTACAATTTTATTTGTAGTTATATGTACGTACACAAAACTTGACAACTAAAATGAAAAGCAACCTCACGACCAGGCTAAATGAAAAAAACCTGGTGGTTAATAGAATAACTAATGAACAATTTAGAAAAGTCGTCGATTTAGACGACATTTTTAGCATGAGCCACACAGCATAAGACCTAATTGGCAAATCAAAAATTTTGTGGCGTTTCAATCTTTCCCTCGTCGTGGTAGTGAGAAGTTTGTTCACTAGTTCGTTTGGATGAATTGTCAATCTTGAGTGATACCTGGCACTGGAATTCTTAATTTCTTCCCGTATTGTTGGGACCTGGAGGTCTCTGTGCATTTTATCGTTTGACACGAACCATGGTGCTTCTACTATGATTCTTAGAAGTTCAGGTTGGAACCGCTCAAGAATGTCCAAATTTGAGTTGCTGAACTTGATTTTCTGCATATGAGCCAATACATTTTTGACAGTTTTATCCCCAACTGCTTTCTTTTTGTCCATATATGTTTACGCCATGTTAGACGTTTGTCGAGGTGAATACCTAAATATTTTACTTCATCAGTTTGAGGTTTATTCTGGTTATTGATCTAAATTGGTGGACATGTTCTCCTTCGCATCGTGAAGGTGACATATTTATACTTAGCTTCATTAATTTTATTACGCCATCTTCAGTATTTAGCAGATATAATATTGGGCCAAGCACGCTACCCTGTGATATACCAGATTTAATTAGACAGACATTAGTGTAAACATCCTGATGTTTCATAATAAAATATCTGTCCTTGAAAAAGAATGTTAATATTCTATAGAAGTCATGAGGTAAGCATTGCTTTATTTTGTATTGCAATCCCACATGCTACACCTTATAAAAAGCTTGCGCTATGTCCATGAATACAGAAGAACAATGTCTTTTTTCTTCCAGAGCTTCTTGAATTACTTGAACTATTCTATGTCTTTGTTCTATTGTTGAGTGCTCTGGCCTAAATCCTAACTGATGGTCCGGAATCAGCTTCTAATCTAGCAATACAGGATCTAGGTGATTTAGTAGTAGGTTTTCAAATAGTTTAGACATTATTGGTAGCAAACTTATAGGTCTGTATGACGTTACTGTTTCTGGGGCTTGCCTGGTTTTGGTATCAGTATTATTTGTTGTACTTTCATTGTATTGGAAAGTATCCAGTTCTAAGTACTGCGCTGAATAAGTAGGTAAGAAATCGAATACCCTTATTTGGTAGCTCTTGCAAAACCTTTCCTGTGATAAGATCATATCCTGGCGCCTTCTTAGGATATAACTCTCTCTGTATTACAGTTTTTACTTCAAAGATAGAAAACTTCGAGATTATATGATTCATTTGCAATGGCAATTCTAAATGCATTTGAATGTTGTTGTTCTCTTCGACCGTAGTTTCCGATGGGTATTATCCGATGGGAATAATCCGTGTTTTCTGTTGGTGAGAGTCGCGACAAATATTCTTGAATTTACTAATTTTTTTCATTGAGCAGCAGTTTCTTTAACTGTTTGACCGTCTGTTTTAACATGCATTTATCTTCTGTTAGTCTATATCGTTACCATTGCTGTCTTACGTTTCTTTTGTCCTTAATCATTTTCTTGACCAGATTTAACATTCTCCATTCTTTTCTTTCTCATTTTTTAGCACACTCCGCCTTTAATTTGTTTTTTGTGTTTAGATCCTCTGTTACCTTACATCTGAATTGGTTCTAGTCTGTTATTTTGTTGCTTAACATCGGTTATTTCTGCTCCTTAACTTTGCGGACAGAGTGATTAAAACAGTGGTCCGATGATAAGTCTAAGCATGGCGTCGCTTTAATGTAATTACGTGCGATTCCTTTGGTGACGCAGAAAACTATGACATCTGGAATCTTTCTTTTTTCACTAGCCTAGAGATTAACTATTTCACTAGATTAAGCTTATTTTTTCCAATTGATTTAAGTAACGCTCGGTCTCTCGTTGTAGCCAATCTTGATCCTCACTCTTGGTGTTTTGCGTTATAATCACCCCCTGCAATAAAGCGATGACCCAAAAATGTATAAAAATAATCAAATTGTTCCATTTTAATTGCATGTTTTGGTGGACAATAGATGGCCGAAATTGTTATAGGACCTAGCCAATCTTCTATTACCACAGTAGTTGCTTGTAGATGCTCCTTCTCATACTTTTTTATTTCATGGTGTTAAATTATGTTTTTGATTATAACTGCAGTGTCACCATGTGCTGTTCTATCAGGATGGTTTGTGTCATAAATGGTGTATCTTGGTATTTTGAGACAACTTCTGCTGGTGTTATGCGTTTCGGATATTAGCATGACATCAATTTCTCTATCTATAAAAAAACATTTTACTTCTTGTCCATATTGTGACAAGTTAGAAGGTTCAGGATGGTATCCATTTTGTCCATTAATTGTTCCATCATATTTTCCAATCGTTTTGTGGAAGACTGCTCAGGTGGTTTTTCGTTGGCTGATTTTCTTTGGTATGATTTCTTTCCTAAGTTTGATTTTTAATTGAATCTTTGAGTTGCTGCGCATATGTTGTTCCACTAACAAGCTGATAAGATGGATTTGGGTTTACAAAATATGGATTCGAATTGGATGGCTGCAATTTCTCCATTCTTTTTTCTCTTAGAGGAGGAAATCTGCGTTTTTGTACCTCTTAGTAAACGCTGCAACCTCTATAGTTGGCTGGATGACTACAATTACAGAGCACGCATTTGACCTCTGTATGGCACATTTTCTTGTCACAATCATTTGTGAGATGTTCTCCTGTACATTTCACGCATCTTGGTCGATGATGGCAGTACGTTTTAATATGCCCGTATTTTTGACAAATAGTGCATTGCTTCCCACTTCACATGCGGTTTTTCCTACCATTTTGCCTCATGTTGCAGATATTATCAACGTCGTGGCCCAAGCCAATTAACTTACTTTTCAATTCGTCAGTGTTAATAGACGAATGTAAGTTTCGTATGACCACCTGGTAGGTTTTGTTCTCCTTTGGTTGGAACGAATGGAATTTGGTGTTTTGTCCCGCTAGGGCTTTAATGGCGGCTGGGTATGCCTTAGCATCTTTTAGCAGAATTTTAACCTGGCTAGTTCCAATTATTTTTATGTCAAATTTGTCTTTTGTATATTCTTTTAAAAAGACAGTCATTGATTTCTTCTATGCCTGTCACAAAAATTGGAGGCACTAATATTATTTTTGATGGTGGTGTGACTTTTTTTTCCTCGGGCAAACAATTAAACCCTGTAGATAAAGGCACTGTAGGTTGAGCTAACCAATAACCATTTGATTGCGTCTATTGATAGGTGATAGATGACTCGTGCCTATACCCCTTTTCCTAGCTTTTGTCAATTCTTTTTCATATCCAAGCATAGATAAAGAAGGTGACATGACATTTGGAATACTAGAATCGTTAGATGGTTCCGATTCTAACAGAAGTTGCGATGTTAGTGGAATTCTTTTTTTGACATTTAAGATGACATTTCTATTGATTTTAAATCACAATTAAATTGTGTGGCATGAAACGAACTATCTGGTGGAGTTCGTTGAGTTTTTGAATTTTTAGCAAACTCAAACATTTTAATGTACAATGCCCTTAAAACTAGGTTATTAGCATTTTATAATGTTCAAAATTTTTGTTAACACTGCACTTTTTAGTTCAATTGTTTTCACTGCACTTTACATTAATTTTATTTTTTTCACAATAATCTAAAAATTTTAATGTTTGCTGTTCAAAGGTTGATCACTTACTATGATCATGGCCTGCTTTACTATTAAAATGTTGCTCGTCTTCTATCATAACCATTCGTAACCAGAAGTAAACATTATAAAATTGCGACGCTGTATATATATATATATATATATATATATATATATATATATATATATATATATATATATATATATATATATATACTGAAATATAAATGGAGCAAGTTTCTGAAAAGAAATAAATAAAGTTGACAGAATGAACAAAACAACAAAATAACAAAAACAAACCGAATATATCAACGAATGAAAGCTTTACACAAAATAAATGTTTACTTAAGAAAACTTTTTTTTTTTGTATATTTTTGTTTCCTCCAACTCATTTCTATGGTACGCCACTGTGTATTATAGGGTCGGGGGCACACAAAAATATTATAGACGAGGCATCAACATCAACAATAACAACAACAAGATGAAAATAAATAGGAAAATAGAATGGAACAAATAGAAAGCTACATAATTATTATATCTGTAAATCTAAATCTAAATTTTCTTTTCAATATATATATATATATATATATATATATATATATATATATATATATATATATATATATATATATATATATATATATATATATATATATATATATGTATATATATATATATATATATATATATATATATATATATATATATATTCAGCAAATAAAGAAATAAGAAGAAAAATACTATAATATATAAAAGCTCATTTAAAATGGAAAAAGTTTTTTATTTTTTCGTTCTGTTTATGGAGCTTTTTTATGTTCATTTGTTTCTTTCATCATACATTTATTGAGATTTGTCGACATTATTTGTAGAGATCTATCTACTATACGAGTTACATAAATTATCATTATCTGTGCAACGCTTCATCCATCTATGTAAATATTATATACTTTGTACAGTTATATAGACACATATTTCACCTATTTCATAATTGTAAAGATGGCTAGAGATTATTTTATGTAAGTACGAGATAAATGCGGTACAGGATTATGACAGGATTGAACTGATAACAATCTTGTGAATATATAATAAATGGGCAGTAACAGATACTTTTTTGAAGAGTTACATTTCGTGTTATAATTAATTAAGTTTTTAACCTAACCTAATCTCGATGGAGAGACAAATATTATGCAATATTTGGGAATGGCTATTTGAGAATTTTTTTTATATGTAGATATCTATAAAGTCTTGAGAACATTGAGAACTATTGGGCAAACACTTTTATTTCGAATTTACTTAGAAAGATTTGAAACCTTGTCAAAATGTTTTCAGACTAGATCGAATGAGTCGACATTCGGTAACTTTCCAATCAAATCGATTGGATCGTTCCACCAACCGAAGCTAAAAATAACTGCAAATAAGTCTGCATGGCAGCTCCAAAGTCTCCACTACTCACATGAAAATCAAATAGAGCTAAGCTCTGAGATGAGCCTTAATAGAGGAAGCAGATCAAGGAATACAGAATTACCCGAGTAAACTCTCAGCATCAAATAAATTAAGAAGATCATCCCTATTGAATCCACCGTTGCAGATAACGAGATGGCTAAAGGAAAAAATGATTAAAGTATTACCAGATAAATGCATACAAGTATTAACAATTATTGCATTCAATGCATTAATGGGATATGGATATCTCTCTAAAAAATGGATAAAGTCACTAATTATAATAATTCCAAAGCCTTACAATGACGAAATGTAATACAGGCTGATAAGTTTACTTCTGATAGTCTCCCTACTATATGAAAAAAATGTATTACAAAAATTAAAACCGATATTATCTGCAGAGCACATTATACCAGAAGTTGTTACAAGCAAAGTAGTGTACAGAGAAGTTGCATGAAATTGTAAACGCCATTAAACTAAATCTAGAGGGAAAAAAACTATCCACCGTTTTCCTGGTAATTGCACAAGCTTTTGACAAAGTGTGGCATAAAGGCCTGATAAACAAAATAAATATTTTGCTCATAAAAAAACTACTTGTTCGAAATAAAATTCCAGCTCAAATGATGCCATTACCGAACTAAATCTGATAAATGCAGGATTTCTACAAGGAAGGAACAAATGAACGTCAAATACTTCGGTCTTCATCTTGATAGAAAGTTGACTTGGTGAAAGCACATTGAATCAAAGGGCAAACAAATAAAAATAAAATTCTCCAAAAATGTGGTGGCTGATTGGAAGAAGATCAAAACTGTCACTAGACTGCAAAGTTTTACTATACAAGGTAATCCTAATCCCCATTTGGACACATGGAATTCAACTATGTGGCTCTACCATGGCTCTACCAGAGCATCAAATATATACCTTTTACAACGTACGCAATCAGAAATACTACTTAGTAGTAGAGTCGATGGTGTAGTCGCTGAAACCAAGAAGCGTGCAAAGTTCATCAATATGAAGCATGGTGCTCGTTCAGCTCCAGCTTTTACTGTCCTTTTTTTGTCGATGTCTTTTTTAGATAGAGCCAAAGAAACTTTGAAAAGCAATCAATCGCCATTAAGAGGTATTAATATTACTTTTTCGACTTTGGGTTGTATCTTCTTTTGGAATTGGATTTATCCTCCTTATTTTCCAGCATACTTTCACCAAATATACAAGTAACGTAGTTCCTAATATGCAATTTAACTTTTGCTTCCAGTTAAGGGACATACAAATTCCGCTTCACCAACTCCGTTACATTTTGAACCCCAAGATGACTTGGTTTGTGATTATTTTTTATCACCACTTTCTGCATTGCTCTAAGAACTACAAATACTTGAGCCACCCACTAGTCCTTTCTTAAATAAAAGTTTGTCGTTAGTTATATAATCAAGATACGTACCAGAATCTAATATCTTGAAAAAAGATCGTAGATCCACGCCTTCTTTATGCAATGCTCAGACTCTCGCCATCAGTTCGTTCTTGATGACCATAGCCACTGGATCGCGACACAAAGTGTCAATATGTATGCGGCTCGTGCGTGGCGCTTATCAGCCGGATACTAACCAATTAAATCAACACAATTAAACCACGTGACAATATTTTCCAATCAAAAATAAAATAAAAAACAAAAAAATTATAAAACATAAAACCCAAGTAAAAACAGAGTAAACATATTTTTTATTCGGTTTTTCTTTGTTTTCATTCTTTATAATTTTTATTTTTTATTTTATTATTTTTTTTTTTGAGTGATTTGATTGGATAATCTTGTCACATGGGTTAGATGTGTTGATGTGATTGGTTGGTATGCGGCTGATAAGCGCCGACTACGAGCCGCTTAAGTGCAGCCGCCTTAACCATATCTCGACGTAACACTTTAAGTTTTGCATTGAAATCGTCTATATTAATGGTTCCGTACAGTATCTTTTTATTAAATTATCTTTCTTGAATCCTTTCTATACAATATTTTATGATTGCACTTTCTTCCCGACTACCAGACACACCTTGTAGTTCTTTTAAATATCGCTGCAGTGCGTCGTTTGGTTTTTTCTTGGGTTCAGCGATTTTTTTATGTATAATGGCATTATTTGACATGACTTCAAATTCCATTGGCAAAAATTTCTTCAATTTATCCCAATAATTGATTCCGGTTTCGTCTCGTATAAGAAGTTTAGCATCTGCTTAACATTATTTTCGCATATAAACACTGATCCTAATTTTAACACAAAAATGTCTTTTAAGTTTCTTCGAGACCGTCCAGTTTTAAGCTTGGATACGTTTCTGGCCGGGACGCCGCTATAGTGAGTAGTGTAATATGTTTTTGGTTTGTGTTACAGCTACTGTCATACCATTTGAAAAATTTGGAAAATTGAGTACTAACCTATTTCAAAATTAGCGGATGCGGAAACAAATATCTTGTAATCTATGACAATTTGATAGATGTTCTGGCGAATTGTTCCTGCATAAAATATGTTTTAACGTGATAACGTTTTTAAACTCAGAACTAAGGCTAGCATGTTCAGAAAATCGAATGAAATTGGTCCTTGTTTGCATGGAGACTACTCATTAAGTATAAGGTATTACTTCATTCTAAATATATCATTGCTTAGGTTCGTTTTTAATCTCGATGCATCATTCTTTGTATTTTCAG
This sequence comes from Tipula confusa, assembly GCA_963556175.1. Lineage (NCBI taxonomy): Eukaryota > Metazoa > Arthropoda > Insecta > Diptera > Tipulidae > Tipula > Tipula confusa. Next base: position 80,409,768 of record OY744475.1, read on the forward strand.
ATTGTGGTCAACAGGAGACGGAGGAGGGCGCGCCGTGAACTTCTGATTAGAGCGATTTAACATGCTAGCGAGAGAATGCATTAACTGATCGAACTAAATTTGGTGTTAGAATTTACGTAAAGAACAGTGAGATTTAATTAAATTAAAATTAAAATAATTAATATCCACATTAATTATAATTAAGAAAAAAACATAAATTTCAAATTATAAAGTCTGAATGTCTTTCTAATTGCCTAATTATTGCAATTATTTGTTTTCAAATGAAAGTTGGTATTACAATAATGCATACATTGAGGCGAGTTACATAAAAATATGTGTGAAATGACACAATATAAAGTAGTACATATTAATAGTAATAGATGTCACTTTACATCTTCAGTGTAGTTTCACTGAAATCAAAGAATCGTTCTCTTTGCCGCTCTTTATGACTATGACAAAACAGTAGCCAATTTCAAAATTTCAAAAAAAAAAAAACAAAAAAGGAACATCACCGCAGAGACCTTGCCCTTCATATCGTATTTATCGTAACATCGACCAATACTTAATCGATTGTACACCGCCGATGACGCGGTTGCTAGTAATAAATAAATCTATTTTAATAAATCCTACGGTCTATCATTTCTCACACTACATATTTACGTTATCACGTATCACTACGGCCGTGCAGACGACACAGCCACCTCGTTTTATTCTTAAAACGAGATAATCAAAAGAGAATCAAAATTATCAATTAAACAAATATTCTTAAATAAGACGTTTAAGATCTCACTTCTTCTTACTTTTTACAATGTCTTTCCACAACTAAAACTACCGAATCAAACATCACTTACCTGAAGATATCACTAGATGTCAAGATGACAAATCAAACAACAGATGAATCAACAATTTTAAAAACGAAAATATATAGAATATCTGAGTTACTTCGTTACAGCAGCCTTTCAAATGGAGAACATATAGCAAACTCACGTTCAAGGAGATGATATCATTGTTACCAATAAAAATAACTGTCAATTTGCCTGTCATCTAATTGTTTCTTCTTAACCTCCTTCATCAGCTCTTAGATAAAGAAAGTAAAGAATATACTATCCGTAAAGAGCAACGTTCTAATAAATGAAAACCACTATCTCCAAATCCATTTCTGTGCATCCCATCAGGTTTACATAAATACATAAAATAAAAAACAAATAAGAAAAAAATAATAATAAGAAATCATTCATTCATTCAGAATTCCTTTTGTAAAATTTTTTCATAATTTTCTTCCTTTTCAAAAAAAAAAAAAAAAAAAGTTAAACTAGACAAATATTACAAAGGGAGGAATAAAGCAGCATACACACATCTACAAAAAAAAATCATAAGCAGAAGAACCTGGAAAAATGGAAATTTTATTTTTTATGCCTTTCGTGAATTGCTTGAATAATTTCTTTTTCAATTTTATCATTTTCATTTTTTTTTTTTTTTTGTTCAAATGGAATTGCGTAAACAATTTTTAATTTATTTGAAATGAAAAATTGTTTTTCGTTTTGTTTCATTTATATATATAGTTATATATCCAACAATTTTCTTTATTTCCATATAATAAAAGAAAAAAAAAATTAAAATTAGAATCAGAATCGGAGAGATAACAAGTTTTTTAGGTTATTTATATTTATTTTGTCTGATATGATGAATTGCTTATTAAAATATTAAAAATTAAGATACAGGCTGTTATAAGGCCAGCATATATTTACTTGCACGTTTTTCCCACTTTTCACATTTCAACCATTAAATTTTTATTTAAATTTAACTTTTTTTTTTACCTACAGTGACTTCAATCTGTACATGTAAAATAATAATCGCTTTTACAGGCCATTGCTGGCCTATCACGAACCAACAATCTGCGGATCCAACGTTTCGGTTCCGAGTCTTAACTTACCTTATTATCTTGTCTTATTTTTAAAGACACCCCGGAAAAGACAAGTTGCTCCATCTAGGAGAATCCAAAATCCTTACCCGAGTCATTTATGTGGATGATCTGCTTACTGGAATATCAACTGTAAAGGAAGCATTGAAACTACAAAGTGCAATAGTAAAACTTCATGCTTCGGGTGGTCTCCGTAAATGGTCTTCCAATTCTGCAATTTTTTTAAATAGCGTTTAACAATCACACCGTAAAGACCATTTACCAATAATTACACTTGAAGATGTCATTAGGACTTTATTGGTAGCCTTATATGGTAGAACCATGAAGTTTAAGCCACAAATATAAAGTTCCCAAAATCCAGATAAAGCACAATGGTTAACCTATTAAAACCGTAATGTTCAATCCACAAATCGAAGGTTCCCAAAATCTATAAAATTCACTATGGTTAGCTTATCAAAACCGTGATGATTAAGTCACAAATCGAGAGTTCCCGAAATCCAAAAAAATCATGATGGTTATCTTATCAAAACCTTGGAATTTAAGCCACAAATTATAAGTTTCCAAAATCTAGAAAGTCCCCTTTGGCTAGCTTAGCAAAACCGTTATGTTTAAGCCATAAATTGAAATTTCCCGAAATCGCGAAAAATCATGACGATTAGCCCATCAGAACCATGAAGTTTAACCCAGAAATCAAATGTTCCCAAAATCCGGAAACACCACGATGGTTAGTCTATGAAAACCGTGATGATTAAGCCACAAATTGAAAGTTCGCAAAATCCTGAAAAATCTTGACGGTTAGCCTATCAGATCCATGAAGTTTAAGCCACAAATCAAATGTTCCCAAAATCCAGAAAAACCACGATGGTTAGCCTACCAAAACCGTGATGATTAAGCCACAAATCTAAAGTTCCCAAAATCCTGAAAAATCATGACGGTTAGCCTACCAAAACCACCAAGTTTAAGCCACAAATATAAAGTTCCCAAAATCCAGATAAAGCACAATGGTTAACCTATTAAAACCGTAATGTTCAATCCACAAATCGAAGGTTCCCAAAATCTATAAAATTCACTATGGTTAGCTTATCAAAACCGTGATGTTTAAGCCACAAATCGCAAGCTCCCAAAATCCAGACAAATCATAATATTTAGCCTATGAACCATAAACTATTAGCCACAACTTGAAAAATTGCAATATCAAATATCATGGGACGAAGAGCTAACATTCTACCAGCAGCAAAAAAAAAATTCCTGTCTGGTTCAGTACGAAATTATGGAGTTTGCGATCCATCCGGAAAGCATACGCAGCAGTAGTTTATTGGAATGTTACAAAATCAGGAAGAATTACTGTGAGTTTATTATTGGGAAAAATAAAGTTGGGCCGATAAGTTAAAAGTTAATCCATCCAAGGCTTGAATTGTATGAAGTGTCATTATTGGCAAAGCTACAAAGGTAAATCTCCGAGGCCATTAATGTCCCAAACGGTATAGTATGCAGGTTTGGACATACTCAACAATAGTGCTTGCCTGGTTACAACGACACTTATGAAAATGGAAAACCTTCAAACATACACGAATACCATTGCAAATGTATCGCAGACCAAGGGAAGAAGTGAAGAGATTTACAGCAAGGTATTGTACTGACCAAGGTACAAAAGAAGCAGCGGCAGGCCAATGTGGTGGATAAATGTCAAGGTTGTTCATTTATCCCTCGACCATAGCATAAAAGCAACGAGGCAGTAGCCAAGAATGAGGGCCATACAACGAAAGCATTAATAAACAGTATTGAATATCTCGGCCTGACGAGTAGATTTCCAAGGAGAAAGATACCGAGTAAACTTAAAGCAATATGGCTAATATACTGGAAAGGAATCAACAGAAGAATGGACTCCTGAAAAAACTAGAAATGACAAAATAGTTCCAACATGAAGTGAGAGTAATCCGAAGAACATCAGTTGAACGAAAGAAGATAGACTTTCCAGTAGTAAAATGGTAAATTCCAGTGGTAAACCTCGATGTGACATATGATCGATATGACATACGCTTTAAAGAAAGATAAGTTTCCGATCACAACCCACAGAAAAAAAAATATTGTCAAAATTGCAGCCCAGGTGGGAAGGATACTCCAAGCTTATAACGCAAATGAATGATGTCATATAACGACTCAAAATAGGTCAACGAGGTAAACCTAAAGTGTTGCGCTAGAGCGGTTGTTCGAAACAAACAGGCTTTTAGGTGAAGAATTACAATTTCGCTAAATTTATACTTAAAGACATCTATGATGGAATATTAGGTTCGTATTCTCTCCGATGTGGCACTAAATCATGTTAACGTTATGTCAAACGTTAAGTAACGTTTATGTTACGTTACGTTATGTTATGTTATGTTATGTTAGGTAAACATAAGTATAAGTAAACATAAATATTACGTAGTAACATAACGTAATGTAACGTAACGTATCATAACATAACAAAACGTAACGTAACAGAACATAACGTAACAGAACGTAACGTAATGGAACATAACGTAACAGAACGTAAAGTAACATAACGTAACATACTCGTCACGTTACGTTTACGACACATTTAGTAACGAAACGTAACATAACGTAACATAACGTAACATAACGTAACATAACGTAACATAACGTAACATAATGTAACATAACGTAACATAACGTAACATAACGTAACATAACGTAACATAACGTAACATAACGTAACATAACGTAACATAACGTAACATAACGTAACATAACGTAACATAACGTAACATAACGTAACATAACGTAACATAACGTAACATAACGTAACATAACGTAACATAACGTAACATAACGTAACATAACGTAACATAACGTAACATAACGTAACATAACGTAACATAACGTAACATAACGTAACATAACGTAACATAACGTAACATAACGTAACATAACGTAACATAACGTAACATAACGTAACATAACGTAACATAACGTAACATAACGTAACATAACGTAACATAACGTAACATAACGTAACATAACGTAACATAACGTAACATAACGTAACATAACGTAACATAACGTAACATAACGTAACATAACGTAACATAACGTAACATAACGTAACATAACGTAACATAACGTAACATAACGTAACATAAACGTAACGTAACATAAACGTTCCGCTATGTTAAATGTTGTAACGATATGTTACATTATGTATTTTACGTATCTTATGTTATGTTATGTTATGTTGAACATCCGTGACGTCCCGTAGCGGTTCCATTCCGTTGTGTTGCGTTCCGTACCGTCGCGTTACGCTCCGTAGCGATGCACTTTCGTATCGTACCGTTGTGTTACGTTCAGTATCGCTGCGTTACGTTCCGTACCATCACGTTACATTCCGTACCGTTTCGTTCCATTTTGGCACGCAACATCACGTTGCATAAAGGATTGTGGTTGCATAAAGGAGAAGTTCGTGTTTAATTTCTAGCGTGTTTGCAATAATAAGATGGCACTGCTCATCATACTGTTCTTTGCAAGCTTTCGATAGTTGTGTTCTGATGGTCGGCAATGTATGAAGAAACCGTGACAGTAATGCATGCAGTTGATCATGAACTAAATTATACCAAAATTCGGACGCGTTGATGACCGAAAATAATTCTGAACAGACGATTAAGCTACCCAGACCTCCAACAACTTTTCAATGAAATTAAAGTATTTCTACCGTTATTGTCAAAATCGTAACTAAAGTACATATTATAGTGAACTAGAATATGTACCATAAAGATCCATATCGCTTATGTCATCAAATTATAACTTTTTTTTTATCTTAAAAATGTAAATTTTTTGTTGGTACGCCATTGGGTTTTGTTCGGTTAACATTTCTTTTTTTCAACAAAAGAGTTTGTTTATTCATCTTGCTCTGGTTTTAATTCTAGAACAAAAAATGTATACGTAATTCAAATGAATATAAGATAACACGAAACAATAACACAATCTCTACCTCAACAATAAGAACATTTTTATTCTCACTTTCATCTTTTGTTTTTTTTTATTCCGTTACTTCTACTTCTATACTGACTGACGATGCTGTAAACCAAGCAATTTTTCGCGCTCGGTTTTTTTTTATTGTTGAAACAAAAGAATGAAAATTCCATATACGGGTACAAACATATACATATACAGAATGTTGGAGCTTTTTGATTTTCCGTTTCTTTAATTAATTTTGTTTTTGACGTACATCGTTTGGTGAATTTAATACGTTTTGATAAGAGATACGATACCGATACGTATTCGAGCTCTGAGTTTAACAGGAATGAATTTAATTTGTGTTTGAATATTGTATTGCCACAACCTCACAACGGTTTTTCGTTCCATAATAAGATTTTGTTTGATTTTAAGCATTAGATCGATAAATATGGTAAAGTGAAATTAGTATCAGAATATATAGGGTGGTCCGGTTCTAGACAATAATATATTAAACGATGATTCCTTGACAAGTTACTAAGGAAACAGTAAAATGAGAGGTCTTTAAACAGATTTTGGCTTTTTTTGATTTTGAGACAGCTAGATTTAGGTAAAAAATAACCACGGGGCAGCTTTTAAAACCACCCGTTTAATTCTTAAATCTTTATGGAGTATGTGAATGTGTTTTGACCATGTGAATAAGGTCCATGAGGTTCAGGAAGTTTAAGGTACGAAAATAGAAAGATACAACGTTTTACAAGACTATTACAAATTTTCGCGTATCGAAATGTATACCAAACGGATTTTTTTTGTAATTGCAATGTTGCCAATTTATCGGTTATTTCATTTGATTTTGGTGTTAAATAATTTTTAAATCTGTAATTTATATGTATTTTTGAGTTTTGTGTTTATTATGCGAATAATAGTCGTAATGTTAAGTTTTAAAGCAGAAATTGTCTCTGGATTATTTGCATAACAGCTACTTTTGACAAACTCCCATAGTAAAAGTCCAACGGCGTCAAATCGCAGCTCCGCGATGTCCGATTGACATCACTAAAATGGCTAATTATACAATTGCGAGATCGATTTTCCGTCGCCTCATATAGCAGTTTCACTATCTTTCTGAAATCAAATGTTGTCCCTTTTCATAGCGTTAATTTGAGACCATAAGGTGCAGCATTTTTGAAGGAAAATGAGCAAATTATGCCACCACTTCAAAATTAACATCTAACTGTTACTGTTTGTAAATACATTGGCTTTTCTACGACTAACCCTCGAGATAAAAATGCACTTTGCCTAAAATAATGGTTTTTCCATCAAACTCGATATCATAATCAACCTGGTCTATGGCCACTATAAATCTAAAAAATTAATTTTGTACTTGACACTTGAAGAATTTGACAAGAATTTATGCATAAAATAATAATTGTTCTCGTATTTAATAATAAAAGGGCAACGCACAAATTTTTGTTACATACATATGCTGTCTTTTATGGTGCCACATCAGATATCATAAGGTATTAGAATTATTAGAAATTTTTTTGGAGTACTATACAGCCTTAAGCAGATGAATTATGCTAAGGTACTAGCTGTTTTGTTAGATTATTTGAGCTACTTGAAACATATCGCATGCACTATACAATCAAAGCATCTAGTAGGTGAACTATAATATTAAAACATAGTTGGCCGTGAGTCGAATTCAATTAGGTTTTGTTTTAGTATTGAAAATTATTTTGCGATAAATAAACGGAAAAATTTTGGTGAATGTGAGCATACAATTTTATTTTCTCCTTTTAAATTTTCTATTCTGATAAATATTTTAACTGAACTTATATAAGTTTAGGGCACCAATGATATATCGGTTGTTTCCATAAACTGTAGCTTCATTATGTTGCCACAGCACAGGATATTTAATTTGAGGTATGTACCCAAGATAACTAAAATTCAATATTTTTTAATTTTTTTTCTGAATTCAAGGTCTTATTAATTTTGCCGTAAAACATCGTGATTGACAATGAATACATCCATAATGTTTTTAATGTGTTTACGGCACTTGATATAATTTCATTAGTATTTGGTTCATTGGTGGCCGAAGGATTAATTGATTGATTGATAAATGAGAATGTGAGACCAAGCGCTTGCCAAGTGTTCCGGTTAACGCTGGTCTTATTCCCACAGCCTTTTAACATTTAACAAACGGTAGGATAGGAGGGATTTTGATATTTTTATATTTCCATGCTCAATAGAAACTACTCGGTTTCAGACACCTTATGATCATTATGGCACAATTCTATTCTATTTTTGTGATTCAGGGAAAGAAAAGGAATGTCAGTAATGAGAGAATTGGTTCGGTTTCCCAGTAGCCAATATTCATACTACTGTTAGCATAAGACAATCACAATTTTATTGAATTGCTCTGCAGTCCGTATTCTGTTTTCTGTAATCTCTTATCAGAAACTCCGGGGTGTCACCATTTAACTGTAATCTGTAAAAAATTCCTTAAAAACAAAATCTATTAATAGGCTAATTTCTCCAAACTGAAGACTGTAATAAATTAAATTTCACCCGAAAATTATAAATAATTAATCCATAATATAATGACATAATAATATAATAGTATAATTTTCACAAGCCGAAAAAAATTGGATTAATTTTGTCCTGAAATGTACAATTAATTATTAACTTTTTATTAACTTATTACATCATTTATTACATCAAAAATATAAAATTATAAAAAGTATATTATAAATTAGATTTAAAAAAATGATACATTACAAATTAATTAAATTAACCGTTTTATGACAAACGTTATGAAATCACCGAAAATCTAATTTACATACACTTTATTTGACACAAAACTTTAAAATTAATACAAATTAAATTTCAAAAAATGTATTAACATTACAAATCAATTAAATGAACCGTTTTATGACGAATACGTCATATAATTGCCACATCGTTTCATACAAAACTTTAAAATTAATATAAATTAGATATTAAAAAGTTGATTAAACATTACAAATCAATCGAATTAACCGTTTTATGACAAATACCTTCATTATTGGTCGAAGGATTCGTCAACAAATACTTCACCACTGTCTAAACAATATTTTGGATTTTTGCATTATCAACCGTTACTTTATTTTCCGATAACTATCGGATATTTCTTAATGTTATTTGCTTCTATATCAACCAAAACAATAGTGGAGAGCACTAGAGATGTTGTTACACTATGTAAAGAAAATGAAGCGTTGATGGTTTTTTGCAATAATTATTTTGCAACAAATAATTACAATGTGACTTCAAATAATACATCACATGAAAAGCTGGAAATGTCTCCTAATAATTGCAAGATCACTATACAATTGAGTGAATCTAAGAAGGGAGTAGAGTCTGAGCGTAAAACTAATTTTTTACAAGATTGGACGCTTTATCATCGTGTAAAAGAAAAGCATTTGTATAGAACAAGATTTTGTTTGAAAAAAGTAACAAAATTGGAAAGACAAATTTCTGGATTACCGATGGTTTTCATATATTGTTCAATTTAAAGAACGAACGTTATGATGTTTTCAAAGTTAAGATGCACCAAATACATGTAGATGGTATTCCATATCATTGTATTTGCACACTTTCTGAGTTCAAACCGTGTAAAGTTATTATGCATGGGATATATAAAATGCAGGTTTATCTAAAGATTAAGGAGTACTTTGTTTCTAAATATGCACAGGTGCTCCGAGATATTGAATACTACATCGCACATTGAAGATCTTCTCATATATGGAAATACCAAGGAAGAACATGATACAATTCTTTTTATGGTTTTTAAGCGTTTAAGTGATGAAGGCATAGCATTGTTGTGTTCAATCAAAATTCGTGTTTGGTGTCCAACAAGTCAAATGGTTGGGATACATTCTATTACAAAAAGGAGTTTCAGTTGATCCAGATCGAGCAAAGACTATTAAGGGTTTCCCCGTTCCAGAAAGTAAATCTCAACTTCTCAGGTTTCTTGGGATTCTAAATTTTATTGGGATGCGTAAAGTAGGAAGTTGTTTAATTCAAGTTGATTAATCTGGTAATCGTGAAATCGTAGCGTACCTTTCTAGAACGATGACATAAACGAAAAGACATTATGCCCAAATAGAAAGATAAGCACTCGGGATAGCATGCATGGCTGAAAAATTTTCCGACTATCATGGGTATTTATATCAAGCTTGAGACAGACCACAAACCATTGGTGCAAATACTTCATACACTTACACCAAGACTTCAACGATTTTGAATGCGTTTGATGCGATTCAATTATAGAGTTGCTTACGTCCCAGGACAAGTTTTAGTTGTAGCAGACGGATTGTCTAGAAGACCTTAAAACATAACTGTGAAGATGGAGAATTAAGTCTGAAAATAGACAAATATATTATAAATTTTACAGCGTCACTACCTGTTAGAAATGAATATTAAGAACGTATCAATGCAGAAGAGGACAAAGTTTGCAAATTGTTAGAAAAGTACACAGTCGTGGGATAGCCAGATTGAAGCGCAATCAGTGAATAACTTCTTTCATATTACCAATGTCGTTCAGATATATCATGCTCACAAAATTTACTACTCAAAGGAACACGAATTATAATTCCAGCACCTCTTTAAAAACAAGATATGGCTTTATACACGCAGGCCATCAGGGAATCACAAAGTGTCGGAGACGAGCATAGTTGTCCGTATGGTGGATTGGTTTAAGCACTCAGTTAGAGAACCCTATTTGGAACTGTTCTAATTGTGTTGAGGAACGAACCAATTTTAAAAAACTTTTACTTGGGCTTTTACCAAGCTTTTCCCACTGGGCCAATGCAAAAAGTTTCAGTTGATTTGTTTAAATATAAACATTGATATGCCATAATAACCGACTACTTTTCACCTTTTTTTTAATTTTTCAATTGCAGTTTTCTTTGACCGAAGATGTTGTAATCTGAAAATTAAAACAGTATTTTTCTCGTTACAGAATTTGTGATAGACTTCGTAGCGGTATCGGTCGTCAATTTAATATTAAATTCAGAGAATTTGCTTCATACAGTTTTATTTATGAGACGTCTAGTCCTTACTATAGACAGTCAAATGAGGCTGTGGAAGTATCGGTTTAACGAAACAGAATATATTAATCCATTAATATATATTACTCCAGCCAGCAACTTCGAGTATGGAAAATTGATAAAATCAAAATGTTAATTCCGAAATGCAGATAGATAATAGAAAATCATTAATACCATCGCGACGTCCCGTCTAGTATTAGTAACCTAGAAACTAAGACACATGTAAAACCAAAGCACAGAAAAAATAATATATACAGAAGTAAACCGACGAACAAAATTTTGTATAGTTTTTTTCTGGGGTTATGATGTTCATATGGGGTGATAATCGCAAAATGCGAGAGTAAAAGTTTTAGATTATTTTTTTTACTCTTGAGATCGCTCTTTTAAATTCTTGCATTTTATATAATTTAGCAGCTTTGTATGTATATGTGATAATATAACTTAATATAAATCAAAAGTGGTGTATCCTAAAGAGAAGCGAAGAATCGAGGATCGAAAAATATATATAATATATATATATATATATATATATATATATATATATATATATATATATATATATATATATATATATATATATATATATATATATATAATATTTGCAGACGGCATTGTTGTTGGTTTTGCGATAATATAATATAATATTATGTGTCTCCTGTCGGCTTAAGTATTTGTAAAAATTTGATATGTATTTTACCAAATAAAAATAGAAAGGGTTATCAACCGTATTTTTAAATTTCTTCGATTTTTGAATTAACAGTTGAAACGAACGTGTGGTATTTTCCTTAATAATATGGACATAGAAAAACTAAAATATGTACAAACAAATTGATTTTTAAAATAATTAATTTTATTTATTATGTCTTATCTTAGTTGAATAAGTTTTATTTTATTTTCAACTTTCTTGTCATACATCTATTTGGTGTGCTTTCTTAGAAGCACTAATATTAAGAAATCTAGTAACTTATAATTATGTTTAGAAGAAGGATTTGTTGAACTAAACCAATTTTTATAATTTGGATCTCCGTTGGAGGAATCAAAACATATACATCGATCAATGATTTGTTTCTTGTAATTTCACATTACAATGCTCGTTAAATAGTTCTTCAAATATTTGAATATGCGGTTTACATAATTCAAATAATAATACCGTTGGAACTCGCAGTGAGCCAAAACTAGTATTACTAACATAGATTTTCATAAATATAAAATACTCAGAATTCATCATTTCCTTGTTTTACCTATTTATTTTCGCAATAGTGGCATAATCGTCGTGCCAAACATTCAAATATTGCATATCCTAGGTAATATAATAATAGTACAATCGGTTAAATGTAAGCCCTGGTCCAACATTTCATTACCTAGTTTGGCTTGAACACTTTAACATAGTTGTCCGAGAAGGATGTATCTGCAAAATTATCTACATTATCACGGTCTTCATATTTAGGTAATAGGTAAACAATTTCTAATTGTTCTTTAAATGGTGGAATACTTGCAGATCTTGTATAAAAATGTATCATTGTCATCATGACAATTATTTAAGGATGACTTTCTTTAAAACTTAATTGACATTATTTGTCCCCGATTTCCTACTCTCCCTCTTTGTCTTATTGGACCAAAAAGATTTTCGATCGGGTTTTGGTTTAATAGAACTTAAGTTAGTATAAAAAATATTTTACTGTTTTTTTAACATTAAATTATTCAAAAATTGTAATAAGCTTTTAAATACAGTTGTTAAAGGTTGAAGCACTTAAATCTTCACTACATATATTTGAGGAGCTGGGATTGTTTCGATGATGCATTCGAGCATTTCGATGATGCATTCGAGCATTTCGAGTGGTATTTGGCCAACGACGCGAGTAATGTTGGCTTCTAATTCCTCAATCGTAACCGGCTTATCCATGTAGACTTTGAACTTTACGTAGTCCCAAAGGAAAAAAGTCTAAAGGTGTGATATCACATGATCTAGGTGGTCACTAGTCCGAAGCGTGAAATTAACTGTTTACCGAATTGTTCTTGCAATAAAGCCATGATTTCACGGGTTGTGTGACAAGTAGCCGCCGTCTTGTTGGAACCAAATGTCATCGAGATCACGGGTTTCAATTTCAGATAGCAAATAGTCCGTTATTAAGGCGCAATAAAGGGCGCCAATCAGTTACGTTCCGGCCTTATTTTTGAAAACATATGGACTGATGATTCCACCAGCCCATAAACCGCACCAAACCGTGTTTTTTGGATATAATGGTAGCTCTTAAATAAACCTCTTCGGGCTACTTTTCAGCCCAAATACGTCAATTTTGCTTATTAATGTAGCCATTAAGTCAGAAATGGGTCTTATCACCGAACAACATTTTGCAAAAATTGTTTTAAATACGGCTGAATAATTTGTAGAGCTGTGCCGGGTTAAGTCTTTCCATGATGAAATGTCAAACAACACTGACCAGAAATACTATATCTGTTTAACACGACTCACACATGATCTGTCATAAAATCCCTACTGAAAAAAGAACCTCTAAATAAATCACCCGTTACATATGTTGAGTGGCATTTGATTGTGCTATTACATATCGATGAGGAAAATGTGGGATTGATTTGTGGAATCAATCCTACTTTTCTTTGCTGGTTTTTCATTTTTGAATGGATAATGCTTTATTAACAAAAATGAAAAAATCAACTCGCAGCCCTACTTAAATGCTATGGAAAAATTCAAATTTCTAGGCGACATTGTACACATTTGTTTCTTTTTTTGGAATACTGTTGAGTTAAAGTTACAGTTAAAGTTTAAAAAAAATTGTAAAATAAACCCATTCTTAGTTAAAACAAAAGATTATTATTAACAATTATAACTAAATATTATTAATTTATGAAAAATATTTCTTATAATATTAAAAATTAAAAAAAGGGTTTTTGTCAAAATCCTTTACATTAAAGAAAATTATAGCCAGTTGCCATTCTTAAAAATGCTGTAGAAAAAAATGGATTAAATCTTCCTAAAATAAATAATCAACATATGCTGGAATCAGCGGAGAACATTTTCCACAAAACCTAAAGAAATTCTGATATTCACTAATATCTTAAGATAAAGATAAAATGTAACAATTACAGTAAACCCAGCAAACTATAAATCCTGAAATTCCTTGTTTTAGGAAAATAGTTTGTACTTATTTAAATCATTTATTAGGTATACATTTGGTTATGAATTAATCTCCTGCTTTCTCTATGAGTCATTAAATTTATGGAATAAATATAATTATAATTAGTTTAATTATTAAATCTTTACTATCAATTATCATTCAAAAAACTAAATCTTTCAAACATATTTCGAATTTAACTCAGTAATGGGTTTTATTTTAATTTATTTGTTATCTACTAAAAAAATCTTAAAAATCCCATTTTCTCAAAACGCATTTTCTCTAGTAATTTTACATTTAATAATGAACATAAAGAAATCCAACAACAACAATCAATTATGTACATAAAATACTACGAATACTGTTTACGAGCACGTTGTTGCTAGTTTTGATAAAAAGCAACAAATGATAAAGAAAATAAATTTTTAAATGCATTTCATGATCGTTTGTAATATCTATCAAGGCGCTTTTAAGGTTGTGTTCATTCGTTCGTTCGTTCATTCGTTCTTTCGGTAATATTATTTTGATGATTTTATGGTTGATGAAAATTCACGGAACGATTTTGTCACCACCTATCGATTAAAAATCTAATCATTTGACATTTTCTTGATAGATTTATCAAACTTATTTTGTCTGTAAAGAAAACTATACCTATTTTAATTTTATTTTATGTAAAATTGATTTTAAACAACGATTTACTATTTAATTTATGTACGTTTACCCGGAACTTTAACAATACTAATCAAATTATTGCTACTGTCAAAATTTGTTTGTATATAGTATTGCTATCCTTTTTAAATTATATAATTTTCTCTTTTACTCCATAATCGTTCGAACGAAAAGTTAAAAGTTGGTCATCCTAATGAAAAAAATACGGAACGAAAATAAGAGGAAAATAAGGGAATGTGATTGGTTAAAAAAAAGTACGGAACGAATTACCGAACGAATAAACACAACCATAAAAGCGCCTTCAAGGTATTAGATAACACACACAATGTTACGAAAATGTAATAACAAACTGTGGAAGAGCGTAAACATTTTTAAATTCTCATTTAATTTTTGTTTGATTGTTGTTTTTGTAAAATCACCAATTCAAAACACAGAAAAAATCTTCTTCGTGGGTTTACTTCTGTCTATATTAATTTTTTCTATATTAATTTTTTCTGTGCCAAAGCATGAATTATATGAAAAAGAATTGAAAGTTATAACTATCCGAGTTTATTAATTATTGGAATAATTGGGTTATTCTTCAAACCACCGGATCTCCTAAATTACGTTACTGTATCGTTAAACGAAATGTAAACTGCATATTATGTGTGTAAATTGCCGAATTCTTATAATAAAAATGTAAATCAAATCAATTCAAAAATAATGTTTTTCCAATGTTTTTTTTTTTTAAAATTGCCCAGAATTGTAATCAAATTAGGATCTTTCGATTCTCTACTATCATGTTAGAATATTAATTTTTGTCGCGGGCATTTTGCATATACACGTCGTCATATTTCTTATTGGAATACTTGACAGGATACGAACATGACTCTAATTCACAGTATTCTAAGTCAAATCTAATAAACAAAAATATAACACAGTTTATGTACTCAACCTATTCTTAGAGGTTTCATTGAGTCCAATCAGATCACTATTGCAAATTTTGATTTTGATTCTTGAAGATATCATTCGAATGTCCTTCTTGAAAGCCTTCTGGTTATTATCAGATTAAAATACATGTATTAAATTTTTTTTTGTAGGATCCAGTTGTCAGGACAAAAATAAATTGTTGCGTTTTATAGTATAGCATAAGAATGTTAAATTTCATTGGCATTCGAAACAAAAAAAAATCATATTTTGAAATATGTATCTATGTATCCTTATTGCACTTTATTTTGCATTAGTGATTTTTATTTTCAGTTTAGTTTGGTTTTGATTTTCCTTTCTCATTACTATTGTAAGTGAAGTAGAATTCGGATGTAATTAACAAAATGGCTGTGATTTTCCAACAATTGAACAATTTTTAAAATTTTTAAACGGTAAAAGTGATAAACTTGAGAGTTGTAGCCCGCAAGTAAAATCGACTCATTGTACTTCGCGGATAAGAGCAAATCAAGCTCAAATAAATCTAATATCGTGTCCCAAATGTACGAATAGTCACACTCATTATCCAAATGTAACGAGTTTTTGGCAATGAACATCAGTGATAGAAGAGCTTTAACTGCGAAATAACTTCTTCCAACAGCAACAGTAAACGTAAAGGGGCGGCATGGTTCCTTCTTAAGATGCAGAGTTCTTTCCGCATCGCAAGCTTCCTTTGTTTCAGAGGCTTGTATGCAGGACCTTAGATTGCCTCGAGAAAATGCAAAAATTATGATCACTATTACGACTAAGGGTCCACAAAAATAGTATTGTCATCAGTTTACGGTAACTATCCATCAATAGTTGTCGAAGCATTAATTTGTCAAAAATTACCATCACAGCTACCAAGGCAATTAAGAAATATACAAGACTGTGAATTATTTAAGAACTTACAACTAGCAGATCCTGACTACCTTCATCGAAGAAGAATCGATACACTAATCGGTGCCGATAAGTTCTTCAGCATTCTGGAAGAGAAGGCCGAGTGACCCATCCAAATGGAACAGTGATTGCACAACAAACCATGTTCGGATAGATTGTTACCGGTACCATACAAACAGAAAATAATAAGCTTCTAGCTTAGCAGGGTATACCTTAAATCTGAATCTGCACATATATCGAATACTTAGAAACTTCTGGGAACTTAAAGAAGTGGCAACCTGTGAACCATACTCGGCAGAAGAAAAGGAATGTGAGAAAATTTTTCAGATTTAGGAAATTTGGTATCAATGGCGACAAAACAGTTTTACAATTTGGAAAAGAAACTGCAATCAAACGAAATACTAAAAGAGGCTTATGTAAAGGTAATGGATGATAACATAGAGCAGGGTCACTTAGAGTGCATTCCCAATTAAGATATTGTGACTAAAGAAGAAAATAACTTCTATTTGCCGCATCACGCAGTTATTAAAGAAGGACTTTCAACCACAAGGGTTCGGGTAGTTTTTGACGGATCTTGCAACACTACAACCCGAACTTCGATTAATCAAAAAATGATGATAGGTCCAACGATACAACTAACACTATGGTCAATTCTCACAAGGTTTCGACAGCATCGAATCGCTTTAATAGCGGACATCGAAAAGATGTACTGCCTAGCGTTAGTTGATAAAACAGATACTGATTATTAACGGATCTTATGGCGTAAAACCCCTAATAAATTAGTTCATTATCGACTTACCACAGTAACATTCGGCCTAGCGAGTTCACCCTTCTTAGCGATACGTGCTCTGCAATAAACAGCAATAGATCACACCGAATCCAGTATTCGCCCAATAGTCTTCAATGATTTTTATGTTGACGATTTAATCAGTGGCGCAGATACAATTGAAAATTTGAAGCGACTAAAAGAAAAAATTGACAACGTATTGAAGTCAAGTGGTTTTCACTTACGCATATGGGAATCCAACAATTCAAAATTGACAAAGAATTTTGAAGTTAGGTCAAAAATCTCAAAAATTTATTGTAGATCGGTTGGAGAAAATGGAGAAATCAAGGTGAATCTGATTACATCTAAAACAAAGGTGGCTCCAATCAAGCAGGTTACGATTCCAAGACTAGAACTATGTGGGGTTCATTTGTCGACGAAGTTATGGAAAACCACTTAAATGAATGTACCACCTTCTAGATTTTATGCTTGGACAGCTTTTACGATTGATTTAAGATGGCTGTCGGATTATCGAGCCTCTTGGGAAACATTTGTTGGAGAATAGGACTCTTATCGACAAAGGAAATAGTTGAAGCCGAACATAAGTTAATAAAATGGGCACATTTCAGTGAATACGAGACGGAAATTAATAAATTAAAGGTAGTAAGTTATTATCACTCAACCCTTTCCTAGATGATATTAGCATACTGAGAGTTGGGAGACGGCTTCACAATATGGATTGTCAATATGACAGAAAACACCCAATCATTCTGCCCAACTCCCATCGATTGAGCAGATTGATAATACATTTTATACACCAAAAATTTCTCCATCCCGGACTTTCCTTAACTTCCCATCTAATACAGCAAAGATTTTAGATTATAGGTAGCCGAAATTACATCAGACAACAACTGCAAAAATGTGTGAAGTGTCCGGACAGAAACATCAAAGCAAATCATGGGCAACCTACTAAAAGTGCGCGTTTCACCAGCTAGACCATCCAGAAAATGCGGTGTTGACTATGCAGGACCCTTCCAACTAGCTTCCAAAAGAGGGAAAGGAGCGAAAAAATTAATTTTCGTATGTATGGTGACGAAAGCTATACCGTCAGTGATTTAACGTCCGAGGCATTCATAGCAACAATGAAGCGATTCACTTCCAGAAGAGGTGTACCTACAGATATATACAGCGAAAATGGTACTGCTTTTGTAGGTGCTCATCGAAAATTTAAAGACATGTATCATCTAATAAATTCACAGGAACAAAACAAGATGATTACGACAATCACAAGCGGAAATAGGATAAATTAGGTTAAATCGGTCAAGTCACTTCTAATCAAAGCAACGAACGGATTTCATTTAACGTTCGAAGAGATGAACGCCTTATTATGTCAAATCGAATCGATATTAAATTCGAGACCACTATCAAATGACGATTCATCCTATGAGGCGCTCACACCATCCCATTTTTTGATTGGGTCAGCAAGTGCTGCGATTCCTGAAGAAAATGTCAGTAGTATCCTTGAAGCATGGTTAAAAATATGGCAATTGGAAAAGGTTTTCCAATGAATACCTCAATATATTGCAACAACGTAACAAATGGAAAACTGGTAACGAAAACATGTAGGTAGGCGATTTAATAATAGTTAAAGAAGATAACCTACCACCATGCAAATGGGCCCTTACAAGAGTTACATTAATTCACCACGATGAAGACAATGTTGTTCGCGTAATCACTGTGAGAATAGCCACACCCACATTAAAGGAAGTAACTACATGGGTCTGTAAACTTCCAATAGATGGTTAACGGACCGTTAACGGGGCGAAAAATATACAGTTAGCATAATTAAGAAATTTTTAATCAAGAAAATTGATAAAAACCAAAATATAGATGTGTGTTCAGGTTGAAAACTCAACTTATATCGTTTAACGATAGTTGGGTTTTTAGCTTGAGTTTATGTCGATATTGAAACTTTGATAATGAAATTGCAAAAATAAGAAATCAGTAAATTGTTCTACTGCAATAGGCGAGAATATTTAGCGACGAGGGAGCTTGGTCGTTTCATTGAAGTGAAACCAACTCCACAACTTTTTCAGATATATAGATACATAATTAAAAATATGTTGTTGTTTCGCTTTATAATAATTATCAATACCCTGTATTTTATCATAGAGCCATGGGTCTCTTTGTTTTTTGAATGTTACCTGAATATCCCAGTTTAACCGTTAAATAATATATTACTATATAAAAGCATGTACACGAGATGTACATGAGAGATTCGATTGTCCCGTTTTTTTCTTATGAAGATTTAATATTCATAGTCAAAATTTAATTTTTCACAAATTTATCTACTTGAATGTCATGAAACATTTCATCCGACAAGAAAAACAAAAACAAAATTTTATCACAATTTTCCTTCGATTTGAAAATTGTATAAAACCGCCAAAAAGCCAAAAAATATCATTCATTTTCAATTATCTTTGAAAATCAAAACTATACAGCCTAGGCCATATAATAGAGAATTAGTCTTAAATGCCTATATATTATTAGTGTAGAGCAGCGGCAGTACATTGAGTTAGAAAGATACACCGATATATTTTCATCTAAACTGTAAATCAAAGAATAACTTGACTTAGGCGGATTTTTTCCGTTTTTCAAAGTGATTTATCTTAAACATTTTATTGTTATCATGAAAATCCTTAAAATAGCTACGATTTTCATTTTCTTCATTTTCTCGATATATATGTATAAAGACACACATCTTTGTATAAACATAGATGTGTGTATATCATTTATAGTACACTACATATATTAACATTTCGCAGTAACTATACAAAAACAACAAATACGAATAAAAAACGTCTTGGCTGTTATGATCATTTCCACTTTTTGTATCCCTACATTCCTATTTTAATGTCCTTAGAAAAAAAAAACTCATCTATATCGTAAACTTCGGGAATGAAAGTGTATTTCCTTGCTCTTATTATTGTCGTTGCTGTTGTTGTTGTTCAATATATCACTCAAAATGGGTGTGAGAATATATTTAGATATTATATCCTTAACAAAACGGAACAAGAGTTGATTCAGAATAATAATAATAAAAAAAAAGGATTCAAGTCAATAAAATTGAAGAATTTATATTATCAATTTATTTTCTGGTTAAGATTGGTTTGATACTTTTGTTAAATTCTGTGTGTATATGTGTATATATGTTAAAGGTTGAATGATGGATGATGGTATTTCAATAATGTTGATTCGATTGTACGACAGGGGTGGAAAATGAATACATATATAAATGGGCCTTTAGGTGTTATTTAACAAAAGCATCTACATGGATTTCCCCTCGCATAGCAAACGACTGACAGCTTCCAGTTATCTTCTTCGATGGTTTTCTATATTTCCTTTTTCTTTTCCCAGTACACTGATATCTTTGTTATATTACTAGGTGGTTTACTTAGTGTAAGGTCAATCTATCTCGATTGACGATTTTTTATTTTAGTCTCAAAGTCTCTTACAGCCTCCAAATGCGGTGTCTTTGTACTAAAAAACACAAATAGAGCATAGTAACCGTTGTGCTGGCTAATGAAACCGGCGCGGTGTAGTTAAATCATGTGTTCAGAAATGATCGACTGGAACTTGACACTCCTTTTCTAGGTAATTAACCCATTTTATTAATTTGATCTTACATCTTTTGCACACTACACAAGTTCGGCATACAAAGAACGCCATTGTTGAACCATTGTTGGTCATTGTGATGACTATTTTAGTATTAATATTTGATGTTTGGCTTCATATAGAATTTTGGCATTCTGAAGTCGTCAATTAGAGGACCATAATTCTTTATGGAACTCTCTGAAGAAATTTGCTGGACCACTTCAAACGTTTTCCCAGTACCCAATCATAACGAGTTGACCCAATAATATTTTTTCAAATGTAATACGCCGGCTTCTTTTGTTCCATCAATTTGTACTCGATGACATTATTTTAAGTAAATTATTCTTTAACAGTTTTATCAACACATTGTCGCACTTTGTGACTTAAGGTTTAAGATGTGCCAATCTTTCTTCGCCTGCTTTAATCGTGAAGGCCCTCGCTTCTATAAGTCAGGGTAAAATAATTCATTTGGCATTGAAACAGTAAAAGCTAAATCTACCAGGTTGTTTGTAGATGTCTTTATATATTCACATGTATGAAGCACCATACGTTTTCCCCCTTGATGGATTATTCGTCAACCAATCCAATACAGTATTCTGGTTTGCCAATTCATTTAAAGGTCTTGTGTCCAGAAATAGTGACGCTTGTCAGTTCAAAAGTTTCTCTGATACTTCATATCCTTCCTTCATGATGTTCCACGTATATTTTCTCAATGTCGGTCACCATTACGTATTTATACTCTTCGCAACAGAATTTCAATGGTGGTTTGACTCTTAAACTTTGTAATAAAACATCATTTATTGGTTTATAGGAACTTGTCTTGCATGATAATTCAAATATTACTCTCAGTTTAGTTGTAGTACTAACAGATTTCATCACACAATGATACGGAAGATAATAATGCATCCCTCGTTCAGTTGTCATCCTGATTGCGCAATATTATGTTTTCTTTTGCATAATTTATTCTTCACAAATATTCTACAGTCATAACCTCTTTTCTTCTTTTCTTTTATGGCGTTATTCCCATTGAAAACCACCATTTCCTATTTATACACCCTTCCTGGCAAAAGTTTAAAAATCCAGCATAAAACAGATAGTCCTCACAATTATATAAAGACCCGGCTCGCTTTGTATCGGCCACACACCACTCTACTATTTAAATTAATCAGCAATTTCGCTTTTCTGCCTCTGCTCCCAATGCTGCTTAACCTCGCACGAATTCATCGATTACGTCTTTTGATTTTCAAAATATCCCTGGTGACTCAAGACTCCTTTATGTATATGTGGTGATATAATGATGATATTTGTTTTGTCGAATGTGGATTTTCAGCGGCCCACGTATGTAGATTGTGAAAGTTAGTTAAGCCATCTGTTTTTAATTAAGATTCATCAGTCTATATAATTTTTTCACCTCTTGACTCTAGCGTCAGGAATGCGACGCATTGGAATCTACGTTCATATTCATTGTGAGCTTACTATCGTAAAACCCCAAAACAAAATGGATATCATCAATGTACTCATCACCTGAGAACTTTTCCATCACAATATTAATTTTCATAAATAATTTAGAATTTTTGATTTAAAACACTGACACTAGAAAATTTCGTAAAACTAATAAAAACATTTAGTTTTGTTTTCTCAACATTTAAACAAAAGAGTTGATAAGCATCGCCTACTGTTTTACTTATAAAAAAAATTGTTACATTAGTAACACTATAGAATTTTTAAAAGTATGGGATGGAGGAACAACAAGTGTATTAGAAGATCGTAGAGAATAATAGGGAAACAAAATTGTTTAAAGGTTTTGCTTAGATAAATTGAATTTAAAGCATCATAGTTCGTTTTCTCAAATTGACTATTTCAATCTCAAATATAGCCTATACAATTACCAGGTAAAAATATTGGTTAGTCTCCGGTATATATTATGAAGTTACAGCTTAATATTTTTGTGTACATTTTCTGAATAAAATTTTTTTAAACACCTTGAGCAGCCAATCAGGTAACTTCCACAAAGAACTGCCCTCTTCGAGATGCTTAGGGGACACATACCTCTTGAAGTAAGACCTAATGGGTTTTCTTTCAAACGAACATGATACTATGTCACTCGTTGACTATTCTAGAATCTTTAAATTTCGATTAGCCTTAGCCTCGGTAGAGAAATTTCTTTTAAGGGTGCTATATTTTCTTTAGATCACTGCTGCAAATGCAAACTAAGAGGCATTACTATTATCCATGAATTTTATCGTTAGTTGTTGATGAAAAAGTCTGTAAAAACCTCGGTATTCCGATTTGCTCTAACTGCTGTAATGTCAATTTTCTCAATACCCACTGGTCCTCTATATCCGTAGGCATTGGTTTACCTCAGCATAACTGGATTAAAAATTTGAACGATTAGATGTTATCAGCGTTTAGATGTTACCACTTTGCCCCTGAGCTTAGTTGTATATACGAAAATATGTCATTCTTTGGATTTCATAAAAGCCTCCAAGTTTTGAGTGTTCCGAAATCTTCGTTGATTTCATGGGGCATTATTCCTCTAAACTTCGGTTAAATTGTGCTCAATATACCAGCACCTCAATTTTGTTGCAAAAATGGTGAAAAGTCGATGAAGTTCGATGTATCTATCGAATTATTGATTTTTATAATTATGTGAAGAATTGCTGCTCTTCTAATTTTGTAGACTGCTACAACTCGATTTGTTTTGATGGCCAATCACTTTCGTTCTTAAGTTACTATAAGTAGATCCAGAAAACCAGAATTCATTGTCAACAAGATCTGTTGGTTTCATCCCTCGTGATGCTAAGGCAGCTGGTTTATATTTTGAGCCAATGTGACGCCAATATTTACAAAGTATCGTGGCTAGAATTTTTGACCTTATATTAGCCACATGTGTTTTCTAACGCTTTGGGTGCCTATAGATAGCCAAACAAAAACAATCTTTGAATCACTCTAAGAGTACATTTCTACTTCGTAATCGTTGAATGCTTGTTGCACTTTTGAAAATATCCGTGCTAATTGTATAGTGCTCCATTCAACTCCAGCCTGGTTATCGAAATTGAATGAACTGGTACAACTTTGATTTTGCTGTTACTAGTCGATTTCTTAGATACCCGTTCAAGTCGTAATTTCTGCAATAGATGACGGCTGCTGATGCTGCTTCACTGGCGTCGCAAAAGCCATGCGAAGAAGAATTGGTCTGTAAATTTTTACTTGTTCCAAGCATTTTAGATTTAATTTGATGTTTTCCCACTTTATTGTAAAATTCCTGGTAGATGATCATCCCATATTAAATTGTACAGCCATAACGCCTGAAATAATATTTTAATAGTGACTAATACTAGAGATTGCCATCCAAACGGGTCAAATAATTTTTTTTTTGTGTTTGAACCCTGCAATCTTATCTGAGGCCGAAGCTTTCCCAACTCTCTTGCGGTTAATTTTTAACGTCCTACTTTACTGCGTCACTAGCAAAATCAAGGACGCATGAATACAGGTTCGATTTTTTAAATCCATCTGAACATTGCATTGCTCCAGCCAGCCAGCCTGTACTGACTTGAACGATAAGTTAGGCCCATGGATTCTGCACTCCAACAAGGGGTCATAGTTGTGTTCTTCGGCATCACCGATCATAATCAGGTGATGAAAAACCCCTTTTGCAACTCTTCCTATATGGGATTCGAACCCGATGTCTCCCGCTCCATACACCGCAGCTTTAACTACTGCACCAATTGCTCGGTTGTCAAATAACTTTGATTCTAGAAAGTAGTGTGTTTGATGAATAACTTGGCACTCTGTAATTGAAGTGGTCTGTTTCAGGTTGCCAGTGCAGGCCTAACACTAATGGATATGTCGCCTTGTTATCTTCTGACAGCTGTTTCAATTATGAAGCCAATTATGGCTAAAATCGGAGTGGTTGATATCCCATAAGTTACAATGTTTAACCTGTACAATGTTGATAATATCTGTCAGCCGGATCAATCAAAACCTGCCGATACATTTTTTCGACATTGGCGCAGACAATTATGCTGTGCATTCTGAACCTCATAATAATTACGGTGTCCCTCTTATACTGTTAGACTCACTAGCAATTTTTGGTTTAGTGATAGCCCAGATGATGTTGAACATGAACCAGATGATGTTGAATTGATGTTGATTTGGTCGCTTGCCATTTTCTCCATACAATTCATGCCTAAGTACTCTGCCGTGAAAGAATGACTCGACTTTTAATTGGTTATTTTGATCCAGTTTTTTCTCGATGGCCACCATGAAACTGTTGATTGTACCAAATCACCGAGTTGTTGTTGAATGTCGTTGAAGGGTAACTTTACTATATCGTCTAGTGGGATGCCTCTTAACAGTTTGGATGTATAATTGCTCACATTGCTTTTCATGATGAGTAAATTGGCGTTGAAACTTGCTTTGACTTCCAAAACACTTGTTATAACTTGTCTATGCCAATACAGGATGAATGCATAGAATAAAGTGATGTAAGTGAAGTAAAAGATGATGTGGCTGTAATATCCTTGACTAGTACCCATCCAAAAATGGTTTTTTTGGATGGGTACTAGTCAAGGATATTACTATGTCAACTGGATTTCGGAAATTACAGTTTGGTTCAGCCAAATTTAATTGTTTAAATTGATGTATACGTGGTTTTTATGAATTTTTGATTGGGCACTGATGATAGTGATGCAAGAATATGACAATCTATTGTTAAATGTTAATTTGAATGAAGAATGGATGACAGTTTGACCGTTGATTTCCATCGTGATGTCGTATTCAAAGCTACTACGCGCACAATAGTGTTTGGCTTCTTTTGTAGAAGTTGTAATTTTTTCACTAGTGATTGTGAAATGAGGTTTCCCATTGATCCAGAATCCAAAAGTATATTCTGCACTGATGAATTTTGCCATGCACATTTTCAATGTTTACTATAGCTATAGTAAGAGTTCTGTGGTTGGTTGAAAATTTGACACACGTATTTTGATCTGCAAAATTTTAATAAGTATCCTACAATCAAACAGTTAAAACAGATATTATGTTTTAAAATCAAGTCTCTGCGATCTGGAATGTTCAAAGATTTAAATTTTGCACATTTATATAATGGATGATTGCATTGACAACATTCGCAATAATTAATTTTATTATTCACTGTATAGTTGACGGTTCATTTGTTGTATGGTGAACTCCAATCCTTTTGATTGGATGTATAGCGGCACGTGTGACACTACATGTTAATTCACTATTTTCAATGGTATCAGAATGTTCACCAATAAATTGTAAAATGATTCTAATGATGGAAAAATCATTATGCAACATTTTTTAAGATCATAGCATTCGTGTGTCTATGTCTAATTTACTTAGCAAGATATTAACTAGCCATGGGTCGCTTCCTCCAGCCTCAATGCTCGCAAACCTCAGATGAATTGTATTTGGTTTGACAGTGTAACCGGAAAAATGTATTGAAACATTTGAACATATTTAGCAACAATTGTTTTTTCTTGTCATATCGCTTGACTATTTTGTTCCATTCTTCGTCACAGTTTGTTGCAATACATTTTATGTGTCTGATTAGTAATGCAGCATCATCATGTAATGACACCTTTCAACAATTGAAATTTAAGTGCATTGCTTATTGAATCATTTTCGTGAATCGAAGATATAAATAAATTTTTAAAATGCTGGAAAACCTTCGTACTTCCCATCAAATGGATGAATGGTTGAATGGTTATCTTTGGTAATTTAACATCAGCTGCCTTTGAAATTGTTGCTTTAAACGTTTCCGGAAGAGTAGTTTGATTAAATCCAAGCTGAACCATTATTTGATCTAATCGAAGATCATTATCAGCTTTTTCTAAATCTTTGTGTGCATTGATTTGTCGTTGTAGAATAGCTTTAGTTAAAAAAAAACTAAGTTTCAAAATCATATGCTCATTAAGCCCATTCCACATTTCAGCTAAGCTAAGCGATGAGAAGCATTGCTTAATACAGCTCGCTTATTTCATTACCTTGCACATTTCAAACTATAACATTGCCTCGCACATACATGGATGTAATTGACACACATTCAGTATTAAAAACAAAATTAGATTTTGTATTTTAATATAGGAGGCTTTGATTTAATATAAAAAATTTCAATGTACGTGTGAGCGATATCGGTGACATTAGTAAGGAAAATACAGCTCGAGCTAAGTTATAGTTTTCATCGCTATAAACAAAAAATAAATATCGCATAGCTTAACTCAATTGTGCAACTATCCATTTAAATTCCTCAATTACAACCTATATAACATAGGAAATATGTCAATTTGCTTAGCTAGGCTAAAATGTCCAATGAGCCTAAAAACTGCAACATTCGAATTTAAAATTTAGGTGTGCTTCCGTTCCTAAAAATATCACTCTTCGTCTCTGATATATATATATATATATATATATATATATATATATATATATATATATATATATATATATATATATATATATATATATATATATATATATATATATATATATATATATATATATATATATATATATATATATATATATATATATATAAGTTTCTCTTGTTTTGTTAAAAAACCATTAGTATTTTTTAATTAGAGAACAAATTATCATCAAAATAATTTATGTACACGTTGAATATGAAAATTTCATGTCTACGACGTGTAGTTCCATTGCTCGTCTCTCGGATTTCATACAACAGGATTACATAACCAATTTATCATTTACATTTGTTTTTGTCCGCTCTGTTCCTTTTCCGTTTGAGTTGTATGCATAATAACGATAAACTCAAAATAAAAGCTCAACTTTCAAAAGTCGATATAATGTGCTTGTCTCTGTATTTATATATATATATATATATATATATATATATATATATATATATATATATATATATATATATATATATATATATATATATATACATATATATATATATATATATATATATATATATATATATATATATATATATATATATATATATATATATATATATATGTAGTTTTTTTTATATATTGTGAGTGTTTCAGTCCGAATATAATGACCAAATTGTAACCGTATATAGCCATAGTCCTTGTATTTATACCAGCTCTAAGGTTATATAGCATAAATAATACACAGAAATTAAAATCTTTTCCGGATATGATTTTCCTTTATTTTGAGGAAATTTTACGTTTCGTTTTGATGATTCTCATTCATTCCGGTTTTAATCTGAAACGGGAAAAAGTTATATATATATATATATATATATATATATATATATATATATATATATATATCTTTACAATTAAATTTGTTCTAGTATTTGAGTTTCTAGAAGAATTCAATATGGTTCACTTTTGTCCCCCCTTTATCTCCAATTTATGGGCATAGCGGGGCATTCGGGGCTATTGCTTTCAGTTCCCTTCATGTTTTGTCCAAATGTTTTGTTTCGGCTAGCACCGTTTGATTTTAAGTTATTGCTAGTCTACCGACACTATGATCTTTCCTTGCGGGTTCTATCTGGTTTGTCGCAGAAGTACCTCATTTGTGGCTGTATTTGGCCAGAAGCATTTTATTAGACGCTTAAGGCATTTTTTGACAATTACCTGGAGTCTACGCTAATGATATTCTACGTGTATTTCTACGTTTCACAATCATACATCGGCACTGATTTCATACGGGCATTGAATATACGTATCTCTTTAGTTCGTGACAGCATGTGTTAAGACATATATCATTCGCATAGTCCAGGTCGTTGAGTCGACACCCGACTCTGATTCTTCGAGTGTTTTTAAATTTAACACTCTGCTTCCTTTTGTATTGAACTCGATTTCTGACATCCCTGTACATTTCCCTAATGAGTTCAAATATCTTTCTTGGAATGCCCAATTCGCAGAATGCTCTCCAGATTACGCGTATACTGATGGAGTTGAATGCGCCTTTACATTTCAAAAAGAGTTGATATGGTGATATCCAAAAAGAGGTGATATCCATTCGTTTGGTTGGTTGATTATGACACAGATTGAGTTGGTATGATCTGGACAGCTTCTATCAGATCTAAAGCCAGGTTCTAAAGCCACTGTTGAGGAGGGAGATGCCTCTCCAGTTCTTTCACTCTCTAAGGTCACTTTTCTTCGGAATTGTTATAAGCCCTCTTTCCATTTCTTTGGAATATTACCAGTTGGTAATGCTTGTTCCAATAGTGGAGTTAGAGTTTCTGCCGTCACAGATGCGTGGCAATTTCATATTTCTGCTGGAATATTTTATCCATGCAGGCTTCTTTGTTTGTTTAGCAAAACCAGTACATGATCTTCTGGAAAACCAGTACATGATCAATTTGATTTTTAGTTCTTCCATTTTTAATGTCGAAGTGTATTTGTGTATATTTTTATGTGGGAGCTTGCTGCCTCCTATGCATATCTGATTTGCGACACAGTAATCGACAAGTCTCTCCCCATTATTGTTTCCGGTGTTATCGATTCCAATTTTTACGTTGAAATCACCTTGAAAAGGCCTAGTTGAAAAGGCACACATTTATCATGACTGCTGATATTCAAAAAATATAAATTCAAGGATGGATTTATGAAAGAGATCGAAACTATCAAAAAATACCTATAAGCTTTACCTTTCGATGGAATACTTTTGATTTGAATTTTGGAACAATGGCCACCAGCTTTTAGCTAATATAAAATCTTTTAAGACCTTTAGGTGAATGTTTTCGTTACTGGAAGTGGCAATAAAAAAGCTATTTCGGTTTTAAAAGAAGTAAGCTAACAACTTTCCCAAAATAAGACGGTTTGAGCCTAGTAAATAGGCTGTAAATTCGGTAAATATTTTGGAACATATTATGCCCATCGAGTGACATCAAATTAAAGCGTTGAGTAAAAATTTTAGATATCGTATAGTATATCACCGTCCAGTGGATAAAAAGAAAGCTGTCTAATAACAGAAGATATCACTGCTGCCTAAAAGTAAGGTTCATCTTCGCAGGCACAGGTTGTGTGAGGACATTTATTCTGACAATGGAATCTACTTTTTTGGAGCAAATGCTGTTTTGAAGAAGCTATGATACAGCCATAATAACATTATCCAGAGATTTTTGGAAGGTGCGGGTTATTTGGAAGTTATATGAAGGCGGGTTTTGGAGATCCAAGCTCTAAACCAACTGCAAATTGTTTTGAAATCATTTTGGTTTGCTGCTTAGTATAATTTAGTGCCGGTCTACTCAACATTTTAGACCGACACTAAATTCTACTTTATTTGGACTACGAAAATGTAAAGGTTACATATAAGGATCTGACGGTTATTTCTCTGCTATTACTTTTGGTAAAAGTTTAGTATTTTCGTAAATTTGAAAACGGGTTAAAGACATACAAGCCGTTTTATCAAGGAATCTTCCTGCTCTTAAACTTTGTAAAAATTTGTAAAATAAAACGAATTCAGGAAAAACTTGTAAGTGTTTTTCCTGAATTCGTTTTATTTTACAAATTTCCCTCTTACTGGGAAATAAATTAAGACTACAGAAGTTCTGCAAATTTACGAAAGCTTGACGCAATTGTTTAACTCATATGGTTCAAGAGGATTCTGTTGCATAACGTAGTTGAAATTTGTTATTCGAACCATAAAATAACATTAAGCATTTTTTATAAAAATTTATGACGAAAACTTTAACAGAATTTTTCATCAGCAACACACAGACAAAATGAAAAAAAAAAAAAAAAAAAAAAAAAACAAATCGTTATATCATTACATAGTGTCAGACATGCATGGTTGTATTTTGCTAAGCGTATACATTGGACAAAATTCTTTAGTCAACTTTATGTTAAAATAAATTTTTTTTATAGTTTTAATTGAAAAAAAAAAAAAAAAAAAAAATTAATAATCATAAAAAAAGGTACAGGGCAGGTTTCAAATACACCATAATATAAAACCGCCTTTTTGTTGAAGAGAGGTAAGATTTTCTATGTTGAGATTTTCATTTACACATCAGTCACGTTTTAAGTGAAAATTCGTTCGTTATGTTGGAGCTGGCAGATTGTACTTCAATGAATTATGTGTCATTTAAAAAGTTTTATAAAGTTTTAATTTTGAGAGTTAATATTAAGACGACGAATACGATTTTAACTTTTAACTTTTTCAAACACTAAGAAAATAATTTATAAAGCTTTTCAAAAGTTTTGTTATATGTGTCGATTTGTCTATATGTGTCTATGTGTCTATGTGTCTATGTGTCTATGTGTCTTTGTGTCTATGGGTCTATGTGTCTATGTATATATATATATATATATATATATATATATATATATATATATATATATATATATATATATATATATATATACATACATATACACATATATATATATATATATATATATATATATATATATATATATATATATATATATACATATATATACATATATAAATATATATATATATATATATATATATATATATATATATATATATATATATTATATATATATATATATATATATATATATATATATATATATATATATATTTATATATATATATATATATATATATATATATTATATGTTCGACAATTCTTCTCCTGAATTTTTACAATGCCATCTCTTGCCACGTTTCTTAGTTCTTTTCGCTCCTCGCAGTATAGGATCGCTAACTCTGTTTCAATCGATGTTTAAACTTCAGGAAGCTCGGAATACTTCATTTTTACCCTAAACAAGAGCTAGGAAGGAGTCATTTTGTTCGCCCGCTGAAACGAGTTGTTTAGAAATCTTTGTAGTTTACTCACGTGCTAGTACCATTCATCTGGCTTCATACTGGCTAATTTTGTAAGATCAGGAATGATGATTTGGTTAATTTTTTCAACTTGTCCATTGCCAGTTGGTACTCCAGTCGTGATCGTGGAAAGCATAATTCCCTCTTTTTCACAGTGCTCACCAAATTCAGTAGAAGTAAAAGTCGTTGACTTGTCCGTGATGATTTCTGTTGGATTACCAAACACATCCTTCTGTTGTTCCAGTTTTTGAATGATTTCTTCAGGCGTAGTGCTCTCCGTCGCGCATAGCCACACAAATTTGGAGAATCCGTCTACTATGCATAAGATGTATATATACTTCTTGTTAGTTGTCGCCAAATGACTCAAATGATCAATGTGGTAGATAGCTAATGGTGTGTCTCTCTTTAGAATGAGATGCAGAAGACCACCTTGCTTATCACATTTCCTTTCGGCTAAAATGCATGGAACGCAGGTCCTAATAAAGTGCCGAATCTCATCTGCTAACTTGGGAATGTAAAACCGCAAATAGCCTAATTCATTTTAACCGCAAATGGTCTAATTCATTGCTAGACCTGATCACCCCTGACTGAATATCTTTTGAAATAACCAGTACTGTTTCCCATCTTTGAATTTGAAAAGTTTAAGTGCTGCTTTCACTCGGGTCACCACATCACTTTCACATATCATTACTACAGCACCTCTGCTCAATGTATCAACATGTCTCATTTTATATGCTGGGCGATGTTCTAATTTAAATCGAATACTTGTAGTTGTAACGCCCAGCCGGCAATGAGCGATGAGATCTCTGATAACTTTAGTAACGGCTTGCTAATCAGGGCTTTCTTCCAACGTGCTGTAGTGTTTCTGTACATTTCGTCGAACTTAAATTCCGCGTCCTTTTTTAGTAGATCGATTTAGCAATAATGCCATAATCTTGGACAAACTTTCTAAAATAGCTAGTTAGTTCCAAAAATTGCTGAATTTCTTTGATAGTCTTTGGTTCTGGCAATTTAGCAACTAATTTCAATTTTACGGTCTCTGGCCGAATGTGTTCGTGTTCTATTTCATACCACAAATACTCAATCTTAGTGCACATAAATTGACAATTCGTCCATTTTATTTGTAGACCATATGACTGCGTACAATTTTCAGTTTTTCGAGAACCTCCAGTTAGGTGTTTACCGGAATCATCAAATAGTAGTAAACACTACTGAACCAGTCAATTGATCGTGTTGGTCCTCAATGAGAGGTAGTGGAAATTGGTCGCGCACAATCACTTTATTCAAACTTCTGTATAGTAGTTAACACATAACATAACCTCTCCGAGTCATCTTTTTGTTCGCATTTACTATCGGACTAGTTTAGGGTGAGGTACTTTTACAAATAATGCCCTTCGTTATCCATTCTTTAATTTGTTTCTTAACAATCTTTGCATCTAAAACCAGTCTCTCCGCTTATCACGAAATGTCGTGTTATCACTATAGTTGGGGCTGCCTATGCCAATGTATACTTACTATTTGCCATGAAATATAAAAAACTGCCGTTATCAAGAGTCCCACCATTTCCAAATTCATCACCGTAAACTTTTACATATCGGCTATGTTTGAACTTTCCTCTTGATATACAGCTGCACAGACCTTGTCACTCTTCTTGCAATCTCTGAAAATATCGCCGAATTCATTTCTTCTAAAGACTTGGGCAACTATTCCCCAATTGTCTGACGTCACCACAACCATAACATCTTTGAAGATATTGTATTGTTTGAGGATGTCACCTTCTTTACCTACTGTTCGGGCTTGTATAGCTGGCTATTCTCTTTCGCTTTCGATTTCATTGTCTTAGACATTTCCTCGTATACTACCAACTTGGCTTTGAATTCGTATCTGTGGACGAATTCAAAGCCAAGTTGGTAGTATACGAGACACAAAGAGGGTGACATCCTCAAAGAATACAATATCTTCAGAGATGTTATGGTTGTGGTGACGTCAGACAATTGGGAAATAGTTGCCCAAGTAAAGAGAAGAGTAGGAATTTCTACCGGTACAATAAATTCGGCCATATTTCCAGAGATTATAAGAAGAGTGACAAGGTCTGTGCGGCTGTAGGTAGGTGTTTTTTTTAAAGCTGAAACTTTCAAATATCTCGTAAAATAAGCACACCCTTCTTCTTCTTGTAGGTGGAGCAAGGGGTAACTTTAAAATTAAAATAGTAACGAAAGGTACTCCTATTTTTTATATCAGATTCGGCATCTCCGGCTAAAAATAAGTAGGCAGGTTAGTTATTTTTAACTAAAATCGGCTAACCGAAAGTGGCTGCTTCCATAGGGAATTCGAGTTTTGTAAATATTTCAAAAAGCACAGCACTCATGAGAAAACTGCTAAGTGCAAAGATTTTGTATTAAAAAAAAAAATAATAATAAAATAAAAAATAAAAATGCTGCCACACCTGGTTAGCCGATTTCCGTCAGAATAAATTTCCCTACGTACTTATGTTTAGTCGGAAAATCCGAATCTGCAATGCTTAGTTTCAGAAGCTTTGGTTTCGAGTTAATTAGACTCGAATTTATTAAAAATTCGGTCATTTCATCAGGCTGCAGCGACTAAACTACAAAAGTTGTATCTTTCTTTATTTTTTGTACCTAAAAATATTTAATTGGTTAATATTTACATAAATTTTCTTAGCCTAAACTTTATCAATTCTAACAATAGTTGTATCAAATACATTGTATTTTCATACTCCGTATTGACATATTGAGTTAGCGAATTATATAAAAATTCACCAAAAAAGGAAATTAAGCGTTTTTCGATTATTGTAGTACGTTACACATGGTTTATTTTTAAAATAATTTCAGTTATTCTGGATAATAGCCAGATTTTAATTAAATTTAAAAAGGTTTGAAACATGCTTAGTTTGGTTTCGAGCTAATGAGGCTCGAAACTCAGAATTCATATTTGAGTCTCATTGGCTCGAAAATCAAACCTTTTTAAATTTTTAAAATCTGGCCATACTTCAGAATAACTGAAATTATTATATATATATATATATATATATATATATATATATATATATATATATATATATATATATATATATATATATATAAATATATATATATATATATATATATATATATAATTTCTATTTACAATACATATTTGGATCTACAACCAAATATCAAATTGTATCTAAGTGCAATTTACGTTATACATTTTGCGAGCCCAAGCAATGTCTATATTCTTGACAGATAAAGTTGATATTAAAGGATGTTTGCCACAAAAACAACTAGGGCAAATTGCAGTAAAGTTATTTTACTTACTATGGTAAATTTTCTATAAAAACTTATGCTCAGAAAGCTTTAGTTCCAACTCAAATTATTAAATCGATAAAATTCGAATTAAATTAATTGAACACGAATGGCAAATACTGATGAAAATCCTGATAAAAAAACCACCACCTCTACTACCGACCACCGCACCATATTTCTGCTCGACCAATATTTGATTTATTGAATTTGACAAGCGTTCCCGCACTTTATTAAAATAGAAAACGGAAATGTTTATGTCAAAATGTTTTTTTTTTTATTTTTTATTTTAGGTTATCGTTAAATAATATTTACTTTTCCTGTTGAAATTCATGTTCCCAACGTCGAACCGCCTCCCACCTTTATTTTTTTACGTATACATATTTTCACTTTTCGCACTTATGTAT
The DNA here is from genome assembly GCA_963556175.1 of Tipula confusa. Taxonomy (NCBI): domain Eukaryota; kingdom Metazoa; phylum Arthropoda; class Insecta; order Diptera; family Tipulidae; genus Tipula; species Tipula confusa. The sequence goes on from OY744475.1 coordinate 80,445,235, forward strand.
GGAAGATAGTAAAAGCCCATATAGTCGAATCATATATGAAAATAAATAACACACACACATTCATATATATATATATACACATACACATTTGAACACACTTAAAAAGGAAACAAGTAAAAATATAAAGTGGAAAAAGTATAAATGAAAAACGAAAATGAAAAAGTTTTCCTTTTTCCACAACGAGAAAATAAAAATACACGAAAACTTTTTTGTAGGTGTTGATTGTGTATTGAAGATTAAAAAATTATGTTCGTTTATTTTGTTTTCGGAGGGGGTGATTTTATTTGTTTTGTCAGAGGATCATGAGGGATTATCGTTAAGGATTTTATTTTTATATTATATTTATATATACATACATACATACATACAAAAATATTTATTTTGTTATTTTTTCTATCAGCAGGAAAATTATTTTAATTTATTTTTCAGTTTTCTTGCTATTATCATTTTCAGAAAAGTTAGTGTTTATTTTAAATTTTCTTTAAACTTATTTTTCCAATTCGGTTATATTGTTGGATACAGTTTTCCAATTAGGATGTCTCGATTTGGAATCATTTCTACATAGACAATTCTAGACCTATTTGGCATATTCTAGTGGTGTCGATTAACTCTGTCAGCTCTTCCCAATAATTTTGACCAAGCGAATGAGGCATATTTCAGAATAAATTAAAGAAACCCCATGTGGGGTGATTTTATAGTTGAGCTCACAATTCCTTATAATTCTGTTACTTAACCTCAAGAAAACGTTAGCTGTTGCGGAAATGAATTTGAAAAGCCTGGTGATTGTTAGGTCGTATAAAAAGATTACACCCAAATCTTATACGTACTTGACAATATGAACCATGTTGTCATACAAAGTCATCGGCATAGAGAAGACATTTTTGCATAATTAAAGCATTCAACCACACCAATTATACATTTGGTGCATAATAGAGGACCGATATGACATACCTTTTGGTACTCCCGATTTCAAAAACAAAGACAAAAAGTCGAGAATTTGCACCGTTTGCTTTCGATCAGTGAGGACAATCAGCAATTGCCTGGTTGGGGCGAAATTGGAGATTAAACTCTCCACACTATAACAACAAGAATAGTATGGTCAATTTGGTCGAAGTACCAGGTTCCAGAAAGCTACTTCTAGTTGAAGCTTAGAGTTGACACTATGACGGACAGAATAGTATTTGCAAAATCTGCCAACATAATTCCCAAGAATTGATCTCTCGATTATTCTTACAGAGCATGCAGAGCTGTGTTCATAGACTTCCATTTACACTACGCTTGCTGAAGTTATGTTGAATCCAATTCAAACATCTAACAACCGTTCGAAGGTTTTTAATAGAAAGGATATAATAATGTTAAAAATAAGGTTCTTTAGGTAGCCATGCGAGCCTTTTGCCTCATGTCCAGTCCTTGAAGCTCTCTGGGAAGTAGGTTTAAATAAGAAGTTTTAAAAACTTTCCATCAAAAACTGTCCATGAACCGTCAGATTTAATTTTTTGACTTAAACTCTTTGGATTGGTGGTATAAACCTTCCTTAGACGAAATGTATCCAATTGTTTATTTGTGCCATACCTAATTCTAGCTTGTATAGTTCCAGGGCTTTATTTTTCGAATAGCACCATATGAGTAGCAAACATGGACAAGGTTATTCGGCGGCCGATACATAAATGATGCAGACTGCCGATAGAATCGTATGAATCAGCTGATTCATGGTCGACGGAAAGTTGATGTGGATATCGAGCAAAGTGTCTGCATAGATGCTTGTACATAATCAATGTTGACTAATCATTGTTTATTTAAATTAATGTAGCTCAATTCTGCTATCATATTGGTTTGACTATTAATTACGAGATGTCACCACTGGTTGACAAAAATTATAAATTTGTATAAATGTTGTACCGCAGCTGGCCATAGCTACTAGAAATAAATTTTAGCGGCTTAAACCTTTATCCTGTCACTTATAATCAATCTATCAAGCCAACAAGAATAAAAATTTAAAAAAAATATAAAATTACAAAAAACACAGTTTTGGATATTTGGATAAACAACTACAATCGAGAAAATTCAGATATACCATAGAAACTGCTGTTTGTACAAATTTAATATTGATGATCATACATATATAACCACCATTTAGTTAGCAGATCCATCATTCAATGAACAAGAAGAAATGTATGTTTTATTGGCGCAGATCATTTCTTTAATATTTTGGAAAGTGGTCGAATAACTCGAATTTTCAAAACAATTTAGTAACTCAAAACACTAAGTTTGGTTGGTTAGTTGCTGGCAGTTTATCAATAGATATATGCTCTTATCACTCAAGCAGTTTTGCAGCACAGGCTGAGTTTGAAAATTACATAAAAAAATTGTGGGAGATTGAAGTCATGTGTCTTGAAAAATGGGTCTCGAATTGTAAGCAACTTTTAACTAATATACCATAAGCCACCAGAGAAGAGTCACATATAGCATTGAGATCACGGAAAATACAATTATGACCACTTCACGTACACAGTTAGTGTACCAAATAAAACTAACCACATGAAAAGAGCAATATTAAGTGAGGCCAGCCAAGGGTTTGATCCGTTAAGCTTGATTTCACCATCCGTTATAACAATCAAAATATGGCTTCAAACCTCTTGGACATGGTAATGATGAATTACCAGAGAAGATTAAGAAGCAATGGATGCTTCTGCGCAACAATCTCGTGAAGTTATCTCATAAACAATAAATAATAATAATAGTGAAATCCAAGTGCATCTTTTAACCAGCAAATCGAAGGTAGAGCCACTAAAGACACTAACCATTCCAAAATTAGAGTATTGTGCAGCTGTGGTGATTACTAAACTGTTAAGAAGGATCTGAAGTTCATAGAAATCCACTTAATCACATCATGGACAGATTCGACTATAGTTCTAGATTGGTTATCAGCGTACCCAAGAGGAAAGGATATTTTTGTAAAAAATCGAACAGCATTAATTTTGGACAACTTCAGTTACAATTGCTGGAATCTAATATCCCAACGGTGGAAAGGACCTACATGGTTATCGAAACTTAGCACCTCTTGGCAAAAACAACCATTGTTTAACGAGTTTGATACTGTTATAAGTTTGGTAATGCAAGCAAGAGATATCGATAATTCCTGGATGAATGGCGCATCATAAATAATATCAAGTTTTGAAAGAATCATTAAGGTTATTAATCCAATAATTCTGTCCATCAAGTTAGATTTAGTGAAATTAATTGAAGAGGCCCATAATAGATATCGTCATGCAAGGATAGATATCCGCTTTAGAATCTTTTGTAGGCAGCATTAAGACTCGTTAAGCGTTGTTATGATGCTTACTTATTCAATATGTATAGCCTTTGCTCCCTTGCGTATTAATAAGTTGATTTGTATCTCTTATAGGGCTATCTTAGCCTTCTGTAGTCCTTAGATTGATAGGTCTTGTCTACTCAATTCCTAATTTCCACTTCATCAAACGTAAAATCATTTTATCGTCACAGATAAGATTTAGTGAAGCTAACTTGCTCCAGGCTTGTACAGGCTGGCTGGAGTAACGGAATGTGCAGATGGATTTAAAATCGAACCTGTATTCGTGCGTCCTCGATTTGGCTGGTGACGACGTAAGGCAGGACTTTAAAAATTAACCGCGAAAGAGTTGGGAGAGCTTCGGCCCCTGAAAAAATTGCAAGGTTCAGAAACAAACAAACAAAACAGAAACGAAAAATCACTGTGATCTCAAGAATCACTTCTATTGAAAGAACAACTTTTCAACACTTTCATGTTTCTCTTCAAATTATAGGAATAACAGTCTAAGAACACTGACGGTGCAAATGTATTCTTTTCTATATACCAAAAAAATGTAACCTCTCTAAGTGTCCTGCATCCGTGGCAAACCTTATAGCCAACCAGAAAATGTAAATAACCAAACAAAACAAAAAAAAATAGGATTTCGATGAATTTTCCAATGTAACCCAGACAGTTATATTGCGAACAAAAAAAAAATATTGTTCGCAGAATCGAGTATCTGACACTAAATTTTCGTCCCCGTCATTTAGTAAAACGATAAAATATATTGAATCTGTTTGATATATGGCGATGTACTTTACATTATGTACACATTGGTTAAAGTTATTAAATAATTTGATATTCGTATTTGTGATAACAACCGGAGCACCGAAGAAAAAACTTTTCGGATATACAAATTCAAAAAAAAAAAAAAAAAAAAAAAAAAAAAACGGTGGAAAATGTATAATATTCTAGGAAAAAACTTATTCAATAACATAAAAAGTTTGGAAGGCGATAGGGAAAATTATCATAAAAAATATCAAAAAAAAAAAAAAAAGTGAAAACTTTTTTCCATAACTTTGGGACACAAAATTGAAAATTATCTATATGTTCGTGTAAGGTAAACAGAAACTGTTTATGAAAATTAAAAGTTGGTTTCTCTCGACTCTATAATGTAAACTCTTGAAGATAATTGGAAACAATTATAATGTGTACATTTGTTTGTGGTGCGGTGGGAGTTTACAGGGAATGCTGGTAATTATGGTAAGAAACTGGTCAACGTATAAAAAAAAACTGGTGGAAACTTTTCTTTTAAAATCATAAGTAGTTTTCCATTACATGGTGGACAAGAAGCTGGTGATAAATTTGCTCTTCCTCGACATTGGCATTTCTTTTTCCAGGTCAAGTAGCTTTCTTGATTAACTTAAAATACTGAAGCTTTATTTCGTCAGGTGATCTGTTAAAAATCATTGGACACAGTAGTTAAGTTATAGTTTTAGAAATGTTCCATATTTGGGCAAACATTATCGTTATCATTCTTGGAGTTGTATGAAGAGAGTTAACTATTTAGATAACCACTTTGTAAATATAATAACTTTCGAAGAAACTATGGTAGACTAATTCATACAAGACCAGTTGATTTTTACTACGAGAAGCCATCGTCATCTCTGCTTTAGCCAAATGGCAACTCTTCTTAGAGATCACTGCATCATCCATTACGATCGACTCTCAGAACGTGGTCTAGACATCATACTCGCTGTCCTTTATTTTATAATCCAGATCAGAAATTTTCATTACATTCCTGATCTTGTCGTTGCATAAAACTTGGTGATCTTGGTCTAATCAACACCTTGTACAACTTTAGCTCGTCGGCATTTGCAATGTTTTTTTACTTTAGCAGTGGACTAAGGCATACAAAGCACGGTTACAAGTGATGATATTATCTGTATATGTCAGAACCTTGTTGAACTGCTGATACAAGATGTTGTCCTGAGGTATTTTACGAAAGATAAACTCTTACATAAAATTAAAGAGTTTAAGGTCAGAATATCTCCTTGCCATACACCAGAGCTAACTTTAAACATTTCTGATAGCTTGTTTTCAACTTTGACATAGCATTGTGACTGCATTACTGTCAATTTGGTGAAATGCACATATTTGCCAGATATTCCCAGATATCGCAAAGCAAACCATAATTTATCTAAATGGATTGAGTCATAGGCTTGTTAGAAATCCAAGACCACCTGATGATCGTTACGAAATATTTCGTAATATTTAGAAAGAATTATCCTCAACGAAAATACTTGATCAGTAACTGCCCAACTTGGATAAAATCCTCTTTATTAGTTACTATTTCTTCCGCTAAAAAGGAGATTCTGTTTAATATTATCTAGGGCAGTAATTTGTTTGCTAGTGAGGAATTTTCTTCCACTAGTTTAACTACATCATCAATTTTGTTTCGATTGACTGGTAGAGTTACTTTATTAAGTTGGTTTATGCTGTGTACATAACATCGACTGGATTATCATAACATCGACTATCCTTTGTTTACTCTTTATCTCTTTATTTTTGTTTTTGTTTTCCATTTTAGGATGATTCGTTCATAGATAAAATAATTTTAACTCGATTGGGGCGCGGCTTGACTTGTTATAGTTGATTTGATTGCGTAAAGAGATAGAATAGAAATTATAAATAATCAGCCGATGTTATGAACGTAGCATTAAAGTGATCAGATATTCATCCCGCCAACGAAGCCAAAAATTATGAATTAATTTTTGAAGCATCTGCCATCTGGATAATGTGTTGATTTTGGCTTAGACCAATGATGATTCTGGAATAAGTGTTAGTAAGTGATCCAGTATGAAGTGTGCGGGGTTTAATGGATCGTCAGTTTCATCATTCCGACATAATGGTCGTGATTTTAAAACAGCTTCCACTTGCTTCAGAATTGTGAGAAGCTCTTCGTAGTTTAGAATAGTTTCGCCTTTGACCCGTTTAATGTGAAATTTGGTCGACTTCAGGGCGGCTTCCCATAGTCCACCAGCAATGGGAGCTGCTGTTGGTATAATATGCTAATTAGTGTGTTGCTCGGCTGTCCAATAGTTGACCTTTAGTGATTAGGCTTCTGATTGAAACAGTTCCCTTAGTTCTTGAAGTTGATTTATGGCATCGATGAGTTTCCGATCGGAATACAAACCCTTACAAATTCCTCTTGTTGATTGAAATCTCCTCAATGCAGCTATAAACGAATCTGTGCTTAAATTGTTGACTAATTCGATGTGAATTGCCTTTGTTGCCATACTTCAAAGATAAACCTTTATGATTTTTGACCTCCTCAATTGGTGGGGTTTGATTTGGTAAGGGTCAGCCTAATCAATACCACTTTGAATTAATGAGATTTGCAACCATATGAGATGTGCCAGCATGACACAACTTACGGTGAAAATAATTGGCCATTCTTTTCACTACTATATGCGATGAGTGAAGTTTTATTGGATGCTGTGTATCGTAGTTTAGTAGCGAGTTTGTTAACCTTCCGCTAACCCTTGTATTATCTAAAAATGAGTATAATTTCATAAACTTGCTTTTATGCGATATTTCACCAGATTCAATGGATTCGATGTCAGCTTGATAACATTGGCGTTGTGTATGTCTCATAACATCAGTTCCAGCATTCTTAAATTCAACCACAGTAACATTTCCAATTACTTTGGATACAGTTAAACGTTTTGCATTATGCAATAGTCTTTTGATACGGGCCATATTTCTCACTACCATGGAATAACTGGAAGCTCTAAGCATCATCTCGTTCAGCTGTTGCTAGAACTCATTGTCGTTCAGAACTAAATAAACCTGTGGTTCTACTTGAAAATAACTCAAAACTTCTAACTCTGCATCTAGAATGATTAGTGGATCGTCTGATAACCATAGAGGACCTTTCCACCACAGATTATCATATTAGTGTTCACTTGGCGATACTCTTCGGGTGGTTTTATTAGCTGTGTTCTTCTGGGTTTGAACATGGTGCCATTGGCTCCGGTTGGAGTACGACAATATTAATCCTGTTTGATTGGCAATGTAGGTTGGCCATAACTTGGGTGGTTTGGAAAGCCAATCCAATGTGGCAGCGCAAAGCTCTAATTTCGGAATAGATAGTTTTTATGGGTGTCACCTTTGATTTTGCGGCGATTATGTTAATTTGAACTTCTCGAGACAATGTGGTTACACGAGAGTATAAAACGGCAGCGTATGCATCCTTGGATACATAAGCAAGTCTCAAATTTTTACAATGTATCATTAATTGTATGTAGCCACCTGTTGACCTCTGAATCCTCATTTGACCCAAAGTCGTTGCGTAGTTGTATCCAAGTCACTCGACATGACTCAATTGAGTTTCTCAAGCAATAATGTTTGAAATAGTGGCTTGTTCGTTATCATAATTGAGGATAACCACCCCATCGGATCAAAGATATTTAAAGATTCAGATAATAGACCGCGCTTCGTGATTGCGATGAATTGTGGTAGGCGCACGTTAAATTTAAATACACCTTGAGAAGGATGTCATTTTTGAGCTTAAATCTCGTGGATTCTAATATCTTTATTAATTCGACTTGAAGTTGTAATGTGTCGGATAACGATCTCGAGCCTGTGAATACATCGTCAACGTACACATCTGATTTTAATATTTCAGCCGTGATATGTATGTTGGAACTGGTCGGCAATTTAGTTCAGAGAGTTCGTGGCTAAAAAGAGTGTGGAGGATGTTCAATATGTTACGGTCATCAATCGATAATGCCGTAATTGGTGATCAGGTGATACTCGCCATATTATACGTATTCTCAATGTCGGCGCTAAATACGAATTGGTGTTTTCTGTATCGCAGTAAAATCTCAAATAATCCTTGTTGTACTGTTGGACTAGTAACTCATCGTTCAGTGACTGTCCTGTTGATGTTTTCCGCGAGCCATTGAAGACAACTCGCAACTTTGAAGTATCCTATTTTTTATGTATCCCGTGATTCGGCAAATAAAATGAGCAATGATCAGGGATTGCTATTTTGTTTTGTGGTATTACAACCATATGGTTCAATCGTTGGTAATCCTGCATGAACTTGATATACTCCAAACGCAACCTTTCGTTGGTACATAATCTCTTCTCCAACCCATAAAATCGATGTAAGGCTACACGGTATGACTGACCTCGGCTATCATACGGTGTAGCCTTATATGGTATGAAGACTGAGGATCGGCTAGACGAATTTCATTTGTTTGTGGTAACTGAACCTCTGCTGAGTGTGTTGGTCACTCCGAGGTAAGCTTTGGTACAATCAATGCTGTAATCAGGTATGTGAGTTCACGATTGACTATCGATTGTATCAAGAACTGTGTCAATCCTTTGAAAAAGCCCGCATTGGTTCCACCGATACCACTTACGAAAATTCTCGTATTTATCTAGCTTAGGTTTAATTTATTTACATACGATTCTTTGATGAATGATTTAGTTGAGCCTGAATTTAACAATCCTCGAATGACATGCCATTTATTATAATTATCCCTCACTTCGACCAACACGGTTGGCAATATGGCGTTTTCATTAACACCATTCGTAAAATTGGTCACAACTGAGGTGCAGTTTCTTCCGTGATCGAAATGTAGGTGTTGCTGGTTGATGCTTTTGATTCATTTCTTGATGCGGTTTCAACTGGATTTGAGAAACTTTCTACGGTTAGGTGATTGCATGGATTTAAAATGAACACATTCAAACAGACGATGACGATTCGCATTACACAACACGCAAGGTGCGGGTATTGATTAAACATAGAAGGTCTTGGCAACTTGATTCAATTTATTATCTGGTTTTTATGGTTGATTTGACCGCGGTTAGTGCCCCGACACGATGCAATAAAAAATTTAGGAAGCCTTGCAATGTCCTCATCGGTGGTTTTGTATCATCATGTCTTTCTCGTTTCGTCATCTATTCGCTCCATTGCCATAAAGACAAGCCAAGGATCACGTGCTTCTGCAGCCTTGCCTAGAGTCTTTAAACTTCTTACTATTTCGTCCAAATTATCATGGAAATCCGTAAGTTACCGCAGTTGCCTTAGTAACCTTTGCTTGTTTGAAAAACGATTTGATGTGAAACTCGACGGTTTCTTTTTGTCAAAACGTTTAGTTAATCGCTGGATGGCCTCAATATAACTGGCATCGTCCACTCGTAAGTGGCTAATGAGGTTGTAAGCACTACCTTTTAAAAGTCCCTTAAGGTTCTTGAATTTTTGTGCTGGTAATAATGATATATTTTCATGAACGGTAGTTGCAAATATATCGTAGAATGATTGCCAGTTCTTTACATCTCCATCAAACGTTGGCATTGTTAACGAAGGCAATTTACATTCTGAAGTGGAGTTTACATTACTGGTAGTGTCAAACGAGTGATCATGGTAATGGCTGGTGACTTCCGGATTTCGCACGAATTAGCTTTTGTAGTTTCGGAATGATTGCATAATATTGATCATCGACAGAATTCATCGCAACAAATTCGGTGAATAATTTATGAGCGTGATCACAGTGGGTTCGTGAATCATCATACGTTAAGGTTGCACCATTAGATTCGACGTAATTAATAAGACGGGTGAGTTGAACTTTTATGATGCCCTTCCTCCTATTTATTTTTTCCATTTTTCCACACAAACTTTCTTAATGGCGGCTACCTGACTCGCGAGGTGATGTGATTATTATTAGTTTGAAGCTGATGATGATGATGTTGCCGGTTAGCTTTGAAATCCGGCTCAAAGGACCAAATAATGGGGTTAATGTGCTCAATAAAATATTAAGTTGTGTGGGAAAGATGAAAAAACTGAAGTAAAGGTGCTAAGAGCATTAAAGTGGAGTTTGAAACATACATACGTTTGACATAATTCCGTTTTAAATATCTTAAAGAAATTTAGCAGACAATTTGCAATAGCACTGTTAACTTTTCAATGCAAACTATCAATTATATTTTTCTCGTCGTGCGGTAATCTCGGTGGATATAAACGTAACAATTACCAAATTTTTTTTAGACAAATCTTAGTTGCGGATGGTTTCACATGACTACTTTATATATGCTAGAAGCAATAAAAGCCGTTTATATATTCTTACACCATACCAAACTGGGAAAAAAACTGCAGAATACATTCGTTTAAATTAAAAACAAATTAAGTTTATTTATTTGCATCTGGTTGGTTGGTTCGTTGGTGGAACCAACACACAAGCAGACAGAACAGTACTATACAGTCGAAAAGAAATAAACCAACAAATTCAACCATGTTCAAATTTATGCTGACATTTTAATAACTATTTTTACTAGGATTTCTTTACCTTATATACATTCCTATATTATATGTATACAGGGTGGGAAAAAAGTGCCGGGATATTTAAAGTGGTGTAATTTTGAGAACTTAAAAGTACTCTGGCTTCTGGAATGAGGTAAGAATAACTTTGTATATTAAGCTTTAATAGTTAAGTTAATTGTCTCATATTGGTGACGTCCCCAGATGGTGGATAAGGAGATAACATTTGCTGGCCAAAACGTGCGAGTAGTGTCTGCTTAATAGGCTGGTTTTTACGTGTCACTATAGGTAAAATGCTAGAAGAAGGATACTTTGATCAGAATCTAACTAACGAGCGTAAGGTAATTCGAATACAACAAAAGGAATAATAATGTTGATCGTACACGAACTACAAAGTTAGCTAATCTTCCCTCTCATGAGGCTGAATTAATTATTTCTGAACAGAGCTATTGCTATACTCACTAGTAAGAAATTGGACGATTTTAAGATTATCCCCAAGACAAATGATATTTGCAACTCAGCAGTGTACATATTGGTGACAAAAAGGCTTTTAATAAAAAAATTCCTGTTTTAATTACGATAAGTGCCAAACTGCCACAGTTGCTTTGTCTACATTTAGTGGAGGTAATTTAGAGCAGAGCACGCTCAATGGCTCCTTAAACAGCTTATGGTACACGAAAAGCCTTCCCTGAGAGATCGACCCAAATTTCAATATTTAAAATTAAAAAAGATGTCACTGCTAGTACCGTAGCTGCAGTGGTATTAACTAATGCAGATTATAAAGTAACTTGCCTGATTCTAATGGATCGATTAAATAAACTTAATTATGTAGTTGAGATATTATTTCATGATATATGTTCTATGCCGCTTTCTTAGTTTCCAAGATCATCGATTAGAATGTCAAACCTATTAAAAGTGGATGCCTACTTTAATTAATCTAAAACTTTCCTCCAAAGCAGCTGTTCGTTTATCCGCCAACTTTATACGGCAAAATCAATATTTCGATGCAATTCATTTTTAAGGTCAATGCCATAAGTATGAAACTTAATCCAAATTGTGCTGGAAACACGTGGGTTCCAAGTACACTTTGTTTCATGCGTCTCCCGTACAATTTGTGGAATTTCGGTGCTAATATAATCAGAGTTACGAGCACTTCGAAAATCGTGGGATGGATGGTTTCCGGTAAGGTTATAGCTTATAAAGAACCTAATTATGTTTACCATGTAGCTATTCAAGTTTCTAACATGCTAGTCGATCAAATTGAGATATTCTGGACTATTGAAAGTCATCCTCATTCCACCAAGAAAATTTATTGGACATTTGAAATTTTAAAGACATTCTGAGCAATTTAATAATGCACGAAAAGAGATGATTTGTATCCAAATTGAAAATATTGCAGATCAGACAACATTTAATGGTCCTAAAATGTTGACTTTCCGAAGATCTCACAATTCGAGGAAGCGTTTTTTCAGTCAACTTTTCCAGTGACCCTAAATTTATTCATGCATATAAATAGCTATAGGTTATATGGAAGCAGCCAATCTAAACGATAAAAAGTTGCCAGATTATTATTTTCTGTATTCCGTGTTTTAAAACAAGGAATTTTTTCGTCGAAATTGCGTGTGTAGTCTTCGACGGATCAGCGAGAACGTCCAATGAAAAATCACTCAACAAAATAATGATGGTGGGTTCAGTAGTTCAGTATGGTTTGTTTTCTGTTATCGTTTGGTATGTACCCATCGATTTTAATCCAACTGATCTCGTGTCTTGAGGATTGATAATTGACAAATTTATTGAGTCAGATCTATAGTTTCAAGGTCCTGCTTTTTTGCAAAGAGGAATCATTTCAGCCAACGCGTCACGAACAATCTGCTTTACCGAATAAAATGCGTGTTGAAGGAAAAATAAACTACTTTTTAGCGTGCCATACACACTATATCGGTAGTTATGTTAGTAAAATATAAAAAAGATGGATTGGACGCTCGACGAGCAGGGAGACTCGGGTGGGGTAACATGCTTTAACAGAAACCATCATCACGTTGTGATGAACAAGAAAGAGGATGAAATGTCGGTTAAAAATAATAGAAATCGAACTTTACTCACCGTATATTCTTGCAGATGCCACGTCTTTGCCAAACTATTTGCCATTGCCATTGCAAGCTCTATAATTTTACAGGAAATTATCTTTTATAGAATTGGAAAGAACGATCAGCTTAATGTTTGATCAAGTGTTTGGCAAAACAACAATTTCACCAGTGACTCAATCATCACTTTTACCACTATCACATTGGCCATATTTTTGGCAATTAATCTTGTTCAATTGGACAAGAAAGCGATAAGTTTTTCCACTACTTAACAGGTTAGCAGCTAAACCTGTAGATGCCGTAGCATAAGCAACGTTGCCGTTATATCTAAAGCAACTAAGAATAGTTTCATAGGTGTAGGGTTGGAATCCCGAAATTTCACAGTTTCAGTTATTGCAGTAAATATTATTTTGATCGATATTAGGAGATACTGAAAGCTCGTCAAATAATTGTCTTTTGTTTTTCACATCAAACAATACTGACAGAGTAGAAGGATAAATTTGCAGGTGGAATTCTAAATCTGGGCGAAATTTTCTGCACATTGTCCATATTTCAGTATACTAATAGAAATAATTTAAAAGTTGAAATAGTCGACGATTTGGACTTCTGCAAATATATAGCCTAAGGTACAACTGAACACAACCCGTCTTCCATCATTGACGTTATCGAACACCTAAGTTAGGAGATCTATTATAACACTGGAACATTAACGAAAAAGAGCATATGCCTAAGTGATATCTTTTATAGCTTTGAGTTTTTTTTATGTTTGCCAAATGCCATAATTCAGATAATTTATCAAATGTGGTTAGAACAAGGTGGTTTTCAGTTAAATCAAAGCTGAACTAAGATTGTGTATCATGTGGGTTCAACGCCAAGCATTCGAAAAAGACATCGGTCACATGCTGGTTCAACACTTACATTACATCTTATACGGGAAAAATACTGGGTGATCAACGGGCGGAGTAACGTGAGAAATTTGTTGAAAGGATGTGTTTTATGCAAGAGATAAGTGGCAAAAACCACAAAGCAAATTATGGGAAATTTCCGAAAACGAGAGTCACACTAACTAGACCTTTTGAAAATTATGGTAGAGGCTTCGCGAGTCCGGCGTATCTAGTTACAAAGAGAGGCAGAGGAACCAACAAAACAACCAAAGAATACATAAGCATATATTCGTCTATATGTCAGTAAAGGCAATACATATAGAATGTGTATCCGATTTGAGCAGCGATGCCACGCATAACATTAAGCTGACATTTGAAGAGATCAGCACTTTGCTCTGTCAGATTGAGAGCATTCTAAATTCAAGGTCGTTATGTACCTCTACTACAGAAGACAATTATCAAGTATTGACGCCAGTGGATTTTTTGATAGACACTTCCATTAAATCAGTACCAGAAGAGTGTATCAACATACTGGAAACGTGAATCGTCTATCCAGATGGCAGATGATTCAGAGCCGCCTACAAAACTTTTGGAGAAGATACCATTTCGAATATCTAAATAATATGCAGCAACGCCACAAATAGGACACAAATGGCAAAAGGTCAATTCTAATTTTAAAATCGGCGACGTGGTTTTGATTCGAGAAGACAACACATTAATAAGCACGTGGCCACTAGGTCAAATAATCGAAGGATATCCGGGCAAAGACGAGTTAGTAAGAGCTGTGACCTTAAAAACCACTTCTTCCAATTGTCCAATTGTCAAATTGAATACATTACATTGTGGACCATTTTTCGTTCTTGGACATTTAGAATTGTGTTGGCCACTTTTAAAACAATTGAAACATAGCTGGTTGATTCTCATAAAGAGTTGTTGGTCATCTAGGTAAACAAACTTAAAAAGGATGGTGTTATAGTTAATCTAGGTTGCTGTGACTTTAAGTATTCCAAATTAGTATGGAAGTAATAATGGCAGTTTCTCTTAAGTTGGAAGTTCCTCGGCCCGAGACTTAGTATCACACTCTGTAAAATATGCTAACGTGCATTTGAACAACATAAACAGGAAGTGTTGTATAATAATAGAACGAAAGCATTTAGATTTTTTTTTTTAATTTTTTGAAGAAAAAGAATTGTAGAAGCGAACAACTGAACAGAATTTATTTCTATATATGTATGACTGATAATATCGTTGTGCGAAAGGTATTTCATTCCCTAACAGTTTTCCAAACAGCATATTATAACCATACATATATACATATATGTATATTGGAAGGAATATAAATTTGAGTTTTTGTAAAATTGAAGGTGGAGCCTTCCACCTTAACATCACCAACAACAAAATGCCAAGATCCTACTAGAGTGATAAAAAACGAAGGTGAAAATTGAAAAATGATGTACAGTATCAGCTTCGATCTTAGAATCATAGTTAAATATATGATCAAACGATTATTGCAATAAAGGACCTTTCCAATCCGAAATCTTTTTTATTTGTTGATGCTCGTACCAAAATATGAGTCGTTAGATCATTTCACCAATTTGCAAGGCTCGATATCGAGCAATGACTGTATTCTAAATTGAAATTTATATCATGTTGTAAAATGAAAACATATTTTAAACGTTTTGTCTGGATATAACATTCTCGTTTTCGATATATCCTTGTTGATTTTTTCTTTATATTGAAATAGAAATACAGGAAAATTATGTATGTGTGTGTGTGTCTGTGTGAGTGTGTTACTCTAACTGGATTTGAAAGTAAATTTATCATAATACACAGCAGCAGAGCTTATAGATTTTAAATTATATATCAATTTTAGATATTTTTATGTGAATATGTATGTATGGGTGTGTGTGTGTTAGGTAGGATCAAATTCTAATATCAATCATTGAATGTTAAGATTTTTCTATATATACAAAACGAAGGAAAATAATAGATTTAATCAAATAAATCATATGCATAGGTGAATACCATGTACTTATTGGATAATAACCATCTGTCTGTAAAGGTACCTGAGTAAAGAAAAAACAGGTTTAGGCTCGTAATTTTATAAGATTATCAATTTATTGAGTCTGGATTGAGACAGCACATGAAAAATACATTATTTTAAATATCACAATTTGGAGAGTAAAAATATATATATTTGTCTATTGTTGGTGAATAGTTTTCATATCGTCTAAACCATCCGATGGTATTGGATGCAGTTGTCTTTATAAGCCTAAATGGTGGTACTGTGTAAAAAATAGATTTTTAGAAATAGTTTTTTTTATATTGTTGTTGGTGCTTAAGATACAGTTGGTCAAAATTTTTTAAATTAGTTGAAAATGGTCATGCATTTATGCAAATATAAAGATAACTAGTTGTCCGAAACATATAAAATAGGACTTATTTTAAAGATAAAACAAAACAATTAGGAAAATATTACAAAAATAGTACCATATTTAAGTTTTTCATCTTCAAAATGGCCACCAAACTAGTTTTTGTCAATTTTCTGGAAATTAAAATTTTTTATTTTTATTTTTTTTCACCATTTAATTCTATAAAACATATCAAAAACAAAATTAGAGTTATTTTTTGTTTTTTTTTTTGCAAAACTCGTTTTAATATCATGGCCTACTCTATTTTTGTATATAAAAATAAAATGTTAACCTTTATTTAATTTTCAATTTTAACTTTATTAAAATCAATTTATGTTTACTGTTTTTAATGTTTATTTTCACTCTAAAATATCATTTTCTAGCAAAATACGACTAAATAAAATCATCAACTTTTTATATATAGGTGCAATTAAATTTAAGACAAAAATTATTGTTAAAAAAGATATTATTAAAAATAAAGTTAAATAATTACATCTTAAATTAGACAGTTATTATTAATCTTCACTATTAGAATTTTTCTTAAAATTTAAGTAACCATCTCCTGAAAGAATAACAGCATAGAAATCGCCAGTTCCGTTTATGGTTTTCAATTTTTCAAACCTACTTGCAAGTCAAACTTTTTTGGAGTTATATTTAATGTCAGAACCAAACTCAAAAACCATATCAGTCTTTAAAGTTTTAGGCCATTTAACTAACTCTGCTGCATTCGTTATGATACCATCGTATTCATTGAGACTAGCTCTGGATGCCATTCTCTTGATAGTACCTCCTACTCCATCGCATGTGTTTTATTTATGTATAAAATTATTTTTATTTTTATAATGCGTTACAGCACCATCAGTTATATAACACATTTTGATTAAACGCGTCATTTTAGTTTTCAAAAATTGGATCATTTTTTCGATGAATAAATGAACTGTCACAGTGACATGACTAAGGCAATCCGATATAATACCGAAGCTGTAGTGCTGCAATTTCCCATTTACATTTTTGTAAATTACAAATGGATGTATAGTTGCTTGCTTATTATTTCAATGAAAACCTTGCGCTGTATTTTGCATTATAAATGAATAATTTTCTGCAAAATCACATAAAACCAATGCTTCTGAAGGCTTTAAAGTAATTGTTGAAATGAAATTAAGTAATGGGGAATCAGATTTTCCAACTTCTTTATGAAGTAATCCAAAAATTCATCTAGTTGTATTGAATACTTTTCCAAATTGCATCTGTCAGTTAAAATTCACTGACTGAACGATAAGTCAGCATCCTCATAGTCCTTTTCCAGGAAAGCGTTTTTTTAAATATTCTCGAAATAAGCTTAATACTGGACAATTCTTGCATATTAGAAGATAACATATCGGCTTATGCTCTAGACATAATATAAATGAAATGCAATCTTGGTATTTCGGTATCTCTCCATTCGTAATAGTTTCTATCTTGGTTCCATAATTAATTTAACATTCTGGTGTATTGTACAAACACACACTGCATGCGTTCCACTGCTTCCTGACTGCACACAGTTTTTAGGACGGAGCAAGCAAAATTTGGAAACCTCAATTTTTTTAACTCATTATCCTGATGGTGAATCATGTAACTCTAGTAGCATTCTTTTAATGTACGCATTACGTTTTTGAACTTTAACTTTTTCAATAGTTACGCAATCGTGTTTTTCAGGCATTATCCTACTGACTTCATCTTCGTTATAATAATCTATTACTGATTGCTTTAATGCATCGCTCTGATTCGTTTCCTAGCTGTAGGTACAGCAAGACTAAGTGGGCCGTACGTGCTCTGAATAGATTCAGCTTTTCACACCAAGTGTGCTATTGAATTGAACTGCTTTTGAATTTGTTGTATGGTTAGTGACATCAGCAGTGTAGCCAGTAGCTGTATCTTATCACAGTTTTTCTCCAATTGTTTGAATTTACTTTTCAGTTGCTCCATGAATTCATCATATAAATATGCCTTCTTTTCATTCTCCATTGATTGATTTACAAGGGACTTGATTTCAGGAACCAAAGATGATGATTTTGATGGTACTATTAAAGCTAATTCGATTAATTTTTGTTGTTGCTGAAGTTACCTGGTTCCTAGTTTACAAGCATATATGGGAGACCGTCCAATTTCTGGTAATATCTCATTGATTTGTTTAAGAACGCTCGAATTTTGTATTCGTTCGGCGTTCTTCACTATCAATTCTGATTGAACTTATTTCAGAATCTATTGTTGATGGCGATTTCGGCGTAACTACCGAACATGATGATAAACAGATTGGTGCAGTTTCTTTTTCTATTTTTCGACGTTTACGACTAATATTCAAATAGCAAATTAACAAATGAATAAACTTTCATTTGTTTCATGATTCATAAGATAACTACTATCCATTTTTCGTAAATTTTTAGAACACTTCGAGTCAACAAAAGGCTTATAACACTTTTTCTATTATGTAATTGAAGTAATACAAATTCACTAAAACTTGAATTGATAAACTTCAAAATTTAAACTACCTTAGATCTTGATTTAGATACTTATTGATACCAAAAATTTAAAACTATAAATCGATGAATAAACTTGTAAACTACAAAACTTCGACAATTTTCACTCACTTTTTAATAAAACAACTATAATTTTCAAAAAATAAAAAATAAATATTTTCCAAAAACTAAAAGATTTAATTAATATTGTAAAAATCATCGATAGGTGATTATTTGCAATTAAAGTTAAAAAGTTACAAAATTCGCTTTATACTCAATTTTATATTTAATTAAAAATAGAGTAGGCCATGATATTAAAACGAGTTTTGCAGAAAAACAAAAAATAACCCCAGTTTTGTTTTTTGATATGTTTTATAGCCGATTTACATTCAACGAATTTTTCATCTTGAAAAAAAACGAGACACTAGATTGAAAAATTATGCAAGCCAAACCGAGAAAAAATTTCTTCTTTTAAAAATAAAAAAATGAAACCCGAAATCCAAACCCAAATACTGTTATAAAAACGATTATCTTGTTTTTTACAAGATGAAAAGTTTTATCTTTTTGTAGCAAAACATATAAAAAGATGACAATACACAAATAAAAACGAAACATTATTGCAATTTTTGTTTTTATATCAATTTTACTAAATTAATTTCAAGATCAACTTCTTCTTCAAAATATGTTGAATGTAAATCGGCTATTATACAATTAAATGGTCAAAAAGATAAAACTATAAAAAAAAAAAAATATATTAATTCCCAGAAAATTGAGAAAAACTAGTTTGGTGTCCATTTTAAAACTGAAAACTTAAAGACGGTACTATGTTTGTAATATTTTCTTAATCTTTTTTCTTCTATCTTTAAAATGAGTCCTATTTTATATTTTTCGGATAACTACTTTTCTTTATATTTGCATAAACGTACAACCATTTTCACCAAATTTAATATGTTCTGGAAATTTTTTTTTTACCCAGTACTACACATTCATATATGATATATATGATATATATGATATATATATATATATATATATATATATATATATATATACATATATATATATATATATATATATATATATATATGTATATATATATACATATATATATATATATATATATATATATATATATATATATATATATATATATATATATATATATATTAGCAGGCAAATGTTTAAATCCTTTGAAAGTTGGGCGCCAGCCTGCGCGCACGAATTATGGCTAGCTGCCTTGTGGTCGGCTAGAGGCTCTCGGGCTGGGTGTAACAATTTGGGGCCTCTTTAGGTACGGAGGAGTTTTTGTTACACGTGGAATACTGGACGGGAAAAATGTAAAAGTCACTAACCTGTATTTTTTGATTTACCGTTCACCTAGAACGGCTTTATGCTGCCTGTGTCCGGTCTTCTCTACTCACACGATATATTGATCAAAATCCAGTCGATGTAATCTCACACGATGTATTGATCAAAATCCACACGATGTAATCTCACACCATGTATTCATAAACTTCCTTCAATCCTCCGTTCGTCTTCTCTTTTTTTTCTTATTTTTTTTTTCTTATCTCGTTTGACTCGACGACTTCGTGCCACCACGATTCCAAAACCAAACTTAAAAAAGAATCTACAAAAAAAAACTCTCCCCTCTTCTTCTTTCCGCCGTCTTTTATTAAGTTTTTTTTTATGCATCGGGCAACCCCTCTTTCCCACTCGACCCGCCATCTGCGGATCTTTCTTGTACCTCGGCCTGTATTGTACACTTTCTCAACTTACGAAATGTCAAACGTCAATGCTGCTTATTGTTATTGTTTTTCTTATTTTTATGTCACCTAATAATTTTGTATTTATGCATTTATTTCGTGCAAATTTGTTTGTCATGTATTTCGTGAGTCTTTTATTGTGGTGCGAATTTGTGTGATGAGTGTGCTGGCTCGTTACTGTACATTGGTGTCGGCCAAATCTGTGTAGTGTATCTTTTGTTTAGTGTGATATGTTTGTTTGTTTCACGTCCTCAATTTGTTTCCGTTCTTTATGTGAAACTCATCGCCGTGTTTCTATTTGTGTCACCATGTCTCATCTTTATCAGCCACGGCTCTCTGGCCCTGTCAGTGCCTATAAGGAAATGGAAAGGACGGAAGACATGGACCGAGAAACCACCAACCAACCGGACAACAGGTTAATCAGCTTGTTTGCCTTCTATACATTTTTCTTTCAGTCACCAGCTAAAAGGGGAATCCACTGCCAGCCAAAACGATGGCAAGAGCCCACCCTATACTGCCTGTTACAATATATATATATATATATATATATATATATATATATATATATATATATATATATATATATACATATATATATATATATATATATATATATATATATATATATATATATATATATATATATATATATATATATATATATATATATATACATATATATATATATATATATATATATATATATATATATATATTTTTTTTTTTTGTTACTTAAAATAAAATCGCTTGTGAACCTTGGTAAGCTTTGGTTTTCGATGTTGAGCTAATGCAAAGCCAATAAGTGTTGTGTTTCCCGTAAAAAAAAGAACACCAGTTGCTTGGAAAGACTATGTAAATGCGACCTAAAGCATCAGTGGAAAAGACATGTGGGTAACCTGGTACATCCTTGTTCTTTCTGTTTAAATTTTTTTGACGATTGATTCCAAGTAAACTATTTTGGCACGAAGTATTAATAGCAGTGGCTATATAAGCCAAGCCTTCTGACAGTCGAATAGCTCGTTATAATGCGTTCCAAGCACAAAATCGCTTCGTTACTATAACAAACATAGCAGCTCATTTGATATTAAATTATTTCGTTGTTGGAATTCTCCGCACTTGACATCATCAATTGTTGCTGCATTAAAACGTCTTGCATGTTCTCCCGCTGGAGTCTTATTGACTCTGTAGTTAAAACTCACAGCAAAAAATTTACTTAGCCACTTGCGCAACACAATCCAGTGGTTTTATTTCTGTATTTCAATGCCTTACAATGTGAGCACACTACTCTCATCGATTCAATAGCAACGGGGTTGTCTGCTCTGTGATCAATTGCCACGTTGTAATGGAATGCTGCTCGATTAGTATTCATCGCAACATTTGTTTGTTTTTCTGCACGATAAACCTCATGAGGATTTTTCAATCGAGGGTTTGGCAAAGTTTCAAAGCAATAAATCCAAGGTTCTTCATTTTTGAAAGAGTCAGTTTTTGACAAGCATGTAGGTTAATTTATACCATATACCTTAACTAAGAGATACAGAGGAAGAAAACATTGTATAATATAATGATTTTCGGAATATTTTTATTTATGTGGCAGAGACGAGGATATACTCGGGTTTTTGGAGAATATCTCATTACCCTTCCGCAATTTGTAAAGCTTGTTTTACTCAGAAATACCCAGTATTACTAATTTTGATTTTGATCTCGTATCGATGACCCTTTAAAGGTTAGTTATCTAGTGGAATTCTATATACCACTTATTCAGGATGTGTAGGATAATCTAAAAATTGTGGTTTAAGAACAAAAATGCCAACGATGGCCTAAACGTTTATTATCATTATTACCATCTAATCGGTTCGGACAAAAAATTACCTATAAAGAACGAGACGATATCGAAAAATAAATTTTCATTTTCAGATGAAAAAATAAAAAAAATAAAAATAAAAAAATGGAAAATAAAAACGAAAATGAAATTTAGGGTTCCTAAATATCAATCATCATATAATCCAATATTAGAAAATTGACAGTAATATTAATTTAATAAGAAGGAAGGCGGCAAACATGAAAACGACAAGGAAGACGAAACACCAAACGAAATACATTTTTTTTTTTATTATTTATTTCCGTTTGTGAAATATGAAATAGGATGAAAACGGAACTGTTAATCTTTTCCGGTAAATCTTTTTCATTTTTTATTCATTTTTTTTTTCGTTTACTTCGAGAATATATCGCATATAAATTCAAAGGTGTGGAATCTCGGTTCAGGTTATAATTTTTATTTTTTATTTTTATTATTTTTTTTGAATGATGATGATGATATGATTTTCATGTTTTTCCGAATACCTAAGTTTTATATATAAACATACGTAAACCAACAACATTTTGATGTACAGTCGGGGGCTAGGGCATACGAACACTAATTTTGGGCTAACTACATAATAAGTCGGTAGAATGTTTATTGTTGTTGTCTGGTGAAGCACTAGACATGCAACGAAATTTTCCTAATTATTTGTCGAACACATCCGACGACTCATTACTGTATCATAATTTTATGATATTTCCGTACAATTTTCTACATGATAAATGTAAAATTCTAATGTAAATTTCCGATGATATACATTGTATTGTGTATGTATTTATATGTATGTATGTGTGTGTGTGAAATTGTACTGTGCAAAACAGTTTCTAGTTTGGTTATTGCCATATATCCTATTAAATTGGAAAAAATGAAAAATAATACTGTGGCGTATTGTAGTTGTTGTTGAACTGGTTTTGGTTTGGAAAACAAAATTTTCTTTTTTCTTTAGTTTTTCATCCAATTTATTCGAATGAAAAATGAAATATAAAATTTAGTTCAAAATTTTGACTTTCATTCGAGCTCAGGAAGTTTTTTTTTTTTTTATTTTTTTTTATAATATACGTTATGAAAATTGAAATTTTATACTCGTCTACATGAGTAGAAATGTAAAAAAAAATGTTACTAGTTTTTCATCAAAATAAGTCGTTATTACAACATTGTAACGAAAGTAAATTGTGACAAATTTTAATTGGAGTTTAGCACAATGTTAATGGTTGAGCGCAGTAAACAGAACTATTCCAAATAGAAAATTTTGTATGAAGGACTGAACATATTCTGAAGTATGAAAGACTGAACATATTGTGAAGAGGAAGTATATGATTTCACGCCATGTTTGTATTTTTATCTAAAAGGACTTTTCCTATGTGTAGCAAGTGGTCACTGCAGACAAGTAACCAGGAAAGGCAACATAAAATATTATCAAAAAACCGTTATGTAATTAGTGAAAAACAGTAAAGATTTTTTATTGGTACACAGCCTCTAATAATTTTAAAACGCCTGAATGATGCTGTCTCAGTAGCAAGGTAAAACTGATATGATTGCCTCCGCCACCTGAGCTATTGCATTTATTGCTTGGTGGCAAAATACATTAATCATGACATTTTCCATCGAACACTCAAATACAAAACGAATGTTTCCAAATGGCTTCATTTGAAGCAGACATTATCAAAAAACTTGGGGTCAATCCAAAACTCTAAACGTTCATTTTTTTTTTGTGATCATAAATCAGTAATTATGACTTTGCCTTCGACTTTACATATTCAAGGCAAATATCACCATCGAATAGGACCATTGCGACTGCTTAAAGCCGCACAGCATAAATTCATCCAAATTTATTTCATCGGTAAAGACACTTGATCGGTGTCAAACGATCAATATGGCAATGAAAAGAGCAATTTTTCAAGATCTGCAGCAATTTCATCAACATGATGTATTGACAATGACATATGTTCGTCATTATATAGTCGTTTAGATCTATTCATCCAATTTACGTGCAATGGGAATGGATATAGAAATCATTCAATTGTCGCTCTCTGGATCAAGTGATCGGCATTACCTCATCACACTGTGTCTCTAAACAAAAAATTCGGATTGATTGGCAGATACGAGGCTTGCGGCATGAACACATTTGTTTTTGATTAATCGAAAGAATTCGACCAGATAAAATAGATGACATTATATGTGCTGATATTCCCGATCCCGAAACCAATCCAGACCTACATTATGATGTAATTACGAACATTATTCATGATCCATGTGGCATCATCAACCTCCAATTATCGTACAGATCGACGGCAAGTATTCCAAGCGTTATCCACGAAATTTTAGCAGATAGTCTAGCACTGGCAACGATGGTTATCCAATGTATTGGCGTCGATCACCCTATGATAATGGTAGAACTACCACAACTAAAGTGAAAGGAAACAACACTTGATCGTTCAATATTCACTACTTCTTTTCAAAACCTTCACGGCGCATTGCAACATTGGCGTATTGCAGTTCAGTGAACTCCATCAAATCGTTCAACAAGTACAAGGAGAACATGTCAGAAGACATTTTAAACAGATTTCGTATCAGTTCAGAGAATCCCAGTCTAGAGGTGAATGAAGATATATACCCAAACTTTTTTTTAAGATAATAGGAACGGAAACGTGAATACAATCGAGATGCATTGAACCAATATCAGTTCCAACGAATGTATTACTGAACCCCGCAACAGAAGGTTGTCTAAACTGCAATGGCAAAAGTTTTGGTAGCAAGTAAAATCATCAGCTGGAATGAGCGCACACACACACATTGACAAATGGCTGAAATTAGAGATCTATGGCTGATCTACATTTTGCCACAAAAGCTATTTATCGGTTTTGATAAATCAAGAACCCTCTGCGGGCCGAACAGTCAGCAAACAGCATCAATTCTGAATTTTCAGAATTTTTAAAATTTTTCGGAAAACCTCCAAGCGTGCAACAACTAAACTCCTAATAAAAAGTCACGTAGCTGCAGAAAGTTCAAAGAATTCAACTGAGAGCTATAATATGTTGCAGCCAAACCATTTACTAATTTCCAATGCAATTGTTTTAGTGTGCTAAAACCAGGGTCACCGTATCTTGCAATTCAGAAAATTTCATTCATTGGGTATTCATTGGTCTCAGGATTCATCATTCAATATATAGATGCCTATCAAGATGCCACTGCCATATATATGCAAAAAAAATCAAAGTACGCTACTGCACCAAGATTCCCATTACAAATCAGATACCCATTAGTGCGCATACTGGGCCAAATAAACTCCATAATATTTAAAGGCCAAATCATACTAAACATTCGACCAGAAGGTTTTCAAAGCTATCTATTGATGATCTTGTAATTTACAAATCTGCTACCATAACTACAAAATCTGCAGACAAACATAAAACAGTCCGCCGGTTTCAAACTAGCAGATCCATAATTTGATCAATTTTGATGCTAGCTATTGTTAAAAGAGATTTTTGGAGGTTGAAGCAAATCAGAGCGTACAAAGTATTCTGTCGCCAGAAGCAACATTTTGTGAGGGCCATTTCATGAAACATTTAACAAGAAATGTTTTGAATTTCGCTTCAACTTATGCAAAATTGAATCACGATTTCATGACGGAATATGAAGCAATCAACTTTATGGTCAAATTTCCTACTGACAAAACACAAGAAAATCAATTATATCTTTACCGCACTATGGCGTGAGATAAAATTGAAACTCTACTAGTAAAATCGTTTTTGATGAATCGGCCAAATCAAGCACTGGGATTTTCCCTATTGATTGTTTAGCAACAAGTCGCTCTGTTCCATCAAGCTTATGTGTTTTCATTCTGCAATTTAGGGGGCATAACATAGCCGTTTCTGCCGATATAGAAAAGATATGCCGCCAAATCTGCATTGCTCCAAACGATATAAAATTCCAGCAGATAGTTGGCGATGTGATCCATCACAACTAATCTGTCATTTTCGCTTATTATGCGGTAACTTATAGTATCGCATCTGCATGATTTTAAGCTACTAAAGCAATAAAGCAAATTGCTAAAGGAATCAAAAACACATCGACCCTAGCATCTCAAGTAATAGCCAACGACATAAACGTGGATAACCTAATAACGGGTGCCTATGAAGAAGGTACAGAAATTTAAATAACACATTAGAAGGAGTGACAAGTTTTTGATACCTCGGGTCACTTGTCACGCATGATAACTGCCTGGAGATATTAAAGCACGTCTTGTCCCTGGTAGCCATGCTTTGTATGCCTTTCGTCCACTGCTAAAGTCAAAATACCCTGCAAAGGACGATAAGCTGAAGCTGTACAATGTGTTGATTAGACCCGTTTCATGTATGGGTGTGAGAGTTGAACCCTGTCTGATAAGTATGAAAGATTTCATGAAAATTCCTGATTTCGTGCATGAAATAAAGAGATAGCGAGTATGCTGGTAGATTTAATGATGGTTCGATAGATGTTCTTTGGATGTTAGATGTTCTTTATAGAACGTGACCGAGTTCTGCTGGCCTATCAGAAAGCGATGGTTCAGCGTTCTCTGAGAGGAAGATTAAAACTTGCCTTTGTGAAATTTATGCAGGAGTATGAAGGTAAAGAACAGCTATCGAACCATCATTAAATCTATCATCTACTTCATCATTACGTAGTTAACGAAATGAGCAAGACCACTCAGCTCCGAGTTGTTTTTGGCGGTTCCTGTTAAATCTAAATAGGCCATTCTCTTAACAACCTGGTGCTTATCGGACCAACAATTCAAGGCAATCTCACGATAATACTACTACGTTTTTTCTCGCACAAAAAGGCAATTGCAACGGACCATGAAATCTTTGCTCATCTTGCTGATCGAGATTTCCAACGTATCGTCTGGCGTGACTCACCTGATCAAAATATTAAAGAATTCTATTTAACAATTGTAACCTATGGAACACTTCAAAATAATCAGACAAAACTTCAGATTTTTTGCAATTCGAAGGTGATTTTTTAATAAGGACTCTTGGGTTACTGTGGAATCCTTAAACTGATAGATTTTGCTCTGGTTGCGAAAGATAAACTGGAATGATGAATTGCTTACAAATATTAAGATGGGCCAAAGTAGATCATCACTTCATCATCGCCGAAAATCTAATTTACAGACACTTTATTTGAAACAAAACTTTAAAATTAATATAAATTAGATTTAAAAAAACGATTTTTGCAAAACAATTGGATTAACCGCTTTATGACCAATATCAATGTACAAAAACCTGTTAAATTAGACAAAAACTCGATTTATGCAAGAACAGATTTAAAAGTCGTTTGGGCTTGGCTGTCGTAGATATCCCACGACGGTGGAATTGATTCATTGGCAACAGGACATTTTTTAGAAAAAATTCCTAGGGTAGAGTGGTTTTACGTACCTCCAAGGCAAAAACCACTGCTGTCTCACCTTATAGAGGCCTGGAAGGTTTTTTCAACTTGTATGATTCCTACAAAACAATTTTTTCAGTAAGAATAAAGTAAAATAAAAATATAATTTAGCCTGAAGTGTGAGAGAAACAAAAATGTTTTGCAGTACTGCAAAAATAGTATCATAATTTACTACAACAGTACTTTTAATAGGATAGGAAATTTTTCTGGCACACTAAAGCATTTTACTATAAAAATATCAGTTGGTCTGAAGTAAAATTCAGTAAAGCAGTACTGCAAGTAAATTTTTTATAATGGAATAGAGACTTTATAGAGTATGAAAAATATGGAAAATACAAAACATGGAAAATAGAAAATGAATATAAACTATTCAGCACAATTTTTCAAATAATAATATATTTTTAGTTGATTGTTGGTGTTCTTCATGTACCAAAAATTTCCCATATTCACATACGATAATTTTTCAACTAAAGCAATATGAGACGACTACGAGGTGAAAAAAGAAAATTACAAATACAACAAAACAAAAATAAGAAATGATTTTCCTTATTTTCAAGTAGATGATGATGGAAATGATGGAAATACTTTGTTGTTCAACTTTTCGATATATGTTATACAATTTTCATTTTTAAAATTTAAAATCGAAGCATTTTCCTTTCAATATTTTTTGTAGTTCTTGTAGTTATTGTTATGGATTCATGTTTACATGTTTTTTGAGTAAAGTCAAGATCGATTATTGTATATATGTATGTACCAATGAAGGAAAACTACTTTTATTTATGTTCGTATTAAATTTAACAATGTTTTGCCACAACGTTTGATACAGTAGAATCAATTGTTGTTAAAATTTAAATTTCGTTGAAGTAATACAATAATTTTTTTTTTTTTAAGCTAAGTTATAAACCCATTAAAAAAGACCAAATTCCATGTGTGTTTAAACAGCACCACAGACTACTCATTTGAAGGAGTGGTGGATTTCTGTGGATTCGTAAAACGAATGACAAGCATTAATGAGACCAACAAAGTCCAAACCGATCTTTGAAAATGAACGATTTAATTCTTGCGTTACATTTATAGGTTAAATAGTAATAGTTTTTGTTGAAACTGAACATTTTTAACAAATTCTTCTGTCACGGTACTTTTTGTATACACTGTATGTTACAACAGATAAGAGGTAATTTTCCAAAATAGTTTTTTTTTATTCTATTTGAACCAGATGCTGAATATATATATATATATATATATATATATATATATATATATATATATATATATATATATATATATATATATATATATAACAGATTTCCGAGATACAAAATACAAATTTTATATTTTTCGCAACCTAAATACAAAAAAAAAAAACACTTTGAAATTTTACCATACCAATTTACAAAGTTCAGTAACGGCTAGGAAATATACCGCGTTATTATACACTTATTCGTAGTCTAGTTTGACTAGTTTAAGTTAGCTGGCCTTCTATTTGATTATACTTTAACAATTGACTTAGTGGTTGTCTGCAGCATCTCGATTCCGGTCGTATTATGTTTATGAGGTTTAAAAGTTGGCGAGAAGTCTAAAGTTTAAAATAACCGCAAAAGAGTTGGAAGATAAGTTTGGCCCCAAAACAGAAAGCATGCAAATTAATTTATATATATATATATATATATATATATATATATATATATATATATATATTAAAATTTCGTAAATCCCTAAACAGTGGCGTGGATCAATAATGCAGTTTGAAAACTGTGTAGTAAATATTTTTAAGAACATTATATTTAGCCACTTGCCTAAGGTATAACAATTATAATTACTTGTAGTTACTATGACGTATTTTAATAGCTTAACGGTTATTTCATTTAACTTTGGTTTTAAATAATTTTTTTAAAACAATTTCATAAGTTTCTAATTTTGTGTGGATTGAAATGTATATAAATTATTTGTACTTGTAACTACAATGGCGTATTTTGTCTCCGCTAGGTATGGTCAAAAGCAAACCCAAAAATGATTGGTTTGATGGGGAGTGTTATTTTGCTGTTACAAGAACATAGGCCAATACCCTACGAAACAACTAAGAGGTATTTGGTAGGAGAACCACCATGTTCTTATAACTTCTTTAAAAGAGTCACGGGACTGCACCATACCTTCAGGCCTGGGTCTATTGCCATTCGGAAGCAGGATAAAAATCTCCATGTTCAGATCAATGCAGTACTTGGCATTTGGAAGGAGCATTTCTCTGATTTACTCTATGTTCAATAAGTGTCAAATGCTGTATTTTAAAGTAATCAAATACAGACAGTGGAAAGGCACAAGGATGACTCATCCTGCGAGGAATTCACACGGGCCATAAAAAAACTGAAAATAAACCGTTTCCCTGATGTTGATATAGCATTAACTCCAAGCTTTTAACCAATTCCTAGAGTAGGCTAGAAATAATATAGGCACATCATGTCACACTTCATACCAATACCAACGAAGAAGGGTTTCAGGTATGACAAGTTAAAGACATAACACTGAGGTTAGATTTAATCGTGTTATTGCAAATATTAGAGAAAGCTCATCGATAAAGACACAAGACAATACATCAGGCACATTATTCGAGAGTCTTTACGATATGAGAAGCTCCATAATAAAATACAAGAATCCAAACTACTGTGCCTAAACTATTTGAGAATATTGATTTGACTTCTGCACTGAATATTGATCATGTTTTTGTGAACCATGGCTCATCCACATTTAGTGTTGCAAAAGTTAGACGACCAATCAATGTGTAATATCTTGCCAATATTACTAAGCTGGATTGAGTATGAAAGATGGCTTATGACATTCGAGAAAATGATAATGCGTAAAAGCAACGATCATGATATTTACAGAGTTCTCTTCATCAACGTGATCAGGAATTTGTTGAAAACACCTGATGTCGTTCAAAACGTTGAGAGAATCAAATACATTGGTTTACTCACATTCTGTGATAAAACTCAAGCGCTGCGTTCTCTGAGAAAAACACTTACCATTTAGCAGATCTTATAATGACCAGTTTAGCTTCGGGGTATCCTCATAACATGAGCACATTTTCTTCCAAAAACACTATACAGTTAGCCGTCAGTTCTCCAAGTTGCTATAGTTTTGAAGTTTACTTTACAGCCATTTCACCACTATCTAGTGTTTTTGTAATTTTATGAAACTTTATACGAATCTGCTTCTTGCCAACGGTTTACATTTAAATGGCTTAATCCCCTTTTATGGACTAAATTCCATTCAAGTTTGCATTGGGTATCACCCAAAATATTGCTCTAATTTTTTTCGAAATCTGCATTTATATATAATACTGATCTGTTTATGGTATGATGAGGCATAAAATAATTCTAAATAATATCTTATGGTAAGGCCAACAGCTCATTAAGGAATATATCCAACTAAAGCAAAACCAGGGACTAAGTCCTGGTTTTGCTTTAGTTGGATATATTCCTTAATGAGTTGTTGGTAGTCATTATAATGATTGGCTATTTTGAAAAATGTCTGTATATCATAATCATCCTTGCTTTTGGTTAATAATATCTTGGTTGAACTAAAGAGTAATAGAAATACCTATCATAGTTGAATTATAGATGAATCGAGGCTATATGATTTCATGTTCGCTAGTGTACTTACGAAATTTTCTAGGCCCAGATTAAACCATTTCTATTTGGATGCGATTAATACTGATTTTTGACAATTACTTCAAAAGCTTGAAAGAGATTCTTATTCAGTTATACTATCGTCTTTGAATTTTCAGTAAAACATCCTGAGGTAACGAAGGCAGCGATTTCGATTTGAAAGTATGTAATTGTTTTAAAAGGAACACATCTCAAAGATCGAACTAATATTAGAATTTAAACGTTCAATTTGTTAGTGATAGCGAGCATGAAAATATGTCAGATAAGGAAAGCGATAGTGAAACAAGTATATCACCAGACAATAAAAAACGTCTCACGGCGAGAATCTAGCTTAGAAGATAGTAAATAATCACACAAGGAAGAAAGGAGACCTAAAACTTCATATCGAAAAAAAGACACTCGTTAAAAGATACCAACGTAAAAAAAAACCAAAAAAAAACTAATCTTTAAAATCCCTCTGATATCGTTGGTAAAGAAAACTGGTGATTCTGTTTTTTAAGCGGACCTTGTTTGGAAGTTAAACCAAGGTTGGTAAAAGCCGGTGGATACTAAATAAACTAATTTATTTCCTAAATCACAGATTTGTCGTCGTTTTGACTTTTAAATCACTAGTTACCACTAATTGTGTGTGCTTGTTGTAGGTTAGCGGCCCAACGAATGTTTATTTAAACACTTTAGATTCAAAACAAAATTATTGTTAAAAGTTAAATGAAATAACCGTTCAACCTACTGTAATTACAAGAAAATCTAATTGATTAAATTTTAATATACACAAAACTCTAAAATGTATATAAATTAAATTTAAAATAAAGTTATTTAACACAAAATGAAGTGAAATAACCGTTATACCGATAAAATACGTCACTACGATATAAATTTCAATGCACACACAACTCTAAAATTTATTTAAATAAGAATCAAATTAAAATAATTTAACACTAAAATTAAATTAAATAACTGTTAAACTGATACGTTACTACGATATACATCTCAAATAGCCGAATAATTGATCCGTTTTTCAAGCACGGAAAAACCGGTTTTATTAAAAAAAAACCGGCTTTGAAAAATTTTCCTATATATAAGAGATGGCTCTGTATATTCTTTCGGCCTTTTTTTCGATCTTCGCTCAGTTTTTATTTCGATATTCGTGCAAATTATACTTTTTTGGTTGGTTTGTTTGACATTTCTACATTTCTGTTTATTCATTTCATAAGAAATTAATTTGTTCCCATTTACGGGCGATCCACAATATAAATGTAGTAAAACAGAAGATGAGTGCCCCAACTACATCAAATATCTTTAATTCAAGTTTATCCAACAAAATTACCGAATTCTTTGGTCAAGCGATACCATTTTCTGTGTTCTGCACCTCAAATGATCTCATTGTGTTGCTTATGGCCCAAGGATTTACGTGCAATCAAATACCAAAATCACCCAGCACCATAAAAATATTATAATGGATTATGCTGCAAAAATTAAATTAGATTCGAAAACGAATGCAAAGATGATGTAAATCCTGATGCAGATAACTTTAAAATTTCACATAACTATAATTTAGATTCAGAATTATCAGAATTATTAAGAAATGGATATTTAATGTATGAAACTTAGCATCTAGATGACAAAGCACATGGTGACACAACTGTTCTGATTGAAAAGATGGTTAAAACACTACGACCCTAAAAAATACGAGAAAAACAAATTCAATTAACGAGCATCTGCCTGCAGGAATGGTCTGGGAACAGTGTAATAGTAGCAGTATACTACTCTCCAAAACTAGCTATTAAAAACCAAAGTTCATGGATTATTTTAACCCATTGGGTTAATAAAATCATATTGCAGGTAAAGATTACAATGCTGAACATATCCACTGGGGGTCAAGACTTACATCTCCAAAAGGCATACAACTTTTTGAAGTTATCGCGAGGAACAGAGTTTAGATTACATTTCAACTGGTCAAACCACCTACTGGCCAACAGATAAAAGAAGATTTCTGATCTAATTCACTTTTGTATAACCAAGAGTATTACACGCACAAAATATTAAAGCAACCAACTACTACGCCCATGTCCTCTGGACATGATAGATGGCGATGATATTTTATCAATACCGAATGTCGTTATACTGATTGTGAAGTGTGGCATTATTCGAAAGGAGATATGTATGTTCGTGTCCCTCTTGTTTTACACGCAGAAATTAAAGTTTAACAGTAGATAGATATATTAGAATATGCATGATGAAGTCTAGGTATTATACACATGATTCTAAGGTAGAAGAAGGTTGAGAGACAGAATAAGGTCAAAACCGGACTATCATTAGTTTTTCGTTATTTGAATTTCAGTTATTAGTTGCTACAATATTCAATTTAGTCGCTGATTGTGAATTATGGATAAAAGAATGAGGACGTCGTATGCAAATCAAATATAGTATCTCGGAGAAACACTGGCTGCTGGTGTCTGAATATTAAGTAATTTGTACATCTATGGCATTTTCGATTTTTTGTGTGCGATTTACAACATGTAAGCTCTAAATAATGGGTATATACACTTTAAATGTCGGATATGCGTTGTCAACTGATTTTTTAATCCCTAGTTGCCTTTGATCGGTGTCCATCTTGCTTATAAATATATTATTTATTAACTAAAAGCTTTATTATAGTTTTCCTCCGTAACTTTTGATCAAATTTTACCAATCAGTTTGTGACAGTGTTCGAAGATCAGTCACTTGAAATGTAATGACGTAAGTTTGCCATCTGTGTGAAGGCATGACAAAAAGTATTTATCAACGGTTAATGTTATTGTTCACGTGCATATGTGGTCGAAATTTTATATTCGTAAAAGAATGATTGAATACTCATGTAATATACAAGGACAACAGTTTCAATTTACTACTTATATTTTTCGATGTAGAGAATAGTTAAATCGAACACCAAATTCAATTTGCATCGAACCCTCGAAAACCATCAAATTCGAACATTCAAGTAGAAAACCGATTATAAATGATTTACATCGGTACGAGTAGGACCTGTGAAACGTAATTTATGCATCATGGCTATGTGTATTTTGAATCAGGATGAAAACCTTGCTTGTGTGACTTTAATATCGATATACTCCAGTTTCTACCGAATGTGTGGTATTCTTAATTCATAAATTCACACTAAGGAAAACCCATACATAACCATTGAAAATGACAGCTGAATTTTGCAGTTCGTTAATTCAACTTATTGCGCAATCATCACTACCTAATCCTCTTTTTCGAACGTCACTGCATTCGTGAAATTTAAATTGGAATACAGAGTTCTATGCTGCGAAAGACTTGGGAAATAACTCGGAACTTTGTTTTGAAAAGATTGTAGGTATTTTGTAGATTAGTCTTCTTGGAACCACCATAAATTTGTATATATATATATATATATATATATATATATATATATATATATATATATATATATATATATATATATATATATATACATATATATATATATATATATATATATATATATATATATATATATATATATATATGTATATACATATATATATATATATATATATATATATATATATATATATATATATATATATAAATATATATATGTATATACATATATATATATATATATATATATATATATATATATATATATATTTATATAAATATATATATATATATATATATATATATATATATATATATATATATATATATATATATATATATATATATATATATATATATATATATATATATATATTATATATATATATATGTATATATAATATATATATATATATATATATATATATATATATATATATATATATATATATATATATATATATATATATATATATATATATATATATATATATATATATATATATATATATATATATATATATATATATATATATAACCAAACAAATGAATACGTCAATACAATTTGAAACGGCTAATCAATCAATGCTTAAAATTACCTTCAAGGTAACAACTGCACTATAATATAATGACTCATTACCAATACCCAATATCTAATATTAGAATTTATTGTAAATTGTATATATGTTAATAATATTGCATGCCTAATCTAAAGGTTAATTATAGTATTGGGTTCCTATGTATATTGCACTACAGGAGGTTGCAGTAGTTATACTTTGGCAATTACTCAAACTTTTATACGTAATATATTGTTCAATATACAGGGCGAGTCGTTTAAATCGAGTTGCTTACACTATATATTATGTAAAAGTAATGTGTTTGTGCGTTAAGAGGTAAAATGTCGGTGAAGTTATGTTATGGTAATTCTGGCTGGTAATAGAAGCACAGTATATGTTCTATTACAAAACCATGGTCTGCTTCATAAATTTAAGATATTTACTTTCAAACACATTTACCTAATTTCCGTTGAAATTAAAAATTAACGTTTTAAAAATTAATTCTAAAATTTGGAATATTTTTCCTTACAATTCATGAAAGACATCGTGCCATTGTATGGTTCTATAATATATTTCCATTTATGAATATTATTAAATAGGCAAACATTCCCAACAGACCTTTCAATGTCAAATTGTAAATTAATTATAAGCAAACTATCGTATGGTGCTAGCTTCTTCATATAAAACAATATGCGTTTGATCCCATTATGAAAGAATATGGCTTGGACGTCGTTGCTCTCCAACAAACCGGAAGAAATTGAAGGCCATGGGTCCCGGCTATATTAGTGTTCGTTTTCTCCTTGGAACCCAGATAAAAAACGGTGATTTTGAATTCAAATCTGCTGCTAATCGAATATGTAATCTACGTTTTCGAATGCCACTAGCTAATCAGACAATCATTTGTATTTATACACCCACTGATGACGCCCATCCAAGGATTAAGACTCCATTATATAACAATTTCGATGAGCTGGTGGGATCCATGCCGGAGCACGATGGCAGAATAGTGTTTGCAGATTTTAATGCTTGAGCTAGGAATAAAAAGATGGCAGTTTTTATTCCGTATAGATATCACAAGAAAACAAATTTCCGTTTCAACTGTAAAGGTCTGATAAATGAAGATGAGAAATAGTCTTGTTATAGCAGTAGCTTTATCGAAACCAAAATGATGTGAACATTATATGGAGCAAACTAAGGTTTGCAGTATCTTCCAGAGGACTTTAAGTACGAAAAAATTAAATTCAAAATTGACTGGTTTAATGAAGGTTTCTCAAACCTTTGGTGACAGATCGATCTGAAAACTAGCAATTTTCTTATTTTTAATCTTCTTTATAAGTAGTTTAAAGTTATTTGAAATTAATGGCCGGTACATATGTACACATAGTGCATATTATACACAAATTAAAAATAAATTAAGCGAATGAAATAACTTGTTGTAAATGGGTTATATTTGCGTGTTTCAATTTTGAAATCATATTTTGTGAATATTTCTTTATATATGGAATTTCTTTATATTGGATTGTCTTTATTGTTACAGTAACGATCACGCATATCCATTTGGAAACATGACGAACCTCGATTTAAAATTTAATGATTTTGCTACAAAAATGATTTATTGCTATATCTGGACAAACACTTGAAATAATTTAAGACTAAGCTTGATCAATTACTGAATAAAGTTAATAAATTGGATGCACATGTTGAGTTAATAGAGACCCACATTGGTGCTTTTGAAAAAGAGGAACAACTTCGTGACCCAATTACAACAAATGAAAACTTGAACCAAATAGTTCACAAAATTGATTTAGCAATTGATTATAGCACACCTAATATGATCTGTCAGGTGTGCCGAATAAAAAAAAAAACCTATAATTGTAAAATTTTTTGTCAAATCTTCGGCAATAGAATTTTATCAGAAATATAAATTGAAAAAAAGTTTAACGTTGAATGATATTGGGAGTAACTCCACCCAACGTCGTAAACGTCGGCCTGACTACTGCCAATAGTCATATTGAGTTTTATTGAGGAATATGCTTGATCTTAATTTTTTGGCAACAGATGACGCCGTCGTTACACTTCCAGCTACATTAATGAATCAGTCTACTACTGAAAATAAAGCTGAAGATATGGAGAGCCCAACTAATATTATTATAAGTTCAAGTGGGGCGGTTAATTCGGCAGTAACAACAAGATCAAAATCTTCAGTAGCTAAATAGGAGATACTTATGTTTATTTTGTTGTACATCATTATTTTTACTTATTTTTATTTCACTATTATTATTATTTTGTATTATATATTTATAAATTACTTAAATGAATTAGTTTCCAATTATTTCCATTTATCATACAAAGATTGTTAGTACATGTGGGTGCGTAGTCTAATTTATTTAAATTCGTTTGTATACTTATATTAGTTTTGGAGTTAGACTTAGCAGTAGTTATCATGGATAATCAGAATAATAGGTTAATGGTAAAATTGTTATTATTATTGTTATTGCAGCATAAGCTTACCTCAGAGATCTGCTGGAAGTAGCTAAAAAAACATTCAAGAATTAATACAAGAAAAGCGAAAAATTCGACGGCAGTGACAGCAGCAAAGATCACCGATATTAAAATGGAAATTAAATCGAGTAATTAAATCGCTGAAAGTAGATCTGAGGGAAGAAGAAAATGAAGGTATCCAAAACTATTTAAGTGAACTCTCGGCAACAGAGAGACTGCCAAGTTGCAACTGGGCCAGAAGTGATGAAGAAACAGCCAATGCTTTCGCTGTTCATCTAAAAAGCGTATTCTCACCACATGAACAAGTGAACAACTACATGCTACCAAACCAAACGGTGAATGATCCAAATTTTAAACCTATAAAGTTCAAGTGGAGGAAAGTTAAGAGCACAATCAAAAACTGCATAAGTCCAAAAAAAACACCAGGACATGATCTTACTACCGGAAAAATGGTTAAAGAATTACCAGACAAATACATTAAACTAATAACGTAAATCCTTAACGCAATCATGCGACCTGGATACATTCCTCAAAAGTGGAAGATATCGCAAATTACAATGATACATAAGCCTGGAAAAGATGAGTCACAAATCTCATCATATCGTCCAATAAGCATGCTTTCCACGATATCAAAGCTATTTGAAAAATTGTTACTGAGGAAACTGAAACCAGTACTAGAAGCACGGCATATTACACCAGATCATCAATTTGGTTTTCGAAGTTCTGCTGTCTTTTTGGATATTGCACAAGCCTTCGACAAAGTTTGGCATAGAGGTTTAATATACAAAGTTAAAAAACTTTTGCCGAAGCAGTTCCATGTAGTTCTTGAAAACTATCTTCTTCAAAGTAATACTTGTTTAAACAAAACGCAGCAACCACTGGTTTAAATGGTATTAGCGCAGGTGTCCTACAAGGAAGTGTCTTGGGACCAATTTTATACTTGTTCTATACAGCCGATTTGCCCATTTGCAATGAAACTATAATATCAATATTTGCTGATGATACAGCCATATTAGTGTCTTGTAAAAATATTCAAACAGCTTCAACGCAATTGCAAAATCATCTGAATAAAATTGAAAACTTGCTAAAGACTTGGCGAATAAAAGTCAATGAAAATAAATCAACACAAGTTACATTCACACTTAACAAACTCTCCTGCCCTCAAGTTAAATTGAACAGTGTACCTATTCCGCAGCAATCTAGTGTCAAATATTTAGGGTTACATATGGGCAGAAGGTTGACATGTAAAAAGCATATAGAAGCAAAGCGTAATCAAATAAAAATAAAATTTGCTATGCGATACTTATGCCCATATGGACATATGGTATTCAATTATGGGGATCTACCAGTGCATCAAGTAGAGAATTTTTGCAACGTACACAATCAAAAATACTTCGTAGGATCGCGAATGTTCCCTGGTATATTCGAAACACCAACATACATCATGGCCTCGGTATTTTAACCATTAAAGATACAATTAAAACATATAGTTCGAGACATTGTTCAAAACCAGAGACACATCCCAATGCTTTGGCATGGGACATTCTAAATCAACCGAGATACAGACGACTGAGAAGAGCTGGTCCACTTGGACTATTGAATTTATAAATTAAGTAAATGGTCAACACTAATAATAATTATTAACATTGGTTAAGACTTATAAAAATAGCAGTAAGGTTAGTTTGTAAGATTTGCATACATCTTGTTAGTTTCGTTTTAGAAAGATTCAAGAATAAAGCCATAGGCAGTTGTAATAAAAAAAAATGGTCATTATTATTATATTCTTATGATTATATTATTTATTCTTTTTATTTATTTTATTATTGTTATTATAATTATGATTGTATTTTTATTTTATTTAAATTGTTACATGTTAGTGTGTGTCTCCACTGCCTGTTCATCTAGATAACATCAAGTTTCTATCCTGGTTGATGTGGTGTTCATCTTATGATTAACAATAAAGCTTAATAAACGGAAAATTATGTTATTAAGTCATCTGGTATCAGAAGTGTTAACTCCCTTCAATTTGCGTATTTCAATGCCAGAAGTATCAATATTGATAGCAAATTTGCCGAAATTCTGAGGTTGATCGACGGAGTGGACCTTCATATTATAGCCGTTACTGAAACTTGGCTTAAGCATTGGGTGTTATCTAAGACCATTCATATACCTGGTTTCACTTTAATTAGAAATGATCGCACTAGTCATGCTGGTGGTGTTGCCATAAACGTTAGGAATAATATAATGTGGACAGTTATTGATAAATCTGTTAGTGATCCTATAAAGTTTTTATTCATTGAAGTGTTGTTAAGTCTAAATAAACTCCTAGTTGGGTTTGTTTATAATCCAAAAAGTAGCAATGCAGATTCCTTAAAGAATCTCTTTTCTGTCCACACACCAGATTATAATTGCTGGTGATTTTAATATTGATATGTTGAAATCCAATTCAATTAGTTTTGGCTTTAAAAATGTACTTGCTTCACAAAATACAAAATCTTTCATTTTTACCTTCAGACCAACCCACACATATATGTGAATTTCATTCTAGTACTTCATTGCTTGATTTATTCATTATTTCAGAGACATCTTCGATCGATAAGTTATTGCCACTAGACCTATCAATATTTGACCATGATTTCATGTATTTACCTTATAATCTACCGGTTTCTCCAATTGATTATTCATTTAGTTTTCGATCGTTTAAGGATATTTTGAAAAGTCGTTTAAGTCTTAATTGGGATCTGTTGTTTGATTATTACTTAGTTGATGACAAGGTAGCATTCATTAATGACTATCTATTTGACAAGCATGTTCCGGTAAAAAAATTATTAAAATAGTGCGGACTACTCCGGTTTGGTTTAGTGCTAGTATTAAAATAGCAATTTATGATCGTGAAGTTTTTTTATAGAATATGGAAGGGTAACAAGAATCCTAAAAATCGGTCTAACTTTCTTAGATCCAGGCGCAAAGTTAAACATTTAATTAGGGTAAATAAAAGCAACTATATAAATAGACTTGTAGATCCTGGCTTACCTTCACGTAAACTATAGAATGATATTCGCTCCCTTGGTCTCTCGAACGATGCGCCACCAAACCTAAGTTTTTCCGTTACTGAATTAAATCAATTTTTTGTAAATTCTATTCCTTTAATTGCTACTCCAGGGTCATTGAATTTAAGTGATGTTGGTAGCCCTGTACCTACTAGATATATATTTAATTTTCAAACTGTTGATGAAGCTGCTGTTCTATTAGCAATCAATTCTATCATGTCTAATGCCATTGGTGATGATGGCAACCCACTGAGATTCATCAAACTAATAATTCCTTTAATTATTCCATATATTTGTCATATAATAAACACGAGTATTGCTGATGAACTATTCCCATCTCAGTTGAAAATTTCTAAAGTGATTACTATACCTAAATTTGTCTCATCCTAAACTGATTAGTGACATGAGACCTATTAGTGTTTTGCCAGTGTTAGCTAAGGTGATTGAAATTTTAATGAAACATCAAATTACCGAATGCTTTAATACTAATAATATGTCTATTTAATCACAATCTGGATAGGCCAGAGCTGGGTATAGAACAACGACAGCTATGTTAAAGGTGACTAATGATATTTCTAGATCGTTGAATGATGAGCAACAAATTAAAGTGTATGAACGGTTTTTCCAATGAAGCTATTAAATTCGTACGAAATTATCTTTTAAGATGAATACAGTACTTGAGTGGCGTTCCTCAAGGGCCTACCTTAGGGTTCCTATTATTCAAAAGCTAAATCAAAAGTAATTCGCACCTATATAGAGGAAAAAGCAATTTTTCCTCTAGACCCGAGATTTGAGTTGAGTAATGAGTTAATTGCATAAACTAACAGTGTGCGTAATCTTGGTTTTATGTTGACGTCTGAATTTGATTGGGATTTACAGGGTAATCTCATTTGTTCTAATTTTTTTCAACCATGTAAGGGTTCTAAATCTACATTTTTGACTGCTAAGTAATTTTCGGAGATACCTATCTTATTTTAATTTTATTTGGGTTCTTAGGTTAATAGCTTGGAGTGAAGTGAAACTCACTCACAGTGTTTGATTTTTCGCCGATTTTATTTTATGGTATTTGAGCTTTGGTAAGAACGGGGTAGGCAATGATTGGCTCCGCCCAGAATCCATGGAGGATCTCCTTCATTGAAAAGTGTGAAATTTCCAGAATTGAATTTTGGTTGTCCACCTGGGGTAATGTTCCCTTTCGGTGCATTTTCAATTGCTATGAATTTTGAAAGTGGTCCGAAGGAATAATTTTATTTTCTCCCTACTTTTTGGAATGAAAAAGTGACGTGCTTTCCTCGATCCGCCACCCTATAGAGACACGCTCTTTAATGGTTACATATAACGAAAGTAGGAAAATAATCTCCAGATGAATGACAAACGTGAAATAGTTTATAGGCTATGAAGTAAAATGCAATTCTAGGTAACAGGAAACATTTAACTGGTATCCTGTTTCTCAATAAATATTCAAAATTATCTCTCTTCTGGAACAATTAAACGAACACAATTCCATAATATAATGGATATATATATATATATATATATATATATATATATATGTATATATATATATTTATATATATATATATATATATATATATATATATATATATATATATATATAACAGGCCAAAGTTGACCCTTTATTGAATCTTTTACTAGATCTTTCAGACCATATTTTGACAATTGGTAATCGTTGTAGGTGTCCAACTCAACGAACGATCTTACACACAATTAGTCACGGCGTTGCGGTTAGCGGCGGGTATCGAACTCACGACCACGGTGTGTTTAAGCCTTAAACATTCTGCACGAGCGGTGATATATATATATATATATATATATATATATATATATATATATATATATATATATATATATATATATATATATATAATTTTATATATAAATTGGTTCATGTACTTTTTCCTCTTTGCGCGATCCACTTACGCCTCAACAAACAATAGATACGACTTGTCTCTAAGAATTAAATAAAAAAAAACTTGACATCTAAACCTTATATGCTTAACCATTTTTTATGTTATGTCCATACGTTGAATCGAATCTACAGTATTTATGTATATATACCTAAGGTACTTGAAGGTTAAAGTCAATCAAATTTTGTTAAGTCATTCTGATTTTGCACGTATTTACTTTTGGATAGGTATAAAAATATTATATAACACCACCTTTAAGATATCGATCAATATTTGTTATTTAATGATAGATTGAAAAAAAAAAAAAAAAACGACGAAAAGTAGTTTCAAAAAATAAACAAAACCAGAAATAGATCATTGAACTATGATTTATTATTGTTATGGTTTGGTTATGTTGAAAAATTAGAAGATTTTTTTCGGGTATAAAATGAGTTGCAAAACTTATGTTCACCATCAGTTCAAGATTTAAAGTTCTTTAATCGATATCTCCAAGTATTCTTAAAAAAAAAAAATCCATATTAACAAAATGAAGTGTTTAATTGTATTAAGTGTTGTCGCATTCGTTGCTGGAGTGAATAGCGTGAGTATTATAAAAAATTATAGAAGTATATTGTAGGATTAATAAATAAACGATTTTAAATAGGCTGTCCTATCCGACGAAAAAATTGCAAAACTACACGAAATCAGAGACAAATGCGTCATCGATACTGGTGCTACCCCCGAAGTCTACGATAAATTCATTGCCGGCGATTTTACAAATCAAGACAAGACCACAAAATGTTTTGTTAAATGTTTCTACGAAAAAGCCGGTTTCTTCGACAAGGATGACAATCTTGACGTTAAAGTTACGATTGCAAAAGTTGCTGCTGATTATGGTGAAGAGAATGTAAGTTTATTTGTTAATATTGTAAAAGAACATAACCTCACATTTTTTTTTTCATTTGCTATAGGCCGAAAAATGGGTAACACCTTGCAAGGATATTGAAAATAAGGATCCATGTGAAAAAGCTTTCGAAATCGCTCAATGCTTTTACAAAAATAAAAATCAAGTTGCTGTAAAAGCCTAATTTTGTAGTGATGAAAAAATTTTTTTTTTCAATTTATTGTGTCATATTGACTTTTGAAATTTTAATGTTTGGTTTTACAATTCAAATTAATAAATAACTTGCATAAAATTACAAATCAATTGTTTTATGAAACTTTACTATGTGAGTGAACGGTGCGGATTTCAAGATGATAACTAAAGTGAGTTGAAAAAAGAGCAAAATACTACAGTGTTTATAATTTCCTGGTTTCGTGGAAGTAAATAACTCGGTATGAGTTATTTTAGCCCAATTACAAACCACATGAATATTTTTTCTTATTGTTGCCATATTTTGATAATCTGGTTTGTCATCAAAAGGTTCGTTTTTAAAAATTCCAACTTAGTGATTTGTAGACTTTGCTGAGTCTACTCCAAGGTCCAGTGTTTCCAAAATGTTTGAATAGCATAGTCTGTTATAACTGGTATCTGCTTAGACGATTAAGCTTAATATGTTGCAGGTTTGTTTTGGGTATCTGGGTATTTGTCGTTATAAAGATCTCTAAGAGGCTAAAAATAAAAGATAAA
This sequence comes from Tipula confusa, assembly GCA_963556175.1. Taxonomy (NCBI): domain Eukaryota; kingdom Metazoa; phylum Arthropoda; class Insecta; order Diptera; family Tipulidae; genus Tipula; species Tipula confusa. The sequence continues at coordinate 80,489,462 of OY744475.1, forward strand.
AGCTCAAGCTGTTTAATCAGGACCTCTTAAAATGGGGTGGATGACGATATAATGTTATGCTTTATATCATACTTCACGTCTGCATGGCCTAATTTCTTCCTCCAACTATTAGCAGTCTTTGTTCGTCAATAAATGGAAACAAAAATTGTAAGTTAGAGGATATTTTTAATGGTTATGTCTTGGATATGTTGGAAAATAGCAATCTGGGCTTTTTTTATCTTTATATTGGTTTTATAAACTTTAGTATTCGTTGATAAGGAGTCAATCTTTAATGTTTGATAGGTAGATCCAGTCTCAAATAATTCATGAACCAAAGAGAATTGCACTATGGAGACGACGTTATAGATGAATCCTGGTAGCTATTTCCAGGATGCAGTCGACTCAGATTCTAACAATTAACAATGAAAGTCATGTTTGTAAGGTAAAAGGAAGTCTGTACCTTAACCAAAGTGTATTTTGTTTAGAAACTTGAGGCAAAATATCACGTGTCACACAATTAGTAGGATTTTGATTCAATGAGACATTATATGATTCCATTGGTTACGAGCTGTACAAGTGTGGATCTCAGACGTGTCATTAGCTATATATAGGCTATCAAAACAATGTGTGGCTTGCATAACCAATTTAGGGTGATCGATGGGACGTTGTTTAAATATATTGTTGGTTTCGATGAGAAAATAAAAGTCTAACGTACCGAGCAATTGGCGCAGTGGTTAAAGCTGCGGTGTTTGGGACGGGAGGTACCGGGTTCGAATCCCAACAGGGGAGGGTTGCAAAAGGGATTTTTCATCACTTGATTTCGATCGGTGATGACGATGAACACAACTTTGACCCCCTGTTGGAGTGCAGAGTCTATGGGCCGAACCATCGTCCATGTCAGTACAGGATGGCATGGAGCAATGCAATGCGCAGATGGGATATTCAACAATCGCGAACCTGTATTCGTGCGTCCTCGATTTGGCCCTAGTAAGTTGGCGTAAAGTAAGGACGTTAAATAAACTGCGAAAGAGTAGGGTGAGCTTCGGCCCCAGAAAATTGTAGAGATTAAAATTAAAAAAAAAAAAAAAAGTCTAACGTCTACTAATTCCAGTAGAAGTAAGATCACTGTAGATGCACTTAACTCTAATCGTAGTACAGATACAGTTTTTAATGGAGCTACATTTGTTGCTGACCCATACCATCTAAAAAATTCATTTTTGACCATTTATGATCCCAAGCTTGCTCTTCATTTTGTTCTAGACAACTTTAGAAAAAGCTAAGGCGTTTTCCATCATTCCCGATAGCAACCTCTGTGCCTGCCAACTAACGAATCACATTCAAAGATGGATACTTCATCCATTAAGGATTGGCTCACAGACTGTGACCCCGCCGCCGTACTCACTGTCATTTTACCTTATAAACGACTTCCTGAATTTTCATCAAATTCCTATTGATTTATTGATTTTAGGACCAAAAGTTCAATAGGATCCTGTAACTCGTTTATTTTGAAAAAATCACCCGCTCTCTCAATGATAAAGCTTCATCACTAACTGGCCGATTGGGAGTAAGAGAGCTGTTTTGCGATATTTATCAAACGTGGAGTGACTTTTTTCTTAAGAATAGTGTGACAGTGGTCGCTTTCTCTTTATAACTTTACTTTCCGGTACTAATTTATCAGATTCATCATCGTTAACACCATCCATATTTGGAAGTAAATCTAGTACCCTGCTTTATAGCAAAAATCTGGCAGAAAAGAAGGGAAAACATATAAAAATGGATGCTAGTTAAAATGAAAAATATTATGCAATCACTTTTTACTGTGGGTGATTAACGTGAAACAGCAGCCTGACATTCATACCACCATAGAAGGAAACGATGAATCCCAAACATCGGTAGAAGTTCAGGGGTTTTCAAAATTCGGAGATTTATCAGAATGTATATCGTAAATTTCGTCTACTACCGAGAAAACAGAGTCATCTTTAAATATAAGAAGCCAAAACACTACTAAACACGACACAAGTCGGACTCTTAATACAAAAGCTGCCAAAAATCGACTACCAAACGTTTTGAAACATCGTCATAGATTGTTGATGGATTTCATGTTCAAAGCCGCAGCTTAAGAAACCAAACGAATTTTTTCGCAGAAGGGATCATGTTTTGCGCCCCAAAATGTAACAAAGAAAATCTAAGGATGCTGACATCCGTACAAGGTTTGATTCGGTTTTTGATTCGAACTATGCATTAATTCTGATGAAGCTGTGCAATATGCTAGACATACAGTATACGCAACGCGTGCTATTGACAAAGAGAAACTTATCAAGGGAAAAACCACGCCGTATATAAGAACTTCAATGTAGGAAACACCTCTTTTACAGAGACTTCCCTTTTAGTGGCAAGACGTCGTATAATTGTCACATCAGGAGCTAATTCCGACAAAAACTGATGAAATAACCCACGACGTCAAAGCAATGCAATCACCGCACAGTCTAACAAAAATCAGCAATAAAATTTATCACTGCAACCATTGACGGAACTATAGTTAAGCAGCAACATGACAGTTCTTCAGATTTGACAATCATCTTCAAGGCAAACTGGTTAAAGCTCTGTGAATCGACAAAAGGTGATCACTTGAATCGTCAAAAGGAAACTGCTGAAAACGCGTCCAGAAAACCTTTTCAAATTGTTAGTTGTTTTGAGGCCGTACTTTAAATTTAGGAAATTACAAAGCTAAGGGAACTATCTCCATCTCTTCGTTCACGTCGAACCTGTTTGACAACGGATGGCTGGTAAAACTGCAGTTGTGGGGTGTGCCATCATCATTAGCGCACTGTCAAAATGTCAATGATATCTAAATCAAGCCCTTGCACTTTTAATTACGAGGTAGAAAATAAACTTCCCTCTACTCTTTTCCGAAACGATAGGCCGTTGCAACCAGATAAAGGCGTTGCTGACCAAGCAATTTGAAAGCCAATAGAGGATGAACTCATCCGGCTACAGTACGATGGGTGTCATCACATTATTCAGCAATGCAGACTGTATCACAGCCGACTACTTTACTGGTCTTATTGATTTACTTAAACCAAATAAATAACAGCTTCTAACGCAAGAACAAGTTCTAGCTAAACTCGCTTGCAATGCAGTTTCTACTATCATCGACATTTTTGAAACGTTCTGCAGATGGAACTACATGACGTTTTTAAAAATCTGATGCCGACTAACAATTTACCATCAGAGACAAAGATTCATTTGGTCAAAGATCTGTCGGATCCCTGAGTCTTAGACACTATGACCCAGCCAAGTAGATTATTGTCTGTCTAGCTATGGGTAGGATGCTGTACTTTTGCACCAGTTGGGTGATGACACGAAGGTAAAAAAAAATTGCGCATAGGTTCAATGAGAGGATTTAGCCTAGTTTCGCAGTTGATACCTGCAAGCCATTAGCTGCTAATTTTAGTAACATTTAAAATACCATCGAAGAAACCGACGTGCTTTAAAAAGTCACACAGCGGCACAATTTTCAATTGCAAGGCAGAGATGTCAGTGGATCAAGTATATCTTTTCTTTGGTGAAGAGGGATCCAAATTGCTAGAACCTTTCTGAACCCAAATTTTGTTAATGATGGCCCTTCATTCCAAGGCTTCAGCATTGTGCGGAAAAATTGAGTATTCCGGTGCCTACATATTTAATGGTGCCACATATACCTTTAATAATAAATCCAATATCATAATTGTCATCTCCACTGTAAAGCAATGTCCCGAGTTTGTTTCGGTGCCAATCATAATCCGCCTATCAGTTAACCTGAGTGGGGTTTTGGTTACATTATTGACAGTACTATAATTTTTAGTGTTTTAATATTTTAAGCAAGTGATTTTTTAAGTATCGGGTTGGTCAGCTCAGCGATCCAAACTTTGTGGAGTCTAAGACAAGCCAATGCCACGGTGGTGATAACCTTACGATATAATGCTCGTTTATAAGAATTTTACAATGAATGCGAGTTTCTTTGAACACATGATCTGAAAATCTAATCAATTCTATGATCTTACAATTATTTTGCATGCTGGTTAAATCTTTGAATACAACAAAAAATAAATCTTATTTCTTAGAAATGGTTCAACGAATATCAAAATGTGTTTAAAACGTCTATTCGTGACTAGTGCAATTTTGTGTTCCAAGAATTGTTTATTCCGGTACGGTAGTTATTTTTACGAATAATGTAGCATCGACTTTAATTTGACCGCTGAATGTTAATTAACCAGATCCCTATCCGCACTAAGAAGAGATGTTTATGACATGGTTAAATATTGGATCGTAATTTTGACCAAAAATCGGCCACTTACAATAATACACTTTCAAAAAACAAATTTTGCTAGCAAATGCAAGATCTTAAAGGTCACGTACACCATACAGCAGAAACAATGCTTAACGATAAAAAAAATTGTTAACATATATGTTTAGTCTTGCTCTGCGCTTGTAGTTTGATTAAGGTCGCATAGATGATTACAAAAAAATTATGTTGGTTAAATTTGAGGGAGTCAAATCCATGTTTGTATGTATGTTTTATATAATTTCCGCATATAGAACACACTAGCATGGCGTTAGTAAAATAATCTAAGACATAGTAAAATAATCTTCGCACGTTATAACGCCCATATTGTAAAATAAAGTTGGAAAAATATTGCGATTGTGTGTGTTTTTCCCGTTGTGGTTGTGGACACTCGCATAACTCGCTGGGAAATGAAACAGGGTATCGCTTAGTCGTTGCTCTATAACAAACTTACTTACCTAAAGAAGAGACCAAGAGTGTCTCAAGACTATACATTTACAATTGAGGAGACGTCGGCAAAATTTTCTGGAACTCCAGTCGAAAATTGTTTATGTAAAATCAGCAGTCGATAATTGTAATCATAATGTGTAAGCTACGTTAACACATCAAAATCAGATGCGATGTCTAAAATTTCTTCTTTGTCGAGCTAGAAGTCATCATCAATAATATATCGCTATACCGCATCAAACCCTACAGTGCTCATTAAAATGGAGAAATTATACCTGTAAATCAGCTGATATAATTCTCGCTGTCTGAGATCAAGGAGAGCTACCTCATGATTAGAAAACAGCATGTCGCATAAAAAAAGAGACCGTCTAAATGGGCGGAATTACCGCAGTACTCTTAAATACTGCAAAAGAAGAATTTGTTAACGTTGAACTCGACGGATTCACCGAAGCAATGATTGGATACTATTATTGTGGGTTTTGACCCAACAGTTCCATCACTAATTAAATCTTTACGAACAGGATAATCTTGAAGACTTTTCAGGAGTAAAACATCAGCATGCACCAACTCTACATTAATTTCCGATAACCATATGATAGACTCATTTCTATATGCCCGCCGCCTAGGTCAAAGTGTAATACCGTTAAGGACCTAGAATTAAAGCAAACTTCTATTTGCGTCATTAGTGTAATCATCTCCTTAAATGTTAATGAAATATTCCCTATCTAGAGTCTTTACTAATTTTACACTTGGCTCCTAAATTCCACCAAATTTGTGTGAATCACATAGGTTTTAAAATGCCTGGTTGGTTCATCGTTTAGTAAAATACTTGCAATTTCCGGTTCAAGGTTTGCAATCACTCCCCTTAGCTATTTTAATATATATTCGGTGCCATCAAAATTCCTTCTATTATCGGAGTAAATGTTGGTATACAGACCCCTACGTTACGTGAATCTACAATAGGCTGCTATAAACACCTTGGTAGCTATACATAAGAATACCGAAATCTCTCCTTGGAAATGGTGTGATTATTTCTATCTTATTTTTCAATTGAATAGGTCCAGCATCAACACTCACCTCAACGAATGATTGCGAAAGAGTCAATCTATTAGCTGGTAGAAGGTTTTATATAATGCTACAGTTTGGATTTTTTGTCCTAATTTTTTTTTCATTATAGCCAGTAGTTTTTTATATGGCATAAAACGGTGAATTCAATCGAATTGACCTTTTAATTATTTTAATAAAATTGTATTTATAATAATTTCGGTGATTTAGCGTTGAGTAAATTAATTATAAAAAAGATTTTCATGCAAGTACATTGGGTATAAAACGGTGAATTTGATTGAATTGAACGTTTTATTATTTTAATAAAATTTTATTTATAGTAGTTTCAGCGATTTTGTGTTTAGTAAAGTGAATATAAATAGGATATTATGCATGAACTTTGTGTATTTGGCATAAAATCATAGACAACTAGTTGTCTATGATAAAATGGTGAATTCGACCGAATTGAATTTTGAATTATTTTAATACAATTTTATTTATAATAATTTGGGTGATTTTGTTTCTATATAAACGGGATTTTCATGCCAGTACTTTGTGTATTTGACATAAAACGGTGAAAACAATCAAATTGAACGTTTAACTATTGTAATTTTACTTTATTTATAAAATTTTTGCTGATTTTGTATCGACTAAAGTGAATATAAATTAGATTTTAATGCAAGTACTTTGTGTATTTGGTATGAAACGGTGAATTCGATTGAATTAAATGTTTAATTATTGTAATTTTATTTTATTTATTATAATTTCGGTGATTTTGTCTCCAGTAAAGTGAATATAAATAGAATTTTAATGCAAGTATTTTGTGTATTTGTAATGAAACGGTGATTTCGATCGAATTGAACGCTTATTTATTTTAATAATGTTTTATTTATAATAATTTCGGTGATATTTTTTCTATATAAACAGGTTTTTCATGCAAGTACCATGTGTATTTAGCATAAAACGGTGAATTTAATCAAATTGATTGTTTAATTATTTTAATATAAATTATATGTATAATAATTTCGGAAATTTTGTATCGAGTAAAGTGAATATAAATGAGAATTTATTTGGTATAAAACGGTGAATTCAATCGAATTGATTGTTTAATTTTAATAAAATTTTATTTATAATAATTTCGGTGATTTTGTATCCAGTAAAGTGAATATAAATGAGATTTTAATGCAAGTATTTTGTGAATTTGTTATAAAACGGTGAATTCGTTCGAGTTAAACGTTTAATTACTGTAATTTAATTTGATTATTTATAATTTTGGTGATTTTGTGTCGATATAAATAGGATTTTTATGCAAGTTCTTTGTGAATTTGGTATAAACGGTGAATTCAATCGGATTGAATATTTAATGATTTTAAAAAAAATTTTATTTCGTTGATTTTATATTTAGTAAAGTGAATATAAATAGGATTTGAATGCAAATTCTTTGTGTATTTGGAGTAAAACGGTGAATTCGATTAAATTGAACGTTTAATTATTCCAATACAATTATATTCATTATAATTTTGAAGATTTTATGTCTAGTAAAGTGAATATAAATAGGATTTTAATGCAAGTACTTTGTGTATTTGTTGTGAAACGGTGATTTTGATCGAATTGAACGCCTAATTAATTTAATAAGGTTTCATTTATAATAATTTCGGTGATTTTGTTTCGAGTAGTGTGATTTTAATGCAAATATTTTTGACGTATTTGCTTGGTACTTGTGGTTTTTTTTATTATAACATTATTATATTATTATATTTTCTTATTTTTCTATTATTATATTTTTATCTTATTATATTATTATATTTTTTTATTATTTTATAGAATAGTTTTTAGCTACAGTGAGACAAAAATTATAAATTCGTATTCTCATGCGAAAACTCATTGGCCGTACACTCTAATCAATTTATTAAATTACAGCCAGGAGTT